>OX439472.1:32334355-32971743 GCA_949320105.2 Crepidodera aurea | reverse complement strand
GCCACTGTTAGACCAACATTATGTATCGCGACTACGTTACTGGACGTTGCTTTGGAACACCCCTCGCACAAAAATATGATGTGATTTCCATCGATGATCGATGATTGACAATTAACTACTCTTGACAATGCCAAAAACTGATAAATAAACTAATATTTATCAGTTTCTCTTCTAATGGAAATAAAACCACTCACTTTAAAGAAAAAGGGGGCTTTAATTGACGTTTTGTCTTTCTTAAATGAAAGTCGTTTTCAAAATGACATAACAAAATATATAATAAAAAATTTACTATAGAAGCAGGTTATATTATTTCTGTGTTGTCTGCCGTTGCTAGGAAATAAACTAAAAGCTTAACTTTTCTTGTAAATATCTCGGAAGATCGAATTTTCACAGACATGAGACCCATTTTTTGCCGATTTAGATAGTAATTCTGACGAGTGGATTTTGGAATCCTAAGGAAACACATACATACATGGGGGGGGATTCATCAGATTATCCCATCACTACTTGAGTCGGCTTGTCGCGCCGGCGCAGTATGGTCTGTAAAAGGATCCGAACCTAACATTGGTAATTCGAATATGAATCCTTTAGGATTTCTTCGGCGAATCCGGATTTATTTTTTAAAGGATTCGAGTCACCGGCCTCGGATCCTCAAAAAGAATTCGAATCCTCCCCAGCTCTGATACATACACACATACAAACCTTGCCCGTTTAATAGTCTTTTATAGGGGTCTGCAATTTGCCGAACCCGAGACTCTTCCTATGCCGTCTAGCTACTCGTCAAAGTTCAGGGATGCTGATTTCTTGACAAGCGCTTGTCTTATTCTGACACAAAGTTCTTCTCGATTTCTGGGCCTTGCTTTATTCACTTTATTTTTTACCATTCCCCAAAAATAAAAGTCGATGGGTATAACATCGGGAGACCTCCGAGGCCTCAACTCAAAAGGGCTATGTTTCTTCCTAATCTAAGCGATACAGCACTTGAATCATAATCCCACCGAAGGCAGAAATCATTTTCTGGTTTTTTATTTAATTGAAAATTTAGAAATTGATTTTAATATACCAGTGGTGTTCCTAAAGTGGCGCTGGGAAACAGTGACAAAGCCTACACAGAACACGAAGCTAATAACCATAGTAGTTGATGCCGTTGACACTGAAGTAAAAAAAAATAATAACTAATTGCTAATAATAATGAACTAACTTTCAATCACATCAATTTTTAGCTAGTGATTATGAAATGGTTTACAAAAACATTTATTTCAGTGTAAATTAGAAATAATAGTGAAATTTAATTGAAATCGTGTCGAACTATAGAACTATAATTTTCTAGTAATGGGGTTTTCTATAAATAGAAACTGATACAAAGTTTATACTATCCTTTTTTTTATAGAAATTTGCCGTCTTATTCAAGCACGTATACAACGTTAAAGTGTGAGTTAAGGACGTGGTTATGGGGGCTAGAGAGGTTATTAACACCCCATTCCCACAATACTATAATTATATTTTAAATTAAAAAATACCTTTTGTGAGTCAATTTTTTTATTAGTTTTACAACCAATTTTTCAATACTTTGTTTTGTTAAAATTTGCTAATATTTATTTTGATTTCATTTTTACTTTTTACTTAGTTTTACTTATTATACACATATGTTTATGTGAGGTAAGTAGACTTAAAATGAAATAGAAACGAGAAACGGTGATGAAGCTATAGTTTAGAGAAGAAAGGAGCGCAGTAATTTAATTTGTAGAAGTAGTGCAGATTTAAGAGGTAGAAATTTTATTTTTACCTCATCCTTCAATGCTTATTTGTGGTTAAAATGAAAATTTTAATACATATGTTCGGCCTAATAAAAGATTTCGTTTGATTTAATCATGTTTCCATGGTTTTTGTATTAATATATATTTCAAAATGGCTTCATTCTAAAAATATTATCAGTCCTCCTAAATCCTCGAAGGCAGAATTATTCGTAATAGCAAAGCAACATAAAAACAAATTCAAAAAATATATTATAGATGAGATGGCCTGAGAAAAATGAATTGAAATTCTCAGATTGCCTCCTTACTAGTTAAATCCCATTGAACTGACCTGGTCACAATTAAAAGGTTATGGTTCTCAAACGTGCGAAATTTGTTTTTGAATGCACTTTCAGATGTAAATGGAGAACATTTGAGAAAAGTGGAAAATTCATTTTGGAAAGTGGATATGCCAATGGAAAACTTAATAGACCCTATAATAATAAACCTCAGAAAAGACAATGATAATCATACCAGTAGTTATAGTGAAGAGAGTGACTTTTAAAGATAGTCCTTGAACTTTTTATTTTTTTTAATCTTTGATTTTAGGTACTGAAGTGTAACCTTTAATGCCAAGAGATTATTAAAAAAAGTTTAATCCCATTAACAACATATAATCCTCAGAGTTATTTATTGGTTTATTTTTATTTTGCAAAGTACGCCTATGGAATGTGACGTTATATCCCCACTTTTACTGCACTCCTCTTTTATTCATAGTATAACATGCACTCAGATTAGATCGTGTAGCGTTGTCATATCTAGTTTTATTTCGGTAGTTCTACCTATATAAAATATTTTGTTTAATTATTTATTTATTACAAACAATTTTTTTCAAACGCTAATTAAAAATTATGTATTTTGTTTTAATAATTTTAAATACAGTTAAATACATAAATTGTACAGAAATTTCTTATAAAGGCTTAATGCCAAAACATTTACGTTCTTCACCCGGTACACGATGGTATATAACCGTAGTAAAACAACCCGGAAGTCACTCGGGTATAAATACAGAATAAAATGCGTGCATAATAATTGAAATCGATTTGATTAAAGATAGGGCTGTCTAAAAATAAAATTCCAAAAACAGAAGAACCTTTAGAGGGTGTCCTAATATATAGTTTGTCCCATCCTATAATAAATGTAATTCAAAGTTGTTTTAGAAATAGAAACCAGATGTAAAATTACATACCTAATAAATCGAATCGTTCCAAAGTCTTTGATTGGTTTTTATGAAGAGAGTAAAAAACTATTGAACGTTTCAAACCATTTAGTACAGTAGAATTAGAATTGTAAATGGAAAAAACTAGGGGCAAACTTTCAAGAGCAATTTTGTAGAGAATTACATTTGCAACAACTTTCAATTCTTGACTTTTTTTCATAACTGCATTATTTTGTTCATAACAATTGTTTAAAAAATTGAAAAGTGGAAACTTTCCGTAGAAAATCTGCATTTTCTTCATCGCCTCTGGCGGTACTGGCTGCTAATAACGAAGCAACCCCTCTCTCTTTAACTACTGCAGTTTTCCCTTCATTCAAAGATGATTTGCATCAATTATCCATTTTCCATGCATGCGCATCCAAAGTCGATACACACTCTGTGTTCAATTTTCAATCAAAAATTGAACATAAATCGTAATTTGCATAACGATTATTAGTATTGCATAAATCCGACAACGCCGTGAAAACACGCCACCTCGCACGCGGTAAATAACAATAAAAAAACAGTCTAGACACTCAACCTTGATTTCGACGGTTAGAATATTAGCCAGCCGAAAAACAAATTTTTTATCCAGCTCTTTTGTCTCTGGATGCTTCGTTGCTACCGGCAAGCCGCGCTTGTTCGCAATTAGTATCTCTCAACCCGCCTCATCGTTAACATCGTAGCGATGCGGTGGAAAATATTTGCAATTAAAAAGTTAAACCCGTATCGCTCAACACCCCGTTCAGTTCGGATCGCACAAAATCGATGTTATCGAATATTTGCAACTTCAATTTCCAAATTCATTTTTTAAACATTCACTTCAGTGAATTGCTCAACTAGTTGAGGTATCACACTAGTTATTTATAGTTAAATTATAGTACATGTTATTACCTGTTTTTATGTGTTGTTCTTGTTCTTCGTTAAAGAAATTTAAATAAAAGGTGTTATGAAATTCCTGATGTTTTATTGGTAATACTGGAGAGACGGGGGAAAGAATTCTTGTACGTCCTACACATACAGTCCACATTATTGAAAGCAAAAAATCAAACAGGGTTTAAAAGGTCAGCAAGACAAGGCTGTACCGGGAAACCGCTGCAAAGGTGCTCAAATCACTTCACTCTGCATATCGCAGAAGGCAGAAGGCTACTGAAAAGTTTTTCCGCCTTATCTCAATGACCAGATTGTTTGTTCAGGCGAATTTTTTTCGAAATGCAGAATAATGCGGTCTCGTTCAGTCTGGAAGTTTTTTTAATCAAATCGGTGGAAAACTGAAAAAAAAAACGAAAACACCACTTTTGCAATTTTATAAACAATTATTATAAACAAAATAATGCAGTTATGAAAAAAAGTCAAGAATTGAAAGTTGTTGTAAATGTAATTCTCTACGAAGATTAAAAATGAGGGAGTTATTTGCAAAAAACAATCTCACCCCCAAAAACCACCCTTCTGCAAGGGGTTGAAGGTCGAAAACTTGGATTTGAGTTCGTCCCTTTGACCAAAAACTACCTGCAAAATTTCAGCACCTAATTTATTCCATTTAGTCAATGGTAAATTGTCTCTATTTACTGTAGTAATTACACCAAAATTTTGTCGTTTGTAAATTTACTGAAAGTGCGCCAATGTACAGTCTGTATTGGTGAATCAGGCAACTCTCATTAAGAGACATCGCAAACTACAGACTTTTTATAGTCGGGTTCTAAATTAATATGAAGATGTATATGCAAGAACGCACTTTAAAATGATTTGGTGTCGGCCGATTAATGCATACATCTTCATACTAATTTAGAACCCGACTAAACTGTCGGCCGATAAAAAGTCTTTAGTCTGCAATATCTCTAAGGGTTGGCAATCCTGCGAGAGGAAAAATATAGTCAAAGTGAAATACACACGCGTATAATAGATCTGGCAAAATTTTAACGGAACATAGGATTTTCAATGTATTTTGGACAAGAGCTCACGTAGAAGTCGACCAGCACAATACATAAGAAATGTGCGCGAAAGCGTATCAACTATTCAATTGAACCACTGTAAATATTGACAAAGATACTTTACCATGATTTAAGTTTCAACCATTTCTGCGAAAATTTGATAGAAGCGGCAACGAAGCGCTATCAAACATTGTTATTTATGAATGAAGCGAAACCATTAGAATGGTACTAGTATATTTGTGTCGGCCATGTTCAGTACATTGGTGTTTGTTTACTAATGTGTTTTATATCGTGCTAGATTAAAATTTTCTTTTTCATATTGATTTATTGGTTTAAATTGATTGAATAGACAAATATGGTTCAACAATGTGTGGTATGCCGCAAACTGGATTATTTAAATCCCGATTTATCATTTCATCGGTAAGTTATATTTAAGGTTATAAACATAGTTCAGGGGCGTAGAATTTAGTATTTTATCGACTGTATAAATTCTTTAATAATGCATAAAGGATTGTTTTAACTTATTGCAACGACTTATAATTATGTAAGTTTCATATAGTGTTAAAAATTAAATCACATTTTGTTTTTCTGCCAAACAAGTATTATTTAGGTAATATTAATTTTTCATTTAAACAATTATACGAAGACATGATTTTTAGGTCTCCTGGAAATGTTGAAAGGAGAAATATTTGGTACTCCTTGTTAGGATTTGATGAAGTGAAGGTCATACCTAAAAAGGCTTGTAATTGTTCAGGTCATTTCCGTGACAATGACTTTGAATATAAGACAAGTGGAAGGACATATTTGAAAAAAGACGCAAAACCAATATCGAGGTAATATACACATATTTATTTGTTTTTTAAATAAATTTAGGCTATAAGATTTAAAAATACTTTGGGAAAGCTTTACTAAAATGCAAACATTTTTCATAGAAATTTGTTACTTCTGCCAACGTTTTCGTTAGTTGATA
This sequence comes from Crepidodera aurea, assembly GCA_949320105.2. NCBI lineage: Eukaryota > Metazoa > Arthropoda > Insecta > Coleoptera > Chrysomelidae > Crepidodera > Crepidodera aurea. The sequence goes on along the minus strand of OX439472.1, from coordinate 32,965,851 downwards.
TTTACTAACTATAATTTTTTTCTGTTATAGGTTCGATAAGATTAAAACGGTTTATATATTTTTCAGGATTTATCTAAACGTAGAAGGTTCCTACTATACCAACATTATTTTTTTTTATTTCAGGATGATACAACTAATAATTCATCAGTGTTTAATTTGTAGTTAGTTCCCTATTCCTACCTCAATCCCGAATAGCCTGATAGTCGAACAGCCTGATAAAAACTACATCGACACATTTGCAAGGAAATGATGAATTTTCCCTTGATCCTGCATTGACGAACATTAGGTGTTCAGAGCGAATTAGCGAAATAACTGATCCTAAATTTTTTTTACGATTAATTTGATTAAATAAATATATTTTCATTAGTATTTTAAATTTCCTATGTAACCGGTAAAATTAAAATCGTTAAAAAAAATAAATATATTGTGTCACATCCCATTTCCCTCTGTAACGGTACGCCCATGCATCGCAGCATAAATTCGTTGCCATGTTCTGGACTTTTATATATCTATCTCACTTCATCCTTGGGCACGAAATATTTGAAACTTATGAATGACTTGTTGTGGATGTGGTTTAAAGGTAATCCTTCCATGTTTTCCGATATGTACCTCACTATAGTCAATGATCTTATCCCGACTTCAAACATCAAATTATTTTTTTTCCGATGAATCTCTTTCTCCGATTTCTCAGTTAATGTAGGATCCATCGGTTTGATAGCAAGTAGTTGAGACACGTTGCTGCAGGAATATTCCAGCAAGTCTGCTGCTGTGTCTTCGAGAGTGGTGGTTTCTGGATGTGGTTCCAGTTTCATGAGGTGATAAACGACTTTCTGCTTCCAAATATTTATCATGACAGCTTCATGGACAAGAACGGGTACTTTTCCAAAACAAACCAGAGTTTCCTTTACGTGTTCTTCTTTAAGCTTCAATAAAAGCTTCTTGGTTCAGTTTTTGAAGTCGTTGGTGCCATTCTATCCATTGATGTGATCCTAGGTTTTGCATTTGTTGCGGTTTCATTGTATCTATATACATTTCAATTTCGTTTGGTAGTAAAATAGAATCCATTTTCGATAATTAAATAAGAGAAAATATATTGACCAAACTTTCTGATATTCTTACAGAAATTAAACTGACAAACAGCAATTAGTTGACAGTTTCGTATCAAACAAATTATTACTTTATCTATGTAGTTTTATTTAATATATTTGTTAATTGGACATTCAAGTTTTTAATTGAGGATCACAGTTTATAAGGATACACCATTTCAGAAGTCGGATAAGGAATAAAAATTCTGATAGCCGGAATATTACTTATATTAGAAAAGTATGATGGTTTATGAAAAAAGTATTATCGTGACACATCCGTAAGGATTTGCAAATGTGCTACCATCTATTTTACAATTACAATTTTACAAACCAACAAAATCCCAACTTGCTTAGGGGGTTGCAAAGCTTTTTGTCCAATTCTGGTTCTTCTTCGTATCCTTTTAAGGGAAAAATAAATCATTTTTAGACCACACTCAATTTTTTGATTTTATATGGAGACACTTATTTTGAAATAACAGAAAAAAGAATAGATTGTAATGAGAAGTAGTGTAGTAAATGCATTAAAAGTTGAGGACGACTTGTCACTATAGGCCTGAAAATTTACTAAGTACGTCTCTGTACAATCTGTCTTGATGGATTATGCACCTCCAGTGGTTGGCAATCCTGCCAGAGGAAGAATATGGTCGCTGAGAAATACGCACATGTATTGGTTAGGTTTTTATAGCACTTTAACCCTGCAGCTCTATTTAAAATATTTGTTAACTTTAAATTAAGGCCCACAGTTTGTTAGGAGACAACAAAAATATTTAGTTTTAGTAAAATGATTTTACAAATCCTCACGTTATTTGGGAAACGCAAAAAGGTCCAATTCCAAAGAAACTTATAAACGATTTTCAGAATTCATGTCAAAATTTCTTATTTGGGAATTCAGAATTGCAATTTTATAGAAAATATGACACCAATTCAATATTTTCAGATCGATTATAAAAGTGAAACTAAAATTTAAATAGTCGCAAACACAAAAGTTCGTCTTCGATGGTGAATTAAAGTTTACACACGAGTTAGCAAAATTTGGTTGAAGGTTTTTGGATTTAAAAATCTAATTAAAATGGTCCCAAAGTTGTATGATTTTTTTATAGAACGTTAATAAAGATTTTCTAAAGTTATTTCAATATTTACCCCTCTACCATCCCCATATATTTCCGATATACGAAGTTATAGAATACCTTTTTTAAATGAATAATTTATTATAGTTAATAAATGTGAAGAATCACCCTGTATTATTTATTTAATAAGATAAAAATTATATCTAATGAGATTTTGAACTAGCGACAACCAGGTATATTCATTCGAGATTCAGCTACGACATACGTCCAGGTCGTCGACATTGAGAATCCCCTGTTTAAAAATTCTTGTTTTCAAGTAATAAGTTGGTAACAATTCTGGTGATTTGTGCTGATGAAAATGTCATAAAATGCCGCTAATAAAAACACTAGTTGTTTGGTTTGGGTTGTATCCGCTTTCGTTGACTGAGTTTGAGTATGCCGTAAGAGGTGATTAGCCATTTTGCTTTTTGTGTAGAAGCCGGTCAGCAGAAGTCTCGCATCTACCTCTTATTTAGTGTCTTTGTCTTTTAAAAACCGCCTTTGCGTGTATTTTTCAGAATATTGAACGTATTTAAGACTGAAATAAGTACTGAAAGTAAGTGATAAACTAAATTAGAAACATCCCGTTATATCTGCGGGACAAAAACACAGCTAACCTTTATCTTTTAAGTATGTCCACTCAATCTTCAAAGAGAAAGAGGATTCCCTCAAAGAAGGCCGCTTCAAAGAAAGGTAAAAAAGCTGTAGATATGGATTCTGACCTCAGTGATGGTAGTGGCAATGAGAATAATGTACAACCTGATGAGGTTTTAATTGCTGGACACGGTGATGCTTTGGACGAGACCCCACTCCCCAAAGAATTACTGAATACAATGATTAAACCTGCCGGACAATTAATTTTCTTTGGGAACATAAACTGGGACACTATGGGAAAAAGAGAAGTCAAAGGCCAAAAAGTGTTGCCGAATTTATACTGGCCTCACAGATTTACCGATCTTAGGGTATGTGTTTTTTTTTATTAGTATAGTCATTTATAAATATCTAAAATTTAAATAATCAATTTTGACTTTCTTTTGTAATTATTGGGTCAATCAGTTTTGTATTTACTTTGCTTCAAAATGTATTATTTGAGATATCTGATAAAAGATATATTATCATTTCTTGGAAATGTTTAAAGATTAATACTTATATTGACTATTCAAGACATTTCTATACATTTTTATTTTATATTGTAGATTTATAAGATTTTCTTGCTACTTTTTTAAATCAGGTTTATTGTTTTCTTAATTGGATATTTGATCATTTCATATACAACGTCAATGAAAAGTGTACACATACTGACAATATTAGAAAATAGACATACTGTAATAATATAAATATATATGTAAAACCTGCAAACATTGCAAATTTGAGCAAAGCATGTTTTTTACTATTTTTGTAATTTACTGGAGAAAATTTTAATTTTGTTTTATTCCTTATTATTAATCATTAAAATGATTTTCTGAATCTTTATGTACAGAAAAAGCTGTTTAATTAATATTGTAATAATAATAGCAGCGATATTTTTTAGTTTTTTTAAGACGCGACTTTCGCTCAGAAATGTGCTGATATTACTAGCCAGTTTTTGACTGCATAATACTTTCAGTTCATGTTTGTCTAGGTGTATGCAGAAAAAAACTTTTAATCTCTTAACGTTTCTACTTTATATCAAAAGTAGTTTTCCAAAAATTTCTATAAGGAAGGTGTTTTAATACCAAGGGAATTGCTAATTGGTAAATCTTCAAGTTGAGAAACACATCTTGAAAGTCAGATTTAATTGATAAATGTTCCTTACTTTTTTTTCATTTACAACATACTGAAAAAGGTACAAATGCATAAATACAAATATATATAAATATTAATTGATGAAGTTAAAATAGTAAAAAATGTCATGAATAACTAATACATATCTGTAGCAGAAAACTAAGTATTTAAAAAAAATAGAAAGCAATTTTAAATCTGAAAACAACTGCAGTTATGGAGCCAATTGAACGACCTTTCTCCCTAAAATTGAGTTCTGAAGCCGATTAGAGAGAAATATGGTCTGACTTCAAAAGTGAAAATTTGGGCTCCCCTAGAGCCAAATTTGGACGTTATTTTCTGCTGAGCTAGTTGTAATAATTTTTAACAAAAGGTTTTTATGGAACCTAGATTATTTTCCAGTCAACAGAACTAAAGTTATATATCACAAGGTCAGTAATAAGATAAGATTAATTAACGCAGAAAGTAGGTGATTCAGTTTTAAATTTCGCTAAAATTGTTGATAAATAAAATATAGCTGAACTTGTTATATATTAAACATGGTAAAACACTTGGATTTAGTAATCGAGAACTAGAACAATGACATGAGATTTAAAGAAAAATGTTTCTCAAAAAACCAATATTTTCTCTGAATATCAAAGGTTTTTATAAAAAAAATTCTGTATTTTTATATATTATATATTACAAAGCAACATATCTGTGTGCAATATTTATAAATTTTTGACTAGTAAATAAATTAATACTCAAAACGGTATCTAATTTTTTTACCAAAACCATTTTTTCTTTGCAGATCCGTCTAGTGGTCAGTGGTTGTGTGGCAGGACATACTGTCCTAGTTTCAGAAGAGGGTAAAGCTATGACCTTTGGTAGAAACCCCCACGGTCAGTTGGGTCTTGATGATATTGCATCTCGGACAACTCCCACCCTAGTACCAGGCCTAGAGAACATGAACATCATAGGTGGGTTCAAATTTGCAATTTGTATATTTTGCATGCATTTATTCTCATATTACAATATTAAAAGAATTTTACCTTGTTTTTATTTTTCCTCAATTCTTTGAATAAACTACAACATTCACATTTATATTTTGAATGTGAATAATTTGAAATATATTTGGAAAATAACAGTGAATAATACTAATAATATTGAGTTTATTTATTGTGTAAAACAATAAATAAATATTTTAAGGATGACTCTCAATTATGTTCCTTCCGATTTTGATAATTTCTTTGTGCCTTATCACAGCCATATTTTTTTATTATAATAAGGCGCTGCTTGCGGACGACATCATACCCTCTTTCTAACCGATGGAGGTACTGTTTACGCATGTGGGGATAACAGGTCTGGACAGTGTGGAGTAGGCAACCTGCAACCTCAGATTTTGGTACCCACAAGAATAAATTATAGAGGACCACCTATTATTAAGGTACACAACACACACTGACTCTTCTGTATGGTTGGTTGATTATTTAGGTGTTCATGTAAAGTTTCAAAACATGGAGCCAAAGTCAATATTTGTCAATAAGTACATGTTCCAACAATATTTTTCATGTTCCTTTTCATATGACCAATTATGGGCTTAATTCATTTATTGATCGTTCTATGGCACTAACCAGCCAGTACACCCAAAGCTTGGACTTCTTTGGTAATTCCACTTCTTTTATTAATGAGTTGCGAAATGTAGTTATATAGATTTTAAAAATATTATTATTATTTACATTTTATATACTACTAACTTATATTGTGTATCTCTGTACAGGGGATTTCCCCGTTAATAAATAAATTTGATTATCCAGAATTCGTACTTTAACATTTTGATGGTCATCATATTCTTTTGAGTGATCTTTATTAAAAAATTTATTAATTTCAGTTTTTGATTGTCTAATAATGTAAAACTTTTATTAAATACTTCGCAAAAAAAGACTGTCATTAACATTTTCCATCCTCTCTTAGATTGGTGCAGGAGCAGACTTCTCTGTAATTCTCGATATCAAGGGTGGCCTCCACTCTTTCGGACTGCCCGAATATGGTCAATTGGGACACAACACCGACGGAAAATATTTCAAAACCAGCACAAAGTTGTGTTTCAACTACCAAACCAGTCCAAAGAGAATCGTCCTCTATATAGAAAAATCCAAGGATGGTCACGTCTCGCCAGTAGATGTCACTGAAATCGTAGATTTTTGTTGCGGTCAGAACCATACTGTGGCTATCGACAGCAAGAAGAGGGCGTTTTCTTGGGGTTTCGGTGGATTTGGACGGTTGGGGCATGCTGAACAAAAAGATGAGATGGTAAGTATTAGGAATGTTGTAAAAAATGCATATATTTTTAGGTCAATTTTAATTTTGAAAAAATACTGCCCCTTTTGTGGATTTACAAGTCCACCCTGTAAATTACAATTATATAATGTGACTAAAAAATATTAAAAGGTACTAAATATACACAAAAAACATTTGTTCGTTCAAATTGAATAAAAATATACCAAAGCGCTCGATATTGTTGGCTCATCATTCCATTCATTTTCATTTCTCTTGCAAACAAATGGAAAACTTTATTTTTTTAGATTATTGGACAGTCACAAAAAGATTTTGTTTTTTAAGTTTATTTTTATTATTGTTAACTTCAATTATTTGTCTTAAAATTTAAGAAAAGAACTACTAAGAAGTGTTAACAACTCAGAAAGAATGTGCTGAGGCAAAAGTAGTTCAAATGTACCTTGAATTCTGATCAGTCTGTTTACATTTAAATCTTGATAAAAAATGGCAAAAGAAACACGAATACGAAAAAAAATCATTTCAATAACGCATTTCACGCTAATACCATTAAAGTGTATTTCTTGAACAAAAAATAAACAGGCAAATCGAGATACTTATCTGTAATCTTATCTAAATCTGAAATGCAATTAAATCTGATCTTAAAAAATCTCTACGCCACAACTTGTCATTTTTGGAAATTTTTGTGAAATATTTTTTTTTAGGTACCCCGTCTTATAAAATATTTCGACAGCCAATCACGAGGCGTGAGATCAGTTCACTGCGGCTCAACTTACTCGCTGGCCGTTACAGAATTCAACGGTCTATTCATGTTTGGTCAAACCAAGAAAACCGGTGAAGCGAACATGTATCCCAAACCTATACAAGACCTTGCTGGTTGGAACATCAAGCACATCGCAACCGGTTTAACCTCTATAATCGTCGCAGCCGACGAAAGTGTTATAGCCTGGGGAGCTTCGCCTTGTTATGGTGAGCTAGGCCTCGGGGATATGCAGAAAACAAGCACTACGCCAAAAGAGGTAAGATATAAAAATGTAAATTAAACAGGTACAGGTATATGAAAAGTACAAAACGTAAAAGAATCAATTTTTTTCATTCAATTTAAATTACGTCAAATGTCACATTTTCACGAAAGTTTTGACGTTTGACGTACTTTTGAGTACTATTAAATTTCTTAATTTCCTTAGAGGGATGTCAATTTCATTTTTATGTAAACAAGTTATTTTATTTACAAATTTTGACAAATATGTATTAGTTAAAATAAGTTGTTCCTCAATTATTGAGATTATTGTACTATTTTGGTTGAGAAATGGTTATTTTTTTTTTAGGTAAACAAACTGTCGGGAGTGAAGGTCAATAGTCTCGCTATGGGCCTCTGTTTCACCATATTGGTCGCCGCCAACGAGACACCCGAGCAAAAGCAAAAACTCGAAAACCTCAAAGAATACACACCCTAGGTGGTCATTTACCACCGAGACACTTAGATTTTAAGCTATTCCATGTATTTGTGTCACTAAAAATATGATCGTTATAGGATCGACAGCTTTACACTCACTTTTAGCCTGTTATTTGAAGTGAGAAAAAAATTAAAAAGTGCATAAGGAAAGAGTTACAGTTTATATATATATTGTCAATTTTTCAGGTTAAACAAAAGCCAGTTTGCTGTCATTATTGTCAAATGTCAGACTTGCATTTTGCAAGTGACGAATTGGTAATTTTTCATAGTTTTCACGAAGTCGATTATTTTAGAATGTTGTTGCGTGTACAGTTTTTTAAGAGTTGTTCTGATTGTTGATATTAGTGTCTTAATATAATTTGGGGTGTAGGAGAATCAAGGCTGAGTTTTTTCTCACTTCGATTACGTCAGAATATTGTCGAGCTGTCAAATTTGGAGTAAAATGAAATTTTCAGGATGTATCTGAAGATTTTTTTAGGAATAAAACTTGGTGGCGAATGTTTTTTTATATTTGATATGTTGTTTGGTAGATTTGAGATTTTCGGCAAAAATTTGACTCTAATATTTGTGTAGATAAAAAGTGGTAAATGAAGATCTGGAGCTGGTCAAAATCTCGTCGGTTGACTTTTACTCAAGTTTTTTTTTTGTTTTAAAATATTAAGGTTATTTTTTTGTGTGGAATACATTTCTACCTCATATACGAACATAATTTATTTTTTGTAACATACTTATTTTTTTCTAGATATACATTTACATTTATTTTTCTGTATGTTTTAATTTCCCTGCCGATGATTTTTTAAATTTACTTTCTGTAAACTAATCTATATACTTTAAAAGGGTCTGAACCTATCTAGTATTATTTTTTTTTAATCTTGATCACTCCTTTAATTGGAAAATGATGTAAAACTTCAATTATTTTAACTAGAATTTGACTAGGCTGAAATATCGAATGTATTATGTATACTAGATATATTTTTTTTTGTATTTGTTTAACTGTACCTACTTGAAAATAAACATTTTACAATATTCCAAGTTTTTATTCTAATTAAGTAATATAAATATAAAAAACGAATTATTGATAATTTTTCAATTTTTTTAGGAGAATGAAAATCGTATAAATAATCTACACAAAGGAGTGATTTTTTATTACAAAATTGAATGTATGAAAAAACCAGTTGAGAATGCTCTTCTAGCACTGCCATAGACCGAACAAATTGTAATGAAAATATTAATAAAATCTTAGTCTACTCACTTTTACCAAAATCCGTCATTCACTATGTGTCTACTTTAAATTCAATGTCATTTTAAACTTCAAAATTTTCATATTTTGGACCCCATTTTGAAGGTATTCCCTAAGCTTACTTTTTGATGCTCTATCAAAATCTGAAGTCAGAATTTCAAAATTCATAAACACAAAAAAGCTACAGACATACACACAGATCGAATTCAGATACCGAACAATTTATTCGGTGAAAAGAAACTGGACGGAATAAGCCAGAAAATAGTAAACTATTTTAAAGTCGTGCCAATTTTTTTTTAACGAAAATACATAAATTGTGTTTATCTGCGATTTTTTCCAACAAAAAGAAAATGGGTAATTTTGAATAAAAAATCGATTAGAATTATCGAAATATACGACAAAAATTATTAGTGTAAAAAGGGGGGGAAATGACTAGAAAATTCCTATATGGTAAAATCACATTTTTCAGCGAAAACTAAAAAAATACAATAAACATTCACATAATTTCATCCATAATTACGAAAACTCTCAATTGCTATTCAAAAAAGTGTGGGGGAAATGCGTAAGTACCAAAAATACACAAATTGTGAATTTAAAAGAAATAATTTTGTTGATTTTTCAAGGATTTATCCGGTTTTTTTACAAGAACATTAAAATGTCAAGTTTTTAAAAAGTCACTGGGAAATTGGGCGAAAGTTTTAAAAATTGGGAAGAAATACATAGAAAATTGTGAATTTTAAAAATACAGGTCAAAAATTTAAACCGACCGTTTTTCCATATTTTTTTAACAAGAAAAATTAAATTATGGAAACTTAAAAATGGATATAAAGGGTTAATTTGGAATGAAAAATCAATTGCCATTATCGAAATTTCCAAAACAAATTAATAGGAAATGAGGGGAAATTTCGCCAAATCCTAAGATCAACCAAAATGGGTTTTTTAATAAAAATACAGAATCGGTCAAAAAACTTTGCTAGTTGGGAATTCGTTGCTTTGTAAAGTTGTCAAAACTCACTTCTAAGCTTCATTTATCAGTTTCACTGATAGATGGTAGCACATTTTCGAATTTTATATTATAGCAGGTATTGGATTAGAAAGCCGAAAGGCAGAAACCTGTCTTAAGATGTCGAATAGAATAAATTACATTCCTAACTCGTTTGCTTACAAACCTCAGAAACAGTACCAAATGAAATTAACAGATCTAACCGGTAGAAAATGGACCAAAAACGAAATTGGAATATAGGAACTAAATAAAATACAAAAAAAAACTTCTATCATTTATGTCTTTCTTTCATCACTTTTCTTTTTGCATTCTTGTGTCAAATAAATAACGTCAGTTCCTCATTCCTTTTTTACATTTCATGATAAATTACGTAATTCCACAAATTCAAGATTTATATTGAAAATGGGGAAATTTTACGATATTTTCTATATATTTCGCCACGGCTAGTAAGAGTGGTTCGCTTGAATTTCTTCCCATTAATTGCAAACTAAGAGGAAGTCCATTTTTCGACAATTTAATTGGTACAGATACAGCTGGTATACCTACAAAAAATAAAATTATTTTCACTTATATTTTATTCCAAATAATACTGGACCAGACCGATTTTGATCTCACGATCACTGAATTGTTTGCAAATGACCATGAGCGCGCGTAATTAAATTTTTATTGGAAATTTACTTATTTTATTTTAATTTGTTTGGTTTGATTTTTATTTAGTGTACAGAATTGGCTTTTATTATTTAGATTAGTTAAATATGATGGACGTGACGTTTTCCAACAAAAATGTTTATTTGAATTACCTGCCATGTTGGCTGCTTGTGTACAATAGTCTTCAATCAGTTTGTATCTACTGGCTGTTTCTAAATAATCTTTATATAATGGAGCTTCAGTTAAAGTTGTTGGTGTCAATAGCAAACTAACTTCTTCCCAGACATTATCAAAATCGTTGGCTATCAACCTTCGTGTTTTAAGTGCCTTTATAAAATACTTATCATAGTTTCTAAAATAAATCGTGTTCTTGTGACAAATTTATATTTTTTTTATTAAACAGCCAGAAAAATTACCTGGAAAGTAAAAAATAATTGCCAGCCAATATCCTACTTTTCACTAGATCATTGAAGCCTATTTTTCGACTGGCCGCATATAATTGCTCTGTAGACAAATCTTCATCAGCGCGAAAACCATATTCTACACCGTCGTACCGTGCCATATTACTGGCAACCTCGCACGGATTTAAAATTGAATAGCATACGATACTGTATTCGGTGTGGGGCATCGATACCTACAAAAATATATTGTGAAAAAAATGCTATACATTAAATACGGCTTTTGACAGTTTATGGCACCAAAGGATTATTGTATTATAAGTTTAATGAATTATTTGAAATTTATAATCAACCTAACAGAGTTATAATTAGTCTTTTTTTATGCCACCAGAAAAGAAAATTAAAAGAAGCCGAGTTTTCAATCCGGATTTAATTGTGCTCTACATATCTACAAAAAAATAGTTCGAATCATTTTGTTTCCAATTTAGCTACTGTAGAGAAGGTAAAATGATGGGAGAAGTGGGTTTTTTTGTGAAAGTGTCATCACTTTAAGATGATATTGTATTAAACAAGAATTCGAGATTTGCGAAAATTAAATATAGACTACAATTATTCTGAACAGTTAACGAACTGTATCAGGAAATATATTTTTGTGGCAACTTTAATGCAAATTTAAACACACAAATTTATTAAAATATTAAACTTATAACCTACCGGGGTTACAAAACATACTGCTGCAGCTACAACAATTAATCAAACATTTACCAAATACCTTAGGAAATATATAGTGTTCAAAGAACTGAAAGTCGTGGGAGTCCCAAACAGAGTTGAACTCGCCTGTGTGCCTGGCTATCGATGGTAATGAGAAAGCTGATCTCTGGGGATCAGCAGAAATACCTGGAGCACCGAAATGCGCGGTCGGAGGGGCAATAAAAATCAGGGAAAGACACTTGCAACACTGGCAAAATTTGTCAGGGCAAAAACACGGAAAATCCTACATAGGAAGACCACGGTATTCCAAAAGAATAGCACAAATTAGTATAGGGCACAAAAATGCTGGACTCGGTAGAGTAACGAAATGGGCAGTAAACGCAATAAGCCAGTAGACTTCAACGATTTCAGAGATCTTAGGTTTTTGCAGATACAAGAATGTATTACATTAGTAATGAAAATTGGGCAGAGGTCTGAAATAAAACAGATTTGAAGCTTTCTGAAAAATAGTTGCTGATTTTGTACTCCATTTTACCAAAAAAACCTAAGAAGATTTTTTTACCTGTATAACTCGAGAACTGTAAGAGATATTGTAAATTGTATTCTAAGTATTTATTAACCTTTTAAATACATCTCTTTTTTTACATTTAACTTCCCTAACTATCATTGAAACAATGAAAAAAACACCCTGTATATGTATTCTATAGCTGAATATAAATATTGTGCGAGTTATTTACCTGTTTTACTATAGCACCTTCACTCTCCAACATCAGAGCAATCTCGTTCCAAGTTTCTACAACTTCTTCACTTAAATATTCACAGTTATATTCTAAAGGGATTCCTATTTTAAGACCTTTAATGCTCAGTTTTGACGCAGGGGGTAACCTAGAAATAAAAAAAAACACGACTTAACAATCACCTCGAATTTCTAAAGCGTAATCTATTAAAATATTATTTTTTGTAGTAGGATAGTACAGTTTTTTATTGTTATTCACCTTATCTTCCTGTATGGTTTAGATAGTGACGTCGAGTCTTTTTCATCAAATCCAGCAATCACATTTAATACAGAAACAACATCATCAACTGTTCTCGCTAAAATTCCAGGAACATCCATAGAATTCACCAATGGAATCAATCCTAAACGTGAAATTAGCCCATAGGTAGGTTTCAAACCTACCACGCCACAATAAGAGGCTGGATTTCTAGTAGAACCTCCAGTGTCTGATCCTAAAGAGCTGGAAGAGCATCAGATTTATTCAAAATAAACAAATAAACTTCCATAATACAAGAGAATATATTTTTTAAGAAATAGAATATGACAGTTTCATTTGTTACCTGTCAATACTCACGCAAAACATGAACCAGTAGCCACTGCCACTGCACTACCTCCACTACTTCCCCCAGAAATATAAAAATTTTCATTATTAAATTTCCAAATATTCTTTGTAGGTCCATATAATGAATCTACGGTGGCTGAACCCATAGCAAATTCATCTAAATTGGTTTTGCCTACTAAAACGGCTCCTGCATCTAATAGTCTTTGACATACTGTAGCGTTGTAGGGTGGTGTAAAATTTTCTAGCATTTTTGAAGCACATGTTGTTTTAATGTTTTCTGTACAAAAATTATCTTTTATTGCTATGGGAACACCATCTAAATCTGAAAGAGGTTTTTTATCTGTATATCTTTTTTCGGATTTTTCCGCTTGGAGTTTAGCTTCATTTGGCGTAACTGTTACAAATGCATTAAAATTTTTCTCTTCTGTTATTCTTTTCAAAGATAAATTTACTAATTCGGTTGGTTTTACTACTCCTTCAGATAATAGACGAAATATCTAAAACAATGAGGCGTTAATGTTAAATTATTTAATAAATATATAAAGTTACTGTTTTAATGTTAGTTTGTAACAGTTTTTCCATTATATAACAGTTAGAACATGATAAATTGTGCATAAAACTAAAGTTTGTTTTCAATTTTTAAATGATGACTTTAACCTCATTTATTTAGAAAATCTGCCTTATCCACATTGCCTAAATATCGATATAAATAATACCTGTACCTTATTCGATATTAATTCGTCAACTATCAGATGGATGGCGCCATATTCTCGGGTTCCGAATTTTCAAGTCGTTTTTTTAGTGTTTGAGTGATCAATTAAGTATTTTAAATTTGAACCATAGAATAATTGAACCCATTATAGATGCAATTAGTTCTTACAGCATAACTTAATAAAAAGTATTTGCAATCCAAATTTTTTTAATGGCAAGCCAGTACAAAGATTCAGTTTTTTGTAGTCACTTTCGCTTTTTTTTGTTATATTGTCATAGCAACAAAATATTAGTTATCGTAACTAGGTGGTGCGTTTAAAGTACTTTAATTTAGATCAAAATAGTTTAGCAAATAAAAAGATATTAGTATCATGTGTTTTATTTACGTGCAAGAATCGCAACTGGTATGTACCGTTGTAGTCGAGCCGAAAATTGGCAATAAAAATATTTTACGAGCAGTCGCTGCACGTTTGACGTTTTTCCCTGACTGGCAATCAATCGAAGCCCGAGATTTTGAACGCTCGCGCCTGAAAGGTTATTGCCTTTGTCAGAGTCTGCGCAAAAACGAAATTTAGCACTTAGACGGAAAACGCTGCTTGTTGCTTTCTCGAACATCGACAATCTCCTGATCGGTCGAGAAACTGCTAAGTTATAACTTGGTAGTTCAGTCTGTATCGGAATGGAAGTCGAAAACTCTGTTATTGAAGAAGAAACAAGCCCGGTAAGTCCATATTTAAATCATATTTTTTATTTTATACATTTGTACTCTTACAAAATAGTTGTTTTCCCTAAATTAAAGCCACTTTACTCGTGGCTTGGCAACGTGAACGAAAAATTTTCTAAGTCCGAAAATGGCGTCCAGAAACTAAGTCCCACGTATCGAGTTGTGATCAAGTCTAACAGTTTGTTTTGCGATTTCCTGTTTTAAAAATGTAATTTGTCGATAGAATTTATATTATTATTTAGTACATTTAATTTTTATGTTATTTATGAAGTAATTTTATCGGTATATAGGCAAACAAAGGAGAAAACGGTGATTCAAGCCATGTGAATGGCCTGAACGGGTATTCGGAAAAGCATAAAAGCCACAAGTCTGAGCACAAAGATAAGCACAGGGATAAAGACAGGGACAGGGATAAAGAAAAAAGTCGAAGTAAAGACCACAAGAGTTCTAGTAGGGACAAAGATAAAGACAGGCATCACAGCAGTTCAAAGGATAAAGATCGCCACAGCAGTTCCCACAAGTCCTCAAGCAGAGATAAAGATCGCGGTGACAGGGAAAAAGAAAGAAGTGACAAGGAACGTGATAAAGACCGACACCGGGACAAAGATAAAGAACGTCATAGAGATGATAAAAAATCATCCAAAGATAAAGATAGGGACCATAAAAGCTCGCACGATAAAGAAAAAGACCACAAAATCAGCTCTCGGGATAAGGATAAAGAAAGAAGAGATAAAGATAAAGAAAAGGATAAAGACCGGGATAAGCAGAAACACCGGGATAGGGACAAGGAAAAAGATCGACACAGCAGTTCTAAAGATAAATACAGAGATAAGGAACGTGAAAAAGAAAAAGATAGACATCATTCCAGTTCTAAAGATAAGGACAAAGATAGGAAAGATAAAGAAAAAAAATCTGAAAAAGAAAAAACTGCAGGTTAGTTATAACAATTCTTTTTCTGTTACTTAGAATTTAAGATTAATTTTTGTAATGAATGGCCGTTGATATTTCTGAAAATAAATTCCATTTAGGTACTTTATAAAATTTTCTATAAAAATATAGTAGGAAATTTAAGAAGAAACACTGCATTGTCCTCCAATTAAATTCAATGATAATACATTAATTTATAGTCTAATAAACATGTGGGGAATTGGATAAAAAAAACTAAAATTTCCCTATCTTTAAAATTTTTATGTTATCATTTTTATTTATTAGAGTTTTATGAAGTTAAACATTTGTTGTAAAGTTTATATAATAATTTTTTTATTTAAGTATCTAAAGTGCAAAAATAGGCTGTTATAATTTCACAAAATTGTAGTCAAAATAGTCTAATCTTGTTCTGGGAAATAAGTAAGTTCAAGTTCTTTACACTTTAGCCAATTATTTATAATAAGAAAAATTTTAATTGTATTTCAAAATCTTAAAATTAAAATTGTTGAAATATTGATAAGAACAATAAAATTTTTTAACATTTTTAATTCCATGTGAGCTGAAAAAAGGTTTAAATGCCTTAAGCATAATCAAAAATAATAACTTTATTTATAGATATATATCAAATAGAGTATCAGAAACCGTTTTACTTGAATAAATAAAAAATAAAAAAATATGCAAAAACAGTATAAATAAATTCTATATATATATTTTTTTTTACTAGAATTAGTGGATAAAATGAGAAGTTGATTTTTTAAACTAATATATAATTAACTTAAACAAGTCTTAACATGAAATTAATTATGGTGAAAGTAAGCATTTTATTTGTGCCTTTTTTTAACAGAATGGTTAGTTTTTGTTTGTATATTATGGGCTTAAAAGTACTGTATGGTTTTTTAAAAAGTACAAATGGGTAACAAAATTCTGCTTCATGAGTTGCTGTTAGATTCTTCTTTTTTGACTTATCAATAATTTGTCAAAAATTAATAATTTGAATGCACCTTAATGAACTACTAGACTTTGACAAGATGATAGTTTCAAAATTCACTGTATATGTTTACCATTAAAATTACTAAAGTTGTAGTAAAAGTTACATTAATATCGAGGAATGACTATCAGTATGTACTTTTTAAACTAGTTAGATAAAAATCAAGAAAATTTATTTGAATTGACATCGAATATTTAGGTATTCAAAAAAATTATATTTTTAACCTTAGTTGCTGGTCATCTTATCTTGGAATTTTAGTCATAATTTCTAATTTATGTCGTTTATCCGGGTTCTTAATGTTTTTTTAATTATTTTATTTTACTTTAATAACACCGTTTTTAAAAATTCAAAGAAATACTCCGATATTTTTGACCTTTGAGAGAGTGGGGATAATACTTTGACCTTTTAATTTCCAAAACTAAAGGATCTATTTGTTGAACATCCTAGTCGTTGTTTTAGTAACCATTTTCGGTTTTATTCAAGGAAAGTCAGTATTACCACATGAATTTGAAATTATTTTATTTTAAATTTTCGTTGTTCAATTTGGGCTAGTTAAAAACCGCTTTTGAGACATGAAAAATCACCTTATAAGAGATAAAGTAAAGATATATCTTAGCATTTCTTGACAAATTTTTGGAAATATGCGATACATCACTTTCAGAAGAAGATCGCAAGATAAAACCTGAACCTGATGAAGAACCCAAAATCAAAAAAGAAACAAAAATTGAAGAAGTAAGCTTTAAGGAGGACCCCAACCTTAGTTCAGACGACGATGATGACAAACTTGTGATCAAGGTAAGAAAAGGGGTAACTAACTTTTGGTTAGTTTATTAACAAATAATAAAGAGGTAACAAAAGTTAATTTTATTATAATAAAGAGGTAACAAAAGTTAATTTTATTATTGCTTTGTGACTACTAGATTTGTAGTTGATTTGTTTATTTAAAAAAAATATAGTTTTCATTTGAAATGTACAATTTGAATAATTATATATGCTATTTCCATTTTTTTTTATTCTGATCTCATATTCTTGAGCACCCCTTTTTTGGCAATGTCATTTGTCTCATTTTGTTCTTCAGGATTTTTTTTTTTTTTTCATTTCATCAGTGATGTTATTATTAATAATTATCAACCTCTTCGAATTTCCTTTATCGTCTTATTTTTGGGGTCTTTCCCTATTCTCTTTTTTGTATATGTATACCCATTTTCCTTCTTCTGTTATTTCTATCAACATTTGCCATATTATAACTTCTTTTTTTTAATTAACACTACGTAATCGGCAATTAGTTGCCCAGCCCATGTTGAAGCTGTACCATTTATTAAATAATAAGTGCATGTTTATATTATTAAAGACATACGTGTAGCTTTAAAAACTTACTAGAAAAGGACAATACATAAAACTGTGGTGTCGTTTAACAGAAGGTCAGTAGCGTCCCGATACTTTTCTGACAAGTGGCAGGCAAAAAACGCCAAAGCGTCCATTGTATTACTAATTGGCAAATCTTTCTTTCACAGCTTTAAAAATAGGCATTTTATTTGACACCGTTGTTAAATTTATATCGCAAACTTTTAGTTTATCGATATTTGGCAGGGGTCGGAAACATGAAGGGATTACTGTCCTGTGTAACGATGACACTTAATATGTTAAACATTCAAAATGTATTTACTTCCTATTTCAGTCATTTTCTCAGAAAACTTATTGCAAGAGGTGACGGTCGACCAAAAGTAAGAAAAAATGGAAACTTTCATTATTACAGACATATTAACTCGATTGTAAAGCCTTTATAAATGTTTTAATATTTAAATAAGTATGCACATTAAGAGATCTTCAACAAATCCACTGGACTCAAAACGACAAAAAGTGATTTTAGCACTTTTACCAAGCCACAAATTTACTAGACCAGGGTCATTAATTTTTGAAACCAAAAAAAATAATAGTAGGATGAAACCCATTGGAAAAGGAAGAGAATATAACAAAAATGAAAGGAAAAATAATTACGAATTTTTTTTTTAAATCCTCATGTACGATTTTGAGCTATTTATTAAAATGTATACTTTAATTACTCGAAAAACATGGAATGTAACATGGAGTCATACGTTTTTCGAGTAATTAAAGTATAAATTTTAATAAATAGCTCAAGGATTGTACATGATGAGTTTTTTTCGTTTCTTTGAATTTTTTGAGAACATTTACCACAGTAATTAGAGATTTCAACAAACAAAAAGCCCACCGAGTTTTTTAAAAAAGCTGATATTTTGACGTGAGAATTTTCGATTGAAAATTAGGGTGCTTTTTCTATATTAAGTTAAAATTAGGTGAAAAAAATAAATATTTTAAATCAAAAAAATTACAGTTTGGGACGTTTGGGTACGTTTTCATTAAATTTCGTGAAAAAAGACTTTTTTTTGTAAAAGATAAAAATAAAATTCCAAAAACTTGGTTATTTGAATTTTTCACATAAATTTTGAGGTTATGTGAAAAAGTGTGCATACAAGTTGTTGTAGATCTTTTTATTACCTACAACTTTGCCATTTAACTTTTTTCCATAGGACTTGTAGTTTTGCCAGAAATCGAGATAAACAGTTTTTTACCCTTCCCTTCCCTCAGATCGTCCTTAATTATTTTTTCCTTTCATTTTTGTTATATTCTCTTTCATTTCCAATGGGTTTCATCCTAATATTATTTTTTTTCATTTTTTATCATTCTCAAAGGTCTATACAGAATGTCTTAATGGAGGATTTGTATAATTTGATTTTTTTGACAAAATACGTTGCATTCGCTCGGTAATTCACAGCATATCAAAAACTAGTCTTAATTGATGACTAATTTACGCCGACAATAACAACACAATATAAGTAGCTAATAGCGAGGTCGTTTTTAAATAATTACTTATTTAAATTGCATTACTATAAACTAGACATACGTGGAATTTTATTTTGTCAAATTTTCATTTTATCATTGTATTACACTACAGCAGATTACGTTTCTAGGAAAAATAAAACTCAAATATGTTCAAAAGATTATCAAATTAAAACAAAAAAAGCTTTACTAAGATTCTGGTACCGAAAATTAGCAATAATTTTGAAAAAAAAAACTCCTGTGTCCGTTTTTTTGTATAGATCGGTGATTTACTATTGAAATCTAAAAAGCTTATAACAGTTATTTTGGCATCAGTATATAAGTCGAACCTTCTTAATTTAATAATTAAATATAGGATGATCCAAGTAGTCAGGATGAGGCAGAGGAACCGATCCGAGACGTTTCGGCCGCAAGCAGCTGCGATTACAATATGTCTCAGTTTAAGAATGATGAATCGTGTTTCTCTGAAAATGAGGAGAACCAATCACAAGAAAGTGTAAAGGTAGAAGTCAAAGTGGAGGAAGATAGCGACGAGGACATGCCTTTGGTAAGTAAAAATAAAATTGCCGCAGAAAAATTTATCTATATATATGTTTGGTTTAAAAATATGAAAAAGTTAGGTAATTAACTAATAAAATTAATGAGAAAATAAGAGATATGGGTAATTAACAATTAAGAATAACTTATATCATATTGTTGCGTTAAAAAACGTAACTAATTACATTGAATATACACTAACAAAAATTAATTAATTGATTTCTTTAAATTTTTTAATTCCTATTTTTCCAATAACTTTTGTTCGCAAATATTTTAATTTTCCTTATATCGATGAGTTTCAATATAAAAATAACAAATTTTATCTCAAAAATTGAGAAAAACAATTTTTATTCAGAAAATCGTTCATAACTTTCATCAAAAAGAATCAGACGCTATGTTTTCTTGTGAACCTTCTAAAATTGTAGAAACAAAATTTTAACTTGAAAATAACAATGTAGATCTGGTGGTTTTTGAAAAAAAAACTGGATTTCTAAGTGAACATTTTAACTTCATGAAATCATTTATAACTTTCTTCTAAAAAATCATGAGTTTCTATTGGGGTCTATGTATTTATCCAAAAAACGATGTTGTAAAACTGTTTGGGACCCTCATAAATTTATTTGGGCTTGTTTATAGAGCGTTGTTTCATTTAAAAATAAATATACAAATTATTTTAATATTAATAACCTACAAACATTACGCAAATTTTTACAAGTAATAAAACGCTTATTAAACATTTACAGAACAACAGAAGTCAACGGGTATGTACAATTTTGTTAGGATAATGTGACAGTGAGCTGAAAAATAGAAAATTTTTAAATAGTTCTTTTCCAACCAGCAGTTTGCATCAAAAAATAATTGTACCTATTTAAATATACTTGTTATGTAATCAAAAATTTGATTTTACCCCCTTGTTTCTTCTATTTAAAATATTTCTATTTTTGTTTTATCCTCGTTTTCATGTGAATAATTTAAAATGTGTTTGCTTATGTAGTTCAGAACTTGTGTTTTACACTTAACTAATTTTAGTGCACATAGATTGTCAAGAAAAAGCATGTTGTCCTTAACTTTTAGGCTTACAATATGACAAAAATAGGGCGCCCCAAATGTAAATAAAAAATGAGTTGCATGAAAGACTTCAAATTGTAATTTTTTATTATTGACACAATCAGTTGTTCAGGAATTAACACAAAAAAATTATTTTCGTCACCGTTAATTTTGAAAGAATGTTGCTAAATGTCTACGGGGAGAATTCCACCTAATATTACAAATAATTTCAGAAATTCGTTTTCTTAAAAAAGCGATCGTTTTATTAGAATTAAGGTCTAATAAGGCCAATGTATCGAATAAAAATAATGTGATTAAAGTATGTCTTTACGCTGCGGAATTATACAAACATAAAAATAATCACCGGCAGATGGAATTTTCTATCATTGTAAAATAGTTAAAAAAAATATCTAGCTACCTCTGTCTTCCCTACTTAGGCCGCCAGAGTTGGCATCAAAAAGAGGAAAATAGATGATGATGACGACGATGATATTCCACTTGCTGCTAGGAAAAAACCTAAATTGGAGAAAAAAATTAAAAAGGAAAAAAAGAAAAAGAGGGACTTCTATGAGGAGGAAGTAGAGGAAGATTATAAACCAGAAAAGAAAGTGAAAAAAGAGAAAAAAATAAAAAAAGAACCACCTGCACCGGAAAGTCCTACTAAAAGAGGCAAGAAAAAGAAAGAGGAGGAGCAAGCAGAAGTATGGAAGTGGTGAGTACAAAAATTAAAATAATCCTTCATTTGGGAATGAACATTTTGAAGAAACTTTCATTTCATTTTTTTTTTTCGCTTAAATTTTCTGGTTTTAATATATTCTAAAATACATATTTTACAATTTTAAATGAATTGCTCCATAAATAATTAAATTTACTTATGTTGCCCTTATTTCCCCTACTAAATTCTTATTAATATTTTAAACATCCAGCAGTGTTGCCAAATATCACCCAAAAGTATGTACAAAACTGCACAAGGGGGCACAATTGAAAATACTTTATTGGGAATGTATGCAACAACAGGTTAACCCAAGTTTAAAAAAATCGTTCTATATAATTATTATTTGAAAACAATTTGTATCTTAGCCAATTGTTACATAACTCAGTCCTGTTATTTCTGTACGTATTTTATGCTATTAAGTGCGTAATAAATAAATAATTATTAAGTTGTTTCTTATAAAACGGATTTACTAATTTATAATCGCCTGGAAAATAACGTCCTTCAAATTTAATCCACTTGTAGTCTTTGTGAAAACTGACAACAGTGCATGACGTCACGCAATGGCGGGCCTCGTGTACATTATATTTTGATTGAAGTTTTAACAAAATAAATTATTATTTTATGATGTTTAGAAAATTAGGACTGGAATATAGAAATCCTTTGATGAAAAACTGTGTTAATTATTTGCACATATCGGAGTTTTCTGGAAGTAATTTCGTGTGTTATAAAGTGAGGTTAAAAGATGTCCAGTCCAACAAAGATTCAGTTAAATCAGATAATTTGTATAATAACAATGTATCTGTAATAAAAAATGTGAATTTAGATGAATTTAACAGAACTATAGACGTTTTAAAAAGGTATTCGAATGTGAGTTGTTTACACCAAAATGTAGGTTAAGCAATCTAAAAGTAAAACTTTTGAGTTCGATGTCCAACACATCAAAGTGTAAATATCAAAATATAAATGAACGTTTCTGATATCGACATTGGACCTGTATATACTAACACAAATAGAGTTGTAAATCCTAAAATTGAGCTAAAAAGATAATTTCACGAATTGAATATTTTCCTATACATATGTCAATCGTTCGAAGTATTTTTATTCTTATTGATTAAAGACTTTATTAAGGGCGGATTGTTTTAAGATGTTGAAGTTGAATTCAAAAAATTAATCTAAAGGTAGTTTTACTGTTGAAGTTGAGTCTGCACCACTATAAAACTGATAATGACCAAATCCTTGTTTAATCAACTACTTTTACTGTTCATTTAAGAAGCTAAAATAAATATTAAAAACAAATAGTAGTCTATATTTTATGTAACTGTCCCCGTAAATTAGAAAAAAATTATTTCAGGTGGGAAGAAGATAAGAAAGATGACGGAGTAAAATGGACTTTTCTGGAGCACAAGGGTCCTGTTTTTGCCCCAGCTTATGAACGACTGCCTAAAAGCGTCAAATTTAAATATAATGGAAAAGTAGTTGAACTTTCAGAAGATACTGAGGAAGTCGCTGGTTTCTATGGTAAAATGTTGGATCACGACTACACAACCAAAGAAATATTTAACAAAAATTTTTTCAAAGACTGGAGAAAGGTAACTAAAAGAAAGTAGAAAATAAGATTTTTTTGTGATATAAAATCGCGACAGTATCTTAAATTTGGTATTTTTATAGTTGATTCAATAAATTTTAATTTATTGTAAACCAAAAAAAGATTCTCTTTGAAAGTTCTTTAAAATTTGAACAACATTGACAGAATTTGATTTGATTTGTTTTTCAAGCTAATGACCGATGAAGAAAGAGCCCTAATAACAGATTTAGAAAAGTGTGATTTTAAGCAAATTAATATATATTTCAAAGAAGTATCAGAAAAGAACAAAAACAGAACTAAGGAAGAGAAAAAAGCGCTTAAAGATAAAAATGAAGAAATGATAAAAGAGTATGGTTTCTGCACTATAGATGGTCACAAAGAGAAGATTGGTAACTTCAGATTGGAACCACCTGGTCTTTTTAGGGGTAAGAATTATTTTAACCCCTATATAGGAAAGTTTTCTTTGACGCGAGTATTTTATTTACAAATTAGGTAGAGGTGAACATCCAAAAATGGGCAAATTAAAGAAACGTCTGAATGCCGAAGACATTATCATAAACTGTAGCAAGGACTCGAAGATACCTCAACCTCCTCCGGGTCACAAATGGAAGGAAGTGCGTCATGTGAATACGGTCACATGGCTCGCATCTTGGACTGAAAATGTCCAGTCACAAGTCAAATATATCATGTTGAACCCTAGTTCCAAATTGAAAGGTGAGAAGGATTGGCAGAAGTATGAGACTGCTAGAAGGTTGCATAAATGTATTGATAAGATTAGAGCAGATTACCAACAGGTAAGTTCAAAATATATTGCTGTTTCAATTATATTTTGAATACCATCTCTTCTCTTTTAGGATTGGAAATCGAAAGAAATGAAAATTAGACAAAGGGCTGTCGCGATGTACTTTATTGATAGATTGGCATTAAGAGCTGGTAATGAAAAAGATGAGGATCAAGCTGATACTGTGGGTTGCTGCTCTCTTAGAGTCGAGCACATTGAATTGCATGAAAAAAAAGACGACAAGGAATTTGTTGTCGTCTTTGATTTCCTTGGTAAAGATTCAATTAGGTGAGTGTTACGGTTTTTGTGTTCCATTTTTCAGTATTTCTAATGTATTTAATTTTTTTAGATACTATAATGAAGTGCCTGTCGAAAAACGGGTATTCAAAAATCTCACATTGTTCATGGAAAACAAAAAAGATGGTGATGATCTGTTTGACAGACTTAATACTATGATTTTGAACAAACATCTTTCTGATTTAATGGAGAATCTAACAGCAAAGGTAAAAGAAACAACACGATTAATTTATTTGAGTTTTTTATTATTTTTGCTTTATTTATTGTCCCTTTTTCTGACACCATAATGAGATTAATACATTTTTACCAATTGATTTTTTTTGTCATTAGGTCTTCCGTACCTATAACGCCTCCTGGACGCTACAACAACAACTGGATAAGTTGACCAGTGAGGATGATACGGAAGTGCTAAAGATTTTGGCTTACAACAGAGCCAATAGAGCGGTCGCTATCCTGTGTAACCATCAGCGTTCTGTCCCGAAAGGACATGAAAAATCTATGGAAAAGTTAAAAGAAAAGATCGATGCTAAGAAGGATGCTATTAGAGACGGGGAGAGACAGGTAAAGTACCCCATCATTTTTGAAACTTGAAAATAAAATTCTAAATTAATATATTAAAAATTTAAAAAAACGTCTACTTAAAAAAGAAACAGTGAAAAGTGGAAACGGGGCTTTTTTGCGAAGTATATAGTTATCATGTATTCTATTGTTCCCTAGCAAATAAACATGTTAGAAATGACAACGTTTTGAAAACTAACTAATAATGTAAATTTTCTTTTTAATTGGTTTATTATATGTTTTAAGGTTTTGGAAAAAATGAATAGCACATATTTGAGAAAATTATTTTATTCCTGACCGGGCTATTATAAGCTTATATCATCATAGTTACACTATCAATAAACAGGGTCATAATAACTCCCTTGGGAAGCAATTGCAGTCTCTCGGGATGCAAACTTTGCCTTCGGGAATTAAGGCCACTTGATACATAAATTACTATTCCTTTTTATTTTTTTTTATTTTTATCACGTCACTTTTGACGGTTTCCTAAAGGAAAATTGAAACGTTAAGGAATTCCTTAATTATACATTACTTAAAACTAAATTCGTTAAAAATAGTTCAAATAGCTTTAGATGCAACCGCCCTTTATTGAAATAAAAAGTTTAATAAATTATTTACAGTCCTTCAAACACAATTACAAAATCATTCAATTACTGTTCCATTTTTCACAAATATAAGTATAACCATAATTTAAAAGTAACAGCACAGGAAAAAAGTTATGTATGTAATTTGGGATTGTCTTGGAAGCTCCAGAAAACACTGAAACAATAAAATAATGAAGTTTGTTCTTTAAAATTGCTGTTTTTGTCGAATTCTTCTGTCTCGTAAACGCTAAATCTTGACTTGATAAAATAAAATCAATAATTTTTTTTTTTACATTTTTCGTTTTTCCATAACTGGTTGTGATTTTCACAGACACGAGCAGAATCAATAACATCAACAATCTTTTATATCTATATATTTTTTAAATTTAATACTCAAATTAAGTCAATTCTTTTAAACCACTCGTTACAATGTAAATGGTTGAAAGAAAATAACGCGTAGTACTAGCAAAATAATTTATGTATTTCAGATCATGTTAACCTTATATTTTCCATCATTTTCTTTATTAAATTATATATTCTGCTTACCTTACTTTTTAACAATAGATTTTCCAGCACAATTTCAATTCTGTTGCATTTATTTGACTTTTATATTTGTTTCCAACTTTATCATTAACAGTTAAGAATAATTACGAGTATCAGCCGGCAGATCTTTAAGTTTAATTCGGCCTACATTAATTATTTTTAATATTCTTATGTACAATTTTCAGGTAAAAGATGCTGTTAGAGAAGCCAAACACGGTAGCGTAAAAGAAAAACTTGTCGCCGATAAAAAGAAGAAAACACTCCAACGTCTTAAAGAGCAACTGAGCAAGCTCGAAATTCAAGAAACCGATCGTGACGAAAACAAAACAATAGCCCTCGGCACCTCCAAGTTGAACTATCTTGATCCTAGAATCAGCGTGGCTTGGTGCAAGAAGTACGACGTCCCCATCGAGAAGATTTACAACAAAACTCAAAGGGACAAATTCAGGTGGGCCATCGACATGGCCGGACCCGATTATCGGTTTTAAAAGATTGATTGATTAGAGCGTGTTAGTGTGTTTGTTGTAGGCAAAATGTAATTGTGTGAGCTCGGAAATAATAATGTTAGACAGATCTTTCTTTGGTGTCTTTTGTGAGCTTTTTTTTATTTTGTAAATTTTGTTATTTCTGTAATTTTTATTAAGTAATGATTCTTTTATTTTCTGAAACATTACTAGTAGCTGTGACTGCCTGCGTTCTAGTATGTTTGTATTGTTTAAAAGTTCAATAAAGGAAGTGGCAATAAGAAAATGAGTTCCTTAAAAGAATGAGTTTTGAACTAAATTAGAAGAAAACTGATTTTTTTAAAGGGACATATCTGGCCAACGTGGTGGCCATTCAGTATGTCCTCACAGATTTAGAAATACTTCCCCAAATTTGATTATAACTGCAATAAACCTTTTGTTTTTGTGAGTCTTCACAACGCCACCAAAGAAAACTACACTTTTATTCTGAGTCATTCCGTATGTTAAACGGGCGGTTTTACCAACCAGTATCATATTGACATTGTATATGTTTAATTTGAAAATGAAAATGTTTGTCTGTAGCTTTGAGAAAAGCGTGACAGTGGAGTTCACCTTATATTTTTTAAGATTAAATTATTAAATAGTGACTTTTAAATTTTTACTTAGTGAAATTTTCATCTTTTTTTTTTAATTTGTGTAAATGTAAGGGAGGTATTAAATATCTATGTACAGATATTGTATCGTTTTTTGGTTCGGACATGGGCGTAGACTTTTATATATTTTCTTTTTATAATGAATAATTCAAAGATATTTTTAAAATATATTTTTTTGGCACGCTATTCAGGGCATATTAAAGATGTGGGACAAATATCAAGTAAGTAAGTTTGGAACCAGATGAGTTTTTGTCTTAAGATTTATAAAAAAATATATAAATTATTTGGAATCCTATTATATGGCAAATTAAACCAAAAACTATAGGACTTTAATAGCCTGTCGATTGAGATCATCAATTTTCTTAGCAATTTTTCTATTTTATCTTATAAATTCCTGGCTACACATTTAATTTTTGTTGTTACTATATATTCTTTCTTCTACTGTGGATTTGCAACTAACCAATATCTTGAGTTATATGCCTATTCATTTAAAGAAATGTAGCTTCTTCATCTGTAAAAAGGATAAAAATAAAAAATATTTTTGTAATACAACGTTGTGGCCATTCGGTATGTCCTCATTGATTTAGAACCATTTTTTTCTAGATATCTTCATTTAATTTTTTTTTTTCTTAAAAGCTGGATATTTAATGTAGACACAACTATTATCATCACTGCGCGGGTATTTAATTTGTGTATACTGTATACACAATTTTTTCATCTATCATGAATTTGAGTTATGCCTATTTTGCAAAAATATTTGAAGACAATAGAATCCACAAAACGGAGAGTCTGAGAGATCTTCATTTATTCACCTGCCACTTTTGTCATTGAAGGCATTTTGTGGATCACTCTGTATATTAAATTTATATAGCAAAAACCGGATTTTTTCGAATTTTATAATTTTGCTGTAACTTAACTAGTTCTGAATTGTATATAATACTCATTTTTGGATTATGGAGTTCTATGGAATTCTAAAATAAATTCCTTAGCCCTTGTCTCGAAGAAAACTTTTGGTAGCTATAACTTAAAATAAAAACAATATAAGCTCAACGGAGATACTTAATGATCTGCTATTTCGTTAAAAAGATTAATTTTACAGGAATTATTCAGTATGGTGCAATTTTATTTAAAAAATCTTAGGGAGAATTATTGTTTGGTAAACATTTAATATTCTCTGAAAGTTTACGCCCATTGTGCTCCATGCCAATTTTTGTTTCTCAGTTGTCAATGTTAAGGCGACTTTAGCAATGTAATCTGTATATTACAGATTTTATAAATAAAAGACGTATATATAAAATTACGAGTTTTTATCCCATCTTTTTCGTCTTTCAAAACAAAATTTACTTACTACTAAGAAACTAACAGGAGACATTCCATGAACAAGTGAAAGGGATGTTTTCATTTCCAACAAGAAAAAATATCAAATATTAAAATTTTCCATTATACCATCTTTTACCTGAAAAAGACCTTTCACCCTGTAGAATCAAAATTAAAGACTGAAACTCGCGTTTTACGTGAGCATAAACAGTTTTTTCAATAATACCATTGCATGACAGTCGAAAAAAGGAAGATTATTTATACTAAGAATTTTTTTTTCTCCGACTTCGATGAAAATCGGCACACGGATAGAGGGTCGCGTTTAAAGTTTCGGAATTTTTTCAGTTTCTCACTCTTCATCCGTTAAAAATAACTATCAGTAGAAGTGGTCATATACGGGGGTTGTTCAAAAAGTTTTTTTTCCATAAGATATTAATGAGACATAGTATAGAACGTTTGAAAAGCACAAGATTAGTTTCAAAACCAAGCAAATATCTTGGAAACAGTAGGAGAAATATTCTTGTTATTGTCTCTTATAAAAGCTCTTTCATCTGTTTCCTAAAGATTTTACAATTAAAAATATCTCCGAGAAAAATTGGAAATTAAACCTCGCCCTTCTGCTCCCTGATACAGGAATCTGAATCTTATTAAATTGTACGAACGTCCCATGTTTTTTGTTTACCTATTTAGTCTCAATGCTTTCTGCCTTGCTTAAGTTGAATCAAGGAAGACAGATACCTAGTAAATTCCAATATTTTTACTTCTATATATTCATTTATTATTAGGAATAAAGGTATGTATAAAATAATTTGAATCGTTAAACGTTTTTGTAATTCGGTAACCATGTAACAATATAAGTAAAAAAGTAAATAACTATGAAATGTAAAAAATTAACACAAAAATATTCATTCAAAGAAATTGGCATCCTTTAATTCCGGAGGCATGAATAGAAATTGTTCACCTCGTTTCAGTTTACCATAACCTAAAATAGAATATAAATAAAAAAGGGTGTCTTAAACAGAAATAATTATTTTGTTTCTAGGAAACAAATTCTTTATCATTGAGTAAATATACTACATAATTATGTATAAACGCAACACGAGTGTAATATTTTTTACAGAACCCCTGTCAAACCTGCCCAAAACTCAGTGCTTTACACAAATTCAATAAATTAAAACCGGGAAATTGAAAAACAAAAAGATCATTGACTCGTGACAGAATCATAAGAACTCAAAATATTATTTAGAGTGACAAAAATAGGCGGAATTTGTCAGACTGGCAAAAATGTATACAGGGTGTCCCAACTAAAATTTGCACCCAAATGTTTCTAGTTTTGTTCAAATTTTGAAAAAATGCCGAAACAATTTTTATCCTAATTTCAAACTTCTTTTTTCATCCCTCTAGCGCCCAGAAATATTAAATGGCAATGGGTGTTAAGTGACACATCATTTTCAAGCTGCTTTCATTATCTAATGCAACCCTGCTCTTTTTTTTATTTTGAATGACTCCTTTTTGAGAAAACTGCTTAGATTACACAGCCCCATAAAAAATGCTTGTCCCGTCAAGAACTTCAGTACTGTAACTAGGGGTTTTTGGGGTCGCTGAATCCGAGGTCCACTTGACCTCAGCAGGTCAGGGTCAAGGTCATCTGAGGGTCTAATTGAGGAAACCTTCTGGGAAAAATCGGAAAAAATTCATACAAAGGTATTTAAATTAAAAAACCTTGAATTGAACAGTACACTCGTTAAAATTAAATTGTTGTTTTAGAACTACTGTTGTTTTCTTTCACAATAATCTACAGGGTTTTCTCAAAAAGGTGTCATTCAAAATAAAAAAACGGGGTTGCGTCAGATAATGAAAGCAGCTTCAAAATGATGTGTCACTTAACACCCTTGCTATTTAAGATTTTTCAAGGGGTAGTTCTGGTCGCTAGAGTGATGAAAAAAGAAGATTGAAACTACCATAAAAATTGAGCCCCCTCTGTTAAAATTGACCTGTTTCGGCATTTTTTCAGAATTTGAACAAAACCCAAAATATTTGGGTGAAAATTTTAGTTGGGACACCCTGTATGTTAAACGTAGCGGTCTTTCGTTTCAATTATTTACAAAATAACCTGTTGAATAAAAAGAGCAATTTTTCGTATTTTTTCTGACTCTAATGTAGTGAAAAAATGTAAAATGTTCTATTATGAAAAATATGGCACTAAAACTATCTTGATTGAATCAATAATTATGAGATAGAGCATTGAAAAAAATAGTTTTGATACTCCGTAATTCGGAATTTTCTGGATAATCATAGTTTGAGAAAATACAAAAAAATTGACCCCTAAATAGTTGAATTAATATATTTAAACCGGAAATAAAAAGTGGAATGAATCAATATTAGCAATCGGTTTTTTTATATAGGTTATAGACAGACTGAGCATGATACTATAACCATAAAGATATGATCAATTGGGCGACGAGAATTGGACCTCAGCGCGCACGACGTCATCGCGTGACAAAATGCATTAGTACGCCTCAGCGAAGCATGGATTTTATATGCAATTTGGATTAATTTCGACGATTTTTACAACATTGTAACTATTTTGTAACCGGTAATTTTATGAGATTGAATGTAATAATGGAAAAATCAGTCTATATAATTTAAATAGCTTTACAGAGGCAAATTTTAATGTTTTGGCATGCTTTTACGGTAGCAGAATAAATCGTGTATAAAGTTAGTACAACACATTTTAAAATGGGAAGATATCAACATAATATTATATAAACGACACAAATACACAATATTTTTTTAAATGTTTATTTATTTATCAATGGGAATATCTCAATTATACACAAAGTAAATTTTACAAGTTAATGGTCTAGTCTAAGAATATAATTTAATTTAATTAATTTACAATTTTGGTCATTTTGCGTTTTCTCATACTGGATATTTCTTTAATATTTCTGTTCAAAATTCTTATTCTAAAAAACATTTTGCACCTAAAAAATAAATTTTTTGCTGCATTGCTTAACTGGACACTTTCCGCTAATTTATTTAAATTTTCAAGATAATTTTTTTCAATTTTCAAAGATTCTCCATTATATTTGGTGAATATATGGTCTAGCTCATTACATTTGGATAAAAACTCTTCACTAGGTTTCTGTAATCCACCTTCTGTTAAATGGTTGACCCAGGAAAAAGAAATCTCATTGGAATCGGGGATAGAACCAAGTTTCTCTTTGTTTCTCAACTTAAATGCGATAAAACCTGCCAAATTTTCCAATCCGTCCCACCTTAACTCTTCCTTTGTATCGAGTATATTTTTTTCAAATATTTCCTTCTCATTTTCATCGTCCTCAGATACATCTAAAGCACTTAGCATTTCTCCGGTAAGAGCCTAAAAGTACAAATTTAATAAATGAAATAAAATCCTCTTAATACCTGCTGCATTACTGAGTTCTTGGCCTCATTTACAATATTTGCAGAAGTGGTTGGTTGGTTAGGTACAATGTCAAGTTCCTCTTCAATATTTGCGGATTTAGATATTACATTATCATTTCTGCCCACCAAATAATTTCTTAGCCGATATTTGAATTGTAGGGCATTTGGGTGGTCATGCAGACCACCAATTGCTCTCATAATAGAAAAAAATCCTTCAAGTGGGTCCTGGTTAAGCCGGTACGTCAATAAATATTTGACACCAAATTCTTCTTTGAGGTCAAAAAAAAGCTTTTGCAAGGATTCTATACTTATAATAATCCCTTTCTGAAACGGTAGTAAAGTATTTGACCCAATCTTTCTCATATCTTTAACCATATTTTTCATTTTTTCCAAAATTTCGTTTTGTTCTTGTAAAGCCAGACCATACCCTAGAATATTGATTTTAAAATATATTAAATAAGTAGTTTAGAATAGAATATTGTTATTTTTACCTTTAACTCGATTTCGTGAATCTGCATGTGGTATTTGCGAGTTAAAAACGTCAAACCAGTCATTGACAATTTTAAAAAAGTTAGAGCACTCAAGCCAGTTATTTTCTGTTTTGTAAATGCCCAGCATACCCAATCTAGACATCGCTTTTGAAATTGTATGGGAAAACAACTTAGAAGCATATTTTACTTTCTGCCTTTGAGCACCTAAAATCAATTGAAATTATAATATAATAAGTTCATGACCTCATGATATACACAAACAAAATCTTAATTTTAAATGGTAGTTACCTTTTACAGTTAATAAATCTGCGTTAAGCTTATTGGCAATATTCAAGTCCAAATTTTTAGTATTTTGCAATAAGTCTACAACTGGTTTGGAATTGATAATTTTTCCGTTTAAAAGATATCCACTGTCAAGAAAATGATTCCTTAAAAGTTTAATCATATGTGGGGCGTCTGCAAATATGTGAATGTCTTTGTCGTTAGCTGGATTCTTGAAACTGGTGTTTCCTTCAGAAATATTCAGAGCATTCCAAAGAGCCCTGTTACTTCCACCCAGGTCACAGTTAAGGGCATAGACAGGGTACCCAATATTCTCCAACTTTGTGATAATCTTGAAAATCAAGTTTTTTGTCATTTTACAATCATAGTTGTAAAATATTGGCTGCTTCCAGTTCCCGAATATCCCACGTGCCATTACAACTTGTGCATATTTTGCTGGAGCCATAGTCATATCATTTTTTTTGTCGTATTCATAAGTACTTTGTATTTTCATTTCATCGAAGAGTAAAATACAGCATCTTTCCATTTTGGTTAAAACTGTATTTTGCGATTTCATTAAACTTAATACTATGTTTAGAATACCTGCAGATAAAATAAAGGTAAGTAAGTAACTTTGATTATTAGATAATCTACCAAAATTAAACCTTGTTAAATAACTAACCTGGTTGTATATTTATTTTACCAGACCACCTTCTTAAAGTTGAAATCGCTGGTAAAGGGTAGCCCCTTTTCTTTAAAAGGCGATATGCTCTTGGTCCAGCGGAATACAAAGATATTGCCGAAGTTATGTCATCAACAGTCCAATGAATTTGCTTTCTACTTTTTAATTTACGAAGCTGTCCATCTGTGAATATTGTTTTGAAAGATTGCAACTGCTCTTTTAGGTCCAAGTTTTCTTTCTGAAGATGATTCAAAAGTTCAGAATCTTCTACTTCTAGTGAACTAAAAATGTCATTATAATGTTTATTAAAATTAGCAGGCATGTAATATTTTATTTATTTATTATTTGTAGGTATTTACCTCATTGTTTGTGTCGAAATATCTCTACTTGTAGTTTCTGTTTCTAACTCCCCTAAACCTGTACTACTGATTAATAATGCCTCACCAAGCTCACCAAGTACTTCACCTGAGCCTTCACCAATATTTGTTAATGTCAAATCATGCTTTTTTTGCCTATAAATTTAAAATTTACCTAAGTTGTTTTTAACTATTGAACTTGCCTTAAAACTAACCCTCTAACTACTTTATAAATGCATTCTTTAATATTAATCAGTGCCAAACATACTTACAAGTTATGAATATTTTTAATTAAATCCCTTTTTTTTGTTCTTTCCTCTCGGTCTATCTGTTTAGTGGTTTTGGCCTTTAGAGATTTGGCTAGGTTAAGTGAAGGCACAGCATTCTTTCGCAATTTCCATTTGTTTCTTGGTAGTTGTAAAAGTTTTTCTTTTTCACAAAAATCATCATCCGTAAAATGATCAGAACATATTCTTGCATTCTTAATTTTAAAATTATGTTTTTGGTAGCATTTCTGTACCCATAAATTGCAGACTTCCTTAGCAGTTGGAAAGGTAAAGTATCGGTAGCTAGTTGAATTGTTTTTAGTTTTTTTGTTATTGTTATTTGTACAACCGGTAACTGCACAGTAAACCATTGTTCATTGTTTTGTTTTCAAATATTAGACGTGTATTTGATACACAGAAACACGCAAGGAACCTAAACACAGCGACAGCATTCACATCTCACCACATTTCACAGCGCGATTCGCCATTCTCGATCGCTCGTTTTGTCACGCGCTTACGTCACAGGAGGAAGAGAGATAGAAGATACGATGCGCGTGGGTTTATCTTTATGGTTATAGTATCATGCAGACTGAGATAGAGTAAAGCTATAAGACCTCTAAATTTGCTAAAGCAAAGTTTAGAAGTCTAAAAGTCATTTTTTGTCAGGTTAATTCTCAAAAAACATACAATAACTATGAAAAAATAACTTACCCATTTCTTTCATTAAATTTGTAGGAGCATTTCTAATATGCATAGGTACAGAGGGTTGAGGACCTCTATGATTCAAAATCATAGCCTTTGCTTTAGCTAAGGCGCTATCTGCTTCCCTAGATTTTGGCGCTCTAGCTAAATAAATAGCGCATTGAGCTAGAAGGACATCGGCCTCTGGCATACCGAGCAGCTGACAACCCTGCATTGTGGACACCGCCAGCTGAAGAGCATTTGGATCAGCGTTACCTAGAAAATCATGAATGAAAAAATGTATATCCATAATCTGAGGAATGAAAAATAAAGATAATATGTAACTAGTAAGAAATGTTTTATAGTTTATAGCACCTACCAATATCTTCGCTAGCTGCGCGAACAAGTCTTCTAGCTATAAACCTAGGGTCCTCTCCGCTAACAATCATCCTTGTGGTCCAATAAAGAGCAGCATTTTCATCAGAGCCCCTTATTGATTTGTGCATAGCTGATATTAAATTATAATGCTCTTCTCCTTTGCGATCATAGAGCAAATGTGATTTCTATAAACAAATATAACTGCTGTGGTCAATATCTGAACTAAATACATGAAATAAAACTCAATCTTTTTAGCAATTTCAAATTATACATAGTTACCTACTTTCATACCTTCCTTGATATCCTCTACTGTAATGATTTTGCCATTATTATTATTATGTTGTATCACTAATTGTAAATTGTTGAGAGCAATTCTAGCATCACCATCACTTACATCTGCCAGCCATCTTAAAGCTGTTTCTTCTATAGCTACACTAAAATAAAATCTTGCTAAATTTGATGGTAATTATTAAGAATTTGTGTGGGGCTAAATAATATATAAGTAGTATGTATTAAAAATAATTTATTATTCACAATTATAGCACAGCCAGTCTGAGAAAATTGCTCTACAAGACAAGCGTGATAGCAGATTGGATGAGAAATACCTAAAGCTTTTGAATAGGTAGTACAGGCTGATGAAAGATATTGATGGGTTGGCCCTAAACTGACCAATTGATTATGATAATTAATCTAGGTGTTTCTAAATTATTTTATTAGGAGTGACATATTTTAATGTATGCTTATTACTAAAGAAATTTATATGTTGAAAAATATTTACATATTATATACCTACCTTAAATCCTTTTGATCAACATTTGATGAGGAATTATCTAAAATATTAACATTAAATTTGATTGCAGCATTTTTGATAATGGAATACATGGTATCACAGTCTAATTTCTCCATTACTATAACCCTGCATCTGCTCAGCAAAGCAGAGTTAATTGAGAATGATGGATTCTCAGTTGTGGCACCAACTAATGTGATATCACCTCTTTCAACACTTAGTAACATAGTATCTTGTTGTTTTTTATTAAAAGCATGTATTTCATCCATAAATAAAATAGTTTTTCTACCAAATCTCATTTCATTTTTAGATATGCTTATAACACTTTGGACATCTTTTACACCACAACTTGCTGCACATAAAGATGTAAATCTTAATTTTTTTGAATTAGTTTTGCACATTTCATTAATAACTCCAGCTAAAGAAGTTTTGCCACACCCTGGGGGACCCCAAAGCACCATATTTGGTATTTCTGTCTTCTCTAGTAAAGATCGTAATACAGTAGTTTCACCCAGAATGGCATTTTGTCCAAAAAATTCTTTTAAAGATTTGGGCGCAACTTGTTTCGCTAGAGGTACTGTAAAAGACAAATTTACATCAGGTTGTGACTTTAAATCACTACTGGAACTGCTAATATTCTCCGCATTTTCAAGGGTTTTCTCATTAGTGCCTTTATACAACCCAAAAGTCGTTTTATTTAAATCTCTCGGAGATTTTTGACTTATTGCTACTCTTGGTTGATTCATGTGGAATACTGGAGATGGAGAACGTTTCCTCTTTGGAATATCATCTTCAGGACAGTTTAAAAATATACATTTATTAGCATGTTGTTGTATTTCTCCAATAGAAAAAATTTTGTTGCATATTGGACACGAAGTAGTGCCTTCTGCTTCGTTCATGTTGAAAAATATATTAATAATTAAGATTCATGGAATTAGAGATCACATTCATATTATTTTGGGTTTTAAATTGTTTACCTACTTTTAAATGAACTAAAAAAACCCGAAAATTTGTGAGACTAGAGTCTAAATCCCAACTGCCACTTATGTGTCCACGGTGTTGCCATATGCCAATACAATATATTTACTTGAAATATTACTTTGTACAGCATTTGTCTGAGCTGAGCTGACCTGACGTACCCTTATCTTACCTGACCTCACCCTGTAAATTACTGATCTGTTACAATTTATTAATTTTTGATGACATGTTTCGTGCATTAGGTTATGTGATAAGTTTGGCAACAGCGTGGGCACCTGAGTGACAGTTGGGATGTAAATTTAAATTAAGACGAGCTTAAATAAGTTTGTTTTCGTCTTCTTTAATAGTTTTTTGCTTGATTACTAGTGTATTTGCCAGCCCATTTGTTTGAAACAATACCGCATCACAGAGCTGTGATTAACCTGACAGCGTTATCATTATAAGATAAAGTTTTTCAACTTTATGAGAGTGATGCTAGAAGAAAAAATTTATACAATCAAAAAACACATGCCGCTTTTTCACTTTTATTTTTACTTATAGTTTCCTTTTATCGTATTGTAAAAAATCCATACGCTAAATAAATAAATAAATACAGGGTGCACTATTTAAAAAACATAACTTGTGGATTTCAAGGACAGTCGATAGACCCTACATCTATGTTTTAGTCCAAAAGATCTAGGCTTCTGAGAAAGCCTTTTATCCGTTTTGGAGATAGGTTTGTAACCTGATCAGGCTCTAGATAGACCTGTTCCAGGTATTTAAGGCGTTGGCGAACAATTACACTGCAATTGCAGATAATGTGTTCCGCCGTCTCAATCTGCATGTTCCCCTGTTAACTTTGATGAATTTCCTATTTCTGTTTAATAAATATGTCGTAAATTTCGACGAATTGCTCTATAATCAACTAAACACTAAACTATTCCGGGTTGTTCCTCTACCAGCCCAGATATTCTTCTACCCATTCTTTATGTTCGTGTGAGAAGCATATTTTATTTTGTACTTTCTTGAGCGAGCTTTTCAGAGGACCAAATGCAAGAGCAGAAAAAAAATTATTCTTGATAAAAATCTCTGCATGATTTGTTGATCCATAACCAGGTACAAAATTTGACCTCATCAGGTCAGGTCAAGTTCATTTGAAGGTCAAATTGAGGAAACATTTCTAGATAAATCTGAAAAAATTCATACAAAGGTTTTTAGGGTTGCTGAATCAGAATCTGATGTTTGCTTGACCTCATCCAGATCAGGGTCAAGGTAATTTCAAGGTCAAATTGAAGAAACTTAGACAAATCTGAAAAAATTCCAACAAAGGCTTTCAGTGTCGCCGAATTCGAATCCGAGGTCCGCTTGACCTCATTAGGTCAGCTCCTGGACCGGATCTGGCCGTAAAATGACCTTGACCCTGACCTGGAGGTTAAGCAGACCTCGGATTCGTATTCAGCGACCCTGAAAATCTTTGTATGATTTTTTTCCGATTATTCCCTGAAGGTTTCCTCAATCTGACCCTCAGATGACCTTGACCCTGACCTGATGAGGTCAAGCGGACCTCGGATTCGGATTCAGCGACCCTGAAAACCTATGTATGAATTTTTTCAGATTTTTCTAGGTTTCCTCAATTTAACCTTCAAATGACCTTGACCTGACCTGATGAGGTCAAGCGAACATTGGATTCGGATTCAGCGTCCCTAAAAACCTTTGTATGAATTTTTTCAGAGTTTTCTAGAAATTTTTCCTCAATTTGACCTTCAAATGACCTTGACCTGATCTGATGAGGTCAAATTTTGTACCTGATTATGGATCAACAAGTCATGCAGAGATTTTTATCAAGAATAATTTTTTTTGTGAAATGCAAATTAACTTTTTGTCCATTTGTATAAAACTTTTTGGGACACACTGTATATACGAGGAAGACGAAATGTTAAATTCTTTATTTTAACTTCACTATGGTATTATAGGCGGCGCCTCTAAATGGGCTGGTTCGACATTTTTTTATTTTAACTGAAATGAGAGATTTTATGATGATAAAAATGATGACAAAAATTTCGATTGCAAATTTTAAGATTTACGACCGCTATAAGCATTATAAAACCAAGGATCAGAGCGAGGCTAGAAAACGTACCTGTGCGCGAGACTAGGCCGCGTGACGTCAGTAGCCAGACACAAGCTCCGCCACACTGCGTCGGGTAGTTGAAATAAACAAATTACGAAAAATGTCGAACCAGCCTATTAGATTAGATTATTGAATTAAATTATTTTTGAATATATAGCTCTGTGAATAAATTATACTACCCATATAACCAGTAGCGGATCTAGAGGGGGACCCCCCTCCCCCAAAGTCTTAAATTATTATATTTTTCAATAGCGCAGATCAGTTCCCAAATTTCGTATTTACTTAATTAAAACTAAAACTAAAGGGAAAGTAAACGGTAGAGCGGGAGCAAAAAATTAAAATTAGAACAAGTAAACAAAAAAATGGTGTATGTTAAGGCTCGTCCATACTCATCCGAATAAACGCAATTTTTCAAATCGGAAAAAATCCGCCACATCGTTACGACTGAAAAAATGCACTTAAAAAGAAATACAGTCATAAATCACATGGCTCCTTTCTTCAAAGGAAAGCCGAGCGCTTCGGTCTCAGCGGTACCTTTGACGGTGTGTTCCTTTCTTTCTGACTTATTACGTGGACAGACTGTATCACATTTTTTAAAACCATCTTAGGCTAGACATATAAAAAAATAGAAGGGCAGTTAGCGGAAAGTTTGGGTACAGTCCTAAGTCTTTTTATTCCTTATGTTTTCGTGGTCGCTGAACACGAATTTGAGGTTTGCTGATAGATATTTTTGCCGGAACATTGTTTTTTTTGCAAAAAAGTGTAAATTTTGTAATTTTTTTTTTAGTTTTTGGCCTAAATCTCGGTAAGTATGCATTTTTTCAAAAAAAAAAATATTCTATACAAAATGAAAGGTGACAAAATGTCCCATAAGTTTCATAAACAACAATTTTTTCTACGACCAATAGTTACGCCGCTAGAGTGCGTTGAAAAATGTGCAAATTTTCCAAGGGCAGTTAGCGGAAAGTTTAGGTACAGTGCTAATTCTTATTATTCTTTGTTTTCGTGGTCGCTGAATACGAATTTGAGGTTTTCTGACAGATATTTTGGCCGGAACATTGTTTTTTTTGCAAAAAACGTGCAAATTGCACTAGGAAAATCTGCACATTTTTCAACGCACTCTAGCGGCGTAACTATTGGTCGTAGAAAAAATTGTTATTTCTGAAACTTGTGGGAAATTTTGTCGCCTTCAATTTTGTATAGAATAGTCTTTTCGAAAAAATGGATACTTACCGAGATTTAGGCCAAAAACTAAAAAAAATGACAAAATTTGCACAAAACAATGTTCCGGCCAAAATATCTGTCAGCAAACCTCAAATTCGTGTTCAGTGACCATGAAAACATAAAGAATAAAAAGAATTAGCACTGTACCTAAACTTTGCGCTAACTGCCCTTGGAAAATCTGCACATTTTTCAACGCTCTCTAGCGGCGTAACTATTGGTCGTAGAAAAAATTTTTGTTTATGAAACTTGTGCGAAATTTTGTCACCTTCAATTTTCGAAAAAATGGATACTTACCGAGATTTAGGGAAAAAACTAAAAAAAATGACAAAATTTGCAAAAAAAAAAACAATGTTCCAAAATATCTGTCAGCAAACCTCAAATTCGTGTTCAGTGACCACGAAAACATAAAGAATAAAAGGAATTAGGACTGTACCTAAACTTTCCCTTAACTTTACTAAGTTGATTAGCCTATAGCCTATCTAGTTTGTATTTAAATTTAAAAAAAATATATTTTTATTCAATTTTTTCCAAAAAGACACCGGAAAATGTATTAAAACGAAATTTCAGTGTAATTCTTGGAGTAAAAAATTTTATATGAGATGTTATTTTGAATCATGTACATAGATATGTACGTCTTACAGAACACCCTATATAAGAAAGCACAGGTATAAATAAAGTCTACATCGAATATTTACAAAATTTTCATCGCTTTATATTTGTATTTTTAAATCGATGAACAAATTGAATGGTCAATAAAGTTTCTCGTCTTTTGGTTATTTTATTTTTTAGAAGAATAAGAATGCAGAAATCAACATTTTAATGTAAAAATACATGATGGAAATTTGGTTTGCAGTAAATTATGAAGTAGGACTCAATGTGATGCTGTGTCACCTTGTATATCTAAAACACGTATCTTTAACTGTAGTAAATCGTTGTATAAATATCATTAACGTACGAAACATATATTTAAAAATAATATATTTTAATATTAAAATACAAGATAAAAACGTTAGAAGAAAAAGAAAAGTTCAATATATTAAGATTAAAATTTAAAGCTTTTAAACTTCAGGTTTTGCAATACGTGCTTTGAACAAGACATTTAATGTTCCAAAATCTTGTTTGTTTGCCATCAGTGTGATGAAAGGATGATCTGCAATGAATTTTGGAGGAGGTCTCAAATTCATCATCATTCCACAGGATTTTGCTATTATCACAGCTGAAAATAAATTTGTTTCTATTATGAATCTTAAAATACTCGGTTTTATAGCAAAAGTAATGATAAAAAAATTTGATAAAAGCTTAAATTTTTCTAATTTTTTTGATATCTTAAATAATCTAACACCCTTTCACACGAATCAATCACCCTGTATCGTATTTTTATAAATATTTGAATTTTTGTTCAATTTGGATGAAAAGATCCTAATGTTAGTAATAAAAAGAATGTTTTTGTATTAATATTTTAATTATTATATATGGCAAAAATACAAATAATTATTTATTTTAAAAGGCCAAATTTTCTCCCTAAACTTCAGGTCTGATAATACGTCCTTTGAACAAGACATTTAATTTCCCAAAATATTGTTTGTTTACAAGCACGACGATGAAAGGATGATCTGCAATGAATTCTAAAGGACTCAAACTATGCATACTACAGCCAGGTCCCATTAGTACAGCTGAAAAAAAAATATATTTTGAGAACCTTTGACTGAGAGATGATTTTATAAATGCACTAAATCAGAAGATACTGCCAATCTGACGGGAATCCCCCCGTTACCCCCCCCCCTCTCGTCAGGCCTGCCCCCAAGAGAATAACTCGTTTTTTCTACAGTTGGTAAACAGAGTGAACCAAAAAATCACTAAAAATAAAA
The DNA here is from genome assembly GCA_949320105.2 of Crepidodera aurea. Taxonomy (NCBI): domain Eukaryota; kingdom Metazoa; phylum Arthropoda; class Insecta; order Coleoptera; family Chrysomelidae; genus Crepidodera; species Crepidodera aurea. The sequence goes on along the minus strand of OX439472.1, from coordinate 32,924,037 downwards.
TATATTTACTTAACAATGCGTTTTAATTATAACAATTTTTAAACTGAGGTCACAGCAATTTTTGTCATTTTAATTCGCTGAAATGTGAATCAATTTAGAAAACTACATGTTAAGGATTCAAAATTTTATCATATTTGAATGGTTTTAATTGTGAAAGGGATTACTGAAAAAATTAACACTTTTTTTGTAAAATATATTAAAATACAAATAATATTAAATTTCCCCCCTAATTTCCAGGTATAGCAACACGTCCGTTAAACAAGATATTTAATTTTCCAAAATCTTGTTTATTTATTTATTTATGAATGGATGATCTGCAATAAATTTTGAAGGCATTATGGCAGCCACACAACAGCCAAATCCAACTATCACAGCTAAAAAAAATTGCGAATTACCCTATGTGAATTTTTTTTAATTACTACTAGTACTAGATTTTAAAAATCATACTTAATGAAGCTTAAATATGTACTAGTTTTTACTACCAACTCGTACAACAACAAGCACTAAAAAAGACGCTCGAAATTTAAATCTTTTTATAAAATAAACTGAATTTATACTTTAATTACATTTTTTTAAATTTAACTTCAGACTTTTTAGAATATATTATGTTCATTAATTTTTCAAATAAAATAAAACATATTTAAAACTTATTAAATCTAATTAGTTTCTGTAATTTATAGTGGCTTGCTAGTTTAAATATTCTTTTATTTTTTCATTATTGTATTGTCATCTGCATAGAAGTGATTTGGGCTAATAAAAACTTTTCACAAAAGTCTTAGTTTTTATGATTTTTCATCATTAATTAAATGAACTGATACATTTATATATTTTTTTCCAAATCTATTACAATGTATGAATAATCTAGTACATTTTAGATGCACATCTATTACGAAAACATTTACTGGTTAATAGCCAGTGGTAATGCTAAAAAAAATGGAAGGTAAAGAATAAAATAATGTTTTCGTATTTTGTTGGATTTGGTTATGCTTGGGTTTTGTAACTTTTGAAAGCGACTTTTAATGAAAATTGGAAGGTAAAGAATAAAATAATGTTTTCGTATTTTGTTAGATTTATTTCAAGAAAAATATAAGCATTAAAATATTTTAATAGTAAAATACATACTAATGAAATATAAATAAAGTTTAATCATTCGGTAATTAATGGTAAATTACTAAACCTCTGGTTTAGCGATACGCCCTTTAAACAAGATATTTAATTTTCCAAAATCTTGTTTGTTTACAAGCAGGATAATGAAAGGATGATCTGCAATAAATTGTACAGGAAGAGGTTTAAAACTGGCCATACTACAGCCAACAACCATGAAAACAGCTGAAAAAAATAGACCGACTAAAATTTTGTGTTTCTCAAAAATATATATATACAGTGTGGCGCAAATTTGATTGAACACTATTGGGAAAAAGAAGCGTATTTTCAAAATTAAAATATAAGGTCCGGTTTCAGAGATAATTGGGGAAAATTGAAATTGACAATTTTCGTTTTATTTAATTAACCTTAATTTTGAAAGAGAAAAAAAATATAAAGCTTTTTTATTGAAGGACAAATACAACTTAACATAGCGTATCCAATTTTTTAAAACAACGTTTCGTCTTTGAAGGGCTACCCTCAACAATTTTTTTAACTACGGCCCTGAACGTTTTATTTCATTTTTTTAGGTTTTAACAATGAACTGTACTTTAGGAGTTTGGCTAAGTACGGTCCTGTTCTATTTCCACTGAAAATATTTATAAATCTTTTTGAATAAAATTAATTCAAAATTGAGTATACTTTGAGCGTATCGCCCTAAGTATATTTAATTTCTATTAAATATATGAATTAAATTTTCTTAAATAACTACAATCAGAAACGCAACGTTATTTTAAACAATTGGATACGCTATGTTAAGTTGTATTTATCCTTCAATAAAAAAGATTTATAAATTTTTTTTCCATCTTTCAAAATTCGAAATCTACAAAAGTAAAAAGCAAAGCAATAATAATTTAGCACACAACTCGTGGTGCAAAAGGATTCAACTTATTATCATGTTTGAATGGTTTTATTTGTGCAAAAAGATTAGTGAAAAAGTTAACCCTTTTTTTTTTGTAAAATATATTACAATACAAATAATATTTTAAGTTAAGCATAAATTTCCCCCCTAATTTCCAGGTATAGCAACACGCCCTTTATACAAGATATTTAATTTTCCAAAATCTTGTTTATTTACAAGTAGAACGATGAATGGATGATCTGCAATAAATTTTGAAGGCATTATGGCAGCCACACAACAGCCAAATCCAACTATCACAGCTAAAAAAAATTGCGAATTACTATCTGTGAATTTTTCTTAGTACTAGATTTTATTTAATGGAGATGGGAGCTTACATTTGTAATAGTTTTTACCACCAACTCGTACAATAAAAAGCATTAAAAAAAACGCTCGAAATTTGAATCTTTTGAAATTTAACTTTTCAGACTTTTTAGAATATGCTCATTAATTTTCCAACTAAAATAAATATTTAAAAACAATGTAAACTTATTAAATCTAATTCGTTTCTGTAATTCATAGTGCCTTTGATCGTTTAAATAGGTAAGTGGTAAGTAGGTACTCCTTTTTTATTATTGTATTGTCATCTGTATAGAAGTGATTTGGGCTAATAAAAACTTTTCACAAAAGTCATAGTTTTTATGATTTTTCATCATTAATTAAATGAACTGATACCATTTATATATTTTTTCAAAATCTACTACAATTTATGAACAATCTAGTACGTTTTAGATGCACATCTATTACGAAAATATTTACTGGTTATGCTTGGGTTTTGTAACTTTTGAAAGCGACTTTTAATGAAAATTGGAAGGTAAAGAATAAAATAATGTTTTCGTATTTTGTTAGATTTATTTCAAGAAAAATATAAGCATCAAAATATTTTAATAGTGAAATATACATACTAATAACTATAAATATAAAGTTTCAACATTAGGTTACTTATTAATGGTAAATTACTAAACCTCTGGTTTAGCGATACGCCCTTTAAACAAGACATTTAATTTTCCAAAATCTTGTTTGTTTACAAGCAGGATAATGAAAGGATGATCTGCAATAAATTGTACAGGAAGAGGTTGAAAGCTGGGCATACAACAACCAACCATCAAAACAGCTGAAAAAAATAAACCGACTAAAATTTTGTGTTTGTGTTTCTCAAAAATATATCTATATATACAGGGTGGCGCAAATTTAATTGAACACTATTGAGGTCAGAGATAATTGGAGAAAATCGAAATTTACGATTTTCGTTTTATTTAATTAACACCTTAATTTTGAAAGATAGAAAAAAAATATAAATCTTTTTTATTGAAGGACAAATACAACTTAACATAGCGTACCCAATTTTTTAAAACAACGTTTCGTCTTTGAAGGGCTACCCTCAACAATTTTTTTAAATACGGACCTGAACGTTTTATTTAATTTTTTTAGGCATTATGGCAGCCACACAACAGCCAAATCCAACTATCACAGCTAAAAAAAATTGCTAATTGCTATCTGTGAATTTTTCTTTATTACTAGTACTAGATAAGATTTTAAAAATCATACTTAATGGAGCTTAAACTTGTACTACTAGTTTTTACTACCAACTTGTACAACAAAAAGCACTAAAAAAGACGCTCGAAATTTGAATCTTTTTATAAAATAAACTGAATTTGTATTTTAATTACATTTTTCAAATTTAACTTCAGACTTTTTAGAATATATTATGTTCATTAATTTTTTAAATAAAATAAAAAATATTTAAAACTTATTAAAACTAATTAGTTTCTGTAATTGATAGTGGCTTGCTTGTTTAAATATTCTTTTTTTTTTTCATTATTGTATTGTCATCTGCATAGAAGTGATTTGGGCTAATAAAAACTTTTCACAAAAGTCATAGAATTTTATGATTTTTCATCATTAATTAAATGAACTGATACATTTATATATTTTTTCAAAATCTATTACAATTTATGAATAATCTAGTACATTTTAGATGCACATCTATTACGAAAATATTTACTGGTTACCAAAAAAAATGGAAGGTAAAGAATAAAATAATGTTTTCGTATTTTGTTGGATTTATTTCAAGAAAATTAAAATACATACTAATGAAATATAAATAAAGTTTCATCATTAGGTTATTTATTAATGGTAAATTACTAAACCTCTGGTTTAGCGATACGCCCTTTAAACAAGACATTTAATTTTCCAAAATCTTGTCTGTTCACAAGCAGAACGATGAATGGATGATCTGCAATAAATTTTGAAGGCATTATGGCAGCCACACAACAGCCAAATCCAACTATCACAGCTAAAAAAAATTGCTAATTACTATCTGTGAATTTTTCTTAATTATTACTAGTACTAGATAAGATTTTAAAAATCATACTTAATGGAGTTTAAACTTGTACTACTAGTTTTTACTACCAACTCGTACAACACAAAACACTAATAAAGACGCTCGAAATTTGAATCTTTTTATGAAATAAACTGAATTTTTTCAAATTTAACTTCAGACTTTTTAGAATATGTTCATTAATGTTTCAAATAAAATAAAAAATATTTAAAACTTATTAAATCTAATTAGTTTCTGTAATTCATAGTGGCTTGCTCGTTTAAATATTCTTTTTTTCATTATTGTATTGTCATCTGCATAGAAGTGATTTGGGCTAATAAAAACTTTTCACAAAAGTCATAGTTTTTATGATTTTTCATCATTAATTAAATGAACTGATACATTTATATATTTTTTCAAAATCTATTGCAATTTATGAATAATCTAGTACGGTTTAGATGCACATCAAAAAAATATTGGAAGGTAAAGAATAAAATAATGTTTTCGTATTTTGTTAGATTTATTTCAAGAAAAATATAAGCATTAAAATATTTTAATAGTAAAGTACATACTAATAACTATAAATATAAAGTTTCAACATTAGGTTACTTATTAATGGTAAATTGCTAAACCTCTGGTTTAGCGATACGCCCTTTAAACAAGACATTTAATTTTCCAAAATCTTGTTTGTTTACAAGCAGGATAATGAAAGGATGATCTGCAATAAATTGTACAGGAAGAGGTTGAAAGCTGGGCATACAACAACGAACCATCAAAACAGCTAAAAAAAATAAACGAACTAAAATTTTGTGTTTTTGCTTCTCAAAAAAAATATATATATATATGTATATACAGGGTGCGCCAATTATTTCCACTCGATCTCTAACACCGAAACTAAAAGAGATATCAACAAGATTTTTTGTAGGGGTAGACAGTGTCACTCGGACTACAATTTTAAAATATTTTGATGTATACAGGGTGGCTAATTTTTGTGGAATGAAAATTAATTTGGTTTTTTTAAATTGAACACCCTGTATACGATTATGTCTTCTGATTCTACTTAATATTAGATTTACGGTAGTTTTTTGTATTTGTAAATCCGACCCGGCGTTGACAAGTTATTCCTATTTTAAGCAGATTTAATGAAAAAACAGCACTTCAGAAATATTAGCACAAAAACCACATTTTTTAAAAAATTCCTCAAAAAAGCTACTATGATGTAAATGAAACATGCACCTATCACAATAATCACACAACATCTTCATCAAATGGCAATAACTTAATTTTTTCAAATGGGACACCCTTTATATTTTTCTTCAGTTAGAAGCTCTCCCTAATACGCATTAAAAAAATATAGGGTTTTGCACATCTAACTTTACTATTTACTTTAATAATTGACGTTAAGTGACAAACAACATATTTTACACAATTTTTAATAAGAAATCAAGTTACCTATGAAAATGACAGTATATTTTGTTATGGCATTAATTGTCAACATAAAATTTTGTATTGTATCACGTCTACTATATTTAATCGGTATTGTGTATAAAAAATGGATTTTAATAAGAATTATAGTGTTCAAGAAAATATTGATATGATGTGGATACTGGGTGAATGTCAAAAAAATGCGTTTCTTGCAGTAGGGTCTATCGTCAAAGATACCCAGAAAGACGTCATCCACAAAAGGATACTTTTGAGAATTTAAAGAATAGATTTGATAGAACAGGAACCGTCAAGTATGAAAAACATTCACGTGAAACTACAGCTGTTACTATTGACAACGAATATAAGGTAATGATCAGTATAGTTGAAGATCCCAATATAAGCACAAGGCAATTAAGCAATCAGTTAGATATTTCCAATACCACAATTAGACGCATAATAAAAAATAATAAATATCACCCCTATCATATCCAGCTTCACCAAGAATTGTTACCACGTGATTTCGCGCGTAGAGTGGAATACTGTAGATGGTTAATAAACAAGATAAATACAGAGCGTAACTTTTTAAACAGAGTTTTATTCTCCGACGAAGCCACGTTTCATAAGATCGGTTGTGTAAATAGACTATTATTCGGACCACAATGAACATTTATTTAGAACCACATCATAGTATCGATGGTCTTTGAATGTATGGGCGGGAATAATAGGTGATTATGTAATTGGTCCCTATTTCTTTGATGGGACTGTAAATGGAGCTATATTTTTAGATTTTTTAGAACATGATTTTCGCAACTTATTGCAAAATGTGCCTCAAAATTATCGCAACGGAATGTGGTTTCAATTAGATGGTGCCACACCACATTACCTATTAGATGTTCGCAATTGGTTAAATAGGGAATTTCAGGATCGTTGGATAGGAAGGGGAGGACCTATAAATTGGCCTACTTGGCCTACAAAAAATCTTGTTGATATCTCTTTTAGTTTCGGTGCTAGAGATTGAGTGGAAATAATTGGCGCGGAGGATTACGTCGTTGTGGTAAGACTTTCAAATTTTGTGTGAGCTGGTACAGTCACTAGATGCACATTCTGAAAATAGTTTCGATTATACAGGGTGTTCCAAAAACTCGTGGCAACATAAACTTACATTTTTTTAAATGGAACATACTATATTTTATTCAAGAATCGAAAAGATCTCACAGAGAGCGTTAAAAAAATATAGCATGTTAATATATTATATGGGTGTTTCAAAAAGATATGGCCAATTATTAGCAAAAATGACCCCATCTTTAACACTCTGTAAAACAGTAAATCAAAATAAATCAACAGGTCTTTGTATTCAAATGTCATTCTCATATCGTTGGCTGTGCTCACTATTAATTACTTTCTTCATCTGTGGCTTCTTTAATACAGGGTGCGACAGAACTCAAATCAAGCAATATCTCAAAATTTTCAAATGGATCACCCTACAAGTCTTTTTACAATTTGTTAGTACAATTAATAATCTTTCAAACGATATAGTATAGTTAAGGTATAAGTTAATGGAAAACTGTAAATATTTTATGATAACGGAAAAATCATGTATTTTACGTACACCAACAAATATAGGTTTTTTGGAATTGTCTAATTGTGTTATATCTGCGTTTAATGTATGGACACTTTTGCATGAAGCTGTGAAGTGTAACTTGGCAGGTGGAGCGGACAAAGAGAGTCCATTAAATGGCCAGTACGTCAACCGGATTTGTTACCGCGTAATTCTCTGATCAGTCTTTTTGAAAAGTATCGTTTATGCGTCACATATACAGATGTGGTAAAATTTTAACGGAACATACGATTTTCAATGTATTTTGGACAAGAGCTCATGTAGAAGTCGAGCAGCATCATATCCAGATTCGGACAAAATATTTCTTTGGTATAGGCCGAAATCTACAAGAGTAAAAAGGAAAGCAATAATAATTTAGCACACAACTTGTGGTGCAAAAATTCACATGTTGAGGATTCAAATTTTTATCATATTTGAATGATTTTATTTGTGCAAAAAGATTAGTGAAAAAGTTAACCCTTTTTTTTGTAAAATATATGAAAATACAAATAACATAAGCATAAATTTACCCCCTAATTTCCAGGTATAGCAACACGTCCTTTAAACAAGATATTTAATTTTCCAAAATCTTGTTTATTTACAAGCAGAACGATGAATGGATGATCTGCAATAAATTTTGAAGGCATTATGGCAACCACACAACAGCCAAATCCAACTATCACAGCTAAAAAAATTGCTAATTACTATCTGTGAATTTTTCTTAATTATTACTAGTACTAGATAAGATTTTAAAAATCATACTTAATGGAGCTTAAAATTGTACTACTAGTTTTTACTACCAACTCGTACAACAAAAAGCACTAAAAAAGATGCTCTAAATTTGAATCTTTTTATAAAATAAACTGAATTTGTATTTTAATTACATTTTTTTTTAAATTTTAGAATATGTTCATTAATTTTTCAAATAAAAAAAATATTTAAAACTTATTAAATCTAATTAGTTTCTGTAATTCATAATGACTTGCTCGTTCAAATATTCTTTTTTATTATTATTGTATTGTCATCTGCAAAGTCGTTTTTATGATTTTTCATCATTAATTAAATGAACTGATACATTTATATATTTTTTCAAAATCTATTACAATTTATGAATAATCTAGTAACCGGACACGGTGGCCTAGTTGGTATGGCGTCTGCCGATCCATCTTGGTCAGTGTTCGGGGAGTAGGTTCGAATCCTGCCGTATTCAAGTGGAATTAAAGTCAGATAAGACTTTGGGCAAGTGCAAAAAGATATTTGTGTCATACGCAGTTTCATTCACGCCGGTAAACAGGCCGGATGAGATCGGATATCTCGTGGAACTGATAGGGGTTGGTGACACAATTACACACTTGTTAGTCGGTAGATCACCTGCATGACAAAGGCATAGTTTTGGGTTTAAGGTGATTGAGGACCGTGGTTCGGAGCCCACGATAAGCTGTAGGTCCCGTCCAGTTTAGGCCATTAGGACAGAAAAGAGACGTTAAAATTAACAAACAAAAAAAAAACGAATAATCTAGTACGTTTTAGATACACATCTATTACGAAAATATTTACTGGTTATGCAAAAAATTGTGTTTGTAACTTTTGAAAGTGACTTTTAATGAAAAAAATTGGAAGATAAACAAAAAATATTTTCGTATTTTGTTAGTTTTATTTAAAGAAAAATACAAGCATTAATATTTTAATAGTAAAATACATACTAATGACGATAAATATAAATAAAGTTTCAACATTAGGTTACTTATTAATGGTAAATTACTAAACCTCTGGTTTAGCCATACGCCCTTTAAACAAGACATTTAATTTTCCAAAATCTTGTTTGTTTACAAGCAGGATAATGAAAGGATGATCTGCAATAAATTGTACAGGAAGAGGTTTAAAGCTGGCCATACAACAGCCATCAACCATTAAAACAGCTGAAAAAAATAGACCGACTAAAATTTTGTGTTTGTGTTTCTCAAAAATATATATATATATATATACAGGGTTCCAGTTTCGAAACAACACCCTTTATAAAGGATTTTTTAAAGTTACTCTGCACATTTGGAAAGGGCACAAAAAACTGATTTCGTGGACATATTTTTTGTTTTCCCGTAGAGATGGACCTCATAACTGGCCTCCCAGATTACCTGATTTGAATCCACTTGATTATAAATAGTAGAGAACAGCTAAACTGAAACTTTGAACTTTAAATTTTAGTAGCAAAATTATCTACGAGAAAACAAAAAATAAGTCGACGAAATCAGTTTTTTGGGCCCTTTCCAAATATGTAGAGCAATTTTAAAAAATCCTTTATACAGGGTGTTGCTTTGAACCTGGCAAAATTTGTCAATTTTTCCTTTATCCGGACCTGGATTTTTTTCTTACAAATATTCTAATCACTTGGATACCTTAGAGAAAGTTCCTATGTGAAATATGAAAAAAAGATACCTGTGTCGAGAAAAATTGACTAAAATTAATAAAACAATCTGTATCTCAGTCAGAAACGGGGTTACCCCAACAAATATAGGTTTTTTGTAATTGTCTAATTGTGTTATATCTGCGTGTAATGTATGGACTCTTCTGCATGAAACACTCTGTATAAAGCTGTGAAGTGTAACTTGACAGGTGCAGCGGACAAATAGTCCATTAAATGGCCAGTACGTCAACCGGATTTGTTACCGCGTAATTTTCTGATCAGTCTTTTTGAAAAGTATCGTTTATGCGACACATATACAGGGTGGTTCTTAAGTACATAGAAGTTTGGTAGATTCCTCACTTTGAAATATTACGATTTGAGCTAACTTGCTGTAATAAAATGCTAATAAGGAATATACAGGGTGGTAAAGTTAAATTTTAAGATTTGGTGGGTGATGGGGGAAAACTGAGGTCATATTCGGATTCAGGAGGTCATTTTACATAAGAATTAGCAACAATGGTATCAGGGCCAGAAAAAAAAATTTCTTTTTTTACAAAAATAGCGCTAACCTAAAGAGCCAAAAAGTTTATCGCACATTTATGCCAAAAATGTGGCCTAACTAGCGCCCTCTACAAATTACATCGAAGTAGGTACTAGATTATGATTTATCGTTCCCAAATTTTATTAGAGTAAGTTGGTTCAAATCGTAATATTTTAAAGTAAGGAATCTACCATATTTCTATGTACAATTACTTAAGGACCACCCTGTATATGATATAAAATTGTGTATACCTCTACAAATTTCTATAATAAATTCCGTTCATTAAGAAGAAAACAGTTTTTTCCGTAATTTGGTGGTTTTATTTTCAGTAAAAGTAAAATACAAAAATGTATAATTTAGTATTAATATGCTTGAAGATTAGAAATACAAATGTCTAAGGCTAATATTTAAATCAAAATGTTACACTACTCTTCAGGTTTAGCAATACGACCTTTGAACAAGATATTTAATTTTCCTGTATCCTGCCTTCTTACGAGCAGGATGATGAAAGGGTGATCCGCAATAAATTCTATAGGAGGACTGAAATTAATAATCTCGCAATAGCATTCTACCATTATCACAGCTGAAAAAAAAAATAAAAATTTTGTAAATCTTTATTTCATTTGATTCTAGGTTGATTTTTTGTACCTTATATCATTAATCAATAATTCGTAAACTGAAGAAGCCGAAAGGCAGAAACCGGTCTTAGGATGTCGAACCGACTAAATTAAATTCTTATTTTATATACAGGGTGTCCCACGACGTACTGTACACAGTCCAACCATAAGTACTATGGACCGAGGCCATTTCATATCTGGTGTTAGAAAATGGCTTGTTGCGTTTTTGACGGATATACAGGGTGATATTTGAAAATATGTGAATTATTCTACGTTAAGTATATCTAAAAGTAAAAATCTCAGACCAATCAAATTTGGCACACTGAGCGTGCTCCCTGAGCTTAATAAAATAGATTTTAAAAAATTTTAATTTCAGGTCCGGACTTAGTTTTTTTTAGATTTTTATTGGTTTTTTGAAAACAACACCCTGTAAGCCAGATCAGACAATTTTTATTTTTCTCACTTTAAAGCTTAAGGATGATACTAAGCAACAGGTAAAAAAAATTAAACGCTCAACTTTTTGTTTTCTGCAGAAAAAAATAGAACTTTGAAAAATAGTATAATTTTAATGGATTCACATTCTTCTTATGACTGATGCGGCACTACATTGATAGCACATCATCATTTTTCAACAAAAATCATAATGACAGTTCATTTTACTCGATATAAAGTATTATTCAATCAACCGTTGAAATTCCAGGGCCGTATTTATTTTTTGCAGTCTCTGTACCAGTTGGGGGTGATATGGATGGAGGAGACATTTCTTTAACGTCCTGAAAACTGTGGACTTAGAAATATTCAAAATACTGGATATTCGCCGGGTACTTAGCTTCTCATTTTGATTTACCATTTCCAAAATACTCTCTTTCTGGTCTTCTGTCAGTCGCTCACCACGTTCTTTCACAAACTGTCAAAATTGACGTCAAAGCGAATTCAAAGCCTACTTGCATTTGCAAAATAATAATAGTTTTTTCTGTGACGTTACAGAAAGAAAATTTGTAAAACTCGTTTTACAGGGTGTTGTTTTTACAGGATCAATAAAAACTTTAAAAAAATTAATACGGCCCTGGAATTTCGGTTGATTGAATAATACTTTATATCGAGTAAAATGAACTGCATTTATGATTTTTGTTAAAAAATGATGATGTGCTATCAATGTAGTGCCGCATCAGTCATAAGAAGAATGTGAATCCATTAAAATTATACTATTTTTCAAAGTTTTATTTTTTTCTGCAGAAAACAAAAAGTTGCGCATTCAATTTTTTTTGACTGTTGCTTAGTATCATCCTTAAGCTTTAAAGTGAGAAAAATAAAAATTGTCTGATCTGGCTTACAGGGTGTTGCTTTCAAAAAACCAATAAAAATCTAAAAAAAAGTCCGGACCTGAAATTAAAATTTTTTTAAAACCTATTTTATTGAGCTCAGGGAGCACACTCAATGTGCCAAATTTGATTGGTCTGAGATTTTTACTTTCAGATATACTTAACGTAGAATAATTCACATATTTTCAAATATCACCCTGTATATCCGTCAAAAACGCAACAAGGCACTTTTTAATAACAGATATGAAATGGCCTCGGTCCATAGTACTTATGGTTGGACTGTGTACAGTACGTCGTGGGACACCCTGCATGCATTAGTTTATGCTAAAAATATTGCAACAAGAGCTTAATTAATTTGATGGAATTGTAACTTTTTAAATCTGATCCTGTGAATGTTAAGATTGAGATGAAAAAAAATGCAGGACGAATTAATTCATTTGATTTGTTCTTTTCTTGTGCTAAAGAGTTACTAATTATTTATAAACATTAAAATTATACAAAAGATTTACCTAATTTAAAAAGCGTTGAATATTTTTCAAATTTAAAATTAAAATTGCAAAAAAAAATAGTTTTTTCACTTGCTTATAATAAATTGGGAAATTGCTTATAATAATTTAATTTTTTTGAGACTCGCAAACAACTTTTATCTCCTAAAACATCCATTATGTGACTACCGGTCACGAATTAAATGGGAAAAAGGTAAACTAGTTACGTATAGTTGAAATTATCATCAGACGAAAAATTTCGTAGTCGTGATTATACCATTTTAATACCTATTTCGAAAATCATTCGGCATTTTACTAGTTTACCTGGACTATTACGCATTTTAGATGTTGCCCACCACTACTGATCCACTACACCCTATTAGTGGAGTCGATCTGGCGGAAAAAAACCCGATAAACGAAGTCGCTCTTTTCCAATTTTTTTCGCACCTAACTCGCTGTGGTTTATTCGGATCGAAACGACTTCTATATATAGAATAAAGTGCTCGCGAAAACTCATAAACTGAACTTTAACCCGTTCAAATCGGTGTAGCGGTTCTCGAGATATTGCGATTTGAAAGTATATATTTTCGCCGCGGCGAGAACACACATAGAGCCGTGTTCGCGTTTTTCGCATGGAAGAAAGTGACTTCGAGACTTGGTTTTTTTTCTCCGATAGATAGTCATGACCCAAACATTGTGTCCAAATTTCAACTCGCTAGTTTAATTTTGAGGGGAGGGGGAGGGCAAACACTGATTATTCTTTGACTCGAGGTAACTTTTTTAATTTTTGACCAATCCAGGTCAGCAAAATGGCAAACTCTTTCTTGGGAACACTGCCACAGGATGTATTAAGGAAATGATGGTTTTGGCGAAAACGGACAAATGGCGACAGAATTTTACAAATTTTAATTTTCGAGAACTGATTGCCCTTGAAAATGAGCCTAAGCACCCTATTCTTTGCATTTCTACAGGGCAAAACGCGTTCAACCACCTCCCTTCCTTCCTGATTATCGGATCGAGTTCTTGTAGGACTCAAATCAAAGAGAAAAAAATTCCGCAACCGATGGCGCATAAAAAATTTTCCCCACTCTATTCTTTCGTTGCGAAAATCGAAAAACAAAATTTGCAAAATCCAAAATTCGGTCACCATTGGTCCGTTTTCCCGAAAACCATCATCTCCTTAATACATCCTGTAGCAGTGTCCTCAAGAAAGAGTTTGCCATTTTGCTGACCTGAATTAAAAAAGTTACCTCTAGTCAAAGATTAATCAGTGTTTGCCCTCCCCCTCCCCTCCAAATTAAACTAGTGGGTTGAAATTTGGACACAATGCTTGAGTCATGACTATTTATCGGAGGAAAAAAATCAAGTCTCGAAGTCACTTTCTGTGTGTTCTCGCTGCGGCGAAAATATATACTTTCAAATCGCAATATCTCGAGAACCGCTACACCGATTTGGACGGGTTAAAATTCAGTTTAAGCGTTTTCGCGAGCACTTTATTTTATATATAGAAGTCGTTTCGACCCGAATAAAAATCAGCGAGTTACGTGTGAAAAACCGATTTTCCATATCTACATGTTCATTTACCCCCCTCCACACTTCCCTTAGCTGTCATATAACGTGAAAGAGGGCCCTCTAATCTACGAAATCACAATTTTTTTTTTCGAAAAGAGCGACTTCATTTTCAAAACCAGATCTACTCCACTATATCGTCGAAGTGAAATGGAACTGCCAACAAATTCCGATGCACACGAATTGCACGGGAAACCCATTAGGCAACTAATCCTCTACCTGAATTTATTTAAAAAAAATAATATAGCATGTCAACGCCGATCAAAGCAACTTGTCGGCACATCTGGGAATTTTGTTTTTATATGTCTGCAATTGCAAATGGACAAACTCTGCGCGGTAAGACCAATACTATATTGTTGGTCTGATCTCTAGGATCATAACTAAGATTGTTTTAAAGGTTTCCAATACTAAGAACCATATTTCAGGAAGGGACAAACGTTGATTGGGAGAAAAATTTTGAAAAAAAAAGCCAATTACAATTTAAGAAAATATATATTTAAAAATATGATAAAGTTAATAAAAATTATAGAATGAAGGTCGAATGATTTTTCCAACAAAAAACACTATTGTACTGTCATCCCGTTTCTCTTGAAGGAAAATTATAAACGGATGATTAGCTATAAATCTGGATGGCGGGGGAGGCATACACTGAACCATAATTTCCACAGCTGTAATTTAAAAGGCACGTTTTAGTTACTAGAAATTTTTTGTGGAAAAAGGGTAAAAATTTTCCAATAATTTTGGTGGATATAAGGTTTTTTAGTAGTATATCAAAAGAGAAATCCGCAAAGATCGGAGACTGAATAAGGAACGTCAGCCAATAAATATAATAATTCATTTTATTTTTTTGGACATTCTCGTAAGGGTAGAACAGATTCGACAGAAGACAGTGTCAAATTTTCCCCCTACCAAATTTTTTTAAATATTGTAATAAATGTATATAAAACGGTTTTTAAATGACTTTCGATGGTATTGTTATTGTCACACATAATTTTTGGGAAATATTTAGGTATTTAATGAATGAAGAATTTTTTTAAATTCACCAGTATTTACGACACTTTTTCCACCTCTATAAGAAATCGTCAGACAATGTTTAACTCACACGGCAGTCTATGTGTTAATAATAAATTATAAAATTATTTATTTCATAGTATTGGGCATTTTACCTCCCGTTCTCATTTTGCTTCTCAAAATTTTACTAAGTTTGGTGGAATAAAGTATAAATAAATCCCATTCTCTAGTAAAATTCTTGATTTATTTTTTCTGTGGTAGACACAGCACAATTCTATCTAATTTTTTTTTGAAAATTTTCCCTTTTTATTTGTTTGCAATAAAAATGTACAAAAATTTGAAACGAGTGCCAGAACATACTGCAAAATGTCCATGGCTCATTTGACGTTTCTCAAATATATTGCATTAAATAGTGTACAATATTAGATGGTTGCCCGGCTTTATTCAAAAATATATTTAAAAACCGAAATACCGTTAAATCAGAGAATTAAGAAATTGACCTATAATATCAAATTTTAATAATTAAAAAAAGTTTATTCCAAAGAAACATTTAAAAATACATAAATTATATCCGAATAAAAAAATTAAGCAATAAAGGGGGAATTTCTGCTATAGTTCTTTTCTACATCGGGAGATTTGAATATAAAAACGTAAATTAAATTGTATTTATTTATAGCTTTTTTTTCAATAATCCGGCAACGTTGTTTTACCATAATTACATATCTATGTTTGTTGTCGAGGAAACTACCTGGAAACATCCAGGTATCCTTCAATCAGAAATTAGAAAGAGAAAAAGTCTTTATTTTATCATTAAGAAAAGGAGATCTGATCCATAAGTAAAAAAATATATCATCCTGTAATTCCAGTATCTCTCCTTTGTCGGCCACATCTCATGAAATGTAAGACACATCACACGGGCGCTAATACATCAAGCGGTTCAAATTCTTGAAAAGTTAAGAGCAAACCGAAAAATTATAAAATCATTCTAAGTCTTTAGTTTTAGTCTGATTTTTGTGCAATTTTCAGGAAATACTGATAATTACAAAACTTAGGGTGGAGACCCCCTTGATTTTTTTGTAAACCTTCGAAAAGTATTTATCTTGTTAATTTTAAGTGGAAAATCACAAAAAGAAGGGTTCGCGCCATTCTGTATTAACTCTATGAAAATTTGCTCCCATTTGTTTTAATAAATATCAAGTAGTTTTTAAATAATATCCTTTCCCACCCTTTTCTTAAATATATTTGCACAGTGCTGCCTCATCGTTTCAGAAATTTAAAGCTGTCGAGAAACATTCCATCGAAAAGTGTTCCTAGTGGGGCGCATATAAATACAATTTTATAATAGAAAATCCTCATAAAATTGAAGTGAAACTTGCTTTTCACAAGAGCTCCGGATTGCTCTTAACTTCTTTTGCTTATTTCAGACCTGATGATGGTTATATAGCCGAAACTATTTTCTAACTACCCTAACTGCCCTAATTTTATTTAACATACAGGGTGGCGCAAATTTAATTGAACTCTACTGGGATTTCGGAAACCGTTATAGATGTAAAGTTGGTTAAATGCGAAAAAAGATGCGTATTTTCAAGTCAAATTGACTGGTTTTTTCAAAATTAAAATATCAGGTCCGGTTTCACAGATATTTGGGGAAAACCGAAATTGACGATTTTCATTTTATTTAATTAACACCTTAATTTTGAAAGATATAAAAAAAATTATAAAGCTTTTTTATTGAAGGACAAATACAACTTAACATAGCGTATCCAATTTTTTAAAACAACGTTTCGTCTTTGACCTATACGTTTTATTTCATTTTTGAAATCCCCATTTTTTTCTCTATCCAACCATGTAGAACACTTAATATTTTTATTAGGTTTTGACAATGAACTGTACTTTAGGAAGTACGGTCCTGTTCCATTTTCACTGAAAATATTTATAAATCTTTTTAAATAAAATTAATTAAAAATTGAGTATACTTTGAGCTTATCTCCCTAAGTAACTATACTTAATTTCTATTAAAAAATAAGGTCTTAATTAATTAATTAATTAAAGGTCAATTTCGGTTTTTCCCAAATATCTCCGAAACCGGACCTGATATTTTAATTTTGGAAAAATCACTAAAATCCCATTTAATCAACTTTGTATCTATAACGATTTATGAAATTCAAATAGTGTTCAATTAAATTTGCGCCACCCTGTATAGTAAGTTCGCAGTATATGGGAAACTGTTTTATTATTAATTTTACAAACAAAAGTTATTTTTCATAAAAAGTTCTGCATGGTCGAAAACCCAAAATGCAACTATTAGATGTCAACTTTTTTCAGTCGTTTGTCAAAAAATATGAATTTTGCTTGGGAGTAAAACACACTTATTTTTGAAATATGAAAAAAATGTTATAAAAAAAAAACTTGTTTCTAATAACATTTTACGTCAACGTACCGATTTCGAACAAGATATTCCGAAGTTAGCAAACCAGTAAGAAATTTTAATTTATCAGATTCGACATCCTTAAAATTTCTTACTGGTTTGCTAACTTTGTATTAATCTCTTAAAGGGATAAAAAGAAGAGAATGACATCTTGTCTAGAATCAGTCAAATTTTAGGGTCAATACTTTCTTCTAACCATAGATGGTAGCACATTTAAAGATATTCCGACTTTAAGAAATTTTAATTTCTATCCTTTTTGATACACCCCTGTAACTGACAATTTTGAATTTATTGAAAAAGTTTAAAAGCAACGAAAAGATAAGTATTCCATACCAATTTTTACAAATACAAATGAAAAATTTCTTTATTACTGATTTTTCAAAAAAAAAATATTCTTGCAGAACTTTTTAACGTAAAATGAGTAATAAAAAAGTTTCCCATATGCTGCGAACTTAAGTGGACACACTGTATCAATAAAGTCTACTTTAGTAAATACGCGATTTGTGAAAGCTCAACTAAAACACTAGGGTTTTTTTTATATATTATTATTTATTTATAAAATAAAAACACCAAAAATACACAAAGTATAAAAATAGCCATAATACAAATTTCTAAATGCATGTAATTTTACGAGGACGGAGCAAATATTTTTCCAACAAAAAGTAGATTTTTGGTAGAGACTTGTTTTCCTTGAAGAAATACAATAAAATGTTATTTCCAAAGCTAAAAATTTAATTTCGAAATAATTATTTTGAAAAAAATGTATACCAAATGTTTTAATTTTTTGCAACTTGCATGCATTTTCCGTTAAAAAAAGTGTACAATTTTAAAAACAACATATTTTGATGATATTTAAATAGAAATACTCTTGATTTATTGTAATTTTACAAAACTTGGTACAATAAAATATAAATCAATTGTAAAATCCCAACTAAAACACTTGGTTTTGCTTTTATTTATTTAATTTTCCATAAAATAAAAATAGCAAAGATACAAAAAATATATAAACATTTAAATACAAAAATTATATAAAAAAAATTAACAGTAGCAGTACATTTTACGAGGATGGATTAAATATTTTCCCAACAAAAAGTAGATTTTTGGTAGAGCCTTGTTTTCCTTGAAGAAAGACAATGAACGGATGGTCAGCTACGAAATTTTCTGGCGGAGGAGGCATACAACACAACATTATTTGCATAGCTAAAAATTTTAATTTTTTAGAAAAAAACATAACTAACTTTTAAAATATGAAGTTAGATGCCACTCGAAATTTTTCGTTTATACAGGGTGTCCCGTTAGTAAACGGAAATATTTTAAAGGTAGGTAGAGGTCACAAAGGCGATTCTAAATAACCCATATATAATGGGTTTCTTGGCTTCCATAACCGAGTTACAGGGTGTTTTATCAATTATGCATAATTATTTATTTGGCCAGAACTTTTGAATCACTTAGTATATCTTTTCCATTTTTGGCAAACAGATTACACTTCTCACGAATAATGTACTGAAATATTGAGAGATATGAAAATCCAGGTTCGTCTTTAGGAAAAATTGAAACATTAAAAATATCAAAACGACACCCTGTATATCACAATGTTAATATTTCCATTTTATATTTGAATAGACGGGAAAAAACTGAATTGAAACAAGTTGTTGTTGTTATCCCGCCACCGAATCGAATGGGAAAATTTTGATATTGAAAGTAAAATTTTTATTTAATTTAGGAAAAACATTATGAAACTCATTTTTTCTTTAACAATTTCAAAAATTCACTTGGCCTCATTTACCTGTTTCTTGTTTATTCGGCTTAAAATAATTTTACACTGTACTGGTGTACCTGCAGGCCCGTACTTAGGAGAAAATATTCAATTATGTATTTATTTTTTAAACGCCCATTTTATATTTGAATAGAGGGGAAAAAACTGAATTAAAACAAGTTGTTGTTGTTATCCCGCCACCGAATCGAATGGGAAAATTTTGATATTGAAAGTAAAATTTCCTTTAAATTTTGAAAAAACATATTATGAAACTAATTTTTTCTTTAACAATTTCAAAAATTCACTTCGCGTCATTTACCTATTTCATGTTTATTCGGCTTAAAATAATTTTACACTCTACTGGTGTACCTGCAGGCCCCTACTTAGGGGAAAATATTCAATTAGGTATTTATTTTTTAAACGCGCAGTATAAAGTAAAGAGGGGCAATAAACGCTCATAGTAACTATTTAACTAATAAACATTTATTAATAATTAACGAAATTGCTCACTTTCTTATTTTTTGAAACTGAAAGTAAAATTTTAGAGAAAAAAAAAAGATAAATTATTTTATCATTTAATTTTCGACATTTAAACATATATTATTCATATTTTTATTATTTGTCCGTTTTAATACTATTTTAAGTAATATTGCAGATACGTACTTTAAACAAAATATTAAAGTGAGTACTTTTCGCACAGTGGATTATGCTGTATAGGGATACCTAAATCCAAGGCGTATTCTAAAGATATAAACACTAGAGAAGAACTGCTTCAAAGAATTGAGGAAGCCTGGGAGGTACTGAGAAACAATCCATTTATTATAAGAAAATCAGTAAGGAACATCATTAAACGTGCAACAGTGCATAAAACAAAATGGTGGACATTTTGAGCAATTTTCTTAGTTATTAATAAATGTTTGTTAGTTACTATGAGCGTTTATTGTCCCGCTTTACTTTATACTGGGCGTTTAAAAAATAAATACCTAATTGAATATTTTCCCCTAAGTACGGGCCTGCAGGTACACCAATACAGTGTAAAATTATTTTAAGCCGAATAAACAAGAAATAGGCGAATGACGCCAAGTGAATTTTTAAAGTTGTTAAAGAAAAAATGAGTTTCATAATATGTTTTTTCTAAATTAAATGAAAATTTAACTTTCAGTTTCAAAATTTTCCAATTTGAATTGGTGACGGGATAAAAACAACAACTTGTTTCAATTCAGTTTTTCCCCTCTATTCAAATCTAAAATGGAAATATTAAAATTGTGACTTACAGGGTGTTGTTTTGATATTTTTAATATATTTCAATTTTTCCTAAAGCCGAACCTGGATTTTCATATCTCTCAATATTTCAATACATTATTCCTGAGAACTGTAGTCTGTACGCCAAAAATGGAAAAAATATACTAAGCGATTCAAAAGTTCTGGCCAAATGAATAATTATGCATAATTGATAAAACACCCTGTAACTCGGTTATGGAAGCCAAGATACCCATTATGTATTATATTTGGAATCGCCTTTGTGACCTTTACCTACCTTTAAAATATTTCCGTTTACCAACGGGACACCCTGTATAATTTTAATAAATTATTTTTGATTTTTCCTGTATACCACCAATTATTTTAAAAATTTGATGTCTGATTATGAGTTTTCAGGTGATGCAGAACTTTTTATCAAGAATATTTTTTTTTGTAATATGTAAGATAAACTTTTTCTACATTTGTATAAAACTTTTTGGGACATACTGTAAATGATCTTGACTTGTTGTTATTCATATAGTGGAGGTCAGGAGTTAGAGTGACACTCGAATATTCCGGAATGGGCCAATCTAGTCTCTCGCCCCCTCCCCCCGTTTTCGAGGTCACTAAAACCGAATCATAGGGTAAAAAAACTTTTCCTAGAGGGCGAGACCATTACTCTCAAAAAAGGGGTAGAAAACTTCTAATATTATTGAAGGGGTTCGATTTCAAGGACCTCGAAAACAGGGGGGAAACTAGATTGGCCCATTCCATTGACCAACTACTAATTACAAATTACCGACCAATCTCTCTAGTAACTCATTTATCCAAAGTTTTTGAAAAATTAATTTAAAAAAGGCTCACTTCCTATATAAATACATTTCATATTCTTTCGATAAATCAATTTGGATTTAGGGAAAAGGTTGCTACAGAAGATGCAATTCTTTCGTTTTTCTTGAAGAAATACAATAAACGGATGGCCAGCAGCAAAAGTTTCTGGTGGAGGTGGCATACAAATTAAAATTATATCCGTATCTAAAAATTTAAGTTTTGATTTAATTATTTTAGAAAATAATCTCAAATTATTTTTTTTTATTTTTAAAACAATATTGTAGCATACATGCATTATTAGTAAAAAAGTATAAAGCATTAAAAACAACGCATTTTGATTATATTTTGACCACCTCATTATTTATTTTAATATTACAGGTACCTACTCGAACTTTTTTTTACGGGACTATATATCATCATTATGATGAAATTTTCGAGTAGACCAATTTTTTTTTCCAATTCAAAAATTTATTTTTATTTTTTTATTAAATTTTAGATATAAGAACTTGTATTGAAACCCGACTTATGCTGCGCATTGCAATGATCCCTAGGCGTGAAGTTTGAATGCAATCAATCAAAACCATGTTTCATGCTCAAAAAAATCAAAAAAAATTCTAGATTTCTTGTTTTGAAATAATCAGCGTTTTTATGTTAACATTAAAATGGTGAAAATTAACTAATTAACAAAAGCATAACTAATAAAAAAATTGTGATAAAAATTTTTTGTTGACGGATTATTGTTTATTGATATGTCTACTTAGTACCCAAATTTTTTTATTCCTTAATATTAATATTTAATCAGTTAAAATAATTTTTTTAGTTCACGTGTCAGATTGGGGCGATGCACGCGGCTGCCGAACTACGCGTTTTTACCGTTATTTTCGCCGCTTAATTAAAATTATAAGGGTTGTTGGTACAGTTCCGGAAGGTAGGACTTTTTTTTAGGAAATTTCCTGCTCTTTAAGGATCTTTTTTCAAATTTCGATTATCTCAAATAGTTTTTGAAATATTTCAAAAAAACCAAACCCTTATTTTTTATTTTACTTAATTGTTTATAACTTTTGCATTTTTTTTCAGCCCATTTTGGAATTTTGTAGAACGTTCTAGATGCCATTCCGAATCGAGTGAGCCCAAAATCATAATTTTCGGTGGTGGCGATCAGGTTTCGATGGAAATGGCACTTGTGAACCAGACTACGATAGATTAGGGTAAAAACACAGTGGAGCAGGGCAGGTCGCTGGTATGACGCAAAACCCATTGACGCGACAAAGCAGCGGGGTCGCACGCGGCAAAATTACTGGCCGCGACATTTCTGTCGCGCGCGGCCAATGTTACTATAGATTCATATGGAGCATAACCCATACACGCGATTATTCGAGCGCGATTCATAGAGAGAGGTGGAAGGTTCGGCGTAATTCGGCAGTTGTGTTTTAACAATGGATGCAATGGGTATTGACGTCCACCTCCATTTTAAGACTAAAGACTAAATAATACAGTATATATCGAGCCGCGGCTTGCCGCCTATGCAAAAGTCGCGCTTTCAAAATCGCGCGCGGCTTGCCGCGTGCGACGTGTCGCGCCAATGGGTTATCTGCCTTAGAGCGAGGATGCTCCGACTCGCGCACGCGCATTGACACGTTTCATGTGACGTGTTCAGTGTTGTCATTAAGGGAATTTTATTTTATACGTTTTACGTGTGTATTTATTTACTTTTGATTACTTTTTATTCTTTGTGTATCTATAATAAAGTTTTTTTTGCTTTATTCGATAAATTCATACTGATCGATGGCGACTTTTTACTTTGTTAACGCTGGCAACACTGCGTGTTCTACACGGAATAATTCACTTCGTTTTCTCTGTGAAGTACAGGTACAGAGAGTTGTGTTGTTAATACATAAGTCGTTTAGTAGCTGAATTATCAAAAAGTAACACTTCATCACTAGAACTCGCCATCTTTAACGCGCCGACCTGCGACTGATTGGAGCTCCAGTGTGCGTGTTTACAGCTTCCTGCCAGGTGACCAGCGAGTATGCGAGTAAGCGACCAGCTAGGCTACAAGCGACCTGCCCTGCTCCACTGTGTTTTTACCCTTAGATGACCCTAGAGCTGACTGGTGAGTAGTAACTTCCAGAAGTGTAGCATCTTCGCGGGGGGCCATTTCTGCTGTGAAATCGCTGTTTTTCGTAAAAAAAAAAAACGTGATTTTAAAAGTTTTAGTAAAGTTATTAAAAAATAAAAAATGGATTCGAAAAGCTGAGACTTTTTCACGTAGAAAACGTATTTTTTCGAGATTTTATTTTGACGCTAGAAATTCGTTAAAAATGGGCATCGCTGTATAGAAAAGTTGTCTGATTAGTTACATGCTACATTCAATTTGTCTGATATCATTTTTTTCGGCACCTGAGCAATGTATTCAATCATTTACGACCAATTTCGGACATATTACTACGGGGTCAGATTTGTTGACATTTTCGAAATGCTATAAAAATGTAAGGCGACCGGTTTTTTGTCTGAAAATTGATTTTTCCGCATCAACTGACCCGACTTTATCTATAAAATTGATTTTCAGACGGGCTGCTATGAGACAAAAATCTTGGTTGTCATCTCTCTTACTGTTAGGTTATTAGTGATCTGAATTTTACAATAATGGACCATGAATGAGGTTCAGATATATATATCGAAAATGATGAATATTTATGCCCTAAAAAACGTCGTACAAACAGGGCTATCAATTTTCGAGTACCATTTTTCTCTGATTACGATCATATATGTCTATTTTGGGGCATTATAGCAGAGCCAATTTAGTTTTCAAACAAAAAAATTTTTAGCAATAATAATAAATAACTAATTTACTTAGTCCTTTGAAGAACACTAGAATTTTGTAGTACATAGTACATTAAAATACAATATAAAAATATGTAAAAGGAAAATACTTTGACATAATAAATAACAATTATACACATTTAAAACTTTCACATTGACTTTGTTACAAGAAAGTATAGTGGTAAAATTCATCTAATGTACAGGGTGCGCCAATTATTTCCACTCGATCTCTAGCACCGAAACTGAAAGAGATATCAACAAGATTTTTTGTAGGGGTAGACAGTGTCACTCGGACTACAATTTTAAAATATTTTGATGTATACAGAGTGGCTAATTTTTGTGGAATAAAAATTAATTTGGGTTTTTTTAAATTGAACACCCTGTATACGATTATGTCTTCTGATTCTACTTAATATTAGATTTACGGTAGTTTTTTGTATTTGTAAATCCGACACGGCGTTGACAAGTTATTCCTATTTTAAGCAGATTTAATGAAAAAACAGCACTTCAGAAATATTAGCACAAAAACCACATTTTTTATAAAATTTCTCAAAAAAGCTACTATGATGTAAATGAAACATGCACCTATCACAATAATCACACAACATATTCACCTGTTGCACAGGGTGTTTGCCGATGGCATGCCAATAGTCTAGTTTTCAAATGGCAATAACTTAATTTTTTCAAATGGGACACCCTGTATATTTTTCTTCAGTTAGAAGCTCTCCCTAAGACGCATTAAAAAAATATAGGGTTTTGCACATCTAACTTTACTATTTACTTTAATAATTGACGTTAAGTGACAAACAACATATTTTACACAATTTTTAATAAGAATAAGGTATATTTTGTTATGGCATTAATTGTCAACATAAAATTTTGTTGTATTGTATCACGTCTACTATATTTAATCGGTATTGTGTATAAAAAATTGATTTTAATAAGAATTATAGTGTTCAAGAAAATATTGATATGATATGGATAATGGGTGAATGTCAAAAAAATGCGTTTCTTGCTAGTAGGGTCTATCGTCAAAGGTACCCAGAAAGACGTCATCCACAAAAGGATACTTTTGAGAATTTAAAGAATAGATTTGATAGAACAGGAACCGTCAAGTATTCACGTGAAACTACAGCTGTTACTATTGACAACGAATATAAGGTAATGATCAGTATAGTTGAAGATCCCAATATAAGCACAAGGCAATTAAGCAATCAGTTAGATATTTCCAATACCACAATTAGACGCATAATAAAAAAGAATAAATATCACCCCTATCATATCCAGCTTCACCAAGAATTGTTACCACGTGATTTCGCGCATAGAGTGGAATACTGTAGATGGTTAATAAACAAGATAAATACAGAGCGTAACTTTTTAAACAAAGTTTTATTCTCCGACGAGGCCACGTTTCATAAGAACGGTTGTGTAAATAGACACAACTTCCATTATTATTCGGACCACAATGAACATTTATTTATAACCACATCACAGTATCGATGGTCTTTGAATGTGTGGGCGGGAATAATAGGCGATTATGTAATTGGTCCCTATTTCTTTGATGGGACTGTAAATGGAGCTATATTTTTAGATTTTTTAGAACATGATTTTCGCAACTTATTGCAAAATGTGCCTCAAAATTATCCCAACGGAATGTGGTTTCAATTAGATGGTGCCACACCACATTACCTATTAGATGTTCGCAATTGGTTAAATAGGGAATTTCAGGATCGTTAGATAGGAAGGGGAGGACCTTTAAATAGGGAATTTCAGGATCGTTGGATAGGAAGGGGAGGACATTTAAATTGGCCTACTAGATCGTCTTGCCTTACACCTTGCGATTTTTTCTTGTGGGGTTTTATTAAAAATATTGTTTACAAAGAAGAGGTTACCACAAAAGAAAATATGAAAGAAAGAATTACTGCAGCATTTAGACAGGTGATCCCTGCAATGCTAAGAGATGTGCGTAAATCAATGAAAAAAAGGGCAAGAAAATGTATAAATGAAAATGGAAGACATTTTGAACACCTACTATAAATTTTAACTTTCACTATTGTAGTTTTCTTACGATTAAACTTTGTAAAATTTTGTACTTATTAAAAATTGTGTAAAATATGTTGTTTGTCACTTAACGTCAATTATTAAAGTAAATAGTAAAGTTAGATGTGCAAAACCCTATATTTTTTTAATGCGTATTAGGGAGAGCTTCTAACTGAAGAAAAATACAAAGGGCGTCCCATTTGAAAACTAGACTATTGGCACGCCATCGGCAAACACCCTGTGCAACAGGTGAAGATGTTGTGTGATTATTGTGATAGGTGCATGTTTCATTTACCTCATAGTAGCTTTTTTGAGAAATTTTATAAAAAATGTGCTAATATTTCTGAAGTGCTGTTTTTTCATTAAATCTGCTTAAAATAGGAATAACTTGTCAACGCCGGGTCGGATTTACAAATACAAAAAACTACCGTAAATCTAATATTAAGTAGAATCAGAAGACATAATCGTATACAGGGTGTTTAATTTAAAAAACCAAATTAATTTTCATTCCACAAAAATTAGCCACCCTGTATACATCAAAATATTTTAAAATTGTAGTCCGAGTGACACTGTCTACCCCTACAAAAAATCTTGTTGATATCTCTTTTAGTTTCGGTGCTAGAGATCAAATGGAAATAATTGGCGCACCCCGTATATGGACATAGTTCAATTAATATATTTTGTATGTTTTTACTAAACAATTTTAATGTTAAATGCCTGACATGAGGAGGAAGATGGTTGAATAACTTCAATCCTGCAAAACTTATAGATTTAGTGCATATATTTAAACGGCATAATGGTACAAGAAAATTATCATTTTTTATAAATTTTTCTTTGTTTCTATAAACGTACATCAGTAATTCAAAAATTTACAATCCCGGAACTGTTAAAATATTATATTTTTTAAATAAGGGACGACAAGACTCAGTAGGCTTTGCCTTCCCAATGCACCGGATTATTCTTTTTTGGGAGATTAATAAATCTTTAATATGACAGGAACCACCCCACACGGTTATGCCATATCGGATCCTCGACTGTACTTGGGCGTGGTAGAATGTTATTAGACCAGATACATCCAAGACCTCTTTTAATGTCCTTATTTGAAAACATTTTGAGTTCAGTATCTTAGACAAGTTGTTATAATGTTCCCTGAATATGTGAATGGTCGGAAAATTTAAGGTAAATTATAAATAAATTAGTAAAAATCAAGAAGACTGATTAAATGTTCATGAAGGAGGATGTGGGTAGCAAAATATAGGTTTTGAGGGTTGGATATTGGCTTTTGAAAAACTACAAAAAAATAAAGAAATTGTTTAAAGTGGCCACTAACCTCTATATTCCAAAAATTATTGAAGTTTTTTGTTTTTTTACGTCATTGAAAAGTTAATGTAAAAGTATATCTCAGGACAAATAAAAAAATGCGAAACACATTTTTTATGCATTATTATTTGGCGTAAATATCCTGCCTTTGAACAAAACGTTATTTTCGTTTTCTACATTTTCCTTTAAAATTATTAGGAAAGGATGATCAGCTAAGAATTTTTTTGGAAGTCTCCTGCATTTTACCCACACCTTCATAGCTAAAAAAGAGTTAAATAAATAGGAATAATTTAAATACTTTATGACAAATAGCTTGGGAAACTCAAACAGCATTAAAAAAACTTGATAGAAGAATAAAAACACACGCAAGTCACATGAAAATGGTAAAATAAATAAAACTATAAGTTTTCTTTATTTCTTTATTTTACACTATACATTTAAATTTAAGTTGATAGATAGATATAAAATTTTGTATGATAAATAAAACAAGTATAAAAATAAGTAATAGATAGAGACGATAAATAAAAAGTAATATACTGTAATATACCTGAGGCAGTGAGTCTTAAGTGTTATCTACCCTTAATAAAATATATTCTAAAACTATTCCCAAACATTCAAACCAAAATTATGATAAATAAACGATTCTGAAAATTACTACACTGAAAAAAATATATTTATGATAACAGAGTTACCATTTACTGCGGGTAAAATTCGGCTGATATATTTCTCACTCTTGTGTTACCTAAGTTAAGTCTAGAAAAAATTCTAAATTAACTTCTACATTTTAAAAGTTTTAACGATTATGCTGTTTTTTGATTTTAAAATACTACTTTTTTATGTACGGAAAATATATTCAATAAACAACAAATCAAAAATTCAATAATATTTAGACGAATAATTGTCTTTTTAGGATGCTCAAAAATTGTAATCAATTATTTATACCTACCGGTTACGTAATTATTTTAAAAATATTTATTGTTGATCTTTCCCTAAGAAAATGAAAAAATTAGAACGTTGATTTGTACCATTACTTTGCTGCGCGTCCGAAAAATAGCTCTTAAATTTAAGAGTCCTTACCCTGACCAAAATTTCAAAACGGTGTTATTTAAAAAATAAGGGAATAGGAGGAATGAAGATAAAGACCTACTTTTCAAATCTATATAAAGATTGATATTTCATCCTGCAAAGCCAGCAATAGTTTATACCGATGCCCAACTTTAAATAGGTATTGGATAATCGTCAAATCTGTTGAATACGGACTACAAAACTTGGCGAAGTGGCGATCGCTTGAGATCCGCCAACCACGCTACCCCTTCTCACGGCGATCCCGGACAGATCCCCGAGGAGTGTGCAGGTGACGGACCCTTAAAAAATAGCGGACATTTTTTAAATTTTTTATACGTCTTTTATAAATTAATCTGAATAAAAGTTACAGTTTTTATTATTCGTTTAATTAGGCAGCTAAATAAATGAATGACTGCAGGGATTAGTAACTTCAGTCAATTTGTTGCGCAGTTAGATAATTGTAGCTCAGGAGGATTTGACAAATTTTTTTTACAACCTAATTCCCTGATTATCTGATTTCGACACTGTATCAGATGAGTCGTTGTTTTAAATAACAATATTTTGGTAGAATTTTTAATAAACGTGTATTTTTTTTCAGTGTACGTTCTTAAAATAAACTGTTTTTATGTTAAGTCAGAAAACGTTTTTATCAAAATTAAGGTTTTACAATACGACCCTTAAATAAAAACGGAAGTTCCTTATTTTTTAATAAAAATAAAAATGGATGGTCTACAACAAAACTTTCTGGACTTGATAGGTAATTTCTGATTAAAAATACTAAAAAAGAATAATATTAATTTAAGCAAATTTATATTTTTTAAATAGGTTATGCCAATGATAACTATGTTTACCTCACATGGTTCGATCCAAAAGAAGGTGGACCAATTGGAAATTAATTATTAGATTCAATTTTGGCTTAGGACTGGCGTTTAGTCATAGTACCTAGTACCTACATTGTGTCAAATAAATACCGAGAATAATTCAACATTATTATTATAATTATGTATAGAAATCTGACCTTCAGCTCGTTCTGCGAATTACGTTTTATGGATACTGAAGACGTTTTCCACGAAGTGGTAATTGACTTTGGGGAACAAAAAACTGTCACACTGGGCCATATCTGGCGAATACAGTGCTTGGTCAATGATATTAGTTGAGTTTTCGCATACAACGATCAATGTGTGATACGGTGCATAATCGTGGCGAAAAATCCGGAAGTCTATTTCAATCGTATCGAGTTGATAAGATCGAACATTGTGAAGTAAACATGGTCAATTCATTTAATTTGCAAAAAAGCGAAAGCAAGGTTAAAACACAAAAACCCTTATTTAATATAAACAAATTATAATACAAACATGTATATTTTTTTACTAAAATCTAAAAAAGAATTTTAGAAAATGATTGTCAACTTCTATTTTAAAGAGAACACATTTTTGTAAAATAAAACCAGGGGTAACCGCTGAACAAACATTGTACCGAGCTTATTCATTATAAATTACCCACCCCTTATCATCGTTATTATTGCCTATAGAAAAAAAAGTTTTAAATAAAAGTTGTGTGGTTATGACTGAATTTTGGTAAAATGCTCTCAAAAGTACAGTAGCGTGCAGATTTCAGGGAATACAACAAAATAATATATTTTTTTAAATGGGATACCGTGTATATTATTAAATTTTTGGAATTATCCTTTTTTTTCCTGATTTCAAAAATATACCATATGTTACCCCTACCATATACCGTTTTTGAATTATTAAGCGTCGAATATCTTAATTAAACTAGTTACTCTTAATATGGAAAAGTTAATATGATTAAAGTGAGCTGTGAAAATGACAACTATTATGTTTGATAAGTGTCAATTCTGTAATGAAATAATCAAAATGGTTTACAGTGAGGAAGAAAAAGTTCAAATATTTACTTGTTATACAGGGTGTCCCGTTGGTAAACGGAAACATTTTAAAGGTAGGTAGAGGTCACAAAGGCGTTTCTAAATAACCCATATATAATGAAGTTACAGGGTGTTTTATCAATTATGCGTAATTATTCATTTGGCCAGAACTTTTGAATCACTTAGTATATCTTTTCCATTTTTGGCATACAGCTTACACTTCTCACGAATAATGTACTGATATATTGAGAGATATGAAAATCCAGGTTTGGCTTTAAGAAAAATTGGAATATATTGAAAATATCAAAACAACACCCTGTATATCATAATTTTAATATTTCCATTTCAGATTTGAATAGAGGGGAAAAAACTGAATTGAAACAAGTTGTTATTGTTATCCCGCCACCGAATCAAATGGGAAAATTTTAATATTGAAAGTAAAATTTTCATTTAATCTAGAAAAAACATATTATGAAACTCATTTTTTCTCTAACAATTTCAAAAATTCACATCGCGTCATTTATCTATTTTTCGGCTTAAAATAATTTTACACTGTACTGGTGTACCTGCAGGCCCGTACTTATGGGAAAATATTCAATTAGGACAATAAACACTCATAGTAACTAACAAGCATTTATTAATAATTAACGAAATTGCTCAATATTTCCACCATTTTGTTTTATGCACTTTCTTGTACGTTTAATGATGTCCCTTACTGATTTTCTTATAATAAATGGATTGTTTCTCAGTTCCAGGCTTCCTCAATTCTTTGAAGCAGTTCTTATCTATTGTTTATTTTTTTAGAATACACCTTGTATTTCAGGTATCCCTATACAGCATAATCCACTGTGCTAAAATAAAATTATACGAGGTGATCGAAAAGTAATCAATTTAATATTTTGTTTAAAGTACGGATCTGCAATATTACTTAAAATTGTGTTAAAACGGACAAATAATAAAAATATTAAATGTTGAAAATAAATTCATTTTTTTTTTCTCTAAAATTTTACTTTCAGTTTAAAAAAAAAAGACGTGCAAGAAAGTGGATAAAACAAAATAGAGGACATTTTGAGCAATTTCGTTAATTATTAATAAATGTTTGTTAGTTACATAGTTACTATGAGCGTTTATTGTTCCGCTTTACTTGATACTGGGCGTTTAAAAAATAAATACATAATTGAATATTTTCTCGTAAGTACGGGCCTGCAGGTACACCAGTACAGTGTAAAATTATTTTAAGCCGAATAATCAAGAAATAGGTAAATGAGGCCAAGTGAATTTTTGAAATTGGTAAAGAAAAAATGAGTTTTATAATATGTTTTTCCTAAATTAAATAAAAATTTTACTTTCAATATCAAAATTTTCCCATTCGATTCGGTGACGGGATAACAAAAACAACTTGTTTCAATTCAGTTTTTTCCCCTCTATTCAACTCTAAAATGGAAATATTAAAATTATGATATACAGGGTGTTGTTTTGATATTTTCAATATATTTCAATTTTTCCTAAAGCCGAACCTGGATTTTCATATCCTTCAATATTTCAGTACATTATTCGTGAGAAGTGTAAGCTGTATGCCAAAAATGGAAAAGATATACTAAGTGATTCAAAAGTTCTGGCCAAATGAATAATTACGCATAATTGATAAAACACCCTGTAACTCGGTTGTGGAAGCCAAGAGACCCATTATATATGGGTTATTTAGAATCGCCTTTGTGACCTCTACCTACCTTTAAAATGTTTCCGTTTACCAACGGGACACCCTGTATACAAAATAACAAAAATAAACGTGCTGCAAAAAGAGCATATAGGGCATTATATCCAAATCGGCCAACGCCATCAGAAAATACGTTCAAAAATATTTACCAAACTGTGAATAATACCTCTAGTTTTAGTAGAAGAAAGCGTGTACTTCTAGCAAATCAGGAAGAGCAAGCAGCTAGATATACTGCTTTATTTGGAAGGTAGGTCCATCCATATTTACTCGCGAATAGACTTTTTTGAGATATTGTATTATTTTTTAGAAAGATCTGAGTGTAGTATAAATAACGCAGTCGATCATTTAGGTAAAGTTATTCCAAAATCCAACGTACGTTAAAAAATAATAAATGCAGACCATACAAAATTTTACCCGTACAAGAGAGGCTCATAAGAGGTAAAGCCTGGACTTTTGCCGTCAGATGATGATCCCGATTTTTTTACTAAAATATTATGGATTGATGAATCATACTTTTCTACGGCAGGAGTTTTTAATAGAAAAAACCGAAGGTCATGGGAAAACAAGCACAACAGAAAAAGATTGGTAAAGCAAATAAAAAATCAGGAAGAAAAGCTGTTAGTGTTTGGTGCGGAATTTTCAGAAATAAAATTGTTGGGCCTATATTTTATGATTATACTTTAACTGGAGTTACCTATCTGGAAATAATTATACCAGAAGCAGAAAATATTCTTATTCAGAATTTTCCCGAAGCCGAACTTGATGATATGATTTGGATGCATGATGAGGCAACTCCGCATATTGTCCTAGCCGTTCGAGATCATTTGGATAATGTATTCCCAACATGGATAGGGAATAATGGAACAATTAAATGGCTAACTAACAGTCCGGGTTTAACCCCTACGGATTCATTTTTTGGGGATTTCTAAAAAACATTGTCAATGGTAATAATAGTAATCAAGTCATTAAGGACAGGATTCGACTTGAAATAAACAATCTTGGTGTAAATAATGATGCCATTTCCTGTGCAATTATGAATATAAGACGACGTTATCAATTATGCATTGACAATAATGGTGGACACATCGAACATCTTTTAGGAGTTATCATTTATTTATATTTCCTAAATAAATCTATTTTGTTTAAATATTTGAACTTTTTCTTCCCCACTGTAAACCATTTTGATTATTTCATTACAGAAATGACACTTATCAAACATAATAGTTATCATTTTCACAGCTCACTTTAATCATATTAACTTTTCCATATTAAGAGTAACAAGATATTCGACGTTTAATAACTCAAAAACGGTATATGGTAGGGGTAACATATGGTAAATTTTTGAAATCAGGAAAAAAGGATCAGTCCAAAAATTTAATAATATACAGGGTACCCCATTTAAAAAAATATATTATTTTGTTGTATTCCCTGAAATCTGCACGCTACTGTACTTTTGAGAGAATCTTACCAAAATTCACTCATAACCACACAACTTTCCTTAAAAACTTTTTTTTCTGTAGGCAATAATAACGATGTTAAGGGGTCGGTAATTTATAATGAATAACCCTGTACCTCCCTCTTAAAAAAGTTCCTCCTGAGGTCGGTACATCAAAGAGATTTGTTGTTTGTTCGCGCGTTCATATAAATATACAGATGAGATTGAGAATGTTGGCTGGTGACACTATAATTGCAAATGTTTGCAAACATTTGCAAGCGTTTGTTAAAGATGTTTTTTTTTGTGAGGACGCACCTTAAGGATCTCAGAAACGGAAGAACGCGACAAAAAACACAGTAAAAGAATGAAAGAATTCTGCGCCAATAAGAAGGCTCGATCGAGAAGCAGAAAAAATTTTATAAGAATAAAATCGACATTTTTGGATTCTAAAATTCGGTGGTTCAAAGAGTCATTAACTTTAGAAAGAGTTCCTTCTAATTCCTAAGAGTTGTGGCGACATCTAGTGACGAGTCATTAACTCCTGAAGTAATTCCTGATGAGTTCTTAGAAGTTTCACGAGTAGTTAAGAAAATATTTCCCCAGCGGTTACCTCGCGGAATACAACCATAGAAAATAGTAACAAGTTTTAATAAAATAGTTGTATCTTTTGAAATTTGTTTGAATAAAAAAGACAGTTATACATTTTTCTAAAACATTAAACGATAATATATGTAGAAGTTTAAGAAAATTTGTACAGCCTGTTTTTAACTCAAGACGAATTGTGTGGCTTCAAAGTTCTTAGGCGACAACTTTTATCACTAAAACTGAAAAGTTTAAACTTATTTTCTAAACCTAGTTGGCTAGCCACACTCATTTGTCTGTCTAGAGAAACATCCTATCTTAAACACTACACATTTATTTTTTCAAACTATTGAAAGTATGTTTTCATTTTCAACTACATTGCTTCATTTTACTGTTACGATTTTCGTGAAAAATGATGATCTTAATTTTTTTTTATATTAGAGGTTCTGCGATGCGACCTTTGAACAAAATATTGGATTGACTGTTTTCCGAATTATGTTTTAAAAGTATTATAAAAGGATGATCGGCTAAAAAGTTTTCTGGGTCTCTATGAATAGGCATGCACCTGCCCACCAGAACCACAGCTAAAAAATAAATAAATTATATTACTATCGTTTATGTTAATTCTTAAATAATAATAAAAATATACATTTGCATGCATTACTATGTATCTTTATTTGGTTGTTATGTGTTAAGTTGTTGTGTTAAGGTTTTTCTACAGATAAACATACTCAAGTCGCTGATTCGTGGTGTTTAAAGCAAAGAGCAAAAGCTGAAAATAGTTTAAATTCCTGTAAACATAAGCCAGCGCTATCCACCGAAGTTTCAACGTTATTACAGTGGAGCACAATACTTTATGATCAAAGTATAATGATGAAATTTAAAAAAAGTTAAACCCTCCGATATTGGTCGGATGCAGTCATTGGAAAAGCCAGTCGAAAAAATACGCTTTACGGGGCGTGCTCAAAGTACATTTTTATCCGGTGGTAAAAAGTAACCCTTTGTGGAATATAACATAATATAGATCTGTCAGAAATTGGCCATGTACATGACAGCGCATAGAGGTATAGTTTTTCCATTTTCAATTGCAGAAGTATAAAAACAAGTTCCTTTGTCGGAATTGGCGGCTTGTTGGCACATCTACAAGCCGCCAAAGCCGATCAAAGCAACTTACCGACACATCTGGGAATTTTGTTTTTATATTTCTGCAATTCAAATTGAACAAACTATAAGTAATCGGGAGCCAGTTCGTATTTTTCAATGTAACACGCGGGCTTTTTCCCGCTGCAACACCCAAAAATGCAGTCATTTTGTCTTCGTGATTTGACAGAGGTAAGTAGGTAACATTTATTGTATTATCTGATTATTAATCATGGATTTGTCGTGCTAACCAGATGGATAGTGTTATTTAGAAAAAATAATTTGTTTCGATGCAAGTTGAAGAATAAGGAGGAAGTAGATGTAAGTAACATTAATAATAATTATGCTATACTTATTAAGCCTTTAAGAATTAAGCTTATTGTTGCCACCATACACATTTGAGTTGTTGATCGATGTTATGAGGTATATTACTAATTTTTATTATCTCTAGGACAAAGAAGATTCCAAGGATGTAAAGGTAAACGGGGGAAGAAAAAGCCAATTGTCAAATGTGTGGAAAACAATGTAGGATCGGGTGACAGAAAAATAGCGAAATAACTATTTGCTTTATTATGCTATTCACATTTTATTCGATTTTTTAATTAATAAACTTCTTTTTTTAAATATCCTTTATATTCTTTTCGAAAAACAATCAAGGAAACTAAATTTCATGTTGGTCCGGATTAATAGCTACACTATAACAAATAATGTTCGAGAGTAATTTAGAATTTACAAGACCATAAAACAAGCAAAATAGCGTTGTCATATCTCATTCTTATTTTACCAATTTTTAACATAATCAAAACATAATCGGTAAAAGTGAAGATGGTGGCTAATTATGGATAATACACAAAAAAAGTATGATTAAACAATATTATTTAGGAAAAAAAAAACATTAATGAGTAATACTTATAAATCATTTCATCAAATAACTTATTTTATTTTTCCCACAACTGTAAAGCAAATGCGACATAAATCATCAGTAAGTCGCCCCCGAGCGCCACGGCAAATAATAATAATAACCGTCCCTCCCCCGCACAAGCTGCAGAGCTTTTGGGGTTCACTCGTAAGGGGGCGAATTGAAGGGAGTTATTATAATATTATTATTTATTGCTTATTCTTTTATGCAACTCGTGGCAACGCTGTACAGATCTATGTTTCTGTCTGGAGGTAATCCTAAGCCTTACACCCCTCCATATAGTAGTGGAGAGTATAGCGATAAGGACAACCTACAGAATGACCAGAGAAGGATCAACCAAACGTAAGTTTCGACTCCTTCCTGGAAATCACCAAACCTGGGACATGCCCCAAGATGAGATGACAAAGAAGTTTAGCTTTGTGAAAGAATTCAACACAAAGCTAAGTAACAAAAGCGAATGGGACAAAGATACCATCCCATGAAACGGTACACAGATGGTTCTAGAACAACAGAAGGAACAGGAATAAGAGTATATGGGCCTGGAACCAAATATTCCGAAAGTTTAGGCAAATCTCCGAGCATTTTCCAAGCCGAAATATACGCCATCGGAAAATGTATCCAGTTCAACATAGAAAGAAATCTTCGCAGACAAGAAATCATCATCATGTCAGACAGCCAAGCAGCTATTAATGCCTTGAACTCCCACGTAATCAACTCCAAGATAGTTTGGGAGTGCCTAGAGAATCTAAACGAACTAGGCAAGAACAACACTGTTACCCTACTATGGGTTCCGGGACGTACTGGAGTGGAGGGTAATGAAATAGCAGACGTACTCGCAAAAAAAGGGGCTGAAACACCATTTCTGGGACCTGAACCTTTCTGCGGAATAAGCACCAGTACAATACTTGATGAACTTGGAAAAGAAGTAAATAAGAAAAAATCCCAATACTGGATAGGACTACAAGGAATGAGGCAGGCCAAGACACTACTGGGGAACTATAACTATAATCTGACGACTGCATCAGTAAAAGTAAAAATAAGCTCAGAATACTAACGGGTATCCTAACAGGGCACTGCCGTCTGAGAGGCCACCTAAAGAAACTCGGATTAGTAGACAAAGAAGAATGCAGATTCTGCGAGGAAGAGGAGGAAACCTCTATCCACATTCTCTCAGAATGCATTACTCTGCAAAATCCAAGGGTACGATACCTCGGAGAATATCAAATAGGAGAGGAAGATCTACCTAACCTGAAGCCTACCGATATCCTGAACTTTTTGAAAGCAATAGGACTGGAGGAACTGCTCTAATCGTTGAGACATCCTTAACGACTGGGCAGCAGTAGGGGGCACAATAGATCTTATAGGTCGCAGTGTATTTTAACGAGCGAGTAAGTAGGAATTCCTTTCTTACCTGCTTCTACCAGGAGCGTATCATATAGGGTTGATTTAGAACAACGACTATTTAATGGCTAATAAATGCATTCAGGGAATTAGCTTAGACAGATAATAAGTGACAAATAGAAAGTGTCTGGTCAAGAGGCAGTCTTGATTGTGTACTGATACAATATAGTCGCTTTCAAAGATCATTATTTATTGTGTGCTTATTCTGATTTGTGTGTATTTTTTAACGTTTATTTCTAAACAATTTATTTATTGTTATCATAAAATGGGAGACATCGGAGGGCCCTCCACGTTCAAAAAGGTAAAACGATCGAAGTCTCGGTCAGTACATGAAAAACAAATTGTACTTCGAGTATTTCACTGTCTTGAAAGGGATCATCCGCGTCCAAAAGATAAGTTAGTTGGCATGTGCTGTGACTATACGGGTGTACCCAAATCATCTATTTACAAAATACTAAGTGAAAGCAGAATTCATTGGGAAGTACAAGAGCCAAAAATCAGCAGCGGACGAACAAAAATAACCGTTGATGAAAATGCCAAAACCGCCTTACGCAGAAGTATTCACAGTTTTTTTTCAGAAATGAGCTGCCCACTTTGCAAAAAGTTATAGAGGTATTAGGGATCATGAACTCATCCCACAAATGAGTAAAGAAAGTTTGAGGAAAATATTACATGAAATGAAATTTAAGTATGGAAAAGTCGATAGGAAAAGGATTCTCATTGACAAAATTGACGAACTTCGAAAGCTTAACAAAAAAATTATTACATGGATGAGACGTGGGTTAACCAGGGGCATACGGCCAAACAAGTACGGCAGGATGGAAAAATAACCAGTGCACGACAAGCTTTTATTGAAGAGTTGTCAACTGGGTTAAAACAGCCGTCTGGAAAAGGTAGCCGCCTGATAGTTACACATACAGGGAGCGACAGCGGATTTCTACCAAACGGTGAAATGATATTTTCATCTAAAAAAACTGGCGATTACCATGAGGAGATTCAACTTTTGGAACCTGAGTCTCCCTATCATAGTCGGCATTTAGAACCATTACCGAAACAATCGTGGAAAAGAGCTGAAATTCAACAATGGTTAATAGATAAAAACATCCATTATAACAAAGATAGTCTAAAAGCGGAATTACTATAGATTACAAAACTACATGTTTATAAATACCCTTTCAAAAATTAATAAGCACGCCACTGCCTTCAATATTCCAAGGGCCAATAAAACTCCTAATCATTTTTGGTTCTAGTATAGGTCTTTACAGGAGTACAGGGTTTTATAAAGTTCGTTTTCTTTTAATATACAGTGACAGTTCAAAATTGTAGGTTGAATGGTAGCAATCCTGACACCACGGAGTAATCGCCTAACATACAAAAAAAATACATACAGACAAATTGAGAACATCCTCCTTTTTTGAAGTCGGTTAAAAAATGGTTTTATTTCTCTTTATTTATTTAGGTATGTATCTCTTTTCTTATACATTGAGCCAAATAAACATCGATTCTAGCCATTAAAAGTAGGTAAGTGCATCAAATAGGGTAGGATAAAATAGTTTAATTATTTAAAAAAATTAGCCTTAAATATTATATTAACCATTACACACATACATACAGGAAGAGGCGAGAGCGGTCACCTACAGACTTATGCAAGGGTCACGACCCATCACCAAACTCTACGGGACGGATTACCAAAGGTTAGGGCGGATCCAATTACAGGAATGCCCAGCTCACCATGGCAACCAAATACAATTTCAATAGGAAATATGAAGTAAAAGTATTGGAGAAAGAACACTGGGAGGGAGGACTACCCATCAATGCAGCAATAATCTGGTACACAGACGGCTCGAAGACCGAAGAAGGAGTCGGAGCCGGAATATACGAGCAAAAACCAAGGATAACGATCCCGGTGAGCCTGTCAAAAGACACCACAGTATTTCAAGCAGAAGTAGCAGCAATACACCTCTGTATAGGAGAAATAAAAGAGACAAGATACCATAGATCAGTCCGTTGTTATATTCTCCGACAGTCAGGCAACGCTAAAAGCACTAAAGGCCATCCAAGTAAACTTCAAACTTGTGTGGGACTGTGCCTGTGCCCTGAATGAACTAGCTAACTGCAAGAAAATGATCCTGGCATGGGTTCCAGGACACAAATGCATCGAGGAAATGAAAAAGCCGACGAAGTGACCAGACAAGGCTCGTCAATGGCATGGCGCCAGAACCCTTCTGCGGTATAGCAAAAACAATAGTTAAAAAAGCAATCAGCAAATGGGTGGAAAAACAGGCCCAAAGCTGGTAGGAACATTCCCCAGGACAGAGACAGGCAAAAAGGTTTCTCAAGAAACGATCGCCTACACTCACGGCAGACATACTAAGCAAGGACAGAAGGTCCGTAAAAGCAATAGTAGGCATGCTTGCAGGACACTGTAAACTCAATAAGCATATGAAAAACATAGGTCTGGCAGAACAAACCACATGCAGGTTTTGCCAGACAGAAGAAGAAACCTTAATCCATATTCTATGCGAATGCGACGGAATAGCAAGGACAAGGTTTTCACAGAAGGGAACTGAATACCTAGAGGCAGAGAGCTAAGTTGAAGAGCCACTGTCAGGGATCCTAACCATACTTAAAAGGACGAAGATCGCAGTGGAAATAGGCCGTAGGGCCACCCCTTTTTACATCTACATCTATATTAACCATTTTTCATAGATTATTCCCGATAATGTATTGTATAGAATCGTATACAACTTTTTTAAGTTATGCGATAAGTAGCACTCGATAT
Organism: Crepidodera aurea; assembly: GCA_949320105.2. Classification (NCBI taxonomy): domain Eukaryota; kingdom Metazoa; phylum Arthropoda; class Insecta; order Coleoptera; family Chrysomelidae; genus Crepidodera; species Crepidodera aurea. The sequence goes on along the minus strand of OX439472.1, from coordinate 32,883,345 downwards.
CGCCAGTGTGTTGGCCGGCCTGCGTGTAACATTGAGAAATACGAAGTGGCTCCCGAATGGCGATGCTGCGTGTTACTTACCTCCATGCCCCCGGGGCCCCCTCTAGATCCGCAACTGACCGGGATATAAATAATTTATAAATATAAATAATTTATAACAACATCTAAACCCTATAAAAGAAGCATCCTTATTAACATTTGTGCCCCCCACAAACCCCAACCCCCTCAACATACAATACCATAATAATATATAATATAATAAATAAATAGAACATAAGAACCACCTGTACAGAATCGTGATTTAGGTTTTCGTGGTTTTCCTAAATCATATTTTCCCCCTTAGATTGGGCACCGTTTTCCCCAAACATAAGGGTGGAAATAGCTAAATTGGCGATTCTTAGATAAAAAATTGGGAAACAGCTCCTGCCCACACAGGCCCCAACCAACACACACTAAACATAACGCACCAGCGCGCACAGATACCTTAGGAAAATTAGCTAGCTAGGTTACTAATATTGTAATCAGGGCCTCACCCTGAAAAGGAGGAAAACTCCTATAGCAGGGAATTAGGAAAATGAAATGTCCTAGAAAAATGTAATATATACCAAAAGAAAATAAATAATAAACTAACATTTGCGTCTTATAAAACAATGTATCGTCTAGTTTTTAAGGTTATACCGTTCAGAAAAAAAAACGATAAATAGATATTGTTCTGACTAAACCTATATTGAGAACAGTTTATAATTTGTATAGTAAGGCTAAAGTACAAATCACAAAAATAATTTTTGACGAACTAAAAAAAGTATCTCTATTTAAAAAATGTAAAATAAGTGTATTTTTGAGGTTATTTATTAAAAAAAATGTAGTAATTAGTTAAAAGTTGTATAGTAATAATTTTTTACTTCTTCAGTTATACAGAGGTTTAGCTATGCGGCCTTTGAATAAAATATTGGATTGGCCATCTTTAGATCCGCGTTTTAAGATTATTATGAATGGATGATCGACTAAGAAATTTTCTGGGTCCACAGCGAAAATATTGCACTTCCTTCCCATAATCATAATCATATTTTTTTTTTATAAAAATGCAATGCCTGATCAAAACTTGCCGGAATATTTTTTTAAATCAAAAAGTAAACATTTCAGTATTATTGTCCGCTTTCATGAATGAATCCTGAATTATTAATGAGGTTCATTATCTTCCGGTAACGCAGAGTAATTGTTAACTCATCCAATACCTGGTGATTATGTAAATCATAGAAACAATTTGTTTTTTATCAAATAAAGACAGTTTGCTGTGAACGACTTTATTTTTATTACTACAATTGTTTGAATTTTTTCATAAACATTAAAGAGGATTGAAAATGCGACCAATAAATAGAACAAGATGTTCATTGTTACAACGTGTTTTAAGCAGTACCATAAAAGGATGATCTGCTTCGAAGTCTTCAAATTTCCATGAAGAAAATTTGCGGCGTAGAACTAAAATAATAAATTCTAATCAATAGAAAAAAATCATGTGACAAGTTTACAACAACAAAGTCATGCATAAAACGACAATATTGTTATTTCAAAACTACTCGGTCACTCAATTTTTTGTAGTTTCGGCAATCAGTTTTTTATTGGAGATAAATCTCTTTTCCTGGAGCATTCGTTTTAGGTCTGCAAGCTGGGAGAGAGATCCGGAGAATACGATGGTTGGGGAAGCAACTGAAGGTGCAATCCGTGCAATTTTGCTATTGTTGCGATCGACTTGTGAGAAGGTGCAATTGTAAGAGCACTTTTTTCTCTTCATTTGTGGTTGTTTTCTAGCAATTTCTTCTTTCAAACTCACCAACAACGCCATATAATATTCGCTATTGATAGTCCTTCCTTTTTCAAGGTAATCGATAAATAAGATATCGTGGGCTTCCAAAATACGGAGGCCACAACTTTACCAGCTGACATTTAAGTTTTTGGTTGCTTTGGGCGATTGCTGTTAACTCAGAAAGAAAGCTGTTTTCCTGATAACAAAGGACCCCGCAGTTTTTGATAGGAAAATGGCTTTCGGTGGATTTCTCTTAAACTTCGGAAATTTATTCTTCATCCCATCCCGATCAAAAGTGTTCACGGGCCCAACTCAATCCTATGTACAGATTTCGAGCTAGCGCGAGTTTAAAATGATTAGGGGGCACTCGATATATGGGCATTTATTGGCAAGTTAGGCGTTCACCTCTTTACGTTTATGGTTTATATGATGGATATATGTCATACACACCCAGATACACACACACGCACACATTTAGCTTCTTTTAGAAGATTTTATTTTGATTTCTAAACTATTACTTAAGAATTTATTTTTTATTGACATTACATTTTTCATTTTTTAATAATTTTTTTGTTACCATGACTATGTCCGACATGGGCGTTTCATTAACAGGGTTAAACACAGCCAGTCACCTTGAAATAAATTAAAAAACTAAATAAATGTTCAATGTAGAAATATTTTTTGTAAGAGAACGCTTAACAATTAATATGTCCAGCACAAGCGTCACTTGTCGTTATCTCATCTAAACCCTACTCTTTTATACTCCTACAAGGGTTCCACGACTCGCATAGAGCAAAAATGCAGCATAACCATTATGTTTATTATTCTTATTTATTTAATCTAACTACAATTTGGCGTAGTCTTTGGGAGATCAACTCGTCATATTTGTTTAAAATGAAGGATTAAAAAGGAACATACGAAAAACCATCAGCGAAATAACAACGATGCTTATTTCAGCTCATTTTCATAGTGCCCCTATTAAAGTAACATGTATTTAACTCTATGTTCTATAATCTAGACATCTATCACTCGCGGTCCATCTTCAATATAATAATCTTGTTGACGGATCTTTCTAATATGAATTATTAAAAAGGAACATGTGAAAAACCATCTTACCCCGTACCATGGGGTATGATTGTGAAAGCTAATTTTTCTTCGGCGTCTTCATCATCCACACCGGCACTAACAATGTTACCCCAAAGTTCACAAAGCTGGCAACCTATCCAACCTTCTAGTGATTTCAGAAAAGTATTTATGTGTAAAAAAATTGTGTCTTCATCATTGTTCTTTTGCGTTTTGTCTGAAAGTTTAGTATTTTCTTTAGCAGTTTTTTGTGTAGATTATGAGGATTGGCATTTTTAAATTTTCCAGCTCATTTTTATAGTGCCCTTATATCCCTTCATACCCCACACCCATTATCCCGTCATGCCCCCCTCCCAAACTTCAAAAAGTTACACATATATGAAAAATAAATGTTTTGAGAGTATTTCATATTTGTTTAGGTATGAAACTAATCCATTTTTAATTAATTTTTCAAACTTTTTTGAGAAGTGGGTGATTAACCATATGTGTTGGTAATTGCTGATGTTGTTACATCTCCCTTTTAATGTAATAGAGTAACAATTGTTCTATACATTTAGATTGAGTATGTGTAAATGGTTTTAAAAGATAATCACAGTTTAATTTAATTATTTCAGACTTTGTGTTATCTATTCCAACGATTTTCCCATTTTTTAAATCAAAATAGGTGAAATATTAGGAATAGATTTTCATTGCTTTTTATTTGGTGTGCTAAAGCTCTTATTAAATTCATTAGCAATGTTAATTTTATGCTGGACATAATTGTTAAGTGTTCTCTTACAAAGAGTATTTCTCCATTGAACATTTAGTTTTGTATTTTTTCAAGGTGTCCGTCCGGCTGTGTTTAACCCTGTTAATGAAACGCCCAGGTCGGACATAGTCTAGCTGTATTCATGGTAACAAAAAAGTGATTGAAAAATGAAAAATGTAATGTCAATAAAAAAAAATTCTTAAAAAATAGTTTAGAAATCAAAATAAAATCTTCTAAAAGACGCTAAATGTGTGGGTGTGTGTGTATCTGGGTGTGTATGACATATATCCATCATATAAACCATAAACGTAAAGAGGTGAACGCCTAACTTGCCGATAAATGCGCATATATCGAGTTCCCTCTAATCATTGTAAACTCGCGCTAGCTCGAAATCTGTACATAGGATTGAGTTGGGCCCGTTAACACTTTTGATCGCGATGGGATGAAGAATAAATTTCCGAAGTTTGAGAGAAATCCACCGAAAGCCATTTTCCTATCAAAAACTGCGGTGTCCTTTGTATGCGCATGCGCGACTTAAGTTGTGTTACTGTCAATGTCACTCATCATTTCCGTTATTCCGATTGTCGCGGTATTGCCGCCTTGCGGGTAATTACCAGCATTTGCCGAAAATGAGAAATGCTGCCTGGAAATATCTGAACTAAGATCCTTGAAAAAAAAGTGTATATTCCATAGGTATAGACCAAAATAATAAACTCTTCATTTTCTCAGAAATTGTAAGAAATACTATACTAAAATTATATATGCCGTGAAGGCAATCAAGTTCAAGTTTCTCCAGTAATGGCATATTGTCAACACTGTCTTTTCATTAAAAAAAAAAGGTAAAACAAATAGTCGAGTAAATTTAACATAAAAATAGCCCAGATCCGCTACTTTGGTGCAGTTACGCTGCGGACACACACAACGATTTTGGACTGATACGATGTGTCATGCATTCTTGGTTCCCTTTTTTTTTAAAAAAAATTGTATTGACTATGTACGTTGTATGCAATAAATTTCTTACTTTCTTTCATGTACTTGCTTAAAAATCTGAAATAAAGCATTGTTTTTTATTTAAAAGATAAATTAATTTTGTTAATCTATATCTTCACCACCCCTCCCTTCCTCATTATCGGATCGAGTTCTTGTAGGGCTCAAATCAAATAAAAAAAAAATCCTCATTCGATGGCGAATAAAAATTTTCCACCAATTTACTCTTTCATGGCGAAAATTGAAACATAACATCGCTATCTCTATCTGTAGTGGCACCATCTATATGACATCATACGAATTTATTAAGTGAAAAGGTATTTACTTACAAAATTAGTTTTCGTGATTGTTAAGGAGGCAAACCAGTGTACATTTTTTGGAAGATATAGGTTTTCGGCAAAAGTATTTTTTATTTATTTTATTTTAACTTTAAAGTGAATAATTTCCTTTTTCTACTGTCTTCCATATTGCCAACTTTTAAAGTACTGATGTTTATAGGTAGAACTTTTGACCATCTTAAAGACTCTTCAAATAAACCCGATGCTGTAAACGACAGTTTTTTTACTCACGAGCACTGGCAACTCTATATTTCTTAAAAGGAAATATTTTTATATTATATTTTAAATGTCCCCTTTTCATGTCAAAACATAGATTTGCTTTATTCTATAATTTAAGAAATAAATAAAAATCACTTATTTTTTTAAAGCCATTATACTGGTATGTCTCCTAAACTCTGTCGACAATCAATCCAAATCCAAATTCTCTGGTAATACGAAGAATCAGAATAGTCAAAAAACATAAATGGGTTTTTGAAACTATAAGCGATTAAGAATAGGGATTTTATAAATAATCTCGTTACAAACGTTTCTTTATTGATTATAAATTAATACAATTCAATCTTTAAGCAAGCTCAGATCATAATGGTACATAGAAAATATAAATAATTACATCAAATATTTTAAATCAAACAAGTATCAAAATAGGCACACGTTTAAGATAAGAGTTTACTGGAAATGTAATAATAATAATAATAATAATATATAAGGGGGGTGGGTGGCTCAGCGGTAGAGCACTGGACTCATAATCCAAGGGTTGTGGGTTCGAATCACACCGTCGGCAGAAATCATTTTCTGATTTTTAATTAATTAAAAATTTAGAAATTGATTTTCATATACCAGGATTCCTCACTCGACCATTCACTGTTGGGTTCTAATTAACAGTGCTGTTCCTAAAGTGACGCTTGGAAACAGTAACAAAGCCTACACAGAACACGAGGCTAATGGCCATAGTAGTCGATGCCGTTGACACAGAAAAAAAATAATAATAATAGATCCCTTTGCTAGACAAGGTATCTCGATACTTTGGTACAAAAACTATGGAGGGGTAAAGTGCATTTTCACGTCACACAGTTGCATCCCTATTATACGTATAAATAAAACTAAATCAGTACCACACAACTTTTGAAAAATCAAAGGGAAAAGGATGCGCGGACTAGTAGAGTCTGAACTGAAAACGAACTATGTTGATCCAGCCACTGCTGAGACGTAAACTCTCTGATTCTGTGAGCAAATCCGGCATTATTGTGAAAATAAGTAGAAAGTATACAGCTCTTTGCCAACATTAAACCAATTTGCAGATTGACGGATAGCTTTCAACGCTGTAATAAATACTTAAGGAAAGCATCAATACCCTCAAAGAAATCGAACACCGCCATATACACTCTAATAATAGAATTAGAATTGCAAGAAAAGCAGAAAACTGTAATGATTCAAACACATAAAGAAGCTCATGAAAGGACTGTCCTTTTTGTTAGTATATAAAATTTAAATTAATAAGATTATCATTCTCAATTTTTTTTATATATACTAGTTAGTTCACATATTCTGCCTTTGAAGAGAAAATTATTTTCGTTTTCTACATTTGCTTTTAAAATTATCACAAACGGATGGTCAGCTTCGAATTTTTCAGAACGTTTTCCTCTTATACATGTCTTCCTTATAATAATCTTGCCTAAAATAATTAAATAAATTTAAAAAATAGAAAGCATACTTGACACTTTTAATATTTGGCAAACTGATGCGGTCAGAATTAGTAATTTGTAGCATTTGAAATGAGCTGGTAAATATTCTAGTTAACAAACCATTAAAAAAACAAAGAGGCCATCGTTATGTGGTAAAAAGAAGAAGCCATTGTTAGGAGAAATTTAAGACTACACGTCGTAAGCATATAAAAATCTCTAGTGATCACTAAATGTTGAAACTACCTTTAAAATACGCCGCAATAAAATTCAACTCCTTTTTTTATTCAACCCCTTACGAGTGAAACCCAGAAGCAAAGCTTGTGCGGAGGGCTATTATTATTCGACTTAGTGATAGTGCCTCTCTATTATTTTCCTTTTGTATAATGTTACGCAAATTCCTACTAGAAGACTTTTAAATCACGGGAATGTCATCCAGTGACTCAGCCTGTTAATTTTCTGAAAGTGTTCCCAAAGTTGTAGCCCACTCATTGCCTTAAGAACACGGCGGCGATGAACTGAAGCATAGCTAGGAAGCTCTAGTTGGTAAATCACTTTCTCTGGATATCAGGTACAAAATTAATAATACAAAGAAGAGGCAGATTCAATAACCAAACAAGAAACGATTTGTCTGAGACGCTTCTGGGTGGTGCTAGAGGAAGGATAATACAATGGAAAATAAATAAATATCAGAAGCAGGATAGAGATAGGAAACGGAGCACATCAAAGGACTCTCCTAATAATTTAGTTAAGACCTTTGATTGGCATAAAAAGTTTTTTTGGAAGTTATGCCAGGGGGTAAGAAATCAGCAGCAGACGTACTGCGTAATTGTGAACATCCCTTAAGGATAATACACTTGGTGAAGATAAACCAAAACTATAGGATATAGCATATATATTAAAATCTTCTAATCTATTACACTTCACTTACAGATACTTGTTAATATATTTAATTGGGGAACTAATGAGATTATCATTCTCAATTTTTTTATGCACTAGTTGGGCTAAATATCTTGCCTTTGAAGAGAAAATTATTTTTATTTTCTATATTTGCTTTTAAAATTATCACAAAAGGATGATCAGCTTCGAATTTTTCTGGATCTCCCACATTTAGGCATTTTTCCTTTTTCATCAGCATACCTAAAATTAAATTTGAAAAATAGTGGGTATCTATACGTTGTTGGTAATTTTATTTATTTGCAATCTGCATGCGGTCAGATTTCAAATCAAAAACTTTAAGCATTTCAAATTAGTTGGTAAATACTTTTATTTAAAAGCCTTTAAAAAACAAAGAAGTTAAAAAAAGAAGCCTTTAATTTGTCAAATTGTTAGGATCGTTTTGGAACACTTCATAGCACAAGTCCCGAGAATTTAAAATTTCTTAATGTTGAAACTATTTTTAATGCTAAATTAATTAGTTTATAACCATTACTGGCGCTTCAGGTGCGACTTCTAATCCCTTTCATTTTTTATTTGTATTTATTCTAAAATTCATTAAGTATCACCTCTGATTTTTCAATTTGTATAAAGTTACTCAAATTCCTGCTAGATTGGTTTTAAATCACCAGCATCTCATGGAGTGGCTCAGCCTGTTGAATTTCTGAAAATACCTTTCTTCTCATCAAAATGAGTATCTCAAAAGTTTCACAATTAGGAGTTTAACAAAACAAAGTTTTAAATAGGAAAGTATTTTAAATATTGCATGGGATAATCGACATTGTACGTTTTCTCGCTGCAATCTTCCTCGTCTTTGCCTTTGTAACATTATTTCTTTTAATTATTAAGTTTTTGGAAAGTTGACATTGATAATAAATTGCAGTTAATTTTATCAAAGGTAATACCACGGTGCCAGAGCAAGGATAATACAATGGAAAATAAATATATTGTTACGTACTATCTTTTGTGTAAAAGAGAAAAATTACTTTTGTTCAATATTTAATTTCGTCATTTTTTTGATTTATTTTGAATTTTAGTTTTAGTACATAACTTATTAAATTACTGTTGATTTTTTAATGCCTTCTGTCGTAATTTCAGACAGAATGTAATTATTTGTTGTTGATAATTTTGAGCGCCATCTACTTGCCAGTAGAAAAATTCAGAGACTTAATCCCAGGTAGTGCTTCAGCTATTGGCCGCGTGATTGTAAAAATCGATAATAACGACTCAGTAAATATGAAAACATTTATTAATAATCATAAAAATAACGGTTAACTTTTTAGTTTATGTGAGAATAAGAGTTGTTTGCCAGAATAAGGTAAGCGTAATAAATTTCTTATTTATAAAATCAACAATTAATACAAATCTTGTAATTACTCTCTTACCTTATTCTAATCTAAATTATTTAGTTATTAATTAAAATATAATCTAACCTAATTAAATAAAATACTTGTGGCCTTTTCTATTTTGAAAGGTTTTTAAATATCGATATTTAATATTGTGAATTGGTACCTTTAATACGACTTAGATTTTATTTCTAATTCTGATTACTTTCCTAGTCAATTCAAAATGGGGTGGATGCAATATCTTCAAGGAATGAAAATCAGGAACAGGATGAATCAATACAGGATACAATTGGACCTGGATAGTTTAACAGGAACAAAGATGAAACAAATATCGGGCTTCTTCTCTTGATTTAACTTTAAGTTTCTTAATTTACAAAAATATAACCTCACTTAATTTGACAGGTAAATTTCTTTTAATTTTTATCTTCAATCAATATTGCTTTGATTTTAAATTTCTTTTGTTTTTATTACGAGCACAGTTCAAGAGATTTTGATGAAAAGCCTCGCTTGACAGTGAAAAGTAGTTTTTATAAACCATCATATCACGGCTCTCTAGATTAAAATGTAACAGTTTTTTAAATAAATTTTTTTATAAAATTTAAAAATTATCAATTTTTATATAATTTTTGCTTATTACCAAATCATTCTCCAGACAAAAAGAATAATTTTGATATAATTGATTTACAATTCCTACTTATATTAAATTTACACACAGACTTTTTAAGTTCGCCATTATCGATTTCTAAAATTTTATACAACTTTATTATTACTGCCTTTTTTATTACAGTAATTCTTTGATTTTAGAAGTCCCAACGCTTTATTTTCCCGATTTATTGTATTTCCCCTGAATTTAAATTAATCATATTGATACATCATGATATTGAAATTTGAAGTTAAGTTTAAAATTTCTTTTTATTCAAACATCTAAAATAACAATGTTCTCATTGTTATTGTGATCGCAGAATTATCTGATATTATATTACTTTAAATTTTGCTATTGAAATCTTTGCTAAATTGTTTGTAAATATCCTAAAATTGTTGGTGAAAATCTCCTATGGGATTAACGAGTTAAAATCTGACATCTGGAATTTTATATTTTCTTTTGCAATTACTACGTTAAAATTAGTTTCAAACATTATTTTCGAAAGTAAAATAAATAGTTATTTAATGGTATTAATAAAATTATTTGTTTAATTTTTTCTCTGCGTTACAATATATATCAGAAGCAGGATAGAGATGGGAAACGGAGGCCATCAAAGGACTCTCCTAATAACTTAGTGAGGAGCTTTGTTTGGCATAAAAAGTTTTTTATAAGTATAAGGGGGGGTATAAGGGGGACAAGAAAACAGCAGCACACGTACTGCGTAATTGTGAACATCCCTGAAGATAAACCAAAAACATAAAGGATAAAATATTCTAATCTATTACATTTCACTTACAGACATTTATTTGTTGTAAATATATTTAATTGAGGAACTAATGAGATTATGCACTAGTGGGGCTAAATATCTTGCCTTTGAAGAGAAAATTATTTCTATTTTCTATATTTGCTTTTAAAATTATCACAAAAGGATGATCAGCTTCGAATTTTTCTGGATCTCTCACTTTTAGGCATTTTTTCTTTATCATCATCTTGGCTAAAATGAAATTTAAAAAATAGTAGGTATCTATACGTTGTTGATACTTTTATTTATTGGCAATCAGCATGCGGTCAGATTTCAAATCAAAAACTTTAAGCATTTCAAATTAGTTGGTAAATACTTTTATTTACAAGCCTTTAAAAAACAAAGAAGGTAAAATAAGAAGCCTTTAATTTGTCAAATTCGTTTTGGAACACTTCATTGCATAAGTCCCGAGAATTTAAAATTTCTTAATATTGAATTACTTTACAACCATTACTAGCGCTCCGGGTGCGACTAATAGTCTCTTTCATTTTTGACTTATATTTATTCTAAAATTCATTAAGTATAACCTCTTATTTTTTCAGTAGGTATAGATACATAAATTCCTACTAGATGGCTTTTAAATGACCGGAATCTCACGGAGTAGCTCAGCATGTTGAATTTCTGAAAATACCTTTCTTCTGATCAAAATGAATCTCTCAAAAGTTCCACAATTAGGAGTTTTTGGAAAAGTTGACAGTGATAATAAATTGCAGTTAATTTTATCATTTACAATTATATGTCAAATTATCATAAATCGTTCAGAATTGATTTTTTGGCTGAAAATTTGCTGTTTTTCTAAAAAAATTCTTTTACAATAGATTTTCGCACCACGGGTTGTATATTGTCATTATTTGAAGTCAATCGCATCAACTTTCAAATTCACCATGTATAATAATAATAATAATAATAATAATAATATACGCCCTATATGACTTCAAATAATGACAATTAATACTATTTATTTATGACAGGTAAATACACAGCCTGCTAAAATAAAAGAATAAGTAACACGGCCGACGCCTACACAATAATAAGGCTGAAATAATTAATATTTTTAAATACATGTTAATATCTCAACAACGCTTAAGATTGGGTATAGGGATGTGAACATAAACTGCCCTTATTTTCGGCCTTAGAATTAAGTAAAAGAATAAAAATATGGTTGTTTCATTTAAAAAAATGAAGATATTTGACATTTTTGAACTTGAACTTTTCATCATTTTTTTAACAACCCTGTATACAAAAAAGAAGTTTTCGACATGCCTCCAATTACCTTGATCGTCCTACTAATCAACCAGACAAGATGTTTTTTATTTGGTATTGGGGATGTTCACACAGAATTTTCAATATGAAGGTCTGCACCTGTCAATTTTTTATTAAAAAAATTAATATCTCGATAAGTATAAATTTTAGGTATAGGTTATTCTACACAAAGTGACATTAAAATTTAATGTAGAATTCGAAAAGTTAATAATATACAGGGTGTCCCATTTAAAATAACAAAATTGCTGCTCACTTCCGGTATAACCGGAAATGTCATGTTTTTCAAAATATGTTCAATGAATTCGCCATAACTTGAGACCCATATATCCCAATTTTCATAAAAATCGTGTAGGTCGTTTCCAATATACAGATAGTATAAGCTCGTCGTGAAACACCCTGTATATAGTATCCCCAATTTAACATCTTTAAAACGCGGTGCCTTTGATGCTACCAAAAAACATGACCATTTAAACGTAAGCGGAATCCTTTGTCTCAGTCAACATGGATATTCAAACGAAGCGCTGTGATAAAACAATGCGGCGTGTGCAGTCTATGCCTAATAGCGAATAGGTTCGCAGATTAGTTCAAACATCATTTGCTTGGGTAGCCGAGCCATTAGTCGATTACAACTTAGAGATGTTTTTATGTTTTTAATTTATACTCTTTCCACTCTCTGGCTCCCGGGCTATATATTAAAGTAGAACACCTGACAGAGACTTGTGAGATGGCTGCACTAAAGCGTTTACCAATTTTAGTAACTTTTCAGTCAGAAAAGGGAGACCCTATAAATTCAATCCTCTAGTAAAAAGAAGAATTTTATATCAAAATACCGTTGAATTAGTGGATTGGTTAAATTGCAATTAATCCGCTAGTTAGCGATTTACACAACAAATAAGATTGCTATTAGTAAATGCATTCAGGATTTTTTTTCAATGTTTTAAAATACAGGCTGAAGTGAGACTGAAGTGTTACAACTTCAAACGGCAGAACACAAATTGTTTCTACCTATCGTACCAGGCAACATTTTGGTTGGAGGTTTACTTAAATTATTTGGTAGTGGTGGTGGAGCTATTGTAGAAGATTGAAGTTATTTATTTTGTTGCAATATTAATTTTTTTAAATATATAGTCTAGGCATTTGAAAAGGATTTGTAGTTAACATCATATTAATGATTGGCGCACAGTGTTTTGTAATTATACTCAAGAGATCTGGATTTCACAAATTTATCTCTATAGATATGACTTCGGTGGATTATTCCGTAATTATACATTTGGGTCTAAAAGTTGTCGCCACATTTTTACAACTCAATTTGCAACATTTGGTAGAGATGATTCGGACCTCAATAAATATTGCAGAGTTCTTTAAAATATTTATTTTTCAAGAATTGATCAAATGTAAGGTGTGTGGTGTGTGTTATTTCGTGTAGATATGTACATACAAGCTGTTATGCAGTTTTGAGGCATGCATGGTCAAATCTAGATTTGAGCATGTGTAATTAAAAATTTCTAATACCTTCAAATTGTTTAATTTTAGTACAGATACAAGTAACTACTACGCTACCTAATAGTAAGAGCGCTGGTTGAAACAACAAAATTAATTGTTTTAAATTATATTTTAATTATTGGGTATACAAATTAGTTCGGCCAGTTTTCAAAAGATGGCTCTGGCTGTTATGAATGGTTCATAGTTACTGCCGATTTTGGAGGTTTCAGACAAAGAGTACACCATCTAACAAGAGGCGAAAGGAAGCTGTTTTCAATCATTTCGGTTCTTTCGATTGTGTCGCAGTACTGCCGTTTTGCGGGTAATTAGTGGCATTTGCCGAGAATGAGAAATACTGCCAGGAAATATCTGAACGAAGATCCTTGAAATAAAAAGTCTAGGTAAAAATGGATAACAATTACATTTACGAAATTAAATAGTAAAAGTTTGTCAGTACTTCAGTCTGTCAAATATTTTTTAGTCATAACGGGGAGAGATGTTGATCAACACCACTAGTATTTTTCTTAGTGTAGTTCGGTTTTGTAAGAATTTGAATAAATACCTACATGTTACTTTTCTCAGTGTATCAAGTAGTAAGTGTTTCAATGCTGTGACGTATTTTCTCTCAATATCGTGTGTATCCAACATCAAAAGAACCGATTAAGCTTTCGCTTCTTGTTAGATGGTGTACTTACGATATCGATATTAATTCTGCATTCTGAACGGTAAACCAATCTAGGATAAGATCAGCTGCAATATAATATATTTATACAAATTCAATAAAATATTTATTTGGAATCAACTAAACGTGTACGCCCTACAGAATGAAGATGCATTACGTTTTATATGGGGTGTGATCACTCGCTCAAAGGTACTGGATTTCTTACTAAACATGTGAAAGTTGTTTATGATAGTTTCCGCTCAATACAAAAACAAGCACGTACTAAATGGTGGCAAGAAACGGTTCAAATTAAAATTTGACACATAATTCTTAACAGATGAAGAAACCAAACATCAATCAAATGTGTGGGTATTTCTAGCAACAAAAGTTCTTCGTGTTAGTGCAGTAAAAATAAATTATGACCTGGGCAAAATTGCAACACAAATGATTATTTTTACATTGTACTGTGTGAAGTGTCTTTTTTAACATATTCAAAATCCCCATTAATCCCGGCCCAGGATATCAGTCAAAATCCAAAATGGCGGCTAAATTTTGTATTTTTCATTACAAAATGTATAACTGTGTATAACTTTGTATTTATAATGCATAGCTTGGCAAAAATGTTTAAAATAAAAAGATAAAAATATAAAAAAATAACCACTGGCTTTACTTTTAAAAAATGGCGGCCATTTAAATAATTAGGTAACTATGGGCAAGCAACTGTAGTTTTTGATGGGTATACATTAGAATACACAATAAAACACATGACCCATAATCGCCGAGCAAATAGAATTTGCCCCTCCGTGAACTTCACACCAGAAATGACATTCACAGGAAGTAAGGAAATGTTTCTTACTAATAAGGGAAACAATCAGAAAATAATTACTCTAATCGCTAAAGAAATACGGCAACATGGATGTTCAGTAATTCATGCAGTTGATGATGCTGATGTTGACATTGTTAAAACTGCAGTGGAATCTTCAAAAGTTAAAAATACAACAGTGATAGGAGAAGACACGGACCTATTGGTATTGCTCATTTATTGGTGTAATCAAGAATACCACAAGCTGTTTTTCAGAAGTGATAAAAAACCTTCCAAGCAGAATAACATTTATGATATCAATGCCATTAAATATTCGCTCGGAAATGACAGTATATTCTTTGTACATTCGTATACAGAATGTGACAGCACCTCCAGAATATTCCATATTGGAAAGCCATCAGTTTTGAAACGTGTTGTTGAAGATGAATACTTTCGTGAACTTGCACTATCGTTCAGCTCACCAAACCTTAATCCCAGTTAGGTTGAAGAACTTGGAAAGAAGGTATTTTTGGTGGAAATCCAGATGATACACTAAATACACTTAGGTATAGAACTATTATTGAAATGTTTCGTTCAGCCACAGAACCTTCTCCCAACGGAATCAGCTGTCAAGTACCATAGCCTCCGTGCATATTTGCAAATTTGTATATGGAAACAAATGCAAGAAGGCTTGAAACCAACAGACTGGGGATGGAGCAAGGGCGCCGTTACACAAAGGCAAGGCGGGGCGGACGCCCCCCCCCCTGGATTTTAGATTTATTAGTCGTGACGCGATAAACTTATAGTTGAGTGAAATTAGAATTTTATATGGCTGTAAGAGCTAAGTCAATTTTTTAAATTTTTTCGATTTTATACATAAAGAGAAGCTTGTAAAAAATTTTTAAATAAATTTGGGCTGGGGCTTCGCGAGATATGTGCCAAAAACCGCATTTTTTGTATTTTTCGAGTGGATTGCTTCACTATTTTTTAAATATCTCCGGCTATAAGAGTCGTGGAAAAATAAAAAAAAAAAATAAAATGACCGTGATGAAGTAGAGTATCGATCCGTATAGTAGGGTTTTTTTAAAAATGCATCCTAACCTCAAAAAACGAATTCGAGCACATTATTTTTTCTTTACTGAATTGGCAATAAATAACCTAAGAATCCTCGAATTTTCTTAAAAATTGGAGAAAATATGTGTTTTTATGTCGGGAAGACAAGGTAAAAATTAAAAAAAAAATGTATTTGTTCAGGCAAAATCGGCATTTTTCGAAAAAAATTGAATTGACCGCCATTTTTGGAAAAACAATAGTGGAGAAATTTTTTTTATCTTAAAAAGAAGAATTTTGTGTGTACTTCTGTCTAAGAAAATCCAACATTTTATTTCTTTATTTACAGTGCCCAATTTAGGGAATAGTAGGAAAAAAAATTCGATTTTCATTTTTTTCCAGGTTTTTATCGCGATATTTGAGTCCAAAAAATGTTTAAAAAAATAAAAAAAATATTTCAGGTTCTAAAGTAAGATTTTTGTGAGGGAACGAATCAATATAAAAAATGAAAATCGATTTTTTTTATTATTCCCTAAATTGGGCACTTTAAATAAAGAAATAAATTGTTGGATTTTTTTAGACAAAAGTACACACAAAATCCTTCTTTTTAAGACAAAATTTTCTCTACTATTATTTTGCCAAAAATGGAGGCCAATTCAATTTTTTTCGAAAAATGCCGATTTTGGCTGAACAAATACATTTTTTTTTTAAATTTTTACCATGTCTTCCCGACATAAAAATACATATTTTCTCCAATTTTTAACAAAATTCGAGGATTCTTTGGTTATTTATTGCCAATTCAGTAAAAAAAATAATGTGCGCGAATTCGTTTTTTGAGGTTAGGATACATTAAAAAAACCCTACTATACGGATCGATACTCGAGTAGATCTACTTCTCACGGTCATTTTAATTTTTATTTTTCCACGACTCTTAGAGCCGGAGATATTTAAAAAATAGTGAAGCACTCCACTCCAAAAATACCAAAAATACCTATTTTATACTTTTATCTTTGTATTTAAAACATTTTTGCCAAGTTATACATTATAAATATAAAGTTATGAATTTTGTAACGAAAAATACAAAATTTAGAAGCCATCTTGGATTTTGACTGATTTCCTGGGACGGGAATAATGGGGATTTTGAATATGTCAAAATAGACACTTTTCACAATAGAATGCAAAAAGAATCATTTGTGTTGCAATTTTGCCCAGGTCAAGGGAATTTTTACACCATAATGATTGCACTATATCGAAATACGTAATAACAATTGCCGCTGCAAATGAATGTAACTATGGTAACCGACAACCTAAATTGGCTTGTGCGTATGGTGATGTAATGTATTCTACATCCGTTTTCACTCTAACACTAATAATTTAAGAAACAAAGTGGTTTTCTTAACTAAAATATTTTTTTTTTGGTATTTCCTTCTAAAAATATTAGCAGCTCTCATAAAATTATATTTATCATTACTACTGGCCAAAAATTATAGAGTTATTTTTCGTTCCAAAATTTTCGTAAGGAATCCAGCACCTTGGGTTGAATGAATGGGGTCCACGTGCTAGGAATTAAAATGTGTCTGTTCACGTTCATTTTTGATATTTATTTTTTCTAAAATTCATTAAGTATAACCTCTGATCTTTCCTACAAGCGTAAATAACTACAAGCCTTTGATAGTACGGTATACCGTAACCAAAACGGCCTGTTATCGCCATAAGCTTTATTCAAGCATAAGTCGATAGATTTACACAAATACAAGAAGATTTTCCCATGGCAAAAAGTTCTACAGTTACACGGTGGTCTTGTAAATGATTTTTTTGTTATCGCCACACGTCCGTTCTTGATTTATTATTATTAAATATGTAAAAACATGCATGAATTCACGGATAACGGAAATTCTACACCGCCCATAATTGAACAATAGATATTAAAGTTGCAGGAAAAAGGGTCTAAAAAAGTTACAGCCACATAATTGAAATATTTTTTAAATTATGAAGAATATCATAAACATTAATTAAAAATATCGAACGGACATTTTCTACCGCACACAATTACATATGAATCGCTAACTGCAGAAAGGCATCATATCCAATGTTTTACAAAAATTGTTTTTTTTTATTAAAATTGTAACAGGTCCTGGACTAGATCCCTTTCTGAGGTAAACGTAATATTAAAGCCGATGCCATAGCTAGACTATTGTGTGGAAGTGTTTTCTTTCTGAAGTAAAAGATGCGTATTGCTCCTAATTACTATTTTAATAAAATGAACCATTTTCGTAAAACATTGGATATGATGCCTTTCTGCAGTTAGCGATTCATATAGAGTCGCATCTTTGCAGTCAATTCTGCTGCATTCTGTGACTCGGACGAACATACAAATACTTTTTGATGCCCCCAAAGTACATCCCCCTGTTTTAGAGGATGCTGAACACGATGGCGTGGATTAATATCTATTTATATTACAAGTACATAAACAAGGGCTTTATTGAACGAATAATTTTATAGCCGAGCGAGCTTGCGAGAGAGGCTATAAAATGATGAGTCCATAAAGCCTGTTTATGTACGCGTTATATACATGATTTTATGTTCGATTGCAATTAAAAAATAATAATAAATTGAAAAAATTAAAATTTGATACGATTTTGGCTGACAGCAGTTGCGATGACAAGTAGATGCTTATTTTTTAAGCATGTCAAATGAGTTGTCTTGCAACTTGTCAGTGACGTTGGCAATTACTTTATTTTACTAGTAAAATAAAGTGCTACTTTATTGACGCAAAACTGTTCTGTAAACAGCGTTTTATTGGTCAATCGTACATAAAATTATTTTCGAGTTGGCCCCACCCCACAAATGGCCAAAAACCACCCGCAAAATGGTGAATCGCGTCTTTCACTGTTCTCTCTGTATCTACTCACTTGATGAAAATGTTAGATAATTTATTGAAACTTTCGAATAACAAATCTTAAAAGGGTACGAATGAAAACGCAGCTGGGGTTTATTTAGTTTAAAAATCAATATATCTCAGAACAGCTCAGATTAAAAACTAGCAATTAGCAGTGATGTTTTTAGATGATTTAAGTGTGGTCACGAGTAACGTTATTCGTTTGCGGCAAAGATCAGAGGGTAAAAAATTAAAAGTCCAAAAATGGAAGTAATCAGACTCATTATACGAATCGTTCTTATCCGAGAAATTTGATTGGGTAGTGTGATCATGCAAAACCTAATACATCAAAACATCAAAATGCATACACGTTTACCTTTATTAATTTTGGGGTTTGGTTATTCTTCCGCCAAATAGAATGCTATCTATCCGGTTGTTGGCATTATTTCTAGCCACGATAGTTAGCAGAAAAGGATGATCGACTACTATTTCATCAGGGTCATAATTGCATCTTGGTTCAATCTCGATACCTGCACCAATATAAATTATTTCTTCAAAAGTCGGCAATGAATGACACACTAAATAAAATCTCATACGTAACTCAAAATTGGCAAAATAAAACAATGAGAATACATCTATGTCGGTGTTACACTTTTTCTGGGTTAACCCATTCTATAGTTATAGTTTTCTGGGGTTAAAAAAATGTTTCGTACGATCCCCCTCATCCTTGCTAGGGGGTAAAATAGTTATTTTTCGTATTTATTTTTTTTTGTCGATACCTGGTAGATAAAAAATTCGTGAAGACGGGGTTTTTTGGAGATCTTTTAATACAAAGTCCCCACACCCTGTATATACCTGTTAAAAATGTCCGAGGAAATTAAAATCGTTGTAGCTCGTCTATAGAAACTATTGGCATACAAAATTTCATTTTAATATATTGTTTATACTAAAAAAATCTATCATAAAGAATTTTTAAAATTTTTAGACTTTGGTGGGACCAATTAATTTTTATTTTTAACCGTTTTTGCGATTTTTAGGGGTAAAAAAATAGTAGTGTTTACTGGAAGTGAAATTTCGGGTCACGCCAACAAACATCAAATTCGTAAAAATCGAAATAGCGACCATAGAATTGCGATAAGTTAATTTAAATATGCATAAGAAGGTATTTTATCTGTAAAAACAGTAAAAATATGTATAATTATGTATTCATGGGTATCTATTTTGACGTAAAATTTCCGTGAATTCTAAATATTCAGTTAAAAGGCAAACCATGCATGGCAAAGTCTTAAAAATATCGAAAAGTGATTTTAGATTATATAGAACAATTTTTTTCATATAAAACCTGTAACAATTACATAATTGTGTATTTCGATGTGAACTATAATCTGAAATTTTCCTCATAGTGGAGTGAAATAGCGATTGCACATAAACTTAGTACTACAGTGGTACCGATTTCGGTAAAGAGGGGTTAGCAAATGACATAGTTTTCCCAGTGTGCCACGCTTGTAACATATATTTATGAACTGAAACCAAATCCCATCTTTTAAAATATTTATGCGTCAAAATTATCTGAACACCCTCAATCGGTCAGCGAATATACATGGTAAAACAACATTTTCAAAGTAAGAGATCCCTCTTATGAAATAGCTACATTGAACTTCTTTATGGTAAACATAATTGAAATTGAGCTGTTATTTATTTGTCCGAAAAAACTACGTTGTTCTTGTACGTTTGTGTAGTTTCTTTTTTAATTTATATTCCGGCAAATTTTTAAAACCTTCTCCTAAATAGATATTGGTGTACAGGGTGGCCAAATAAGAATGCGAGGTACTGTATCTGGGAAACTATCCTTCGTAGAGGCTTGCGGAAAAAAAAGTTATAACTAAAACGGCCAAGAGAAAAACCTGAAAAATATTTTCAAGTTTCTAAAATGGCCGCTAGGGGGCGTAACTGCAATCTTGAATCTAAGAAAGTGATGTTTCTGTGAATTCCGCTATATTAACCTAACAAAAAAATACATGATCTTTAAAGTAGAGGATAATCTGAATCTTTTTTGTTTGACAATTTTTGCTGCATCTCTAAAAATAAAGTGGTGGGGGGTATTCAAAGTTTTCAGTAAAAAACACCCTGTATATTCGAAACGGCTGAGCCGATTTTAACAAACTTGGGCTAGTTGAAAAGAGCTATTCTTGGGCTAAAAATGCTATAATATTTGAAGTTTTGTTAGTTTCAGATGTCGCCGCTACAGAGCTTTTTTCGACATTTCGACAGAAATGGTTAATTTTCTCAAAAAAATTAAATGCATTGGTATGATTTCTTTTTCATGAAAAAGTAGCTAAATGATGCCTAAACAAGCTCGCGAAAACCGCATCTCGGTATCTTCTTCCTAACCTAAAATTTAGGCCAAAGAAAATTTTATACGGAAATCTCTTAAAAATTTTTAAACTAATTAATTCCTTTTATTATGTAAGTTGTGGCCCTAAAAAGGACCGAATTAAAAAAGAAAGGTTTTTAATGTCCCCATAAATGCACGAAATTCTGAAGCCTCTCATGGGTAGACAAAACTGCAGCTTCAATTTCGGCTCTCGGTATGTTACGTAATGCATTACGAATCCGATTTTTCGTATCTCTCTGGTCGTAGGTTGAGTCTGAAAATTCAAGACAAGTTAAGCCTGGTGATCGCGCAGGCCATGGAAACAGACTTCCTCTTCTAATCCAACGCTATTGTAATACTGCATTAATATGCTCTCACACAATAATGGAGAATTTTTATTTCTAATTCTTTGAACCGATGAAGCCACCTTTAAAATCTGCACAATATGCATTATTGGTCTGCAGAAAATCCGCATTGGTTGCGTGAAGTTCAGCACCAAGGACGTTGGAGTTTAAATGTGTGGTGTGGCATACTGGGAGGCAGGATTATTTTTTTTTAGCAATCCCTAAGTGGCAATATCTTTCTTGACTTTTTGGCCAATAAATTACCGTTGTTGTTGGAAGATGTTTCACTGGAAACACGTCAAAACTTGTTTTTGCAGTTGATTGGTTGCCCAGCACACTATGCTATTATTGTGCGAGAGCATATTAATGCAGTATTCCAACAGTGGTAGATTGGAAGAGGAAGTCTGTTTCCATGGCCTGCGCGATCACCAGACTTAACGTGTTTTGATTTTCAGACTCAACCTACGACCAGATACATATGAAAAACCGGATTCGTTAATGCATTACGTAACATACCGAGAGCCGAAATTGAAGGTGCAGGTTTGTCTACCCATGAGAGGCTTTAGCAATGCATAGAGCGTGATGATTAGCATTTAGAGCATTTACGGGGGCACTAAAAACTTTTTTTTTTTAAATCGGTCCTTTTTAGGGCCACAACTTACATAATAAAAGGAATTAATTAGTCTAAAAAATAAAAATTTAAGGGATTTCCGTATAAAATTTTCTTTGGGCTAAATTTTAGGTTAGGAACAAGATATCAAGATGCGGTTTTCGGGAGCTTGTTTAGGCATCATTTAGCTACTTTTTCATGAAAAAGAAATCATACCAATGCGTTTAATTTTGAGAAAATTAACCATTTCTGACGAGATGTCGAAAAAAGCCCTCTAGCGGCGACATCTGAAACTAACAAAACTTCAAATATTATAACATTTGTAGCCCAAGAATAGCTCTTTTCAACTAGCCCAAGTTTGTTAAAATCGGCTCAGCCGTTTCGAATATACAGGGTGTTTTTTACTGAAACCTTTGAATACCCCCCACCACTTTATTTTTAGAGATATAGCAAAAATTGTTAAACAAAAAAGGTTCAGATTATCTTCTACTTTAAAAATCAGGTATTTTTTTGGTAAGTTACTATAGCGGAATTCGCAGAAACATCACTTTCTTAGCTTCAAGATCGCAGTTACGCCCCCTAGCGGCCATTTCAGAAACTTGAAAATATTTTCCAGGTTTTCCTCTTGGTCGTTTTAGTAACGACTTTTTTTTCCGCAAGCCTCTACGATGGATGGTTTCCAAGATACAGTACCTCGCATTCTTATTTGGCCACCCTGTACAGTGTACAGACATCCATGGTTATACACTAATATTTCATCTTACAAAACCAGCAATAGTTTATAACCGCATGCCCAACTTTAAATAGGTATTCGATAATCGTCAAATCTTCTGAATACCTATTATAAAATTTGGCGAAGTGGGGTTCACTTGAGATCGGTTAATATTTATGAATTTATTTTAATAGGTTATAAATAATTTCCAAATAGTTAAACTATAAAAATTTTATTTATTTTTAAACAATAGTCTTTAAAAAAAAATACAATTGTTAATTTACCACGGCATACATTTTCAAGGCGTTATGACTCACGCAGAAACTATCTTCGCACCAAATATAGGATTGATTATTGCATTTATAAATAATATGACATAAGTATGAATGATCATGTAAAAATTAAAAAAAAGATGTACAATCAAAGCAGTTAATTCGCAATGAAGTGTTTAGATTTTTCAAGTTCATTGAAGAAAATTGTGAACCCAATAAACAGAAAGAGGCTAATAACAGCGGTGGCTGCTTTTAGGTTCAACGGACGCTACGACTTCCTAAAATAGTTATTTATGTGCCAAGGACGAAAAATTGTCTATAGTCGAGGCTGTAAATTGATAGCCGAGGCTAGCAAGCAGGCGAGGCAATAGACAGTTTTTCGTCTAGGCGCATATTATATTTTTTCGTCGAACTCTACAAAAACGTACTAATTTCCGAAAGAAAAATCGACCATTTTTAAAGGCAAGCATTTTTCGTCCGCTGTGGTCACAGGAGACGGCACGGTGCGAGTCATTTGAATTGAATAGTTGACTTTTCATTCGGAAATTAGTACGTAAAATGTCATTTTTTGTAGAGGTCGACGAAAATAGTATATTATTCAACGAGCATATAATGGTAGCTATTATTCACGAAGATGCAAGTTTAAAACACGAGCTGCAAGCGAGTGCTTTAAATCATCTGAGTGAATAATAGCCATTATATGCTAGTAGAATACCATACTTTGTCCACGACTGTCAAATAAATTTAACCAGAAGAATCTGTTTTTTTGCAGTTCTCCACTGCAAAAAGGATTCGTATGCAGATACATAAATTTTTTTATATTTTTCAGGCAACAAATTTAATGCCACCAGTTTTGCTTCTTCTTCAATGTTATTATTTTGATACATTTTTATTGTTTAACTAAAAACTTTTTCAACCAATATATTCTGTAACCTCAAAGAGGAAGTAATTTGTGTTGCCTATATAAAGCTTTACTAATTGTTAAATATTTCAAGGTGTAAAAAACTAATTTTCTAACATTTTTTATTTTTATAACCTTACTAAATTAATATGACCGTCATAATGAAAACTGTTCTACTTACATATTATTACCTAGAAATTAATATAAATTTTTAAGTTTAAACATGCTGAGCTGTCATTGACGTCACCCAGTGAATAATGAATCATTATTCACTGGGTGACGTCATACAATGAATAATAGGTATTATTATACTTAAGGAAGTACAAGTATCATGAATGTTTTATAGAACTATTTTATTTATCATCAATTGAGTAAACAGGGTTTTATATTATTTAAAAGATATTATTCTCGCAAACAATATAATTTAATTTTGCCTCCTCAGTAAAACCATTCGGTAGCCGCCACTGGTTGACAAAGTATAAAAAACTGAAGTTGTTTCAAGGAAATTCTTAAGTCCTTACACCAGTGATTCTCAACCACTGTCACTTTTGTGTGCCGCCAAATTTTAGAAATGAATAAATATAGTAAATGCTTTTTTATCACGAGTAAAGTTTAAATTAAAGAGAAGTCAAATTTTGAAATCGTTAAAAGTGTGCCGCGACAAAAAAAAGGTTGAGAACCACTGCCTTACACTAAACAGTCAACTAGAGACATAATTCAAATTCTCATTTGTAAAGTTATTTCAAGTAAGTTATTGATTTGGAGTACGCGAAAAATTTTATGAAAGTATGGAGGAAATGTCAAATACGTAATTTTTGTTGACTATTTGTTTGCTTTAAAAAATACATATCAGCTTTTAGAAAAACCCTATACAGAGGGTAAACTTTTAGAGACCAGTTTGCGACCAGTCATAATTCTTTTGAAATGAAAAATACGATGGTTTATTAAAAATTAAAATAAATATAGTTTACTGAATTTTCTCGAAAAATGAATTAACTGGAATAACAACTAGAAAAATGTAAACAAATTCATTTCGTAGTACCTATTTTCAAATCAATAATAAAATGAGGAATGATTATATTGCAAAATATTTGGAAAGATAACAAATTTTAATGGAAAGAACACATAAAAATTTAAGTGATTCAGTTTTCAATAAAACGGTATCTTAGTTAAAGGAAAATCTTTTTTGTGGTATTTCAAATGATTTTATGAAAATAAAAGTGTTCAATCGGGAGCTTGAAAAATCGAGATCATTTGCTTTAAAGAACTTGCACCGCTTAATATTACTAAATATTATTTAATTATTATATAGATTTATATAGATTCGTTCTCTCACAAAGATCTTACTTTAGAACCTGAAATATTTTTTTTTTTTTTAAACATTTATTGGACTGAAATACAGTTTTTCTAAGAGAATCAAGCATAAATATCGCGATAAAAAAAATTGGAAACAAATTAATTTTCTTTTCGAAAAATGTCGATTTTGCCTGGACAAATACATTTTTTTTTAATTTTAACATGTGTTCCCGACATAAAAATACATATTTTCTCCAATTTTTAAAAAAATTCGAGGATTCTTTGGTTATTTATTGCCAATTCAGGAAAAAAAATAATGTGCGCGAATTCGTTTTTTGAGGTTAGGATACATTTAAAAAAAAACCCTACTATACGGATCGATACTCTACTTCATCACTGTCATTTTTATTTTTTTTTTATTTTTCCACGACTCTTAGAGCCGGAGATATTTAAAAAATAGTGAAGCAATCCACTCGAAAAATACCAAAAGTGCCGTTTTTGGCCCATATCTCGCGAAGCTCCAGCCCAAATTTATTGAAATTTTTTTTACAAGCATCTCTTTATGTATAAGATCGAAAAAATTAAAAAATTGACTTAGCTCTTACATCCATTTTCAGAATATTTTCGTCTAATTTCACTCCACTATATTTATCGTCAAAAAAACCTGGCTGTCATTTAATTTTTAAGGCACATCGCAAACATTTATTTTTATCTTGACCCAATGTTTCCCCATTCAGGTAGAACACCCTATGATTCTTCGAGAAGTTTTAAAATCTTACAAGCTATTCCCTGAGAACTTTTCAGTATTTTATCTGGGAAAAAAAGGAATTGTATATCACAGAATCGTTTTTTTTAATATATAAATTTACTAAAAATAGTTTTTAGGTCACACGATTTTTAAATGTTTTTTTTAATTATTTTCCAGAAGATGATAGAAGAATTCACTGGAATTTTTTTTTCTTATAACAAAACATGTCAATTCTTGACAAAATAATACCTCTTATCAGTTCGATTTTAAATTAAATATATATTTATAATGGTATTCTAGGAATCTTTTAAATAGAAAAATTGTTTGAAAATCGTAGGAATTTTTAGAACTGATTTTTAGTTCTAGTCAGCATTGAAAATTGAAAAAAAAAAACAAGTTGTTTTATAAGTTTAAGGGGGTAGTCGTCTAAATATGGATGAAAAATAGGTGTTTTTCGAAATTTTTTTTTATACTAAAACAAAAGGAAATGACAACTTTGGGTATATCCATTTATTATTAATACAAATAGCTTTCTGGGACCATTTTTTTTTACGCCATCAGCCGCTTCCCGTGACCCCTGCACCAGGTGAAAGCACCCCTTGTCCTCGAAACGCTCGATTTTCGGTGGCCGGCCTGGGGGTCCTCCGATTGGTCCTTCAACAAAATAAATGTTTTTAAGTTATTGTCAATTGGTAAATCTAGTCCACTACGTAGGAGAATTGAAAAAAACCAAAATGCAATAAAATGGCGACGTGTTAAAAAAAATTTGATTTTTCACTCTAAAAATCGGTATAAAAACGTGCACCGAGCACAGACTTTTCAACGGATCGAAATACGGCTACGTAGGGGACTAGATTTACTAATTGACAATAACTTAAAAATATTTATTTTGTTGAAGGACCAATCAGAGGACCCCCAGGCCGGCCACCGGAAATCGGGCGTTTCGAGGACAAGGCGTACTTACACCTGGTGCAGCGGTCACTGGAAGCGGCTGATGGCGTAAAAAAAATGGTGCCCGACAGCTATTTGTATTATTAATAAATGGATATACTCAAAGTTGTCATTTCCTTTAGTTTTAGTATAAAAAAAAAATTCCGAAAAACATCTATTTTTCAGCCATATTTAGAGGACTACCCCCTTAATATCGCAATTTTTTTTTTGGAACTAATGTCTGACGAAGTTAAAAAAAGTCAGCCAAATCGATACCCGCCTGCAGCATTTTATCGAAAAGCGCGAGAGCACGTTGGTTCTGGATATGGATAAACCTCTAAAAAGAAAGTTTTAAGTAGTGAAATTCTACCCATAAATATAAAATTCATTGTTTGGCTTTCTTTTGAAAATAATAAAACAACAAAAGAATGTGTCGCTGAAAATAATTTATCCTGTTGCTGTCTACGAATACCAAGTATTTCTGAAAAGAAGAAAAAACTCACATTCAAAACTAACAAAATTATACACCCAAATTGAAGACAGATTTTTTACAGCCGACAAAGATTTTTAATTTCAAAAATTTTGTTTTTTTCGTACATGGAAATCATTTTTAAGGATTCCACGTTTTTATTTTATTTTTTAATTATTTAGACTCTTTCCACTCTGGCTACCGAGCTATAAACTAAAGGATAAGCTGGATGGAGCACTATTTCGTTTAGCTGCACTATACAAAAATACTTCAGTATAACCTATATCCGATCACGTATAGTAGAACCCACTTGTTTATGAGAATGAAAAAACGTTATAAAAACACAAAGGATACCGCCAATAGAAGGAATGCTGATGAATCTGGACATTTTTGAGCAGTTTAATGTCGAAAACACCATACACTGTCCATATACATAAAAATAAAATAATATTTTGGCTATTAGCACCACTGTGCAAAGATTCAATAACCAACTTAGCTGGATATCGTTATAGGTGAGAATGGCGTATAATTATTTAATATGAATTTACATTTTAATTTCTATAACGCATATTAGATTTGAATAGAGGTTGATATCTTCATTTTTTGATCTCTTGTGAGATTAACAAACGTTACTAATTAAAATTTTGTCTTAAATTAATTTAACTAAACTGTGGGGTGTGAGGTTACACTCATAAGAGGCGACAATGGAAGTTTGGTTATAGTTTTTACATTTTCAATTGCAGAAACAAAATTCTCAGATGTGCAGACAGGTTGCATTGGCGGCTTGTAGATGAGCCGACAAGTGGCTTTGTCGGTATTAGCGGCATGTAGAGGTGCCGACAAGTGGCTTTGTCGGTATTAGCGGCATGTAGATGTGCCGACAAGTGGCTTTGTCGGTATTAGCGACTTGTATAAAGCGGGATCATTTTGTTCTGCAATTAAAGTAGGAAGTAGAAGTTAGACAAATATTGTCTTCAGTAGTGGGGGCTAGGAAAATATTCATACAGTGATACACTGTGCTTGTGTTCGCACTTGATTTTTGATTTAGTGAATAGTAGGTGGTAGGTGATTCGTGGCGTTAGTTTATTTCAGTTAATATTATTCTTGGCTTCCGTGTATATACATACTTTTTTTATTTTGAAACATTGTTACAGTGTACTTCTTATTTATTTATTCGGTGTCAATTTCAATATGTTTCGTCCTTGGGAAAATACAGTTTCTTTAAGTGGATCTAAAGAATAGGAACAATCATTAAATGATATTCCAATGGATTATGTGGTATCAGGTTGTAGTCCCAAAGATTCCTGTAGCTCCGATGAGGAAGAGAACATTTTTGGTGAAAGAACTTCAGAGTATCAAGAAATATCCACCTCGAAAAAACAATATTTTTGTAAAGATGCCCAAACCATATGTATAAATGTTTATAAGAATATTGTAACTTCCGAAGGTGAAAGGAGTGCCATTGAAAAAACATCTTTTTTAACAAATGTTCCCATTAGCACTCTTTATAGAATTATAAAGAATGGTCCAAAAAATCGTAAAGAGAGGTGTGATAAAGGATGTGTTAAAACTTTAGATCCTTCAATATCAAAATTAATTGGTAGTATTATTTATGAATCTTACCAAAGAAATGAGTTCCCAACAGTGGATAGTATATTTTCTTTACTAAAAAGTAAAAGGCCAGATTTAAGAATTTCTAAAAGCACAACACAGCGTTGGATATCGAAAATTGGATTTAAATACCAAACTATCAACAAGAGGACTGTAATAATGGAAAGCCAGAGGATCATAAAATGGAGGATACAATATTTGGAAAAAATTAAGGCATCTCGAAATAGTAACAGAAAAATATACTATTTAGATGAAACGTGGTTCGATACCCACGATACGCCAAAGAAAGGATGGTCTGACGGAACAAGAAGATGTTCAGTAAATGTTCCTTGTAACAAGGGAACTCGACTTACAATTCTTCACTGTGGATCGGACTCAGGGTGGGTACAAAATTGCCTCAAACTCTCTGGAAAAAATTTGGAAAATTGTAATTTAGATTACCACAAAAATATGTCTGGAGAAAGTTTTGAAGATTGGTTTGAAAATCAGCAGTTAAACAATATTGAAGAGAATAGCATCATAGTGATGGATAATGCTTCATATCATTCCCGCTTAATAGAAAAAGTTCCCAATACCAACTCAAATAAGTCTGAGATTCAGGAATTTTTAAGAAATCATGAACTTTATTTCGAAGAAAATTATAAAAAAAAACAATTGCTTCAAGTATTAGGCACACACTCATTTGAAAAAAATTCTTTATTGATGAAATGGCATCAAAAAGGGGCCACGAGGTATTGCGCCTTTCGCCCTATTTTTGCGTATTTAACCCCATAGAATTAATTTGGGGACAACTTAAAAAAAGAATAAGGCGTCATAACGTGTTCCCAAATTTGACGGGTTGGTTGCAAATTTGGTAAAAGAAGAAATTAACAAAATTTCAGCTGATGATTGGCAGAAAAAAATCAAAGAAGAAAATTCTTATGTAACGAGTCCGACCCAATTTATTATCAATGTTGATGACAGTGAATCCGATGGTGAGGATTGAGATAGGGTAGGTAAGCTTAATTAATTTATAATATTTATGACTTTATTCGCTGTGTTTTTAATTTTAGAATTAAAATTTGAGACAAAATTTTAATTAGTAACGTTTGTTAATCTCACAAGAGATCAAAAAATGAAGATATCAACCTCTATTCAAATCTAATATGCGTTATAGAAATTAAAATGTAAATTCATATTAAATAATTATACGCCATTCTCCCCTATAACGATATCCAGCTAAGTTGGTTATTGAATCTTTACACAGTGGTCCTAATAGCCAAAATATTATTTTATTTTTATGTATATGGTGTTTTCGACATTAAACTGCTCAAAAATGTCCAGATTCATCAGCATTCCTTCTATTGGCGGTATCCTTTGTGTTTTTATAACGTTTTTTCATTCTCATAAACAAGTGGGTTCTACTATAACTTCAAATTAAATTATTTAGACATTTTCTAGTATAATAATACATGCCGCTAATACCGACAAAGCCACTTGTCGGCACATCTACAAGCCGCCAATGCAACCTGTCTGCACATCTGAGAATTTTGTTTCTGCAATTGAAAATGTAAAAACTATAACCAAACTTCCATTGTCGCCTCTTATGAGTGTAACCTCACACCCCACAGTTTAGTTAAATTAATTTAAGACAAAATTTTAAATAGTAACGTTTGTTAATCTCACAAGAGATCAAAAAATGAAGATATCAACCTCTATTCAAATCTAATATGCGTTATAGAAATTAAAATGTAAATTCATATTAAATAATTATACGCCATTCTCACCTATAACGATATCCAGCTAAGTTGGTTATTGAATCTTTGCACAGTGGTGCTAATAGCCAAAATATTATTTTATTTTTATGTATATGGACAGTGTATGGTGTTTTCGACATTAAACTGCTCAAAAATGTCCAGATTCATCAGCATTCCTTCTATTGGCGGTATCCTTTGTGTTTTTATAACGTTTTTTCATTCTCATAAACAAGTGGGTTCTACTATAACTTCAAATTAAATTATTTAGACATTTTCTAGTATAATAATAAATAATATTACAACTCTTACTGAATTAACAACATTTATCGGCCGGTTTATTCATTCTTCCGCTAAACACAATTAATATATCCCTTTCTACTCCCACTTTCTTGACCAATTGTATGATGAAAGGATGATCAGCTGTGAACTCTTCCGTAAGCAACATTGCCACTCTCATCATGACCATACCTGTATAAATATATGTAACCATTTCATATAATGAATTAAAGAGTTAAAAATTTTAGCGAATCTAAATAATGTAATCAAAGAAGCAACGCAGATTGCATTGCAGTCAACGTGTTGAAAAGAAATTGCCGGTAGCAGAAGAAAAAAATTAAGCCTAATCAGCATTTAAAGCAAGTATTGATATTTTTTTTTTCTAAAGTTAAATTTTTAAAATAAAACCAGTTGAGAATGCTCTTCTAGCATTTCCATAGACCGAACAAATTGTAATGAGAGTATTAATAAAATTTTAGATTGACAGTTCTCATTCTAATCAACACAGCCACAGTCTACAGCAAGGCCGTAGCCAGAAAACAATTTCGGGGGGGGTGGCCAGTCCCAAGTAGCATTCTTCGTGGACGGAAGGTGGCGGACACGACATTAGAAACTTTAAAGTGTATTGCCAAATTCTTTGTCACGTAATAGAAACGGTTCTATAACGTGGAGGTGACTAAAACGAGGAACACTTTCTTGGTGGCAGCTACGTGGTGGTATGGTGGTCGACACTAAACACGGAACTTAGTTCACTGCGCATGTCTTTTTGATTTGTAGCTCGTTCTCTGTCCTGCATATTATTTCTTCCATTTTCCTTGCTTTTTCTCTAACCTGACATAACTTTAGTAGGTACGAACTGATAATTAGGTATAATTATTATATTATTATGCAAATACAAGAATATTGGTTTAAAAATACTAAATAAAAGCAAAAAGTAGGAACGATTGAAAATACTGTCAAATATAGGTGTTGTGGCTCGAAATATGGGCACGCGCCATTAGGCTAGTGCCAAAGCAGATTTTAAATCCTAAAATGGGGAATATTATCAGGAGGCAAAGACCAGTTGGAACATTTAGTTAAGGTTATAACAAAGAGAAAAAAAAATAATTAAACACGAGATGAAGCAAAATGGCGAAATGGGGTGGTTTTTAGGGGTTGAAAATAGTTTTTTGCAATTTTCGTGAAAACTTGACCTCCTAGCGAAAAATGTTGTACACAAAAGTTGTATGGAATAAAAAAATGGAAAACTTTCACATAAGATATTTTTTAACATAACCTCAAATTGTCCGAGAAAATGGCGGAAAATCGATTTTTCACACTTTTATTTTTTACTTTCGTAAAAATAATTCAATTTAGTTGAAATTTTGTGAAAGTATACCTTTTTTTGCACTGAATAAGCATGATTTTTTTTGAATATGGAAAACAAGTAGTTTTCGTAATATTTACATTTTTCGAAAAAAAAAAAAATCTTCCACGGAAAGTTGACTGGAACTTTTTTTTTGATTTCAATATCGTGTCAGAGCTCATTTTAACCGTTGAAATCTCTACTTTAAAATGATCTATACATGTTGATGGTTTATTCCTCATTGAACCGATGAAATTGAAGAAAAACCAAAAAAATGACATTTCGCGTGACGACTTTTTTAATTCATTTCGGAAGCTCATTGTGGTTTGTATTTTAATTTCTCTCTCTTTCCATTGGATTAAAACCACTTAGTTGTTAAAAAAGTTTTTTCCATAACGGCTTTCGATCTGGAAAGCCAAAACGTCAATAAAAAAACTTTTTTAACAACTAAGTGGTTTTAATCCAATGGAAAGAGAGAGACTTTTTTAATATCTTATTTCAATTTTTTTTATTATTTATGTAAATAATGGATTAAATTTTATTGACAGAATTTATTTCAATGTCATATTACTAAAGTTGAATAAATTTATTTGAAGAAAGTGGGGAAAATCATTCTGAAACTTTGAAATAAATAACAAATTAATAAAAAATGTTCTCAGTATTTTTTTCCACAAGCCAGGCTCAGGCAATCAAAATGATTCGTTTTATACATCGAATTGTTTCAAATATACAAAAATATAATAGCATTTCTTCACGCTTTTTCTGGTTGCGATACAACTTCTAGTTTTGCTGGAAAAGGAAAAATGCAATAGTTCAATCATTACTACGTAACAAAAATTTATCAAGCTTAGCTAATATTTTTTTCCAAAAAGATTCAGATCAAGAAACTATGTGGCTGCCGAAAACACGGCTTAAAATGTACTAATTGCCGTGAAAGCTGCTGTAATAGAGATCAAGAAATATTCGAGAATTTAAGCGATTCGGAAGAAATTGAAGAGCCGCCTACGAATCTTCCGGTTGAAATTGAAGATCTCGAAGACATTAATCTCGATCTAGAAGATCCTTCAGAAGTACAAAGTTCTACTCAAGAACCACAACGTAAAAAATTAAAATTGTATTAGCGTATTAACATTTTTTATATATTTTTTATTTTTATAAAATAATTTATAAAATAAAAACAAAGCGAATACAAACTTTTGTAATATATAATTGTAATATAAATATCAAATAATAAATCAATTGTTCTACTTCATAATTATGTACTCAAATTATTTTATCAAAATGTACCTAACATAAATTACTACTACTTATTTAGTGAAAAAATATTTCTTAATAAAAATGCATACCGGGTCTTAACTCTAATTACCGACTTTCAGTACAGTAAGGTGAATTAACATGATTTTCTACACTTTCTTCAATTAAATTCATTCAACTTTAGTAATATGACATTGAAATAAATTCTGTCAATAAAATTTAATCCATTATTTACATAAATAATAAAAAAAATTGAAATAATATAAGATATTGAAAAAGTCGTCAAGCGAAATGTCATTTTTTTGGTTCTTCTTCAATTTCAGCGGTTCAATAAGAAATAAACCATCGACATGTATAGCTCATTTTAAAGTAGAGATTTCAACGGTTAAAATGAGCTCTGACACGATATTGAAATCGAAAAAAAGTTCCAGAAAGCTTTCCGTGGAAGATTTTCTTTTTTTTTCGAAAAATGTAAATATTACGAAAACTACTTGTTTTCCATATTCAAAAAAAAATCATGCTTATTCAGTGCAAAAAAAGGTATACTTTCACAAAATTTCAAGTAAATTGAATTATTTTTACGAAAGTAAAAAATAAAAGTGTGAAAAATCGATTTCTCGCCATTTTCTCGGACAATTTGAGGTTATGTTAAAAAATGTCTTATGTGAAAGTTTTCCATTTTTTTATTCCCTACAACTTTTGTGTACATTTTTCGCTAGGAGGTCAAGTTTTCACGAAAATTGCAAAAAACCATTTTCAACCCCCAAAAACCACCCCGTTTCGCCATTTTGCTTCATCTCGTGTTTAATTATTTTTTTTTCTCTTTGTTATAACCTTAACTAAATGTTCCAACTGGTCTTTGCCTCCTGATAATTTTTTCCTTCAAAAACCGCTTTGGCACCAGCCTATATTGGAATACTTCATATTTAAGAAAAAAGTTCAAATCTGTAAGTTTTTCATCACGGAAATTAAATACTTAGATGCTTCAAACTGTGTTTTTTATCAATCTTTGTTATTAAAATCATTAATTATGTATGGAAATGTAGTAAATTTGAAGCTGTATTGACGAAAAAGTTTTTTAAATTGGGCGTTTGTTTTTCTCATCATGGCGATCTCAAAAATTGCTGCAAATATCTGCGTTTAGAAAATAAAACTTTAAAGTGATTTCTGTGTGGCAAAAACGTGGCGAGAATTACTGCAATCATATAATCAAGTGCCGCCACTTTAAAGGTATATGAATGGTTTCCAAAACGACACTAAAACTATCACGCCCACTTTAAGATCACTGCCACTTGTAGGTGGTATTTAAGTGATGTGGTTTGGTGGCCTTAACTATTATTTTCCACTTTAATGTTTCTGCAACTTTGAGGTAGTCTCGCTTAGTTGTTATAACATTTCAAACACATTTAGTGGCACCAAAATACCGGGTGTCCCAGAAGTTTCTGACCCATATTTTAACTGAAAATATCTCGGAACTCAGAAACGATAGGGAGGTGCGGTTTTCACTGAACAGTTTCTTTTTATATAAAGTTTTTTTCAGTATAAATATTTATTTAGTAAAATCTTATATAGGGTGTTTTAACAAAACGGTCTTTTTCCCTTTCCAAAAATGTATAATATGTTGAAGTTTAGATGAAAAATAAGTGAACTTTAGCGGTGAACTTTACGTGACTACAACTAGGCATAAATAAAATGAAGTTATTCTTACTATGTAGATTTAGTGATTATTACGTAATAGCCACCCAGTCGAAGTTGCGATATCAGTTTCTGTCTCTATAATGCTACTTGGGGTAGAAAAACAAACTACTTAGTACTTACTAAAGAAATATGTTTTTTTTTTCATTTCGGGGGGGATTAATCCCCCTTGATCCCCCCCTTGGCTACGGCCTTGGTCTACAGTCTACTCACTTTTACCAAAATCGTCATTCACTGTGTACTTTAAAGTCAATGTCATTTTAAACTTCAAAATTTTCATATTTTGGACCCCAGTTTGCAGGTGTTCCCGAAGAGGTACGGAGAAGCACATCAAACCCTAAGCTTACTTTTTGATGCTCTATCAAAATCCGAACTTTAAAATTTATAAATAGCCCAGTTGCCAGAGAATGATATTGACCAAAAGCTCGCACAAAATGTGATCTCGATGAAACTTGGCATTTAAGTACTTGAGAGGGTGTAGAAAACAAGAAAAAAATCTTTGCTGCTCTAAAGTGTATGCTAAGTTCACAATTTCGAAAATAAAATCGAAAATTTGGTTTTTCCATTATATCTCGAATAAAAAAAATAAAAATTTCGAAAAACTAATAGCACCATGTGAAAGAGCGGAAAATTTTACTAAAAAATAATATTATAAGTTATTTTAAAATAGTTATTTGTGTAACCAGTGTAAAAAGTGTATTTTTTTTTTTGGATTTTTCGGGTAATAAATCTGCTGTGGCTTCATTTGTTGTTTGAATTAAATCTGGAGGAGTACAAATATATTCTTCTTCACTATTCGAATCAGACATTTTTAACAGCTAACAAAATATTATAATTTTAAATTGACAACTTGAGATGAATTACGTAAATTGCCACTGTCAGACGCCATCCATAGCTAACTATGAATATGCTTTCGTTAGTAACAAGATTTAGATTAATCAAAAATACAGTAAAAAATGTTTCTTTTTAATATCAAACAATAATATTTGAATAATATTTAATGGCACCTAAGTACCTAACAGTTACCACGTTTATAAGTATACTCAAATTACAAGGAAAAAATGTTTTCTTCAGATGTAACTCCTAATTACAGAGTACCAAAGTACTTTTCCTACGACCACATAGGAAAGTAACAGATATCGCACTCTCTACTCCGACGGAAGGTGGTACTTTCCGCACGTTTGTTTTATTATCAGAGTAATTTTGCCATAACATCTAATGTGTCATGGAAAAAATCACCCTTTATAAATTTTGTCATTTTTGTAAAAAAAATAAAGTCCGGAATCGAACCAAGGTCTTCTCGAACATTGTATAGCGCATCTACAAATAGTGACAGACACTATAACCACTGAGCTAATACGGCATGATAGAAAATAATTCTTATTTGAGGTATATATATCTTGTAGGGATTTTTAACAATAAAAAATTATTAAAAATTAAAAGTGTCTTGTGGTCTTTTAAGTAATTTTGCACTAGAAACTGATTACCTAATTATTAAAACTAAAGATCCCTTGAAATGATTCGCATCAGCCTCTTTTCGATATTTCTTCTAGGATATTCATCCTTAACTTGTTGCATAATTACAAAGAGTGTCAGTTTGACAGTTTAAATAATCCGGCCCCGGCCGTTATTGTTTTGTTTTCAAATAAATGTTAATTATCAATATTTGTATTTATTCTACTACAAAAGTGATTGTAAATAAAACAGCATTATTTATAATATAAACTAAACTAAATAACAAATAAAACATATTACCCAATATTTGGTAAAATTATCACGTGGTCGTAGGAAAAATAGTGTACATTACTTGTGCGAAAGTGATTTTTCACACTCGTGGGATTGTCTCACTCGGCTTACGCCTCGTGCGACAATATTTCCCACTCGTGTGAAAAGTGTCACTTTCCGCACTCGTTATGTAATATACTATTGTTGCACTAGTAAGTTACTTTTTGCACTAGTGCAACAAAGTAAAACTTTTATCACAGTTGAGAGTGCAAAAAGTAGTAACTTTTTGCACGATCGTAGAAAAAAGAATTTGTATTACTATAAAAAATTATTAAAAATAAGAAAACTCGACACACGCCGTGCCCTTGAATATAAATATTCTAAATAAATATTCTAAAATATACGCAAAGAAAAAAAAAGAAAGCGTTTTAAAGAGGAGACTGTAACTTTCTCAGGAAGTCATTAGTTTTTAATTTTTTTGAAAAAACTGAAGATATCTATTAATAGAGGCATAACAAAAAAATCCTTGTACATTTATCATCATTATACTTTTACTTTTGATTTAAATATAATTAAAATGATGAACATTATCTCTGTTTAATAAAAATTATGTTTTAAAATGATCATTTTTTCTACAACATTCATTCGAAGCAATTCTTATTTTCAAAATAGTGTTTATTTATTTATATAAATCAATTTCTAAATTATTTTTAACTTTATTTAAAAAAATATATTAATTTCTGATTTATATAAATACTATTGTGAAAATAAAAATTGCGTCGAATGAATGTTGTAAAAAAAATGATCACTTTTAAAACATAATTTTTATTTAACAGAGATATTTAAATCAAAAGTAAAAGTAGAATGATGATAAATGTACAAGGATTTTTTGTTATGCCTCTATTAATAGATATCTTCAGTTTTATAAAAATCAGTGAGAATTTTAGAAATTATAACTTCCGGTCAAATTTGCTATGAGAAAACAAAAAAAAAATTAAAAACTAATGACTTCCTGAGAAAGCTTCGAGTCTCCTCTTTAAAACGCTTTCTTTTTTTTCTTTGCGTACATTTTAGACAAAGATACTGTAGTTTATCCGAACGCCTCGCCTGAATATTTGTATTCAACGGCTGGGCGCGCGTAGAGTTTTCGAATTTGCTTTCTTATTTTTAATAATTTTTTATAGCAATACAAATTCTTTTTTAAAATAACTTTTAATATTATTTTTTAGTAAAATTTTCCGCTCTTTCACGTGGTGCTATTAGTTTTTCGATTTTTTTTTGAGATATAATTGAAAAACCTAATTTTCGATTTTATTTTTGAAATTGTGAAGTTAGCATACACTTTAGAGCAGCAAAGATTTTTTTATTGTTTTCTACACCCTTTCAAGTACTTAAGTGTCAAGTTTCATCGAGATCATATTTTATGCGAGGTCAAACTCTCTGACAACTGGGCTAAAACACAAAAAAGCTACAGACACACACACAGATCGAATTCAGATACCGAACAATTTGTTCGGTGAATATATTATTTTCAAAAAAAATTATAGGTAGCAAGTATTATCAACAAGTACATTTAGTTGCAGGTTTATTTATTCTTCCACTGAATATAATTAAAATATTCCTTTCTATTCCCTCCTTCTTGATCAATTTTATAATAAAAGGATGATCGGCAATTAATTCTACTGGCGGATTTTCAATGGGTGTCATCCTCATCATCATGACCATACCTGAATAAAAATATGTGACCATTTCATATAACGATTTGCAGATTAAGAGATTTTAGCGAATCTAAATAATGTAATCAAAGAAGCAACGCATATTGCATTGCAGTCAACGTGTTGAAAAGACATTGCCGGTCGCAGAAGAACAAATTGAGTCTAATCAGCATTTAAAGCAAGTATTGATATTTATTTCTTTTATAGTTTAATTTTTAAATAAAAATATATTATTTTCAAAAAAATTATAGGTATCAAGTGATTACATATATCATTATATTATCGACAAGTTCATTTAGTTGCAGGTTTATTTATTCTTCCACTGAATAGAGTTAAAATATTCCTTTCTATTCCCTCCTTCTTGATCAATTTTATAATAAAAGGATGATCGGCTATGAATTCTACTGGCGGACTTTCAATGAGTGCCATCCTCATCATCATGACCATACCTGAATAAAAATATGCGACCATTTCAGATAATGATTGACAGTACAACGATTTTTTGCATACCACGAAGTATTAAACAAGAAGCCCAGGTTACATTGCAGTTGACGTGTTAAAAAAATTGATGAAAGCACGAGGCAACACTAACTGGATGATATTTTACAATAATGGGGTATGTCACAAGTTGTTTCCATAGAAAAATAATCGTTAAATATCCATAATTTACTGACTATCGTTCTTGGAGATTAATTTGTGGGTTAACCCATTAGTGCATAATATCGTCCAACTGGTGTACAAAATCCGTAAGCGTAAAATGCTGATGGTGATGTGGTAACTTTTGATGAGTGAATGTTTATTTTATAATCTAAATAAAAATTAAATTTACTCTCACTACTTAAAGCATAAAAATATTTTCGGACGAGGAATTTTCACTTTTCTTGTAAAAAAAATGGATATGTTTTGGATAAATTTGTTATATATATTATTGTTCTCGAATTCACAATTTCTGATGTATTTTAGTATTAATTAACGATTTTCTCACGGATTTTCTTGTACAAAAAATTTTGATTATTGAACGTGTATATTTTTTACATTCATAATTTCCTATGAATTTTCTGAACTTCAGGATTTGTTGTAATTTTTTGCGAAATTCGATAATGCCAACCGATTTTTTAATAAAAATTTTTATTCTGGAATTTACAATTTACTTTAAATTTTTTTAATCAATACATAGGTATACGTAGAGACGTATACCAGTGATGTTCATAACCTTGAGCACGATACTATTGCAAGATTTGCTGATGATACTGCCATTCTGGCTGTTGGAAAATACCATGAAGAAGCTAACCGAAAATTAAAAACATATGTAGATCAGATTAAGATCTGGACTAAAAAATGGCGTATTAAGTTAAATGAAAATAAATCTGTTCATATTAACTTTACTAATAAACGAAACCAACACATTCCCATAAGAATAAATAATGCTCAGATTCCCTATGCTAATACAGCAAAATATCTTGGAATGACACTCGACGCTAGACTTCGCTGGAAAGTCCACATTAAGAAGAAACGTGAAGTGCTTGGTATAAAATATAAAAAGATGTATTGGTTATTAGGAAGAAACTCCAAGTTGTCCACACATAACAAACTGCTCCTCTACAAGCAGATATTGAAACCCGTTTGGACGTATGGTAGCCAGCTTTGGGGCTGCGCCAGTAAAAGTAACATTCAAGTTATCCAACGTTTTCAAAATAAAGTATTAAGGAACATCGTCGATGCACCCTGGTACTGTCGCAACAGTGATCTTCATAGGGACCTGGATGTAGAAACTGTTGACAAGACTATATCTAAATCTGCCAGCAGCCATAAACAACGGCTGCTCCAACATGGGAACGTTGAGGTCATCCAGCTCCTCGATAATACCAATTTAGTAAGAAGACTAAAGATGACCAAACCTTTTGAACTAGTTCAGTGACCGTGCTAGTTACAAACAGAGTATAGTGCGGATTTTGTGTTACACGTTACAGGTAGTGTTACTAAAATTATAAGACCCTAAGGTACACTAGTGAGTAGGACCTTAGTATTTAAGAATTCTAGTTAAGTTAGGTTAGAACAAAATTGCTTATTGATCTTCATGATCAGATTGTAATTATAGAAAGCATTCCCACAGAGTGTTTTGCTACGAAAAAAAAATACACATAAGTAGACACAAAATTTCATAAAAAGTCGAATGAGAATGGATTTTTATTAAATATGACAGCAGCTGCGTGACGATTTTATTTTAATTTTGACAGCACCCCGTATAATAAAAATAAGAATTTCATAAGATAAACGACAGAACGTTATGTCGTTTACACTTTGTAAAAAATTTAAGGTTCTATCCAAGTACCTTTAGAAGAAATAAAAGTTTTTTCTTAATGGTGAAAAAGTGCATTTTTAATAAAAAACTCAAAAACAGTTAAAGATAGGTATAGGGAAGTGTTAACAAAAGTTGTTCAGTATAACGTAATTATTCCTAAAGTTGCAAAATATCCCATTAAAAAAACCGAAGTTAACAACAACTTCCGGTATAACCGAAAGCAGCAAAAGGATGTCAATATTTTCATTAAATAGTCCACCCTTTAAAACCCAATTTTCAGTTTTCAGATACCTTTACTTCTCGAGATTCTAACCGACGGTTTATTGGGTGCACCCTGTATTTACTGTTTCCATGGTGAATTAATCTTTTTTTAAGAAACACTTGTAACGGAAAACTAAACATATACCTTAGATACCAAAAACTTTCCTCTAAATTTTGGAATAATTAACAAAGAATGTGTCACATTCACCACAGTTACATGATCGTAAGTAAATGCCGATGCACTTTTCCGCCTTCAGAGCTTATATAATTTCATGACAGATCGCGAACTTCAGATTTATAGGTCATTTATTTTAGCGAGGCAGTGACGAAATTTCTAGTTATTTCTGTTGTCAACGGAATAAACACTAAAGCACTAAGAACAAATACGATTTAAACTTAACGTGCAGGGGAAATTAACTGTTAAAGGTTGGCAACACTTCACGACTTTGCCGATGTGATATAGCGAAAATTTTTGATTTATACAATCAATGTGGCTACTCACTTAGAGTAGTTATAAATTGACCTCCAACGTGTTAATGTACTGTAACATAGTGGCATATTATAATACAAATTCCAAAACTCCATAACTATTAATTTTTATTTGAATTTTAAAACACTTCTTACTATTGAAAATTCTCTATAGTCTTTATAGTCATTGTCCCATAGACTAGCAGTTCTTTTTTACATCCATTCCAATCTTTAATCAAGTTGTTAGCACATTATATGCACTTATAATACTTATAAATTCAAGCTAGGAAAAAAAGTAACTGGCACAATTTTATCTTTAAGTCAATGAAAAAAAATTCTACCTGGCAACGCCGCAGATTTTTGACGTGTGACGTCACTGCCTCGCTAAAATAAATGACCTTTAGTGCGCTGCTGATTTGTTTCTGTATTTAGTCAGGATTTGAGGTGATATTTCCGGACAGGGTTTCGAGGTCGCTGAACCCGAATCTGAGGGGGGGGGGGGCTGAATAGGCAATCAGGTCAGGTTCAAGGTCATTTGAAGGTCAAATGTTAATTTCTTGGTATTTTTTAATATAAACATAAAAAATTGGAGCCACAGACTTAAATCTGAATTCTATTCTCAATCAAATACTTTTTCAAGTTTTTCTTTTGTTATCTATCATATGACCTTCAATTGACTTTGAACCTGACCTGATAGAGCTCAACTGACATCGAATTAAGATTCAGTGACCTGAAAAACGTCCACATGAGTTTTTTCAGATTTTTCAACATGCCTTGACTGTTTTATCTAAAATAACGGCAAGATGACCTTGAAATAACCTTCAGTGACCTCTATTCTCGCAAGGGATAAACAAACAACGGATTCGAATTCAGCGACCAAAAAAACATATGTATAAATTTTTTCAGATTTTTTTGAGGTTATTCCTGGATTTGACCTTCAAATGACCTTGAACCTGACCTGATGGAGCTCAACTGACCTCGAATTAAGATTCAGGGACCTGAAAAACGTACACGAGTTTTTTCAGATTTTTCAACATGCCCTTGACTGTTTTATCTAAAATAACCTCAAGTGACCTCTAGGATTCTAGCAAGAGATAAACAAATAACGGAATCGAAATCAGCAACCAAAAAAACATATGTATGAATTTTTTCAGATTTTTTTGAGGTTATTCCTGGATTTGACCTTCAAATGACCTTGAACCTGACCCCGAAAACCCTAGGATACCATCTCCGATGCCCGTGTACAAGCCTAGATAAAATGTTGACCAGTGTAATTAGCCGTAAAAGTATTGTAGTTTGTAACACATTTTTAACTTTTAAATACAATTTGTTTGATTTTTAAATATTTTATTTTATTTTATTTCTCAAAATGCCTTAAGAACATTTATTTCAACAAAGTTGCCTGAATATTTTGAAGCGGTACCGAACAATTTTTAGTGCACTTTCTTTCTTGTAAAAAAAAATTCTCGAACAATTTATCGATTATTGTATATTTCAACTTCACTATTTTTAGATGTGCTGCCATCTATAATTAGAAGAGAGTATTGACAATTACTAAAAGCAAAAAATTCCCGGTGTATTGGGGTTGCATACACAATTTGCATTGTGTGTTTAAACAAAACGGTTTGAACATTTTAACAGGATTTTTTTTTTCATAATTTGGATATTGTTAATCGATTTTTCATTAAAAATGTGCGGAATATATTTATTCTTTCCAAAATAATTGAAAAATACTCGAAATATCCACTTTTTAGACTTTTGTACATCCGTATCTTTTAAAATCACAATTTTTTGATTTTTGGGCAGAAAAAATAAGGATTTAACTTACATAGTCAAAATTATTTATAATTATGAAAAAAAAACTAAGAATCTAACAACGATGTTCTAGAAGTGATCTAGAGATAATATTTAATTTTATTTTTGCTATAATTTATTTTGAACTAGTCCATCTTAAAATACTATACGTAAATATTAAAATAATCAGTTTTTTTTTTAAATTATTTATTCACACATTTTTAGATCTATAAAAAATAAATTAAAACTTTAGTTGGTATTTACTTATAAATTTTTACATTAAAATTAAATTATGTTTAAAATTGTTATGTATCACTGGTCGTAAAATAAATAGAGTATGCAACTTTCATGTAATGGCAAATAATATTCTCGCATGGAGCATAATACTCTCGCATGGAGCATAATACTTTCGCATGAAGCATAATACTCTCGCATGGAGCATAATA
Source organism: Crepidodera aurea (assembly GCA_949320105.2). NCBI lineage: Eukaryota > Metazoa > Arthropoda > Insecta > Coleoptera > Chrysomelidae > Crepidodera > Crepidodera aurea. Next base: position 32,839,560 of record OX439472.1, on the reverse strand, counting down.
TTCTCACTTGTAGCATAATACTTTCCACATGGGGCATAATACTCTCCGCATGGAGCATAATACTTTCGCATGAAGCATAATACGTTCGCATGGAGAATAATACTCTCCAAATAGAGCATAATACTTTCGCATGACGCATAATAGGTACTCTCGCATGAAGAATACGACGCTCGTCTCAGGCTTACTTTGTATCTTCATGCTTGTGCATTATATGGTCGTTGCATAATATTCCACATAAATACTTATGTTACAATTCATCATGTTTACTGTCACTACTATAGACAGGCCGCAGAATTTTTCCTTTATATAAAATATTTAGAATAACTTTTTCTTCTTGATTTCTCACTTTTGATATAAGCGTTATAAAAAACGGATGATCAGCTATAAACTCTGGCTTAGGCCTAGAAATTGCGAGAGAACGGAATTGTATAGAAATTCCTAAAAAAAATAACGTGTCAAAATCTAATAGTTTGTTGTTTTCATTAATTGGTAATACATTTATAAAATAAGAAATATAAGGCCCCGCTTAAAGCACATAAAATTAGTCTTGTAGAAGCATTTAATGAGGTTTTTTTTCTTTTATATTTGTACCAAAAAACATGTTTGCAAGTGTATATGTGTGTGTTTGGCTCCCATTTACTTAATTAATTTTTTTCTGCTTTTTCAAGATACTTTGAGTATGAAAACTTTCTCGTATGTTATTTTTGGAAAAAAATACAAAATGTTTTTCTAAAGAAATTGTTTTGAGATTGTTTTTCTGAAATCATTTGTTTTTCTTTTATATGCGATATTTTGTTTAAGTTTCAATTCATTCAGGCTTTTAATGGAGTCGATCTGGCGGAAAAAATCCCGTTAAACGAAGTCGCTCTTTTCGAAAAAAAATTTTTGTGATTTCATAGATTCGAGGTCCCTCTTTCACGTAATCACTATATGAAAGCTAAGGGAGGTGTGTGTGTGGGGGGGGAGGGGGTAAATTAACATGTAAAGATATGGAAAATCGATTTTTCGCACGTAGCTCTCTGAGGTTTCTTCGGAGCGAAACGACTTCTATATATAAAATAAAGTAGTCGCGAAAACGCTTAAACTGAATTTTAACGCGTCTAAATCGGTCTAGGTGCTCTTGAGATATTGCTATTTGAAAGTATATGGATTTTCGCCGCAGCGAGAACACACCTAGAGCCGTGTTCGCGTTTTTCGCATGGAAGAAAGTGACTTCGAGAACTGATTTCGGTTGCGGAATTTTTTTCTCTTTGATTTCGTTGCGAAAATCGAAAAATAAAATTTGCAAAATCCGAAATTCGGTCGCCATTTGTCCGTTTTCGAGAAAACCATCATCTCCTTAATTCATCCTGTAGCAGTGTCCTCATGAAAGAGTTTGCCATTTTGCTGACCCGGATTGGTCAAGAATTAAAAAAGTTACCTCGAGTCAAAAATTAATCAGTGTTTGCCCTCCCTCTCCCACCCAAATTAAACTAGCGGGTTGAAATTTGGACACAATGCTTGGGTCATGACTATCTATCGGAGGAAAAAAAATCAAGTCTCGAAGTCACTTTCTTCCATTGCGAAAAACGCGAACACGGGTATAGGTGTGTTCTCGCCGCGGCGAAAAACCATATATTTTCAAATCGCAATATCTCAAGAACCGCTAGACCGATTTGGACGGGTTAAAATTCAGTTTAAGCGTTTTCGCACTTAATTTTATATATGGAAGTCGTTTCGATCCGAAGAAACCTCAGAGAGCTACGTGCAAAAAACCGATTTTCCGTATCTTTACATGTTAATTTACCCCCCCTCCACACCTTCCTTAGCTTTTATATAGTGATCACGTGAAAGAGGGACCTCGAATATATGAAATCGCAAAAATTTTTTTTCGAAAAGAGCGACTTCGTTTTCAAAACCAGATCTACTCCATTATTTGTATTTCACATACTCTTCTTATTTAATTAATTTTAAAATTAATTTTAATTTAAGAAACTTGGTTGGTTTTACTATCCATTAATAATAATACAGTAAAATAATTTTTAAATTTAAAATAGCAAAATTAGTTAATTATTTGTTATAAATATAAAAACAACAATACTTACCATGTATAATAAACTCTTAAATAAACTTTTAAATAAAAACTGATTTAAAAATATTTTTAATATTTCTATAAAATACATACTAAATACGTATAAAAAAATATATAAAAAGTCTAAAATATTTAAAAATAGTAAAATCGTAAAACAACCGATAATATAATCTTTACAATTCATCACGACGACGAGGACTATCGGGGTGGACTATTTTTCCTTTAAACAAAATATTCAAACTAGCCCCATGGCGTTTATTGGTTTGTTTAACAACAAGAGCTACCAAAAACGGACGGTCACAAATAAATTCTTCTACGGGCGAAAAATTAATAGAACGTTTCATTATCACCTTCACTGCTAAAAAAAATTGTTTCTTTAACTCTAAATCATACGAAATAATCGACATTAAAACTGAAAGTGATGGTACCTCAGTGGTGAAGTTGGAAGTAACTTTTTTCCGACAACGAGGCACATTCTAAAAATATTTCTATTTATATACAGGATCTCCCAAATTAGATACACAACTAAGTTCTGTTTTTTTAAATGGCAACCCCCCCCCCATTTTTGTTACAAAATGAAATTATAATGTAATAGAAACAGAAATACATTACAAAGTAAACAATTTTAGTAATACAATTTGCAAGAACATGAAAGAATGATTAATAGGAAACAATGTAAACATTTTTGACTTATAACAAATGCTCGAATAGATCACCATCACCATCATGTTCCACACAAAAATAATCCTTTCATGTTCTTGTAAATAGTATTACTAAAATTGTTTACTTTGTTATGTATTTCTGTTTCTATTACAATTTCATTTCGTAAGTAAACAATTTTACTAATACTATTTACAAGAACATGAAAGAATGATTTTTGCGTGGAACATGATGATGACCTATTTGTTATAAGTCAAAAATGTTTACATTGTTTCCTATTAATCATTCTTTCATGTTCTTGCAAATTGTATTACTAAAATTGTTTACTTTGTAATGTATTTCTGTTTCTATTACAATTTTATTTTTGTTGAAACATTTTCTTTTCAAAATTGTATGAATCTGTCAAATTTCACGACAGCGGCCTACCCGATTCCATTTTTTCTCGAATGAACCGTCAACATTTGTTATTTTGCAATAAATCTCACAAGTTTTACAAAATAATCCCCACAAACCCTATATCAGCAAAAAGCTCTTAAAAAATGCCATGCAATGATGTAATAAAATATAGGGTGATGCATTTGAAAAAGGCGAGTTATTGCTATTTGTAATTTGTCATTTTCAAAAAATCGTAGTAAGATGCGCTAAAGTTTAAGGAATCGACTGGAAAAAAGTTGATTAAGTTATCTTGAATAGTTCTGAAGTTCTGAATTTTTTTGTGGATCTCTGCACGATGCTATTTTGACACATAAATTGACATAAGTCAAAATCTATTGCAGATAAGTCTAAGAAACCCGAGTGCGTTATATCGACAATTTAATGGCGAATCTAAAAATGTAACAAAACATCCTGTCTATAAATAGAAATGTTTTTAAAATGTGCCTCAATGTCAGACCTATCGTTTAAAAAAAATCAAACCGATAGCTTGTGTAGAAAAAAAGTTATGGAACATGCACGTACCCCTTGGTCACCCAGTATACTTATAGAACACATAAAGATTACAGTTTTTTTGAAAATCACTACAACCTATTCCCTACAAATTAACCCCTTAACATATACACATTGTAGAAAAGAACTCAATATTGCAATCTTGCACGTAAGTCGACTTTCGAAAAAACATATTTTTATCAGTAAAAATATTTATTTATACTTTTTCAACAGAAATAATGCTAATAATAGTAGATTTATTTAAAAAAAATATTCAAAATTTTCTTTTATGATATATTTCAAAGCAAAGTGCAGCACATATCGCAACATTTCAAGAATTATATTAAATCGTAAAATAAAAGAAACAATTGCATTTATATAAATTCACGAAAATACGACGACGGATCTCAATCAGTCGTCACGAGTGCAGACGGCGCGCTGTCGTGCCGTCGGTCGTACTTTTGTTTGTAAAAGGGTATATTTTATTCTTGAACAAACAAAAGTTATAGCTATCCAATGAAACGATTTTTTTTTCTCTTAGCTTTCATATTGTTATTTTCAATTCTCGATTATATTCGAATGTAAAAATTACAGCAACATAAAATATGACGCGGCTCGAATTATCTCGAGCGTGCACTGTTTGGCGCGCTCGAATTAACTGGAGCCCACACGTTAAGGGGTTAAACTGAAGTTGGAACCGACTATAGAGTCAAATATTTCAATACTAAAATTTTAAAAGAATTGAATAATATAACCAAAAATGTTGTCAAAAAGTGATATTCTTGAGATAATAATCTTTAGACTGCAAATCATATTGTGGCAGTAAACTCATAGCCAGTTATTTTTATTAGTGCATAATGTGATGTGTTATATACAAATGTAATCAAGAAAGTGTTAGTAGCGAATTCTACAATGTTTTTCGACAATAAAGATAAATAAATAATAAAATTCATTCCCTTACAAGCGAAGCATGTCAATGGGAGAGATGACTCTTATAATATTATTTTCGGTGGCGCAAGTGCATTATATTTTTTTATAATTTTACCAAAACTAGGAGAGTGAATATTACTAAAAATCACAATTTGAAAATCAGTTATTTTTTTCTATTTAAATTTTGTAACTTGGTAATAGCTATTTATATTACAAGTACATAAACAAGGGTTTATTGAACGAATCGTTTTATGGCCGAGCGAGCTTGCGAGAGAAGCTATAAAATGATGAATCAATAAAGCCTGTTTAAGTACGCGTTATATACATGATTTTATGTACGATTGCATTTAAAAAAAAATAACAAGTTGAAAAAATAAAAATTTGATTATACCTATATACGATTTTAGCTCACAGCAGTTGCCATGACGTCAGAGCTGGGTCGGATACAGAAAAAAGTATCCGAGTACCGGATACGGATACTCAAAATGTATCCGGATACTTTTAAAAAAAGTACGGATACTTTCAGTTAAAAATGTACTCGGATACAAGTATCCGGATACTTTTAAAAGGGACCTAAATTGCTTGTATTAGAATTATGTAATATACTTAAGTACATGTATTTTTATTGTATGATATTAAAAAGAAAATGCATAAAATAATGGAAGGAGAAATCAAAAAGTACTCAAGAAACAAGAAATAGTTGGTTCACAAGTAGTTTATTACTTTTATAGAAACATAGTTATAATTATAAATGAAATTAAAAACATATTAATAACCAAACGGCGATTTTCAGTAGTAATACCACAAGAGGATCGAAAATAATCGATCGTACTTCCGACTCACGAGGCGTAGCTCGAGTGGTGTTTTAAAGAAATACGTCAAATGAGGAGGATAGTATAAATATTATTTTCGTATGCTCGCGTGATATTCGATACGAATATACAACTGATCATACATTTAGCCAATAGCAATTGCTATTTTTACTTAGTTAGGTACCATGTATCGATAAGCGAATATACGCCTGACGACGTGGTATAATCGTTTCTGTAATTCGTATACTTACTTCTTGAAAAGGTTGTCATAGTAAAAATAATTATATAATTCGTACGAATATAGTCAAATACCATGCGAGCATACGAAAATAATCTATTATACTATCCTCCTCGCTCGACGTATTTCTTTAAAACACCACTCGAGCTATTATTTTCGAAGCTCTTGTGATATTACTACTGATTATACCACGTCTTCAAGAGTATATTCGCTTATCAATGCAAAATGCATGGTAACTAAGTAGAGTTGTATAATCTTCCATATAACACTGCTAAAAAGATATTTATTATAATCAGGTTATTTGTATCAAATAAAATTCGAATGATAATTCTAATGATCGATTCAAACGGTGTGTGAACTACTTTATTATAATACGGAAAAAATACTTTGTTCTAATTATACCGAGTTCTTAAGGGAAATGAAATACAGAAAATATACCATATAAATCTAATACTATATAAACTATATCCTATTATACCATGAGTACTGAAAATAAAATGGGATTTAACATACTATGTACAGGGTGGCCAAATAAGAATGCGAGGTACTGTATCTGGGAAACATCCATCGTAGAGGCTTGCGGAAAAAAAGTTATAACTAAAACGGCCAAGAGAAAAACCTGGAAAATATTTTCAAGTTTCTAAAATGGCCGCTAGGGGGCGTAACTACAATCTTGAATCTAAGAAAGTGATGTTTCTGTGAATTCCGCTATATTAACCTAACAAAAAAATACATGATCTTTAAAGTAGAGGATAATCCGAATCTTTTTTGTTTGACAATTTTTGCTGCATCTCTAAAAATAAAGTGGTGGGGGGTATTCAAAGGTTTCAGTACAAAACATCCTGTATATTCGAACCGGCTGAGCCGATTTTAACAAACTTGGGCTAGTTGAAAAGAGCTATTCTTGGGCTAAAAATGCTATAATATTTGAAGTTTTGTTAGTTTCAGATGTCGCCGCTAGAGGGCTTTTTTCGACATTTCGACAGAAATGGTTAATTTTCTCAAAAAAATTAAATGCATTGGTATGATTTCTTTTTCATGAAAAAGTAGCTAAATGGTGCCTAAACAAGCTCGCGAAAACCGCATATCGGTATCTTGTTCCTAACCTAAAATTTAGGCCAAAATTTTTATTTTTTAAACTAATTAATTCCTTTTATTATGTAAGTTGTGGCCCTAAAAAGGACCGAATTAAAAAAGGTTTTTAATGTCCCCGTAAATGCTCGAAATTCTGAAGCCTCTCATGGGTAGACAAAACTGCAGCTTCAATTTCGGCTCTCGGTATGTTACGTAATGCATTACGAATCCGATTTTTCGTATCTCTCTGGTCGTAGGTTGAGTCTGAAAATTCAAGACAAGTTAAGTCTGGTGATCGCGCAGGCCATGGAAACAGACTTCCTCTTCCAATCCAACGCTGTTGTAATACTGCATTATTATGCTCTCACACAATAATGGAGAATTTTTATTTCTAATTCTTTGGACCCATGAAGCCACCTTTAAAATCTGCACAATATGCATTATTGGTCTGCAGAAAATCCGCATTGGTTGCGTGAAGTTCAGCACCAAGAACGTTGGAGTTTAAATGTGTGGTGTGGCATACTGGGAGGCAGAATTATTTTTTTTAGCAATCCCTAAATGGCAATATCTTTCTTGACTTTTTGGCCAATAAATTACCGTTGTTGTTGGAAGATGTTTCACTGGAAACACGTCAAAACTTGTTTTTGCAGTTGGCAACCCACACATTATGCTATTATTATGCGAGAGCATATTAATGCAGTATTCTAACAGTGGTAGATTGGAAGAGGAAGTCTGTTTCCATGGCCTGCGCGATCACCAGACTCAACTTGTTTTAATTTTCAGACTCAACCTACGACCAGATACATATGAAAAACCGGATTCGTTAATGCATTACATAACATACCGAGAGCCGAAATTGAAGGTGCAGGTTTGTCTACCCATGAGAGGCTTCAGCAATGCATAGAGCGTGATGATCAGCATTTAGAGCATTTACGGGGGCACTAAAAACTTTTCTTTTTTAAATCGGTCCTTTTTAGGGCCACAACTTACATAATAAAAGGAATTAATTAGTTTAAAAAATAAAAATTTAAGAGATTTCCGTATAAAATTTTCTTTGGGCTAAATTTTAGGTTAGGAACAAGATATCGAGATGCGGTTTTCGGGAGCTTGTTTAGGCATCATTTAGCTGCTTTTTCATGAAAAAGAAATCATACCAATGCGTTTAATTTTTTTGAGAAAATTAACCATTTCTGACGAGATGTCGAAAAAAGCCCTCTAGCGGCGACATCTGAAACTAACAAAACTTCAAATATTATAACATTTGTAGCCCAAGAATAGCTCTTTTCAACTAGCCCAAGTTTGTTAAAATCGGCTCAGCCGTTTCGAATATACAGGATGTTTTTTACTGAAACCTTTGAATACCCCCCACCACTTTATTTTTAGAGATATAGCAAAAATTGTTAAACAAAAAAGGTTCAGATTATCCTTTACTTTAAAGATCAGGTATTTTTTGGTAGGTTAATATAGCGGAATTCGCAGAAACATCACTTTCTTAGCTTCAAGGTCGCAGTTACGCCCCCTAGCGGCCATTTCAGAAACTTGAAAATATTTTCCAGGTTTTCCTCTTGGTCGTTTTAATAATGACTTTTTTCCGCAAGCCTCTACGATGGATGGTTTCCAAGATACAGTACCTCGCATTCTTATTTGGCAACCCTGTACATCTGGATTGAAGTGTGGTGCGTACATTACCGGCAGACGTTGACAATTTAAAAGTATCCGAATGTCAAAAAAAGTATCCGGATACCGGATACTTTCAAATTTGGTCACGGATACGGATACCGGATACAAAATTTAAAAAGTATCCAGATACAGCTTTCGGATACATCAAAAGTATCCGGATACTGTATCCGGATACAGAAGCATCCGGATACTACCCAGCTCTGCATGACGTAGATGTTTATTTTTTAAACATGTCAAATTAGTTGTACTGCAATTTGTCAATGACGTTGACAATTACTTTATTGACGCAAAACTGTTCTATAAAGAGCGTTTTATTGTTCAATCGTACATAAACCCTATTACTAACGTATTGATGATGTATCAGCATTTATTTTTATTAGTCCATAATGAGGTAAGTCCATAAACTCACCCTCTGTTATTTCCAAAACGAGATATTGGTATGCCGAATCATCGATAGCTGCGTCGCGAAGCTTGTCAAGTAAAAATTAACTAATACGATACATGGTCGAGTGACACATCATATTAAAGGTCTCTTTATACCTATGATTTTGTTTTTTCATGATTTAGATCGGTAACAACAAAGTTACGAGAGTAAAGTGAAGTTATTAAATCTTGCTAATAAGGTTAAGTTAGGTTGAACTGTCAAACAATGAAAACATAAGGCGACTCGATGGACTTTCATTATTGACATTGTAATTTTGTTTATTCATGGATATGTGGGTTGATAAAGGCTACATTTTAAAATTATTTTGAAATATACAGGTTGTCCCAAAAAAGTGTGGCGTATCAAAGTTATATTATTTCTTATGGAAGGTCCTATATTTTGTTGCATTTATAGATTATACGTTAAAAATAAGATACAATTTCTTAAGTATTCCCTATACCTAAGCTTTTTAGTTTTCGACATATTTTGATATTTCTAAAAATGGAAGCACTTACAAGAAAACTAATAACTTGGAAACATATGGAATCAGCCACATCCAATTTTAACTGAAAAAAAATAAGACTAATAATTGAAAGCAACAATGTATTTAGAGTTGTTTAAAATTATACAGGGCGTCCAAAATGGGACGATTCTCTAATGGCATATTCAAACGACAATATTGTTCTTATTTTAAATAGGACACCCTGTATTTTATAATCATATTATGAAGCAAATTCCATTACCTTTTAAAAATTATAAAGGTCTATGGCTAACTCTATTAATTTTGGAGTTATTTTTATTTTTGTTAAATTTTTCCACCGTAATGCCTAAATATAACACCCTGTATTTGAGCAGCTTAGACTATTGCAACATCTAATGATACATTATCCAACAGTTCCCAGAAACTTTTTCTTAAAAATTGCAAAAATTTCCTCCCATTTAATCATTTAAATGGCCATCAAATAAATATGGGCCAATAATTCTGATGATCTGTTGTGTGGAACAAATGCTGGTTTTGAGTATCATAATAATGAAAGTTATGATGGTTAACTATTCCATTATTTAAAGCTGATCACATACAGGGTGTTATATTTAGGCATTACAGTAAAAAAATAATGTAAAATTGAACAAAAATAAAAATAACTCCAAAATTAATAGATTTAGGCATAGTAGACCTTTATAATTTTTAAAACGTAATGGAATTTGCTACATAATAGCATTATAAAATACAGGGTGTCCTATTTAAAATAAGAACGATATTGTCGTTTGAATAGAGAATCGCCCCATTTTGGACGCCCTGTATAATTTTAAACAACTCTAAATACATTATTGCTTTCAATTATTAGTCAAATTTTTTTCAGTTAAAATTGTATTTGGCTGATTCCATAGGTTTCCAAGTTATTGATTTTCTTGTAAGTGCTTCCATATTTAGAAATATCAAAATATCTCGAAAACTAAAAAGCTTAGGTATAGGGAATAATTATGAAAGTTTATCTTATTTTTAACGTTTAAACTATAAATGCAATAAAATATAGGGTCTTCCATAAGAAATAATATAACTTTAATACGCCACACTTTTTTGGGACAACCTGTATAATTCAAAATAATTTTAAAATGTAGCCTTAGTCGACCCACATATCGATGAATAAACAAAATTTTCAAAATATTAACCGTTTAGCCACAATGGACCGTCGCATTCACCGTGACTCACCCTGTATATAATATTCATATTTTGATACCCTTGAAAAAAAATTTAATTTAAAAAAGTGGTTTTGTTATCCAGAAAGAAGAACATTTAAAATTCCATTGATTTTACCGAGACAAACTTAATTAACTCCGTCAAAAGTCGAAGAAAAATCCAATTTCTGGTCAGCTGCAGCTTTTGTCCGGCGAGTTTTTGATCAAAACTCGTTGTAATTGTAAATTTTGATGCCGTGACAAAATTTTAAAAATTTATCGTAAAAAAAGATTGTTTCATCTTGTTTAAAACTTTTTTCAACCGACGCAAGTAAATTTATGAAAAAAGAATTTTCCTGATTTTCAACCGGGGGGAGGGGGTGTCAAGAGGGGAGTTTAGCCGAGTTTTGAAGAATTTTAATTTTCTTAGGTCCAAAAGTAACTCAAATTAAACTATTCTAGCCAAGATTACCCCATTACGTTTAAAAATTACTTATTTTTACTGGATTATTTGGTTTTTAATTTATTTAAGGACCATTTCTTTAGCTGTCCTTGAACGATTCCCGAAGTGAAGACTTTTAATATTGTGAGTCACGCCAAGTTTAAATTGAACGTTAAAGGTTGTTTTAAAACAATTTTTTTTAAGTGCCATGTATAAATTTTAATTATAGGAATTAAAAAATGGATGCTCTGAGGCAGAAGCACCCATCGAAATATTTTTTAGGTTTCTAGCCAAATATATAAATCAATTATTCAGCATTTCTTCTGAGAAATATTTTAATAATTTGAAAGTGCTGAGCTCCTGACAGAAATTTAAAAAGCCGGCGCCAATGATGTAAGATATTGAGTCATAATTTAAAATATCTAAATATATTTTATAAGAAGATTTTATCAGATAAATATGGGATCACAGGCATCAAATCAATAAATAAAAATGAGTTTATCTAAAATGATTACGAATGTTAAGGCGAAATATAGACTTACCTTAAAATAAAATGTGGAATAAAAATAATCACAATTTATAGTACAACACTCACATTTTAATATATAATTCATTGTGTTATTTTTTATCTTTTAAATTTCATCATAATAAATGAAGAAGCCCCATAAAGCAAAAGCTTTTAATACAGCAAAACTTTTTTTCGATGTTTCTTTTTCTATTCGAATAGTTATTTAAATACTTAAATTATTTCTGAGATTTTTTCTTATTAACAAGATTGGTTAATACAAAATAACAATAGGGTAGGAACCAAAAACAAAACGGAATAAGCAAAAGCAAAAAAGCGAGAAAAAAATCAGTGGCAATGGACAAAATTTTGAAAGTAGAGATTTAAAAAAAATTGTGACTCAGAAAGGACCAGGCACCTTTCTTATGGGAAAATGGCTTTCAGTCAAATTTTCTGAAAAGTTGGTATGATGTAGAACTCGATGCTCTGACAAAAAGTGTCCATTGGCCCAAACCGATCCTATGGCTAGTTTTCGAAATACCATTTATTTGTAACCAGATTTCTCATAACAGACCTGTTTTATTCGCATTTATTGTAGAAAACATGAATTATAGATTATTTGGCAACAATATTTTATAAACAATTACTGTACAATTTGGTTACTTACCGGGTGGTTCGAAAATAAGTAATATGGTTTTTTTGAAGAAATTATTTTTTTATAACAGCTTTAAAAATACAAGCAAATCATCAATATATAGTTTCAGTAATTACTTCTTGGTGATGAATGATATTTTATACAGGGTGACTTATAAATGTAGTTACAGAAGGCATATAATGTATTTTAGCTTTAACGAATCGCCCTGTATAAACGATGTGTTATGAAAATTGTGTAATATCTTAAATAAATGTACGACCTGTCATTCTACCACCAATCTATGTCATACAGCATGTTAAACACTTTAAGAATTAGAAAACCGGTGCTTTGTGCACCACCCTGTATTTTAAAAGTATCTCCGTCAACTTTATAAATTAATACATTTTCACATTAACAGAAGCTCATTATTTAACGGAGCAAAATTTTGTTGTAATCCTATGACCAGTTTTCCTAAAATGTGTACCCATCCTACTGTTTTCATAATTAGTAACCTTTTTTTATACAACTAGTAACTATGGGTACACGTTTTAGGAAAACTGGCCATAGGATTACAACAAAATTTTGCTCAGTTAAATAATGAGCTTCTGTTAATGTGAAAATGTATTAATTTAGAAAGTTGACGGAGAAACTTTTAAAATACAGGGTAGTGCACAAAACACCGGTTTTCTCATTTTTAAAGTGTTTGCAATCAGTTTAACACGCTGTATGACATAGATTGGTGGTAGAGTGACAGGTCGTACATTTATTTAAGATATTACAAAAATTTTATAACACATCGTTTATACATGGCGATTCGTTGAAGCTAAAATACATTATATGCCTTCTGTAACTACATTTATAAGTCACCCTGTATAAAATATCATTCATCACCAAGAAGTAATTACTGAAACTATATATTGATGATTTGCTTGTATTTTTAAAGCTGTTATAAAAAAATAATTTCTTCAAAAAAACCATATTACTTATTTTAGAGCCATGCTGTAAATAACCAAATTGTACAGTAATTGTTTATAAAATATTGTTGCCAAATAATCTATAATTCATGTTTTCTACAACAAATGGACACTTTTTGTCAGAGCATCGAGTTCTACATCATACCAACTTTTCAGAAAATTTGGCGGAAAGCCATTTTCCCATAATGAAGGTGCCTGGTCCTTTATTTTTTTTTTATGTTTCTAAAGTCAGAATTACAAGTGTTATAAATTGTGAATAAAAAATTAACGATCTTCTTTTGGGATTTTCTTAAGTTGAAAAAATTTTTTTTAGATCAATCCGCATAACTTTCAGTAAAAATCGAACGGGAACAATTTTAAAGTCGTATGACTTTTTTTTAAGAAAGTTATTGACGATTTTCTAGCAAAATTCCAATAGTTTTTAGAAAATGTATTTTTAACAAAAATTAAAAATTATATTAAAATATAAATATTAAAACTTACTAGTAAATAACCTTTAATTCTACATAAAAAACTTGCCTTTCAAAAAAAAGCTCATTACCACCAAAAATAAATTAACAGTAAACTTACCAGTAGCAGCGGCAGCTTCAGCGCCCTCTTCATTGACTTCAATAAAAGCTTTTTGAATAACTTTACTGACTTGCAAAGGCTCTGGACTTTGAAGCATTTTAGAGAAATCTGCGTTGGTTGAGAAAATTTCACCAAGACCAAGCTAGAAAAAAAATAATTTTCGTAAATTAATTTTTCCTGCTCTTTTGGAACATATATTTTTTTCAAAATCTGATACGGGCATTTCTCAATAAAACGCGCTGTATAAATGACGAACATATTTAAAAAAAATCAGATGTGGCCATGCACATGACTTTACCATACTTTAACGGCCATAAGGGCTCATAATCCAATTACTCGTACATATTTAAGGCAGGCCATGCAGGCCTGGCAATTGTCTCCATGAAACAAAACACTTCTACTGCGCTTGCGCTATTATGCAACTGTGTTATTCCATATTTTATTTTTAACTCGCTTATAATACAAAATTTGAAAAAAGTTTTTAAACAAAATTTATAGTAAATTTAATTTAAAATAAATTTTTTCTCTTAATATTTTTACATAAACTTAATAGAAACGATAATAATTGCGAAAATCTGAAAATTCTCAAGAGTAAACCCCCACTTGCGGTTGTCCGATTTTGCCCAAAATCTAATCAGCCCATTAGAATGTTGTAAAAATGCTAAATATAAAATTTGGTTAGGAAATCTCGATCGCAGTTGGAGTGCACACAAATTTTTCCGGACTACATACTCCATACATACATTTTCTGGAAATGGTCTTAAATGACTTAGGGGGTCTCAAAACATGTAAATCCACTGAAAGCTGAACTTTTTTTTTGCGATTACAATACTTTACCTATGGTAAAGTAAAAAAATCAAATTTGTTTTGTTAAATTAATCAAAATTTTTATTATAATTTTGGATTTTGATCAACATTGCAGAAATTTTGCAATCTTACACGTACTTATACGACTTTTCTGGTCTTTCTTTTCGAGTTGCTGTTTCGAAAAATATATATTTTTATCAGTAAAAATATTTATTTATTATACTTTTTCAACAGAAATAATAATTATAGTATTCATTTTTAAAAAATTATTCAAAATTTTGAATGATATATTTCGAAGCAAGGTGCAGCACATAGCCCAACATTGCAATTATTTAAGATTTCACGACTAAATCGTAAAATAAACGAAACAATGGCCTCTATATAAATTCACGAAGATACGAAGACCGATCACAGGCAGTCGTCACGAGTGCAGACGGCGCGCTGTCGCGTCGCGTCCTTTTGTTCTCTCTCAGGTTCTGAAGTAAGATTTTTGTTAGGGAACGAATCAGTATAAATCAATATAAAAAATGAAAATCAATTTTTTTTTATTATTCCCTAAAGGACCCCGCACAATAGCATAGGAAATTGGCCCACAGTGGGATTTGCCTGAAATTTACATATGTTATTGAGTTTCTGATCAAATGTTCTCATGGGCCCAATCCTCTAAGGTGCCTAATAAACAAAAAACAAAGTTACAATCGATTAAAAATCAAAATAAGGAATGCTATCAAACTTGAATGTACACGCGCGTCATATAAAACTGGTACAACTCTTATAATCGAAAATAGTGTTTTTCTAGGTGTATAAATGCATCTTTTAAAATGTGTCAATACTAAACTAGTTTTTATGTTATAATTTCTAGGGCAGTGATGCCAGGTCAACAAAAAAATTTCAATTCAATAATTATTAACTTATCATAGCTCCATTACTATTAATAACTTCTTGTTACTATCTTTCTTAAAAAGCTACAAGATAAGTCTATAGGTTAGGCCGACCATCTTGGATATTAAGATGTCGACCACTTTTGTTATGTACACAAAGAAAGCTACATTCATCTTTCAAACGAGCTATCAACCACTGAAATAGGACAAGAAATAAGAAAGTTATAATAAAATCAATTTGATTCGGTTTTTTGTGGATCACTTGGAAAATACAGTTTTACTAAATACGGTCCTGTAGGACAAAACATGTTTCACAGAGGACTTGTGCTAAAAGACAAATGCTATATTTTACAATATTTCTTATTTAATTAAATTATTTGGCGCCTATACTAAATACGGCCCTGAGAGCTAAATCATTGGTCTTAGAGGATTGGGAGAACATTTGATCAGAAACTCAATACCAATAACATATGTAAATTTCAGGCAAATCCCACTGTGTGCCCTATGCTATTGTGCGGGGCACTTTAAATAAAGAAATAAAATGTTGGATTTTCTTAGACAAAAGTACACACAAAATCCTTCTTTTTAAGATAAATATTTTTCTCTACTATTGTTTTTCCAAAAATGGCGGCCAATTCAATTTTTTTTTCGAAAAATTCCGATTTTGACTGGGCAAATACATTTTTTTTTAATTTTTACCATGTCTTCCCGACATAAAAATACATATTTTCTCCAATTTTTAAGAAAATTCGAGGATTCTTTGGTTATTTATTGCCTATGCAGTAAAAAAAAATAATCTGCTCGAATTCGTTTTATGAGGTTAGGATGCATTTTTAAAAAAACCCTACGGATCGATACTCTACTTCATCACGGTCATTTAAATTTTTTTTTATTTTTCTACGACTCTTAGAGATATTCAAAAAATAGTGAAGCACTCGAAAAATACCAAAAATGCCGTTTTTGGCACATATCTCGCGAAGCTCCAGTCCAAATTTATTAAAAAATTTTTTACAAGCTTCTCTTTATGTATAAAATCGAAAAAATTAAAAAAAATTGACTTAGCTCTTACATCCATATAAAATTCTAATTTCACTCCAATAAAAGACTATATTTTAATTTTGAATAAACAAAAGATATGGCTTACAATTCTGTATAAATGATAAATATCAATAAAACGATTTTTTCCTTAACTTTCATATTGTTATTTTCAATTCTCGATTATATTCGCGTGTGCACCGTTTGGCATGTTTAGCGCGCTCGAATTAACTCGAGCGCATATGTTAAGGGCTTAATCCATATACTATGAGAGCTGCAAAAGTGATTTTGTTGCTTCAAATTCTAATTCCAGTTAATATCAATATTAATTTTTAATTCAAATTCTGGACTATCGACGAAAAAAATTTGTAAAGCGTTTTTTTGGCACAAAAACAAGCACTTTACGAATTTAGGTTATTTATAACTATTTTCGTCCCCATTTCAATTTCTAATAAATAGATAACAAAATAATTATTTTTTACTTTATAATATATAATAATTTTTAATATTTACCTGGGTAAGAGGCTCTTCAAGATTGATGGTGGCTTCGATTTTGAATTTTGGTAGTGATACAATAACTTCAGGCCTGTGCATATTATCAGTGATCTTAGTTAAATCAGTGTTGGCCAGTTTGGCCTCCAACGCGTCAATGCCAGTTCTATTATTGGGTAGAATTATAATCATACTCAAGTCCTTATTGGTGTAAGGAAGTTCTAAGAGCTTGGCGTCTAAAGCTTCATCGTCTTTGAAGTAATACTTTTTCTTAATATGCATCATTTCAACATCAATAGAGTCCTTTTCATTGATGAAGAATTTTTCGGTTCTTGTCAATTCTGGGTTAAAAGGTTCAGCCCACTTTCCTTTGAAATAGATGGCGTTTACTAACACTAAACGTGTAGTATTATCCAAATCAGAAGGTTGAATAAGATCTTTAATCTTATCTTTGGTTTTTTCTTCCACCCAGGTATTGATGGTTTTAGCAGCTTCAGTATTTTTTTCAAAATTTATATTCTGCACCTCGGAGAGGAAACGATTAGTAACGACGTCCTTGAAAGCTTCTTGAAGTTCATAGCTTTCTTTTATGAAAATTTTGTTTGCAATTAGTAGAGTGACATCTTGCACATTATTCAACTGAGTCATAGCTTCCTGATAACCCTTTGCTAGAGTGTTTACATCGTTTACATATAGAGAATCGGTGAACGCTTTTTTTGTTTTACCCCCTGAACCTTGTGCTGCAAGTGATAAGATGGCGTGGATGCTAATAGGGGAAAAAAAGATGTTTTTGTTTTTCTGTTTGGCCAGTATTTGGTAAAGGTTTCTTGTGAATAGGCCATTTCCCTGAAGGACTGCTCCTAAATGCTCAGTTTCTGGTCTTTCTGCCATAGTTGAGGAGTGTGCGTAGATTGAAATGTATAACAAAAAAACTGCAATAAAAATAATACCCTCAATATTATATAATGTAAAGAACGTTACAGTGGTTGAGAAAATTGGAATTAAATAGATTTTTACTGCACTAATACACAATTAAATGTAATTCAATTTTTGAGAACGTGTGCTTAATTGAATGACCTTTAAAATGTGCCTATCTAATTGCAATAATTTCTAAGTACCTACTTTTTTCTTAGATGACGAATAATTTATGTTGTGACAAATTTTTATTTTGGTATTTTCTAGTGTTCACAAAACATTTTTGGTTCATATTTATTTATTTATTTACTAATTTAATCAAGACCCAAACAGCAGCCTTTTTGTTTGGGAAGTACATTTTGCAATATATTCTACAATATCTGTTAATTACAAAAACTTCATAAATGAATATTTTTAATACAGCGTGAAAAAAGTTATGGATCATTTTCTGAGTCAAAAGTTGTTTGAAAAAATCATGTATTTTCGTATCAAAAAACATAGACATACCTGTATATCTGAAAGCAATAACCATTTTATTTCTAAAATTGACTAGCCGTTTAAATATGATAGTTTTTAGTCTAAAACTACAAAAAGATTTTTTGATTTTGATGTGAAACTAAAATTAGAATATATGGGAATCCCCATAGCCCAACATTTTGAAAATTACCAAATAAGCTATATATCTTTGTCAAAAAGTTCCGTTCTCTACTTTACGGACGTAAGCTCTATACACAGAAAACTCCAATGATTACATACAATTTTTGTGTTATAGAAGTATAAAGAATTGAAATTTGTATTCTTGCTTTGAAAAAAAAAATATTCTAATTTTTACTAAATGTCATTGTACTTTACAATATAACATTTTCATATTAGTTTTAGAACAAAACTATATTTATTTTTCCGTCTCCTATGCAAATGTGCTACCGCACCATCAATCGGTAATCAGAGACAACTGATAAATGAAACAGAGAAAAAAAGTTTGTCAACAAACAGCACATCTCATATTCGTTTCTTTAAAATTTTCTATGCTGTAGAGGTAGAGTAGAAATTTAAATTTAAAATTCCTATATGCAAAATGTTATTTTTATTATCCTCTTATCTTAATATTTATTTTATTGGAAAACTTTCATAAATATTATCTTTTAGATACTTACTTCTTCAAATGTATATTTAATGTATGTTCTTTTTAACCTTCATAGAGTGATTGATCGCAAATGAAACTTTTTGAAATGAAAATCTTTATTAAAAAATTAAGCATTTAAAAAAAAATCTGCCTGGCAGTTCAATATATTTTTGATAATTTTTTTTAATATCTCAGAAATCCTAAGAACATTCCATCAAGTTGCTGAATTAACTCAAAGACCACGTTTTTTACCTTATAAATCTCGAATTAATTTTTGTAATTCTTTTTAATCAAAAGTTAATGAGCTGTGGAACAAATTACTTAATGTAAAAAATTTAAAAAGAAAAAATTTTTTGCTAGTTTATCGAGAATTTAAATGTTCTCTTCTTTTTTAATTTTTATTGCCTCTGCTTATAAAGGACACAAAACTAAAACAAATACTTTAATAAATTCTCACATTTTTTATGCATTTTATCTTAACATTGTTTCAAAAATTATGTTTCTCTTATTTTATCATATAATGTTTATAATAAAAATCTATATTTTGATGTGTCAGTTGGCTGGGAAGCTATGTTATTTTATTTTATTGAATTATTTGTATTTTACTGCTGTGGTTGAATGCTTGCATAGATAGAGACACTTCACTTTGGTTACAATAATATTGTGTAATTTTAAAAAAATTATAACTTCTTTGAGGAGAATCAGAAAAATCTTTAATTTCTGTTTCTAGACATCAAATTAGTGTTTGTGCAAAAAATGTGAAAATCGGCCTATTCCTGTGGTTAAGTGTTTTTCAAATTTAAAATTCCGAACCATACTTATTTCAATTTAAAATTTACTTATTTACATACATTAAAAAACTTATATCATTAAATATTTTAAACCAATGTAGACTTATTTAAAAATTCTTGAGAATGTACGTTAGGGTTTCTAAACCCCATATAACCGCATAATTAGCAAGGTTTAATCCAAAAACCAAAAACTGTCAGATATTCTTCATCATATGTTTTGACTTTTGATTGATTATAAAAAATAATGCAGGCGCCGTGAAAGGAGCAAATAAGGAAATGCAAACATTAAAGTAGGTTTTTGATTGGAATTCTGTGAAATATTGTTAATTATATTTTAAAATCATCAAGATTAAGCGCTTAAATAACATTTACATATATTAGACCACAAATCAGCGGACAGTAAATGTAGCCGAAGATAGCAATCAATAAAGCGTATAATAAAATACAAAACAGATTCTCAATGATTTTTAGTTATCAATTAATTTTATTTATTAATCTATCTATCTCAACTCATCTAATTGTATGAAATTTAAATTTACATCATTAAGTGCAGTTAGAATATTACTCACCAAGAAATACCACTTGACTTCTACAAAAACTAACACTAAATCTCTTAAACGCCCACTGAATTAAGTTTTGTGTGTATAATCGATATATACGGCTCCCCAAATATTCAACCTTGACCAGTCCCATAAAAATCTATATAAAAACTAACAGAAAAATATTTTGGTTGAGTTTTTAAGTTTATCAAGTGAGTAGTGTCAAATATCAGCTGAAGCTTTTGGAGGTGGAACAGTGTTGCCGATGAATTTAAAAATTCCCTATTGAATCTAAAAAATTACGTTATGTAATAAATTACAAGGTCATAAGTGTCGAGTCGTTGATTCGTTCTCTGAATAATTGTTTATTCGGATTACTTACTGCCTTACTATTGTTTATAGTTTACACCATTTAAACACAAATCAAGAACTTGATGTAACTTTTCTCATTGCCTCATATTACTTTATTTTGAATTAACATTTTATTAGAAAGGATTACAGCTTTGATATGTTAACAATATCAAATGTGAAAAAATTAATCTATAAAAATAACACTTGTGGATTTTGCTATTGCTCTGAACGCAATTTTGCATATTGCATGACGAATCTCGCTCTTATTAGAAAAAATGGAATAGATTTTAAAACAAAAACGTGCTAGCTTCCTCAGGAAGAGATTTCATAAAAAGTAATAGATTTCACCAGAAAGCAATAGAACTAATATTGACGAATAAGCACTGGCAACACTGCAGTTTACACGAAATTAGAATTATTCGAATTAAGGATATTCAAGCAATCGATTTTTTATTTGATAAATTTTCGTCGTGTGTTAAATTTTAAATAAAACGTTATGTTTAGGATTAAAATTCATTCGGTATCGAGATTGGTTTTAATCTAAAAATTGCAAAACTTAAATACGTGATAGTAATTGCTGATGTTGAATTAAATTACGCTGTTTAAAATTATAGAGCTTGGCAGGGCCGCGAAGGATGCGGCCGCAGGCGGGCGCCGCGGCCAGGGGGCGCCACAGATTGAAAGTTTTTATTTGTGAATGTAATGTAATAAAAAGTAGCCCAAAACAGCGTTTTAGGCTACTCAAATTTTAAAAATTCTCTCAGACCCCCCGGTATTACGCCCCCCTAAACTACGCCACTGGTATATGAGGGGCGCCAGTGAATGAAGAATATCATGTCTTTCCCCCGTTTTTGAGGATGCTGAGCACGGTGGTGTTGTTGAAGATTAGTTCCGACTCTCACCAATCCCCCACTGCCCAAAACTCATCCCCGAAAGGGGTGCATTTTTCTTTATATCAGCGGCTTCGGGGGAGGGTTTGGGTTTTTGGAGGGGTTGGTGAGGGTCAGAAGTAATCTTTAACACCACCATTGTGTTCAGCATCCTCCAAAACGGGGAAACAGGCGTTTTGCCGCTGTTAAAGAAAAAAAAATCCCTGTCGGGGGTGAGTTTTGGCCGGTAGAGGAGTTGAAGAGGATCGGAAGTAATCTTCAACACCAACACCGTGCTCAGCATCCTCGAATAAAAAGACTTTTTTTTACAGTGAAATGATGTGCTGCCCGTTTAACCACATTAGGGGGTAGTTTTTGGCAGTTTTAAGGGTTCGGCTGGCAAAAAGAGAACTTCTGATACCGCTATCGTGTTCAGTATCCTCAAAAAGGGGGGGATCGATCTGGGTAAATTTTGGTCCATTTTCACAGGTCGGGAGCAGACCGACCGTTGTAAAGTGACGTCACAGCAGCCGATAACACCGCGTCGTCGCACGCATAGCTAAAACATTAAATATCTCGGTAACTATCAAACGTATCATAAAAAAATTTTTGTATTTTTAATAGTCTATTGTAGGGTAAAAATCAAAAGTTGGTAATATTCTTCATTGTTCGCATCCACTAGAAAAATGTCTAGGACCGGCACTGGAGCTTGGCCACCGACTAGACTGCAGTGTAGGTGTAAATTATTGGTAGAAATGTAGAAAAGTGTAATGTATCACTAAATACCAAACATGTCAGTTGAATCAACAAACCATCTAAAATTAATATCGTAAAGCTTGAATCAGCCGAGGTACATTTTCTAACAGTCAAGTATATTAATTATTATCATTATTATAACACAATTCCCATTAACACTTTTTAATTGAGATATTTTATTTTTTTTATAAATTGGTGTAAAAAAGTACTTTCAGAAGAGCAGCTAGGTTTTATTATTTACAACAAAATAGGTTAACAAAAAAATGAATTAAATATCTCCTTGGCCTCCAAGATTCGCAGATCTTACGCCCATTGAATTTTCCTTGGGGTCTATTTTCAAATGCTGAATTTGAAGAAAATATTTTCCACCAGACAAATCTGGCAGTAGAGTTAGGGGGCATCAGGCATTGCAAATTGTGTTAAAAAGTTAATGGACGCAATTTTGAAAATCTAGTTTTTATTTTTTAGATTTTAGTATAAAGGGCATTACCCTCTACTCTAAGTACCTAGTAAAATTAGCATTATTTTTTGTTATACTCACTACAATCTATATTTTATTAAAAAAAAATTGAAAGCACAGAAGTTATAAGCAAGTTTTCTAAACCAACACCCTGTAGACTTTCTAGAGATTTGGCCATTCGTTCCTATAATAAAGGTTAATTATTTGAACCCTGAATATATATATATATATATATCTGTAATTTAGAAACACCATTTTTAAAGCGCATATTAAAAAAACGAGATTTCTTTGTAATGCGTTTATTAATCGATTCTCAATTTTTTTTAACATACACCATTAATATTAATAAAAAAGATGCATCAGCGCAAAAATTACCAAAAATCCGTAAATATATTGTTGATTAAATAATTTCATAACTAATCCTTTTTTTTTCAAATGTTTCGATGATTTTATGAGCGAATACAAGATTAGATTGAACCACACTCATCTAAAAATCTTGGATTTTTTTCTCCAAATGAAGATTTAAGCATAAAAAATAAACAATTGTAATTTTACGAGCGAATACAAGATTAGATTGAACCACTTGTCTAAAAATCTTGGATTTTTTCTCCAAAAATGAAGATTTAAGCACAAAACAATAAACAGTATTACAAATAAGGTACAGCGAAAAACTCTTATTACGCAAACAAACAGTAGAATTTATAGAAGGCTCGATTTTTGATACCGATTTTTTTTTGTCCTTTTCGAGTGTTGTGTATAATTTCTTATTATTATATTCAGGGCACTTGTTACTCTTTACATCCCGCCGCACTCACACAACATTTTTTATATATATTGTATATAATTAAATATGTATAATATACAGTATGTCTCAGTAAGTTGGAACCATATTGGAAATTTTTTTATTATTAATTTTAGGAAAAAAAGTTATTCTTTATAAAAGGTTCTGCATGTTCTAAATTGTAAAATACGATCATCAGATATCAAATTTTTTTAATCGTATACGAGGTTTGTCAAAAAATATGAATTTTACTCAAGAGGAAAGTACCTTTATCTTTTACAATACAGAAGAAGGTTATTAAAAAAAGTTGATCAGAACTAAAAATTACATTCAAATATACAAGTACATCCATTTACATTGAAAAAATTTATTCATTTTTGAAATATATTTCTAGGTACAATAACAATGCAAATTTTACTGTAGTTACGTGTAATCTAGGATGCACTGACAAACAAATGAATGTTTGATAGCAACAAATGTTTGACAGTAACTGTCAAAACGCGTTAGAAACGTTATATATTCTGATCTTTTTTGGCCTACTAGATCCCTGACACCTGACATGACCCCCCTTGATTACTTCCTATGGGGCTACTTGAAACAAAAAGTTTACCAGGAAAGGCCATTTCAAGATGTTGACCATTTAGAAAGAATAATTTTAGAGAAATGCGAGGAAATTTCCCCAGAAATGTATTACGTGAATTTGCCAATAGAATGAAACGGTGGATATATGTGGAGGCATTAGTGGAATGAATGAAAATTAAGTTTTTATTCGAATATGTCAAATTCGATACAGTACACAATAACAAGAAGAAGGACTTTTCGGCCTAGGACTTTTTTCGTACTTTTTCGGACGGTAAACTGTGAACTGTTTGTAAAGTAAAATATAGGTAATTGGTTTACCTTTTTCTTTTAGCTTTAAATTAATAGTTGTGTTCAATAATATTTGGTGTATTTTATTGTCGGAATAGCATATTTACTGGCTGTGATATGTTTAAAAAAAAAACAAAGTGATATTTTGCTATTGCTTTTTAGTGTAGTCTATATTACACTGACAGAACCGATCAGCTATTCGCATCCTTCAAATTCAATAAAAAAGTTCTAATAACACTGGTTTTTCATAACTCAAAATCATAACTCAAAACTTTGTTTATAAATTCTACATGCTATTTTGCTTCGAAAAGTATTGTGTATATTTTATTTATTTTAGTACTTCTTACACTACACGAAGGTGGAATTTTTTGAACCATAAAAATTCCAAAAAAGGACCATGGGCGTAACAAAACTACCAGACGTGGTTGGTGCCCGACCAATTCGGGGCTTTAAACCAAAAACTTCGATTTTCGGCATTATTGTGCCTCGTCAGTAAGAAGCAGGCTAGCTCGACATCCTGTCTCTAAAGGATGTCTGAAGTTGAGCAAGTATATCACGAACGAGGAGAGCCCAACGCCATCTTCACTTTCATAACAAAATCAAAGCTTGCAAAACTATAAAAAACTACTCTGGCACCAAACCACGTCTGGACTTTCGTAATTCAATACCTGGTGGGGCATATAGCCGAAGGAGTAGTTGTTGAAGTCCAGACGCTGGTGCAGTGTAGGACATTTTTAATGTCCTTGTTCTTGGGAACATGTGTGATTTTATTTCACATCCTTAGGCAGTTTTGTTACGCCTATGGTCCTTTTTGGAATTTTTATGGTTCAAAAAAATCCACATTTGTGTAGTTTCCTATAGTTTTGCAAGCTTTGATTTTGTTATGATAGTGAAGATGGCGTTGGGCTCTCCTCGTTCGTGATATTCTTGCTCTAACGCATACACTTTTATCAAGAACGAGGCGAGTCGAATTCATTTTCAGACATCCTTTAGGTACAGGATATCGAGCTAGCCTGCTTCTTACTGACGAGGCACAATAATGCCGAAACCGGTCTAAGAATGGCAAGCTCCTTTAATAACAAAATCAAAGTTTTTAGTTTAAAGCCCCGACTTGGTCGGGCACCAAACCACGTCTGGACTTTCGTAATTCAATACCTGGTGGGGCATATAGCCCACGGAGTAGTTGTTGAAGTCCAGACGCTGGTGCAGTGTAGGACATTTTTAATGTCCTTGTTCTTGGGAACATGTGTAATTTTATTTCACATCCTTAGGCACTTCTTTTTTTTTTAAATTCTACTACACTTTCTAACACAAGCTCCATTGACATTGGTAAACTACAAAACTATAAGTAGAACTAGGTAGAATTTTTCTTTATTTTATTATTTTTTATATTCTAATAAAAAATATTGTATGATAACGCGGACGAGAAGTTTCTTTTTCGGACTCTTATGGTTTTCCAGCTTCCAGCCGGCAAACTCCATAATCGTCCGAAAAAGGATCACTTCTCGTCCTTGCATCATAAACTACTATTTTATTTATTTCTAGAATTAATATTACGTTAGTTGCACAACTTATTATTTGTTCAAGAGATAAATATGTTCATTCAAAATAGAAACAATATTAAACAAGGCCAAAACCTATTTTTTCAATGTAAATGGATGTAATTGCATATTTGAACGTAGTTTTTCGTTCTGATCAACTTTTTTTAATAACATTCTTATGCATTGTAAAAGGTAAAGGTACTTTCCTCTTGAGTAAAATTCATATTTTTTGACAAACCTCGTTTACGACAAAAAAAAATTGATAACTGATGTTCGTATTTTACATTTTGGAACATGCAGAACTTTTTTATAAAGAATAACTTTTTTCTTAAAATTAATAATAAAAAAGTTTCCCATATGGTTCCAACTTACTGAGACATACTGTATACAATATAAACAATTGTATAATACTTTTTACTAGAATTTTGTTTGTTTATCGATTATTCACATTTTCTTCTGATGATTTCATATTTCTACTTATCCTGAGGATGTTCTATTTTATGGATAAGAGCCTGAAGGGCGTACAAGCACTGTAGCTCGAACCCGGGGTTATTGTCGACATACTTGAGCAGATTTGTTTGCTGCTCTAACCTTTCGGGGGAGAGTCAACGCTCTGATGAATTTGTTTGATTAATTTAATTAATTATTTATATCTGTTTATTTATTTTATATTACCATGACTGTCCAATCTGTAATTTGTACAGCGAAAAAGCATTTAATAAAATTTAATTTTAATTAATTTAATTTGTTTTCTTTAACGCCTTCATCTCCAATGTTGGCCTGTATAAAAAAAAAATATGAATTAGTGAATTTACATTTTTTTTTCGTATTACAATATACTCACCGTCACCCCGTCACGAATATCAGCGACACTTATATTTGTCCTGGGGAAACTCAGCAGTTTTTGTTGAATTTCTTAATTTGATAATTCGTTATGACCTACAGACAGCACCGCCTGGGACCAAAGGAGCGGGCGCGCCTTGTTGCTGCACCCTTTGTGGAGGTGCTTGTTGATGCGGAAGGTGCTCTTTTTGACCGGGACAAGAGTGTAAAACAAATATTCTTACTACAGGCACTGTGCTGCTAGTACATTGTTTTCATTTTTTCTTTTTAATGAAATATAACTGTAACTACAAGTATATAATTAAATAAAAAAATAAAAGTTGCGCTGTGTTTAATTTCACAGTACTTAACACCATCCTAACTTATTAAATTACAGTTACGAGGGAAGATAGACTGAAAAAAATCAATAAATAAAAATAAGAATTTACTCTTAACAAATATGTTTTTATATTTATTTTTGTCAATTTCGAAAATTCAGTTAAAATGAAGTTGAACTTACTTGATCGTCTGTCAGCCTCAATATTCTCTAAAGCAGCATACATATTGGCAGTATTATGTTTGACGTTAGAACCGGCGCCGGTGTTCCATTGTCTGAACATGGTCGAAGTACCCAAAGGTTCATCGGGCAATGGCTGAAAACAAAAATTTAATAAATATCCGTTTTCGGATAAAATGATTTTTTGAAATATTTAATCATATAATTGTTTCCTACGTTTCTTTAGAAGAAGTCACTTAGAGATCAACCTCTATTGCATCACAGAATTTTTTTTCTACTTCCTTATCACACCTACAATACCAATTAAATTGTATTGCGGTACTTGGCGGAAGAGTAAGAACTTTAATGTAGCCTAAAATCCCACTATAATTTCTAGAACGATAGGTAGCGAGATATGCCATATAAACAAATAAAAACCCAAAGATGGAGATTTGGGAAGGGAAAATATTCACACGAATATTTGGCGGATACGTGGGAGAGTCAAAATTGAGGTCTCAGTTAAATAATGAAGTACTTATTAGTGACGTTATCAAATCAAGTTAATAACAGCTAAAAAGGATGAAACACAAAATATTTGTTTTAAAAAATAAATGAAAAGACACCTCCAAGTACCTTTCCAAGAACCATAATATCAATACCCACTGTATTCGACACCTCTCGAGTGTCTCTTGTTAGGAAAGGTCTACTACTCAGGAAAGTATAACTGAAGGTTAGGAAGATCCTCACAATACTAGGACCCATAAAAGGGGAGAGGGACTTATACACCGGATCAGGCACAACCTCGAGGTCTAAGAACATCAGGAAAACATAGTCACGTCCATGTGTAAGATAAAGGCAACATTAGCCAAGGACGGTGGAACATTGCGCCATCACATGGTTGACAAAATGAAGATTTGTTTTTTTTTGTAATGTATTTATTATTATTTTAAATATATAGATAAATAATGAATGGCAAAGTTTCTGAAATTGAAAGAGTTTGAAAATTAAAAACAAAATACTCACTGTTTCACCAGCTTTGAGTTTATCACTTTGGACAGAAAAGGTCATTTTGCTCTTCAGGGTTATCCAACCACCATCATCAGTCATATTTCTGATTCTGCCACTTTTTCGATCACTCATGGAGCTTTGATTACCACCACCGCCTCCGCCACCTCTGTCATCCTTACGGGGCGTCATCGGCACAGAATTCATCATCTGAATGTTCATCTGTTCCTGTTCGGCCGCTTTCTGAATTTGATCAATCATTTTATGATTGGAATCCTGTCGACGTGGCATCCATTTTGAGTTACGGAGGTCTATTACGTCCTGAAAAAAAAAAGGCTATTAAGACTTTCTTTCGATTCATTAAATTAAAATTTGTTTAGAACGAGAAATAAACATACCTGTAACATAAATCTGATACGACTGCTAATTTTACTTCCATCTTTTCTATCGGCGAGCTGCTTCATTTGACCGAAAATTTGTGCAAGACTGACTTGTTTGCTTTCCAACTCCTTTCCGATCGTAGTCAGCAACTTGCATAAACATTCCAAACTTTCCTCATCTTTGTTATCCAACAAAAGACTCAAACACCTCATTATTATGTTTTGTGTGAGCATGTGTTGTTTGAAAAGTTCGCCTAAAAATAGTTCAATTAGTTTTTTTTGTGAGATTTTATTTAGTTTGTAAGGGTATATATCAGTTCAAAAATGTACCCCTTACTTTCCTAGAGAAAACGAAAAAAAAGGAAATGTAGTCATAATTCTAATAAATCGTTTCATCAATAATTTCAATCAAGAACGAAAATTATCTAGTATAGATTGTATATTTAGTTTTAAAAGAACATACGAACCAAATATTATAAAAATGTACATGGTGGTTCATAAGTTATGATTAATTGAAAAAATGGGGAAAATTAATAAATCACCCTGTATCTTGGTTATAAAGAACGGTAGACCCATGAAATATGAGTTATTTAGAAGCACCTCGGTGTCCTCCATCTACCCATACTCTATGAGCATTTCCGAATGAATCACCCTGTATATTTTCTTATATTGTATGTATAAATTATTTTGAAATGGGCTAAAAAGCGTTGGTATGATAATGTAAAAAGTTTTTGGGTGTTTTTCAATTTGCAACGCGAAGCCAGAAATAAATGGTTGAGAGAGGAAAGTTATTTTAAGAATATTAACGTTTTGACTTATTTAAATTTCTTCCACTATAAATATAGTATAGTTATGTTGCTTAGGGCAGAAACGTTTAGAGTATACAGGGTGGAGCGTTAACAACACAAAAATATGCTTTAGTCAAATGGTGCTTAGGAAAAAGATCCAGAATGTCGAAAGTTGAATTTTTTTGCTTTTTTTTAATTACTCTGATCCAGAGAAAGCAAAAGTATTGAAAGAATATCATCCTCTACCTAAAAATTCTAACGAAGTAAAACTGCACTACCATTACATAAATTATGTAGAAAGTACTCGGAATTTATTTGGTCGGAGGAATGTCAAAATGCTTTCGAAAAATTTCAACATCAAACGAATTTGTTTTTCAGACTGATGCTAGTGGCGTTGCTATAGGAGCAGTACTGTCAAGTAAAAATAACAAGGAATATAAGTACACTATTGGGGTGAAAATTTAAATGTGACATGAGTTCTGGTTGAGAATTAAATATAAAAAGTGAGTCTCACGATTGACCAAATTTGCGAATGGGCTGCAACAGACAATGGCAAACTAAATTATAAACAAGCTGAACGCATTTTATACACTGGACACTTGGTTAAATGTGAGAAAAAAATTAATGAAAGTGCCAGTGTCTGAGTGGACGTATAGTCGCTTAATGTTTATCAACGTCGAATTTGGGAGATCATCCCATCAAATTAATGGGAAAATTGCAGGAGATGGACACAAGATGAGTGTTGTTTGTTCCTGCAAGGCTTCTATGTCAATAATGGGCTGATGGTCCTTAAATTCTGCTGATTCTGCAGGTACTTCTTTCTTGCTTTGCTCACTGGATTCATCAATTTTGATTTTCTTTGTTTTAATATTCTGATTTCTTTCTTCTCTTCTTGCTCTTCGTGTTGATCAATTTTTTCTCGCACTCCGAAATGGTTTGGCTTATGTACAAAACGTTTCCGGAAAATTATGTAGTACAGCGTCCAGACATTTATTAGAGTTATTATTACACCCTGGTACTGTGCAACAAGCAACGGAAAATGGTCCGGCAGACGCGTTATCGCGGATTATTTTAAACATTAGAAGAATTAAAAGACATGAACAGAAATTTGATTGCTTGAATGTTTATATTTTGCACCGTCAATACGTTCATCCAAACACTCCATCAATAATTTCGCGAGACGAATTATTGAGAGATTTGGTAAATCTTTGTAACAAATTAAATATTGAAGACATCAACGATGTGGTAGGCTGTGTACACGTACTGGATGAAGAAATGAGAAGCTTTTGTATAACATGTAAATTTTTTTTTTATTTATTTTAGTATAGCATGATGAGTCTATGAATAGACTCGAAAGCATGCTATGCTAAAATAAATCAAAAAAAAATGTACACCTTTTACTTTTAATTCAAAGTGAAAACAATGCGCATTTTATATAATATTTAATAAAAGTGTTCCAGAAAACTTACATATGCGTAATTAAAAACGAGAAGGATATGTAGCGCATAAAAATAGAACGTTTTATCTAAAGGATAGGATGACTTGTTTGTAAAGATAAGTATAGTATTATGGTATTTTATTATAATTAATAGTTAGGTTTGTTAAATTATTTAAGAGAGTTCCGTGTATTATTTAAACTAGATAGAAACTCAGTTATTACACATGTAAAATTTTTTGTACTAACCTGTACAGTTGTTCAGTTTTTTTATCTTCATCGGTAGCGATTTCGCCCTTGTTAAACCTGGAGGGTCGCCACGGGTTTTCAGACTCGTGAAGTTTGACTTCTTCCATTACTGATATCGAAAATTTCATTGAAGGTATTACAGTACTACCCTTGCCACCTTTATTCCTATCCATTTTACTGGCCCTTTCAGACCAGTGAAGTTTGACTTCTTCCCTTACTGTACTACTCTTACCTTTGTTCCTATCCATTTCACTTGCGCTGGACCTACCCGTAATTGGCTAAAATAAAAATTCCGGAAAATGTTTAATAAACAGAGAAAAATTGTTGAAAAAGCGAAAGTGAGTTGTTTTTTCATATTATATTTCAGTCCCACTATCTAGCTCCACATGTTTACTTTCAGGCAATGTTTCCCATAATTGGAATGTCATCATTTTAAATTTTATTGTAATTTATAGATTAAATTAACTTTTATGACACACTTACCCCCTCTTGTGAACTATTTCTACTGTAATTATTAAAAAAAAGTGTGAAATCGGTTCTAGCACCACCCATATACAATCGTCCATCGCTTAACCGCTGAAAAAAAAATCAAAAATTTAATAAAATACTAGAATAAAGTGAAATGCTACAGTAAATTCAATTAAAATGTCAAAAATATCCAACTTACCCCTCTTTCGTCTGCTAAGACGGCATCGGGAATATTTTCGGGAGCTACCCTACTAGCTGGTATGTCTTTTAATGCCAAAAGAAAATCTTTTTGGTATTTCTTTACACCATTTTGATTGGTTGGCGACCACTGACCTACAGAAAATTGCAAATTTGAATATATTGTATATGTATGACTTTACAGTACTACCCTTACCTTTGTTCCTATCCATTTTACTTGCGCTGGATCTACCCGTAATTGGCTAAAATAAAAATACCGGAAAATGTTTAATAAACAGAGATAAATTTTTGAGAGACGAAAGAGAGATATAAATTCATAAAAAGTGTCGGGTACTTTTATCTAGAGATAATTAATATATATAATAATCGTGTAGCTTCACTTCCATTTCAGCTTTGATATAAATGCTTTATCCAGTAACGCCGGCGTTTTTAGAGAATAATAAAAAAATGTAAAAACTTCAACAAGCAGGCAAATGAAATAACATACATAGAGATTTATTCGATTATCGATTTATTTGTGTGCGTTGTGTACATAAACACGTCCACATATAAATCCTGTGCGGAAAACTTCCTTTGACGTTCACAAGCCGATGGATAGCGTGACAATATTTGTATGTGACCTTGTACCTGAGGGCGTCCACACTGCCGCCCACACACAATAAATACACATACGCACACAAAATGTTATTGATGTGGACTTGCTTTTATAAATTTTTTACATCATTAAGTGCATATTAGAATATTACTCACCAAGAAATACCGCTTCACTACTTCAAAAATTAACACTTTAATCTCTTAGTATAACTCAATGGTCTCAATCATAAAGTCTCAATACCGCAATAGCACAATAATGGTCAAATGACCAAACGAGTTAACCTCTAGAAATCCCCGGCATACGCAGTGCTGCCAAGAGGTGGAGAACTATCGATAACTATCCATAGTTTTTAACGCCATCGATTAGTATCGATAATTCTAGATTTTAATTTTCAAAACTGAAAATACACAAATATCAATTTCATTTCTACGGTCCAAAACCCCCAATATCATCTAATATGTAAAAAAAATCAACAACAAAATATATAAACTATTTCAATCGAATACTCTCAAGTGACATCTAGCGAGAGCCAACATAGTTTACAAGATTTAATTATAGGATTCTGTTCACCACTCACGTTCAGTTCAGAGATTTTAAAAACAGATTACACTAGCGACTAGGAGCAGGGAATCACCTATACCTATCAAGTATCAATATCAACACGGGGAACTACAGAAAATGAAAATATAAATAAGTAACATCTAGGTATATAGTCCATTTCAAGATAATCTAGAAAGCGCAATGGTCTGGCAACATCTTGAAACATTCGCAAACATGCTGATCAGAGTCGGCTTAGGTTGAGTGTTATTTGTTCAAATGTTAAAGATAATTTTTAAAATTTGATTTCTACAAAAATCCTTTTGCGGTCTAAATTGCATTGAAAAAATATAACACACTGAGAACTTGTATTAAAATAAAAAAAAATAACAAAAGTTTTATTAAAATTTTAATAAACGATTTCAAACTCGGACTTACATAGTACCTAATACTTAAATGAAATTATAAAAAAATCAATAAGATTACCAAACACAATATTTTCAACTAAAAAATTTAATGAAAATTGAAATTAACTAAAATTATTAAGTATTAATTTAAAAAGAATGTATGTTTCACTAGATTTATTTTGTGGAAATGTAGGTAAATGAATTTAAAAACGTCTATATTTCTAAATCTTTTTCACAGTCACTAATTTCATGTTCTGAAATAATATCACTATCATCATCAGTATCATCCAAATTTATTACAATTTTTTGAATTGTATTGTTAAATCTCATATATTTCTCTTCGATTTTTTTAACATGTTGAATAGCTTTTTTCCAGTTTTCAACAGTTATATCGTGAATACTACCCAAACAGAAAACATAAATTTTTAAAGTCCATTTGGGAGCACCGTCTCTGTTCCGGCTAATACACAACCTCCTTCATGTCTAAAGCGAGACGATTTTCTACTATAAATTGCAACGCACTATACTGTGTGTACGAATACCAGCAATTTAGCTGACCATTTAAAAAGATTTCACAACACTTTAATTTCTACACAAGATCCCTGTTCTAGTTCTACTCCAAGTAGTAATCCTAATTCAGCTCTCTCAAGTTTTCGATCTATAAGTCCCTTTTTTAAGAGAATGTTAGAGTATGATAGTTCTTCTCAAAGAAAAAAAGAATTGGATAGATCTCTGGGTATGATGGTTGCAACTGACTACCAACCATTCAATATTGTAAACGATGTTGGATTTCAATCATTTGTCAGACTTCTTGACCCAAAATATGTTTTACCAAGCAAATCTACAATAAGGAACACTGTGTTGAAAAATTTGTACTCGGAAGGTGTTAACAAATTAAAAAACATTATGGAACATATTGATTTCTTTGCAATAACAACAGACTGTTGGACCTCTGTTGCAACAGAATCCTACATTTCGGTAACATGTCACTTCATAGATCAAAACTACGAGCTTAAAACTGCAATTTTAACTGTTAAACAAATGACAACAAACCATACTGGTCAAAATATGGCAGATGCTTTAGTTGAAGTGTTCAAACAATGGAACATACATAATAAAATTACTTGTATTGTCACAGACAATGCCGCAAACGCAATAAAAATGTGTGAAATTTTAAAAATTATAAACCTTCCTTGTTTTGCCTACACGTTAAATTTGATTGTCCAAGACAATTTGGAACTGGGATGTGTGAAAGAGGTGTTAAAAAAATGCAAAGACATAGTAAGATTCATTAAAAGCAGCAATGTTGCTGCAGACACTTTTAGAGAAGAACAAGGACTACAAGGTACCTTACAAATTAGTTCAAGAAGTTTCAACGCGTTGGAATAGCTCTTTATATATTATAAAAAGAATTATTAAAACATCAGATGCCTTGAACCGCACTCTTTTAAAAGTGAAAAAAGCTCCATCACCGTTGACTGCAGAACAAATAGTAATCTTAAATGATATTGACATGTGTTTAGACATGTTTGAAGATGCAACGAAAAAAGTATCAGGTACCAAATATGTAACCGTATCGTTAATAATACCAATTGCTTTTGGCATATACACCAATCTTGGTGACATTAAAAAAGAATGTATATCAGAAGAGGGCAAACTATTTTGTGGTAGTCTTATTGATTCCGTAAAACAACGTCTTTTTCCTTACGAATCGAGAAGTGCAGCAAGAATTTCCACCATTCTTGATCCAAGATACAAAAAAGAAGGTTTTAGATCCGAGGAAAATTCAAATCAGACAGCTTTGTTTTTAGAACAACAAATGAATATTTTGATGCGACAATCATTGGATTATCAGGATAAACCCGATGAACTTCAGCCAGTTCAACCGGAGATTTCTTTACCAAAAAAGAAATCTTTGTTTTCATTCGTAAAAACCAAAGTCGAAGAAAAATCAAAAAGTGTACTAGCTGACGTGATTATTCGTAAAAGACAGTATTTGGAAGGAATAAACTCGTCTGAGGATACAGATCCCCTTTTATTTTGGAAGGTAAAATTAGTTTAATAGTTTTAAATATTACATATCAAAATGTACTTTTTTTACGTAAATCGGGAACTGATACCTCTGCCAGAACTTGTCAAGAAATATTTCTGTATACCTGCATCTTCCGCGGAATCAGAAAGATTATTTAGCACTTCAGGATATATTATTTCAGATAGACGTTCAAGAATTAAAGCAAAAAACGTGAATATGCTGATATTTTTAAACAAGAATCAGTGGATTTTTAATTAATATTGTTTGATTTAATTTAAATTTTTCCGTAATAAAACTAATAATTTTTATTCTCTAATAAATAAACTATCGATAGTCAGGATTTGAATATCGATAACTATGGATGGTGTCAACTATCGATATTTCTCCACCTCTACGGGTGCCACCTCTACTTGATATCAGAAATCCGTAGATGCGATCGTAAATTTCCGTAGAATTCCGTAGATCCAGAATCGGGTTTAAATAATTGAAGATTAGGATTATTTTAAATTGTAGGTACGAATACTTTACTCACGTAACGTATTATTTCGTGTCGTGATTCGTAATGAAATCAAAAATCAAATCGAAATATTGTGACTATATGAAGAAATGCTAAACAAACTGAAACTGAAATTTATTACTGCTGAAAACCCAAAAATTCATTATCAGGCGTTACGGGGATTCACTCGAATTATCACGTGTAAAGTATAAACAGTAAACAGCCATCGTCATCTTATTGTTGCGTAATGGGTTGTTAGGTATAAGCTTTTTCTTAATAGCTATTTACAGTTTTATTCGCTTACTGAAAGTGACAGTATACAGTGTACTGCAATACATAACTAATACCAGATTGGAAACAGTGGCGTATTACGTTTTTTACAATTAGATTTTTTTGGCACTTCTGCCTTCAACTACTTTGATTATCGAGCGTCTACCGCGCATGCGCATAAGCAGCTGAATGATTTAAAATTATTTGTTTCTAAAAGGCAATATCTTTGGAATTATTTGATGGAATTTCAAAGTAAAGACGAAACAAACCTCAGTAGATCTCCCTTGAGCTTTTTTAGCCCTCGCAGTGCCCTAAATCGCGTTAACGGGAAATACAATCG
This sequence comes from Crepidodera aurea, assembly GCA_949320105.2. Lineage (NCBI taxonomy): Eukaryota > Metazoa > Arthropoda > Insecta > Coleoptera > Chrysomelidae > Crepidodera > Crepidodera aurea. The sequence goes on along the minus strand of OX439472.1, from coordinate 32,803,216 downwards.
GTTTTTTCGCGATTGCAAAAAAAACAAAGATGGTGCAAACGTTAATAAGGGAGTAATCCTCTCTGTCGTTAGTTCATCTCTATCGTTAGCGGGATGTTTGGGCATAAAGTATTTTTACCATAGCAAGGCAGTGACGTCACACGTCAAAAATCTGCGGCGTTGCCAGGTAGAATTTTTTTTCGTTAACTTAAAGATAAAATTGTGCCAATTCTTTTTCTACTATCTTGAATATAAGTACATCTAATGTGCTATCAACTTGATTAAAGATTGGAATGAATGTAAAAAAGAATTGCTAGTCTATAGAACAATAAAATCTTGACTATAAAAAATTTTCAATAGTAAGAAAAGTGTTGTAAGATTCAAATAAAAATTAATAGTTATGTAGTTTTATAATTTTTATTTTAATATGCCACTATGATACAATACATTGACACGTTGAAGGCCAATTTGTAACTACTCTAATAAGTCAGTAGCCACATTGATTGCCAATTTTGCAAATTGACTAGCTCAGTTCAAAATTTGTAATCGAGATGTTTGGCGTGATAATTATAACATGAGAACTTGGGAATTAAAATGTATAGCACTTATGCTACAAACTTCTAATGTCCAAGCTATTTAATTTAAGGGTGTAGATGAATCAAGAATTTTCGTTATGGCATAGCGACAACGTCGTGAAGTGTTGCCAATATTTAATAGTTAATTTCCCCTGCACGTTAAGATTACATGGTATTTGCTCTTGACAATAGAAATAACTAGAAATGACGTCACTGCCTTGCTAAAATAAAAATACCATATTATTTGTGGATATCTGGGCTCCTCCATAAGGGCAGTATATGATTGAGCAATAGTAACAAGTTACACTTACAAGTTTAGTTTTCATGGGTAATATGTTTGCTTATCTATTTTTGTTTTTTTACTTGGTGGGGTTTCTTGTTCCAAAATATTTTTTGAAATTTTTAAAAATCTCAAAACGTTCTAATGCATTATCGTATAAATTTTTTATTGTCCTTATCATTTCTTCTTTAATCTACAAATCACAAAACATATTTACTAAAATATTAAAAAACAATGTTTTTCATGAATACTTCTCGTTTGTTCTTTGATGAGAGATAGGTTATTGTCAGATCGTTCTTCAGTAAAGTGCTCTACATCATCCTGGTAATGAATCAGACTTTCATTTGTTATTCCCGCCTTTAATTTTGTTACAATGGTTTCTTCCTTAGCCTTTAAGCCTTTTATTTCTTAATTCATCAGAATGCCCACGTGTTTCGATAAATGTTACCGTAACTGGCCCTAATAAATTATTAAAAACACAAACTATTTATGAATATGTTTTAATAACAATTACTTACCATTTGCTACAGCAGTAATATATCAAGGACATATTCTCTTAACACTCCGTCGCCCATAGGTTAAGCCTATTAGAACATACAGAGTTGAAATTTAAAATTTTTTTTTGTTAATGTCGTTGGAATAATCATATCCTATGTATGTTTTAATGTTTTAATAACAATTACTTACCATTTGCTACAGCAGTAATATATCAAGGACATATTCTCTTAACACTCCGTCGCCCATAGGTTAAGCCTATTAGAACATACAGAGTTGAAATTTAAAATTTTTTTTTGTTAATGTCGTTGGAATAATCATATCCTATGTACCGTCCTAACATTTAGAAAAGAGTCTACAGCTAAAATTATGTTAAAAAAGGAATAAAATTTTTTCAGTTATATACAGGGTGATTATTCATAACTATTGGGACATAGGCTAAGGGCAGGTTATTGGGACCAAAATATGGCGACAGGACCAAATATACCTTAATAAAATATTGCTGTGAAATAAGATACAGGGCGTTAAAGTTGAATTTTTTTTTTGTTTTTTCCGGATAATGTCACTGTATATTTGTCAATTCTTATTAAAATCGGTACAGAAGCATAACTTTGTACAAGGAATATTATTTTACATTTTGTTACAGGCGGCGCCACTTGAATGATTCCTGATGATGAAATTAACTGGTAGCTTTTTTTGAGGAAACTTTTTAGTGATTTTGATTAGAAAATATGACGTACACATAATTTCTACATAATATTCGTACTCTTGTTTGAACACGATAATTTCACCCGTTTTCGAGAAAAACGCAATCAAACAGGTAATTTTATGATGTTTTCTTTGATATCCTTTATTACAAGAATTAGAAAAGGCACAGAAGTCAGTCAGTCAGTTATTTGAAATCCCCTTCTCAGAACTGTTCAATTGCGTTTTTCTCGAAAACGGGTGAAATTATCGTATTTAAACAAGAGTACCAATATTTTGTGGAAATGATGTTTACGTCATATTTTCTAATCAAAATCACTAAAAAGTTTCGTCAAAAAAAGCTACCAGTTAATTTCATCATCAGTAATCATTCACGTGGCGCCCGTTGTAACAAAATGTAAAATAATATTCTTTGTATTATGTCTCTGTACCGATTTTGATAAGAATTGATATACAGTGAAATTATCAGAAAAAAACGAAATTTTTTTTCCAGTTTAACGCCCTGCATCTTTGTCCACAGCAATATTTTATTAAGGTATATTTGGCCCTATCGCCATATTTTGGTCCCAATAACCTGCCCTTAGCCTATGTCCTAATAGTTATTCAATATATATAAATACAATGAATGCTAAGCGATTAGTGCTACTGCACTTGTTTCCCATGAAAGGCATCATAAAACATCATCAACATTATAAATAGAATTATACCCAAAGACCAGACATCTGTATGAACCTTGGCCGATCGTCTTTCCAATTGAGTATTCCCTTTTTTCCAGAGCATTTACTTCAGAATTTTGAGGACTCAAAAGGGTCGCCATGTGTTAATTAAGCAGGTTTATATATATTGAATAAACTATGACCTAATAGTTATGAATCACCCTGTAGGTGTTTGCTTAACCCCTGCAAATATGTAATTAATTAGTCAGTGTACACAAGACACCATCTGTGTTACATTTACTCTCGTACCCCACCTCGTCTTATTTTATTTTTTAGATCTATAACCTACCATTATAATAATTTCCCCGAACTAATGTAAGGCTTAATATTTTCTAGTTCTGGTCATTTCTGGATTTTTTTACATCTACTATATTTATATAGACCTTTTTAATGGAAAATTTAAGCTTTGAAATTTCGTAATTTTATTTTTATACTGCGTTATAATTTTGGTTTTTGTAATATTACCTACAATAAATATTTTAACAATTAGAAGCAGTATCAATTATAGAAAAATAAGCTGAATACTGACAAAAAAATATCAAATGTGAAAAAATAAATATATAAAAATCAAATTAGTCGATTGATGTGAAGATTTCCAATGCAAAAAACAATGTGCCAAGAACATTTGCAGTAACAGAAGATTGGGTAACATTTGTAGAGGCAGATGTGTTGCCACTCTTTTAGAAGAACTTCTTCTACATTATTACCAAATGTTCCAGGCGTTGGCATACTGGATTTGAAAGAAATGGGGGCTGGAAGTCGTTAACGGGACGGATAGCAGATTCTATGAGCCATAGAATTGAAGTGGCTAATAAAATAACATGCCAAAAATCCAGTTTATCAATGAAGATATTGTTAATGAAATAATATACCAAAAATCGACACATATTTATCAAGAAACAGATATTAAAGATTTTACAATGGGCCCTTAAATCTCTCAGGGACATTTAACAATTGTAATATTACATTTAATTTTAAGTCAAAATAAATATTTATCAAAATGACATTTTACTGTTTTGTTTATGGCACAAAAGTACTTTCGTAGCAACCGATCATCTACCACTTTTGACTTTTGCTTTCCGTTCTCTTATCAAAATAGAAAGGTACACTTTCGTACAGGGGAGAATGAAAATAATATTGTAAAGCATGAATCAGGACAAATGTAGTTTATCCCAAATAGATCCTTTCAATTTGTGAATTTTTCCAAACAAACAATATTCATTCATTGCTTCCAGACCTATTGGACACACCTAATATTAACCTAAAATTAACTCCTTAAATGTTCACTTGGTTTGCCCGCATTGTTTGCACTGAGTATGGAAGAGTAATAAAACACTGAAAGTGGAAAACACTCTGTTTAAACGCATTTATTTTTGAGGAATTCTATTTACAAATCATCAGTCAGAAAAATACTGTATATGTTCGAAAAAATATATACAATATTTATTAAGCAAACAATTCTGACTAGCCACAGTCGCTCAAACCAGTTTTAGATCGATCCAAATACTTTTACCACTGCATGTATAAAAAACGTTTCTATAAACCGATTCATTGGGATTATCCAAAACTGAACTGGGCAGCTGCATATCTCTTTATACAGAACATTTTTATTATACCTATTCAATTTGTATATAACTTAACAGTATTTGAAAATCCTGTGGAGCAGTAGAACGTCTTTACATAAAAGTTATAGGAGGCAAATTAAAATTTTGCGTCTCAACAAAAAATATTCGCCTAATTCTAAAAAGTAATCCCCAAAATAAAACAATAAAGTAAGTCAAAAGCAGTGTTGAAGGATAGACAAATATGGGCTTAATTTTAGCCAAAAAAAAATTAAATACTGACCTGTACATATCATACATGGTTAAAGACACCACTAAGGAAGACCTAGAAATTGCTTTCGAAATTTTAAATGTAAATGGTCCCAATATTTTTAATTAAATCGAAATAATTCTATAAAATAAGTTTTTATTTATTGTTTATTAAAGAAATCCAAATATGGCATTCTTTAAGAATACAAATCTGAAAATTGTACGATTTTGGTACTGAGGAATTTTCGTCAGATTCTATAATTTTGAGTTTTCCAAAATTAAAATTTTTATTTTCTATTATCATTCTAATTCTGTTGTTGATTGGCTTGTTGAGACGAAAAATTTTTCAAAAAGAGAATTTGAGGGAAAAACAGGAAGGAAAGGGTCATCAAATGGGTCTAAGAAGCAGACACACTACCACCCTACCATAGGATACCAAATCGACCAATAACAAAAATAAAATGACGCGAATCCGCCGTTTTCAACGACAGACGCCCCGTTTTTTTTAAAGCAATCTGAAAACATTCGGAGGGCTCAGCATTTATCAGCAACAAAAAAAAAACAGTTTACCATTTAAAATAACATTACTATAAACAATAAAAATGATTTAAATAATATAAAATATATAATATATAAATAAAGACAAGATTAAATCATTAAATTACATGGTGAAACATAAATGTGGAAACTGCCGATTTTCTCATTTTTATTTATTTTTAACATAAATGCAAATTACAGGCATCAATAGATGCTAGTATATAAAAAATATTCCATAAAAGTTTTTTTTTTCAATTAACACCATCATCCATGTTGGTAACATCAAATATCATCTAAGGGTTTGAAATTGATGAGTTGATGATGTATCATTTTGTCAGGTCATACCAATTAGCGCCCTTTTTGGCAATATTTATAAATCGTCTCGGTAAGCATGGTATACAGGGTGTTTCCAAATTACAGGGACAAACTTTTAGGGCAAATTCCACTCTTCAAATAATTTGACGTTTAAAATCTCAATAACAAATTTGCAATAACTTGTGGCTTCGAAAATTTTGCTATAAAATTTGGAGTGCGTAACTAAAAATTATGGTAATTTTAATTAAAAAATCAACTCACTGCTCACTTTTACCAGTTGCATAGGATATAGAGGAAAGCTGAATTTTTTACAAACAAGTCCTAATTATTTTTTAGGACATAACCTGTCATTATGTTGAAATTTTAGAGATATTTTCTTTTTTGTACTTTTGCAATACAACATTTTATGTAATATTAACGAAATATAAAACAAGGCTGAGATATTTTAGTTGTTTTATAAATGGGTGTAAAAAACTACTAACATAAGAGCAGCTAGGTTTTATTATCTACAACAAAATAGGTTGACAAAAACCTTTGTACCGAATAATGCCACGCAAAAAAAAAATGAATTAAATGTCCTTGGCGTCCCCGATTCGCAGATCTTACGCCCGTTGAATTTTCCTTGGGGACTACTTTCAAATGCTGAATTTGACGAAAATATTTTCCACCAGACAAATCTGGCAGTAAAGTAAGGGGACACAGGCATTGCAATTTGTGTTAAAAAGTTACTGGACGCAATTTTGAAAATCTACTTTTTATTTTTTAGATCTTAGTAAAAGGGGCATCGCCCTCTACTCTAAGTACCTTGTAAAATTAAGTTGTCTGATTTTCTTGTACTAAAATTAGCAATATTTTTTGTTATTAAATTTTATTTAAAAAAAATTGAAAGCACCGAAGTTATAAGCAATTTTTGTTAACCAACACCCTGTAGACATTCTAGAGATTTGGTCATTGGTTCCTACAATGAATATTAATTATTTGAACCCTGAAAATACATACATGTAATTTAGAAAGACCATTTTTAAAGCGTATATTAAAAAACGAGATTTCTTTGTAATGCGTTTATTAATCATTTCTCAATTTTTTTTTAACATACGCCATTTCATATTAATAAAAAAGATGCATTAGGGCAAAAATTACCAAAAGTCATTAAATATATGGTTGATTCAATAATTTCACAACTGAACTTTTTATTTTCAAATGTTTCGGTAATTTTAAGAGCTAATACAATAGATCGAACAGCTTGTCTAAAAATCTTGGGATTTTTTTCTCCAAATGAAGATTTAAGGACAAAAAAATAAACAGTATTACAAAGGTACACCGAAAAAATTTTATTATGCAAACAAACAGTTGAATTTATATAAGGCTTGATTTTTTAAATCGGTATCAAAAATTTCCAAAATTTTAGTACATACGCTGCATAAAATAGAGTAAATTAATTTAAAAATTTACAGGATGTTCAGTTTGATTAGAAAATTGAAGTTTTTTATTTTGCTTACTCTGCACCATTGGTCGAATCGGCAGTTTCCGCAATTTCGCGCAACACCCTGTAGATAAAAAAGCCGCTTCATCAGCGGAGCCCCGCCGCCTCATCCGGTTCCATGTTCCTCTTGAAAAATATCTGGGGAGCGTTCACAGAGTCCGTACTTAAATTTAAAAATTTTTTTTGTCCTTTTCGCGTATTGTGTATAATTTCTATTATTATTATTATTATTATACTGAGGGCACTTGTTACTCTTTACATCCCGCCGCACTCACACAACATTTTTTATATATATAGTATATAATTAAATATGTATAATATATATAATATAAACAATTGTATAAATTTTTTTAACTAGAGTTTTTTTGTTTGTCGATTAGTCACATTTTCTTCTGATCACTCGCAGAGTTTCTCTTAATTATTATAATATTTATAATTTTTAATTTATTATGTCTATGTGGGGCGCCAAAATCACTGGCACTGAGGCTAACCGCTATTCTATGTCCTGTTCCGAACCCGACGAATCATCGTCGATGTTCTCTTTCAATTGACAGAAGAATGACGTCAGCTGCTTCAAGGCAACACCTGTAACACAACAAAACATTTTACCATAAAGTCAATCATACATAAAGCTGATGAAAACAAAATTAACAGCAACCTTTTTTCTCACTGAACCAGATCATATATTATGTGTTTGTGTGATAAAACAGATTATGTTGTAACAAAACTCCAAAAGAAATTGCTGACGAAATAAGAACAAAAATCAACCAGAAAAATACTTTTTGGAGATATTATCTTATTACATGAGCAATACTGGAATAATTAAAAAAAAAACAAGGAATTGTAAAACTCACTAATCTGATAAATGCTGCATATAGACTGGTGCATGAATCAATTTTATGATCCCAAAACTAAGCGATACTGAATCTTACAGACTTTTACTATCGCTAATGAATTTAAAATAAAAGAATAACGTGTTTACACTAAAAGTCGAAACGTTAAAAAAAAAATGCCAGCCACTAAGAATTACAGAAAAAAACTATTATAAATAATTAAAATCCGATAAATATAAATTTTGCAAATAAAATAAAAGCAGAAATTATCTCGGAATAAATGTAGATATACAGAAAGAAGACTGAGAACAAAGTGAAAGTTCCAAAATGCAGAACATTTTGTTCTAGTATAAGCACAAAAGAAAGAAGAGAGGGAAGTTCGAATTTGAGACACCTTCCTATGTGTAAAATCTTCGATTTATAAATTTTTAGGAGAAGAAAAAATTTCTGATACACCTAAATTTTTTAAAACAAAGCTTAGAAGTCTAAATTATTCTCTTCAAGTGATCCTAATGAGTATCTTTTAAAAATCTAGCATATTTATGTTTGAAAAAGTGATATATACATATGAACTACTTCAAATAGAATTACTTTACATTTTTCCAAAAATTATTAAGTTATTTGTTGCAAGGAAACTATCCACGTCCATTCTACGAATCAGAAGATTCTGTGGTGCTAACTGAGTCCTTAGCTTTAATCTAGCATAATTGTAACAATAAAGATCTAGATATGAACAGTATTGCTGCTAAATCATGCAACCAGAATTAATTAAAAAATTATGTATTTAACGTTTTCTAAGGTTAAATTAGCGTTCATAAGCGAAAGAATGACTCACCTTTGCCCTCTTGTTCAGCAGGATCTTGACACTGATCCCAAGAGACAAAACTTTCTTGAGAAAATGTTCCTAATTCATAAAGTTTATCACATATTGTTAGTAAAAGCCCTGAAACAAAAAAAAAAGACAAGTTTATAACAGATCCAACATTTTTTTATATATATCTATATTTTAATCTAGAATCCCCGTTTTCAAAGATATTTTGAGATCCCGTATTTTTTAATATATTTTTTTTAATTTAAAAAATATTTGTTCGTCGAAAAACTGCACACACAAGAAATGTTTTTTGAAGCAAATTCATAGAAGATTGTTTTGAAGAATTATTTATAAAATGTTTGTTTTCTAAAGATATTGATAAAAAAGGGGAATTAGTCATTAAAGTACTTCTTTTGTACTGCATAAAACAATTTTTTTCTGACAATTTCTTCATAAAAAAGTTGAAAGTTATACAGTTATTTTCTGTAGTATTCATTCATAAAAAGTTTATTTATAAAAAAAAATCTAGAAATGATTTCATATTTCTACTTACCCTGAGGATGTTCCATTTTATGGATAAGAGCCTGAAGGGCGTACAAGCACTGTAGCTCGAACCCGGGGTTATTGTCGACATACTTGAGCAACAGATTTGTGTGCTGCTCTAACCTTTCGGGGGCGAGCTTGAGGTGCTTGTTGATCGAGTCTTCAAATATGGCCGTCGCCAACGCTCTGATGAATTTGTTTTCTTTAACACCTTCATCTCCAATGTTGGCCTGTAAAGTATAAAAAAAATTAGTTATTCAAATAATTTATTCATAAAAAGCAAAAAAGTTTTTAAAAACCAACTTGTCATGATCTGGGAATCGTTAAAATTCCACTTGCCTAGGTGAATTTACATTTTTTTTCTTTTTTATTGTAATACTCACCGTCACCCAGTCACGAATATCATCGATACTTCTATTTGTCCTGAGGAAACTCAGCAGTTTTTGTTGAATTTCTTCATTTGATAATTCGTTATGACCTACAGGCGTAGCACCGCCCAATAAAAATTCGAATAGCTGAAAAAAAAGTGCCATTTAATAAAATAGTCCAACAAAAGTATTTAAATGGCTAAATAACCTCAAAAAAAGCTAAACATCTTTTTTTTGTACTCACATTGTCCTTAATGAAAGCATCGACCTGCGATGGATCCAAGAAATCTGAAAATTGCAGATGTGACAATTGCCACTGAGTCTGCAGGAAGTTCGTTCCCTTATTATTAATGACTAACTTAAATAGCGGTTCCAACAGTTTGTCGGCCTGTTTTTGCTTGATGAGTATGTTCATAGTTTTGTGTAGCCTCTTCAGGGGAATGGCTTCTTCAGTAATTAAATCAACTATAAAACGAGAAAAGAAATTTTTGATACTTTTACATTATTCCATTGAAAGTTAAAAGTATGGGTATGTTTTAAGGGATCACACTGAGTAAAATAAATAAAAATATGTACTTTTATAAATTTTACATTAAACATTTTAGAATTACAAAAAAATTATGGTTTAACTAATTTTTTTTCGTTCTTTTTAAATATCTAAGGTAAGGTGTTGTTTTGTAAGTATAACTAATTTTTTCAAAAAAATCAAATTTCTAAATGAGCTAAAATGAACAGAAAAATAAGTATGTAACTATGTACATTTATTTTATATTAAAAAAAATAACTTACCTAAAATTTCAGCTAGGTAATCCCAAATCTTTGGAATATCAATTTTCAGATCATCCGCCTGCGAGAGTAATTCCTCTAAACCAACGCAGTAGTCTTCTAGCGGAATTTTACCCTGAACAATTAATTTTGCAAACAGTTCACCCGTTTTTAACCGTACTTGTCGGGATTTTTCCAATATATGTAAGTAACTGAAAAAAAAGAGTACATTCGTTAATAATATTCCTCCAATTTGCTCATTTTGTTGGAAAACGTGATCATAAAAAAAATCCCATTTATTATATGCACCTAATTTTTGTCTATATTTATTGCAAGTAAACGCCTTACCTATCATTAACCATCCTAGAGAAGAGCGATACTGGAACTGCGCAGCTAATATCAGTAAAGTACTCGTCGAGGGAGCAGTTACCACTAACGTACTCGTCCAGACTGTTTGTGATCCGCCTGAAGCGTTGATCTTCGGTGAGGTTTTCGACTTGAACGGGGACCGGCACCGAAGGAGCGGGCGCGGCTTGTTGCTGCACCCTTTGTGGCGGTGCCTGTTGATGCGGAAGGTGCTGGGGCGGTAGAGAGGTGGGAGTAGGAGCTGGAGTACCGCGTTGCGAAGACGAAGCCGAGCTGTCGTTCGAACGGTGCTGCGAACCCGAACGGGACCCGCCTCTACTGTCGTATTTGTAGCCACCACGTTCTAAGCTCGTACCCTTCGAATGGTACGATTCTTTTTGACCGGGACGAGAGTCTAAAACAAACATTTTTACTACAGTGCTGCTGGTACATTGTTTTCATTTATTTTTCGAAAAGGAAATATCACTGTCACTACAAGTATAATTATGCCAAATATGTCAGTATTTGAATAAAAAAGTTGTGTAGTGTTTAATCTCACAGTACTTAACACCATCCTAACTTATTAAATTACAGTTACGAGGGAACATAGACTGTGAAAAAAATCAATAAATAAAAATAAGAATTTACTCTTAACAAATATGTTTTTATATTTAATGTTTGTCAATTTCGAAAATTCAGCTAAAATGAAGTTGAACTTACTTGATCGTCTGTCAGCCTCAATATTCTCTAAAGCAGCATACATATTGGCAGTATTATGTTTGACGTTAGAACCGGCGCCGGTGTTCCATTGTCTGAACATGGTCGAAGTACCCAAAGGTTCATCGGGCAATGGCTGAAAACAAAAATTTAATAAATATCCGTTTTCGGATAAAATGATTTTTTGAAATATTTAATCATATAATTGTTTCCTATGTTTCTTTAGAAGAAGTCACTTAGAGATCAACCTCTATTGCATCACAGAATTTTTTTCTACTTCCTTATCACACCTACAATACCAATTAAATTGTATTGCGGTACTTGGCGGAAGAGTAAGAACTTTAATGTAGCCTAAAATCCCACTATAATTTCTAGAACGATAGGTAGCGAGATATGCCATATAAACAAATAAAAACAAACCAAAGGTGGAGATTTGGGAAGGAAAAATATTCACACGAATATTTGGCGGATACGTGGGAGAGTCAAAATTGAGGTCTCAGTTAAATAATGAAGTACTTATTAGTGACGTTATCAAATCAAGTTAATAACAGCTAAAAAGGATGAAACACAAAATATTTGTATTAAAAATAAATGAAAAGACACCTCCAAGTACCTTTCCAAGAACCATAATATCAATACCCACTGTATTCGACACCTCTCGAGTGTCTCTTGTTAGGAAAGGTCTACTACTCAGGAAAGTATAACTGAAGGTTAGGAAGATCCTCAGAATACTAGGACCCATAAAAGGGGAGAGGGACTTATACACCGGATCAGGCACAACCCCGAGGTCTAAGAACATCAGGAAAACATAGTCACGTCCATGTGTAAGATAAAGGCAACATCAGCCAAAGACCCTGGAAAATTGCGCCACCACATGGTTGACAAAATGAAGATTTGTTGTTTTTTTTGCAATGTATTATTATTTTAAATATATAGATAAATAATTAATGGCAAAGTTTCTGAAATTGAAAGAGTTTGAAAATTAAAAAAAAAAATACTCACCGTTTTACCAGCTTTGAGTTTATCACTTTGGACAGAAAAGGTCATTTTGCTCTTCATGGTCATCCAACCACCATCATCAGTCATATTTCTGGTTCTGCCGCTTTTTCGGTCACTCATAGAGCTTTGATTACCACCACCGCCTCCGCCACCTCTGTCATCCTTACGAGGCGTCATCGGCACAGAATTCATCATCTGAATGTTCATCTGTTCCTGTTCGGCCTCTTTCTGAATTTGATCAATCATTTTGGGATTGGAATCCTGTCGACGTGGCACCCATTTTGAGTTACGGAGGTCTATTACATCCTGAAAAAAGAAAAGGGATATTAAGACTTTTTTTTTGATTCATTAAATTAAAACTTATTTATAACGAGAAATAAACATACCTGTAACATAAATCTGATACGACTGCTAATTTTACTTCCATCTTTTCTATCGGCGAGCTGCTTCATTTGACCGAAAATTTGTGCAAGACTGACTTGTTTGCTTTCCAACTCCTTTCCTATCGTAGTCAGCAACTTGCATAAACATTCCAAACTTTCTTCATCTTTGTTATCCAACAAAAGACTCAAACACCTCATCATTATGTTTTGTGTGAGCATGTGTTGTTTGAAAAGTTCACCTAAAAATAGTTCAATTAGTTTTTTTTGCGTCTTGTTTTGTGAGATTTTTTTAGTTTGTAAGGGTATATATCAGTTAAAAAATGTGTCCTCAAATGGTTTCAGTCCACTACTTTCTTAAAAAGCATCATGTATTAAAAATATTCTGATCATAGGATGATCCATAAGAAGTTTTTCTTACCAATAAACCGGGTATTTCCGACAGACTTCATTCTGAGACGTCGGAAATATTCCTCGAGGTCGAATTCCAGATCTTTCTTTCTCTCTGGATCAGTACATGCTTCGATCTCCTTTATTTTCTGATTCCTAATGTTCTCGTCAACTGTTTGTTTTTCGAATTCGACTTGACACCTAGTAATAAGTAATTTTCTAAAATTCACAAAGTCCGGTTTCTCTTCGGTACTAATGCTTGTTGGCACCTAAAAGGAAATATGGTTGAAAATAATACACTTGCTAGAGATATTACGTATTTTTTTTACCTGTAAGAGAGCAAGATGTCCACACATGCTGGCGTACGCAACAGAAAAATTAGGCTCGTCTACAGCCTTTTCGAAAACTAAATCAATGACACCCTGCAATCTTTCGCTATTATCTATTGATAAAGTCCTGATTTGTTGCAGCAACGTGTCGAATTTCTGGGGTGTCAATTTATTGAGTATACCCCTTACTTTCCTAGAAAAAAATATAGATATTTAGGCATAATTCTAATAAATAGTTTCATCAATACTTTCAATCAAGAAAAAATCTAGTATAGATTGTATATTTAGTTCTAAATAAAATTTTATCAGAGGTTTATACACTGCTTCAAGAAATTATTGCACATATTTTTCAGAAAAAAAAAAACAGTTAATTACACAGTAAAATATGTTATATTTTAATATGGGCTAAAAAGCGTTGGTATGATAGTGTATATTCTGTAAAAAGTTTTTCAGTGTATTATTTAATGGTCAAAATTACTGTTGAATAGCCGACAGGTCATACTAGAAGTGCTCGATAAGGACGAAATCGTGTTACAACTAGGACCAAAGATCTTTTTTGATGCTTTGCAATTGAGGCAATTCCAAATTTGAAGGATCAGGTAGGTGATCCATTAAGCGTTGAAAATAAGTAAACGAGTTAGGAATTTAATCTATTCCACTCGACATCCTATGAATCAAATTCCAAACACGCTTAAGTCAATAGCTATATCAGCTAAAATATAAAATTATATAAAACACTGGGACAAACGGTTTTCAATTAAAATGCACCTACCTACATGTCACGTGTTCAATTTACACAGCACAGATGTCTCATATATATTAAGGATAACAATTTAGATAACAGTGTAATAATAACAGATTCAAAAAAATGTACTGTTTTGGAACATCAAAAATTGTCTACAATTGTTAAATTAATCACACATCAAAATAACATTTATTTGGGCAAGAGATCATGGTGATATAAGAGGAAATGATAAATTGGCCAAAGATGCTGTTTTCGAAGAAGATGTTCGAGAATTTTATAATAGTATGGATCTTATATCATTAATAAAACGGGAAATAAGAAAGAATTGGATATTAATTTGGAATGAATATATCAATAAATCAACTAATCCATATACACTCATTCACACACACCTTCCAAACAAAATACCACACATTCAAGAATACAAAATTAACAGATTCTATAGCGTAACCATAACGCGGTTAAAACTTAATAACAGTAGATTTCCAACTTATTTAGCAAAAATAGATATAAATCAAACATCCAAATGTTCTTGTGATAACTCCACTGTAGCTGATTTGATCCACTTGATATTTGCTTGTAAAAACCACACTGAAGAAATAATTGAATTTTTGGAAGTGCTTAACACAAATAATCTTTTCAATGGACTATGTTTCCTAATGCCAAAACACACACATCAGTAACACTCCCAAGCTTTCTTTATCAGTTTTACTGAATGATGGTAGAACATTTGCGAAGCGTTGAAACGTTTCGACAACAACGCAGCTACTTTTACTGCGTTATAGAGTATCAATTAAATGGTAGTTAATTGAGACGGATGAGGACGAGTCCTAGTTTTTTGACGAATCAACAAGTAATGACAAAAATATATACAAATTGTCTTTAAATAGTGACGAAATTTGGTATGAAATTGTTACCACGTGTATAATTATGTCAATCATTTAAGGATTGGATAATAAAGTTTTGTAGTATTAATCTTACAGTGCTAAACGCCTGCGTAACTTAAGTAACAGTTACGAGGAGCTGGGACTGTGTTGCATTTAAAATGCTGCATACATGTTTTTTACAAGTATATAGCCTATAAAGTTATGATTATTTCAAATATCAATACGAAATTTATAAAATTGTTGCAGTTATGTGTTCATTTCTTGGAACAGTGTAGATGTAATTTAGAAATACTAGAAACGTACGTAATAAAGCAAAAAAATAAACTTGTCGATTTAAAAATTTATAAAACAACTTTGCTTTCATGACAATATTTGAATAAAATCGTGTATCTCGATGTAAATTTTTTTTGTACTAACCTGTACAATTCTTCAGTATTTTTATCTTCGTCGGTAGCGATTTCGCCCTTGTTAAACCTGGCGGGTCGCCACGCGTTTTCAGACTCGTGAAGTTTGACTTCTTCCCTTACTGATATCGAAACTTTCATTGAGGGTTTTACAGTACTACCCTTACCACCTTTGTTCCTATCCATTTTACTGGCGCTGGACCTACCCGTAATTGGCTAAAATAAAAATACCGGAATATGTTTAATAAACAGAGAGAAATTGTTGAAAGAGCGAAAATGAGATGTTTTTTCTTATTATATTTCAGTCCCACTATCTAGCCCTACATGTTTACTTTCAGGCAATGTTTCCCATAATTGGAATGTCATCATTTAAAATTTTATTGTAATTTATAGATTAATTTCATTTTTTTGACACACTTACCCCCTTTTGTGAACTATTTCTACCGTAATTATTAAAGGATGGTGTGAAATCGGTTCTACCACCACCCATAGACAATCGTCCATCGCTTAAACGCTGAAAAAAAAATCAAAAATTTAATAAAATACTAGAATGAAGTGAAATGCTACAATAAATTCAATTAAAATGTCAAAAATATCCAACTTACCCCTCTTTCGTCTGCTAAGACGGCATCGGGAATATTTTCGGGAGCTATCCTACTAGCTGGTATGTCTTTTAATGCCAAAAGAAAATCTTTTTGGTATTTCTTCACACCATTTTGATTGGTTGGCGACCATTGACCTATAGAAAATTGCAAATTTGAATATATATAGATTTTTGCTTTCTCATAATTTCTAAAAGGTTTGCACCGCATCTAAACCTAATACAGGTATTGAATTAGTTCGGTCCAGACGCGTGTTAGAACCCAAACTTTGTCAGAACAGTTCAACCCTTTGATTTTGTTATTAAAGGAGCTTGTCATTTCTAGACCCGTTTCGGCAAAGGTGTGCCTCATCAGTAGAGTGTAGATAGCTCAACTTGGAATCTCTAATCCATGTTAGAAAATGACGGTGTTCCTAGCCAAGCTGTATTTAACTGTTTACGTTGGATTACGTATTCAGCGCCAGGAAAGTACAACGCCATCTTCACTTTAATAATCAAAATTGCAAGAGTTATTAGGTACTAATATATGCAAAACCATATTAATTTTAAAAAAATTGGATATTACAACTTGTTTAATTGTTGCTACGTATATAATTATGTCAATCATTTGAAAATTGGATAATAAAGTTTTGTAGTATTTAATCTTACAGTATTAAACGCCTGCGTAACTTAGGAAACAGTTACGAGGAGCTGGGACTGTGTTGCTTTTAAAATTAAATCAATGTTCTTTCAAAATGCATTTCTTTCGTTCTAAATTTCTACTAGAACTCTAGTTAAATAAATTTAATTATAGTCCTAGAATCGAACTGCGTACAATTAGGGATACATGAATTGAGAAAAAATTATAAAATATTGCACAAATAGGTTAAAATTATTAAGAATCAAACATGCTGAAATTCAAAATTGCTCAAGATAGTATAAGAAATGCAGAAAATAGTGAAAATATCAAGAAAACTGAACGCTATCGAATAATATATTTTTTTATATGTACTTCTCGAATTACAGCCAAATATGAAAAAAAAAATAATTTTAAATTACGCAAAATTAATTATATTAAGGTAGATGAAAATTTTTGAAAAAACACAACTAAGTAACTTTTTTTTACATTTTAACGAAAATGTGAAAAAAAATTGAGAAAACAATAATACAAATTATTAGAAATGCATGAAATTTTAAGTGTTAAAAATCAAATTTAAAACTATTTTAACAAAAAACTTACCACCAGTGTATGGTAACCTATTTTCTATTCTATTAATTTCACTAGTTTTGGCGTTAACGTCATTCTTAGCTTGCACCATTTTTTCATTGGACTGCATCAACGGAGCCCTATCTGTTTCATCTTGACCTATCATACTACCATAAGGTTTGATGTTTTTAGGCCTATCCCTTACTATATCAGTAATATCGATCTAAAATCAAATAATTATTGAATACTGTCAAATGTCAATGACACCTGTCAAAATTTTCAAATGTTAATGACAACTGTCAAAAATTTCAAATGTCAATGGCTACTGTGAAAAATGTCAACAACTGTCAAAAATGTCAAATCAAATGTCAATGACAACTGCAAAAAATGTCAATGACAGCTGTCAAAAATCTCAAATGTCAAAAATAATGTCTCGATGACAACTGTTGAAAATGTTTCTTTTACCTTAGGTTTGTGGGGTTTGGTAACGGATTCTGTGGGTTTGATTGTCATCTCGTTGTCGAACTTTTGGATGTTCGTTTCAATTTTGGCGTTGGCATCTTCAATATGTGTTTGGATGGGAATAGTAGTGTTGGCTGTTAGAGGTAGTGAATTGGCATTTATAATATCAGAGTTGTTCACTACCTGGGTGGGAATTACATTCGAATTAACCTCCTAAAAAAATAGTTATTCATTCATTCTGATTTTTTTTTTATAGATCGAAGGCTTACCTCTCTCATAGCGTTATCATTAAAGGCATCCATATCGGTGCCTTCCTTATTGGCGCCCTTAAGGTTAAGTTCATTCTTCTTGTTAGATTTACTGGCAGGTTTCGCAGGCTGTGGTTGGGGTACTACCACTGGGGCTGCAACAGCTGCTTTTTGATTGTTGTTAGGAGCCGCAGGTGCTTGTTTAGAGGCCGGCCTTTGAGCATTTTGTTTCGATTTCGCTGAAAAATAAAAAATAAAATAAATTTGATAAACCTATTAACCGAGCGTCATTAATTTTATGTCAGCCTGATCGCTACGATTTGTATTTCAAAAAACTATGTAAACTTTGTAGAAAATGAAAATAAATCTATAAATTATTTTGGTTCAAAACCAACCTTTATTGCCAAAAAGAATACGAGGTCAAATAAATGAATCACACAGCAGCTCATTATGTATTGGGAACAGATACTTCAACAAATATATGATACAGTAACAGGATTCCCAACGCAACATACTTCGAAATAAATAAAGCTGAACATTATGCAATAAATGTGTCGTATTTCAAAAAATTTTATCGTACATTTATGATCGATTTTAAATTCAAAGTATTTTGAATTAAAAATAAAAAAATTAGGTAAAGTTATAGCGTAAATAGGAAATTTAAATCTCTATACGAGACACATGGTTAAATTTGGAATTTTAAAGAACATATACAGGAAATACTGCTTATTGTTGCCTTTACACGGAAAAGAAACATTAACCTCAAAACCATCGAATTACACGGGAAGTTATTGAATGGAAGCCAGAGGTCAAATATCTGGGACTAATACTCGATAACAAAATCATCTGGAATAAGCACGAAAAAGAAGTAACCAACAAAGCCACGAAACCCTAATGGTGTGCAGAATTTTTGCGGGAAAAAACACTGGAAATGTAACCCAAAGACCCTGCAGTGGTTGTACACATCATTAATGAGACCGACTATCACTAACGGAGCAGTTGTCTGGAGCAACAGAACTAAGCGGGCCAGTACAAAGGCAAATCTATCGAAAATCAAAAGCCTAGCCTATCTATGCAATGAAAACGTGCCTAACGGCCGGCATAGAGGTGATCCTAAGCCTTGCACCCCTCCATATAGTGGGTGGAGGATATAGTGACATACAGAATGACCATGACCAGAGAAGGATTCACCAAACGCAGGTTTCGACTCTTTCCTGAAAAATCACGAAACCTGGGATATGCCCCAAGATGAGATGTCAAAGAAGGAAAACTTCGTGAAAGAATTCAATGCAAAGCTAAGTTACAAAAGCGAATAGGACAAAGAGACCCATTCTAAAACTCAAGAGAAGTACCATTAAATGGTACACAGATTGGGTCCAGAACAATAGAAGGAACAGGAATAGGAGTATATGGGTCTGGAACCAAATATTCCGAAAGTCTAGTCAAATCTACGAGCATTTTCCAAGCTGAAATACACGCCATGAGGCAGGCCAAGACACTATTGGGAAATTAGTAGAGGAAGATTTTGCGGTGAAGAATATCAAATAGAAGAGGAAGATCTACCTAACCTGAAGCCTACCGACATCCTGAACTTTTTGAAAGCAATTGGATTGGAGGAACTGCTCTAATAGTTGAGACATCCTTAACGGTTGGGCAGAAGAAGGGGGCTCAAGAGATCGAACAAGTCGCAGTGTATCGACATCCCCACTAAACAGACCAGAACAGAACTGCTCATTGTGAAGAAAAAATATTTAAAAAGATGCAACGATTTAAATTATTGTTAAAAAACAGCAAAAATGCACTAGATCAAATATTTTATTCAAGCCCAACAAAATATTTTGAGAAATAGAAAAAGTCATTATTAGAGGAATAATGGGGAGGAATTATAAAGAAAAATTTACAAAAACTGTTGTAATAAATATATATATTAAATTAAGAATTTAGATTTTAAAAATGAAATTATGGCGAATAAACCTCTCCTTCACCAAATTATACCTTTTATTTGGAATGACGTGAAAGATAATAAAAAATGTGTTGAATAATTATATGTATTCCCTACTATTCAGTCATAAAAGAAATTCCAGAAAAACGCCTATTTTTCAGTGTTCCATCGCGATGGTCCACATAAACGAACAATATCTTTTAACAATGAAATTATGGCGAACGAATTGCCCCTTCACCAAAAATATCGATTTGAAAATTATTTACGACCAAAATTCATATTTGTACAAACAAAAGTATACCTTTTATTTGGAATGACGTGAAAGATAATACAAAATGTCTTAAATTATAAAAGAAATTCCAGAAAAACGCCCATTTTTCAGTATTCCATCGCGATGGTCCACATAAAGGCCCCAATACACTGCGATGTTACAGTTAGTTTTAATCGCGCTAGTAAAATCGTGCACGTAAGATCGTCGTGTATGGCCAAAAAATGACAATTTTACTCGGTAATTTTAACTACGGTCTTGACCATAATTTTAATCGTGCGATTCAACAAGCTCATGCAAGTCGGCATATGTATGGACGTGACGTTGCCTTTAAAGTTTTTTCAGTGCAGTTCGTGAAAACAGGTGAAAAAATGGATACGACAACGTGGACGGACTTCGTAATGGAATTAATTAATTATACAGAAGTTATCTATGCTTATGGAAAACTAAAGGTTCGTCTATACTCATCCGAATAAACGCAATTTTTCAAATCGGAAAAAATCCGCCACATCGTTACGACTGAAAAAATGCATGTTAACATTGATAAGATGAAGTTCAAGGAAAAGAATCATATTTCTGTTGTGTAATCTATTCTAAGGATAAGCTGCAACATATAACGATGTGGCGGTTTTTTTTTTCGATTTGAAAAATTGCGTTTATTCGGATGAAAAAAATTGCTGCCGCCACTGCCAACAGATGTTTTCGCTCCATTGTTGTACGATTAAAACTGGCCAAATAAAGTAGAGTGTATGGGTAACTCGATTTTCTAGCGCGATTAAAATTGAAAGCTAACATCGCAGTGTATTGGGGCCTTAAACGAACAATAGCCTGTAACAATGAAATTATGGCGAACGAATCGCTCCTTCGCCAAAAATATCAATTTGAAAATTATCTACGACCAAATCCCACATTTGTACAAAAAAATATACACCTTTTTATTTGGAATTACGAGAAAGACAGATAATTTAAAATTAAAGTAAGCGTCAAAAGAGAAATATTACGAGTGACATTCACAAATCTTGCCAAAAAAAGGTTACCGTATAATTTTTCTTGCCTTCAATTGCGTACTCTACACGAATCTAGTTTTTCCACGATAATAACCGAATATTAGATAAAATTTTATTTACGATATACAGTTTACATAAATTTAAAATTCATACTTGTTCGAATCGAATCAAGTCATGAAAATATACAATTTACATGTACACGTCAAAGTATTTACCGATAATCCTTTAACAAATCTATTAAAAACGGCACGTATGACGCAAAATTAAAATTTTCCTTGGCATTTTTTAAATCCTATAATTTACTGTAATTATTATTTTTTGTTAACTGTAATATGTTTCTCATTACTTTTAATGTCTACTTAATTAGTTAAAAAAATGTTGGTGTTCTGGTAAAAGTCAATTACTTTCATTTTAACGGTAATCGTTTCATGCAGGTAATTGTTAATAAATTCAAAAGTAATTAATAGGCCACCGTGTCTAGACGATATCCTTTGCTATATTTAAATTATGATATTGTCTAACTAGCAGCAAAATAATCACATAGGGATGGTACTTTTTAATAAATTTATTAATCAAAATGAACCGTTATCGCTCTTGTATAATTTACAGCTTTCCTTTATTTAGATGAAGCAACTCAGCCGCGGAAGCACGTCTGGTTCTTCGACGATGTACAAGAAACAATTTTAATTTTTTGCTCGTACGAATTGTCTATAATTTTCTCATCAATTCTCTATCAAATACCGTTAAAATTAACACAGGGGCACCATAAGGGGACGGGTAAAAACGAATTTCCTTCCCTCTTTTCAATAAGTAGCTACAAGCTGATTAATGCAACGTGTTCTAAGCGTAGCCATCGAATTATTAATAAACTCAACTCGACCCGATTTTTTAAAATCCATCCTAGACAGAAATCGATAGACTTGCATGATTAATGGAAAGGCCCAACCCAAATTTCATCCGAGAATGCCATGCAAAGTTTCGATATCAACCTTGTCCCAAAGACGTCGGCAGTTTGATTTATCCTAACCTACATCTATAGTTGCGCTCGTCGACTTGCATTTAAATCGTTTCCATTTATGGAAGCGGCTTACGCCCGTCTATGTTGCATTTAAAATAGCGACAATCGTCTGCCTCGGAATTCTTTTGCTTTTTTTTCAGAACTTCCTCTTTCATTCTGACTAAAACGAGTATCTTTTCGTCACGTATTTAGTTTTAAAACTATTTATAAGTTTCCTGGTTGGTTTCTGCTTTTTTTACGCACTAATTGTTTTCTTGAATTGAATCTTTTCATTTATTAATCCAATAAAAAAATCTTCTAAAATTCCAAAGTGTTTAGTATTTTATAGCGTTGGGAGATCATAAAATAATTAATGTTTATGCACTGATTACCTCATTATATTTGTCTCATCTTTATAAATAAAACGGTTTCTTAAATAAGAAATTTGTTTTTTACCCTTCCTATATATTACTTACTATCGAAGACAGCTTTGTTTAAAAGTTTTGAATCTTAATTTAACATATATCGATGTATTTTGGTATGAAAATAACGAATCGCAGGTGTCATATATCTATGCAGAAAATCATCCATAAATTTCTATTCAAAAAAATCACACGACTTGTTGACTATTCTTAATCGATTTCTCATTAATTTTACGTATTGATTAAAAATAAATCTTGTATACGTTCAAAATTTCAAAATCAGAATGAAGGCGATTAGAAATCTCCAAATAAAGGCGATTAGAAATCTCAAAATGAAGGCGATTAGAAATATCAAAATGAAGGTGATTAGAAATCGCAAAGTGAAGGCGATTGGAAAATATCAAAATGAAGGTGATTAAGAAGTAATTCCTATCCACTATAACTAAATTGAACAATAATAGACTCTCCCCAATTAGATCAATATTTATTGCCAATAATCTATATTACAGTAGACACACCACTCCTTTTGCACATCATTTTGGTGGTTTATCTAGAATACGCCACTTATTCTGTAAATAATTTTGAAAAAAATTTTTTTGTTTGAGAATATTTCACTTTCACTTTTAGTGGCGTCTGTGAGTCGGAGGGACATGGACCAAAAATTACCCGGATCGAGAGTACCTCACCCCCCGTTTTCGAGGATGCTGAACACGATCAGAATTTCTCTTTTCGCCAGCCGAACCCCCTAAAACGGCCAAAAATTACCCCCTAAAGGGGTTAAACAGGCAGCACATCATTTTCCTGTAAAAAAACGTCTTTCCCCCCGTTTTAGAGGATTACTTCCGACCCTCATCAACCTCTCCACAGGCCAAAAGTCATCCTCGACAGGGGTTTTGTTATTTTTAATATCAACGGCAAAACGTCTGTTTTCGAGGATGCTGAACATGATGGAGGTGTTCAATATCACTTCCAACCACCACCAACCCCTCCACAGGTCAAAACTAACCCCCGAAAGGGACACCCGTTTTGCAGTTGATACAAAAAAATTGATCACTTTCGGGGTTAAATTTTGACCTGTCCCCCCGTTTTCGAGGATGCTGAACACGATGGTGGTGTTCAATATCACTTCCGACCCTCACCAACCCCTCCACAGGTCAAAATTTAACCCCCGAAAAGGACACCCGTTTTGCCGTTGATACAAAAAAAATTCATCCCTTTCGGGGTTAAATTTTGACCTGTGGAGGGGTTGGTGAGGGTCGGAAGTGATATTGCCGTTGATATAAATAAAAAAAATACCTCTGTCGGGGGTGACTTTTGGCTGGTGGTGCGGTTGGTGAGGCTCGGAAGTAATCTTCAACACCACCACCGTGCTCAGCATCCTCGAAAACGAGGGGAAAGACGTTTTTTTACAGGGAAGTGATGTGCTGCACGTTATACCCCTTTAGGGGTAGTTTTAGGGTGTTTAAGGATTCGGCTGGCGAAAAGAGAAATTCTGATACCGCCATCCTGTTCAACATCCTCAAAAACGGGGGGAGAAGGTACTCTCGACACGGGTAAATTTTGGTCCATTTCTCATGGCTTTTTCCGACTCACAGACGCCACTATTTCAATAAAAAACACAACCATTCTCAAACTATTTCTCACGAATTTTACGTTTTTTAAAGTGTACGTACTGATAAAAAAAATAACGAAGAAAATGTTGTGTGTAATTTCCATCCACTATAATTAAAATTAACAGTAAGATTATCTCTAATTAGGTCAAGATTAATTGGCAATTAACATATATTTCTATTTTGTAGTTTATCTACAATATTTTATGTGGAAACATCACTCCATTTGTATCCCATTTTAGTGGCTAACAAGATGGTGCTGTTCCTCAAAATAAATCTGATTAAAAGGAAAAATGACGAAGCAAATGTGGTGTCAACTTCCAAAGTAGTTTCTATCCATTATAATTAAAATTAACAGTAAGATCCTCCCCAAGTAGGTCAAGATTTATTTTGCCAATCAACATATATTTCTGTAGAAACATCGCTCATATATATCTCATTTTTGTAGTCCATCTACAATATTTTACGAGGAAACACCACTCCTTTTGCACCCCATTTTGGTGGGTTATCTACAATACGCCTCTTTTTAACAAAAACATTTTTGTTTGAGATTTACTTTAACATATATCTATGTATTTTGGGAAAAACGAATCTCAGATGTCATATTTCTAGAATCTATAAGAACTTCATTTCCAAATGAAACATTAATTCGTAATATTCCATAAAAAAACCACTTTTAATCGATTTCTCATAAATTTTACGTCTAGTGAAGTATTGATTAAAAACTTTCAAAATTTTTAAAAAGAAAAAGACGAAGAAATGTAGTGCCAACTGTGGTAATTTTTAACCGTTACAATTAATATCAACAGTAATAGATTGATTCTCTCCAATTAGGTCAAGATTTATTTTGCCAATCAACATATATTTCTGTAGAAAGTCCACTCTCTTTGATAGTCTACATTATATGCAATATTTTCTGTAGAAACACCACTCCTTTTGCACCTCATTTTGGTGGATTACCTACAATATACCTCTTTCTCTATAACTCAAAACTTTTTTTGTTTGAGATGTCAATATTACTTAACATATATCGATGTATTATGGGAAAAACGAATCTCAGATGTCAAATTCTTCTTCGTTTCCAAATGAGACATTAATTGGTAACATTCCATATTTTATGTCTAGTGAAATATTGATTAAAAAATATCTTATACATGTCAAAACTTTCAAAATGAAAATCTCAATATTGTAGTAATGTTAATCCGTTACAATTAATATCCTTCTCTCCAATTAGGTCAAGATTTATTCTGCCAATCAACATATTTCTGTAGAAACACCACTCCTTTTGGTGGATTACTTTCTTTACCGACAAATTAAATAACATATTATCATCTAAACTATGTTTCTACAAAGTCTTTACAGATATCACTCTCTAATTACACTAATTCCGTTTTTATCATTTTAATCGCAATTTCATTGCACGTCGTGTGACATTTTATGCAAATGTATGATATAGATTATCATCTCGATTCAGTTTTCTACCTTTCTTTTAAGGGCTCCATTCGGAGGTAATGTAGTTTGTCGTCAACGTGTTATAACCTATTTAATATTTATACATGCGGCATACGAGTTTATCACAAATTGAATGTAGAATCATTAAATAGAGTGACGTCAGTGTCGCTTATGTCATCTCTTCAGGTTAAAATTAAAATTTATGACACTACAATTTTTGGTCTAATATGTACGTATTTCACAATATCCTTAAATAATTTTCCGAATGACATCAAACTCCTTGATCGAAACGTTATTCTAGAACGAGTAGATAATACGTTATAATTTTTTTGTTAATAAAATTATTTTCAGGAATCGGTTCATTTAATTGGGCAGTGGGATATCACATTCATAAGATGGATGCTCTGACTTAACTGCTGCATTGGACGTCTGCCAAAATTTAAACACGATGATATTCAAAAGTATGAATCGCTCTTTAGTACCATATTTGGGTGGTACCCCGACTTGAAATTCTACCATCTGGCGGCATTGAAAACTTATTTCACATGTCGTTATAAAAAAAATTATCGTTCGGATCATTCCCTAGGTCAGTGAACATATAGATAATCGTCATACTCGTGACGTCATTATAGAAATGATTTTTTTTAAATTCGACATTTGACCTACGATCTTCCATTTTTGCACGTTATCGCTACAAATTTTGATAACCAGTAGGATGTGGTCGATAATGAGCACTTGTTTTTGACTCGTTACTTTCTTGAAATTTCTAGGAAATAAGGCTCGAGATATACCCCCCCAGGTACGCCCTTTTCGGCGGCAACGTGGTCGTGGTACCGGCGAAATTGTAGAGGCCTCTTTTGAATACCAAATGGGACAGAAAAATGTATTGACGAAGGCCGCAGCCCGGCGAAGTCGACTTACAACTTTCTAAAGGAGCTTACGTAGCGGTTAGAGGTTAGACCACACCGTGGCTTCAAATGGAATTTTTTTAAAGTCTATTTACCCTTAACAGAAATCCAGCCTTCGTCATCCATGCTGAAAGGAATTTAGTGTGCTGCTATTCTTGGATGTGACGAGTACATATGTGTGGGGGATATACGTACACTAAAAGCCTTTAGACAGTCTTATTTCTTAAAAATTAAAATCACAACTTGATCACAAATATATTTCACTTTCACAGTCTTTCTTCTTTATATAAATTTTTCATTCGGTAATTAAATTATATGGTGAACTGGATCTGTAGTTATCGTATGGTGGCAAGGTCAGATAATTTTTTTTTAATTAATTTTAAATAAACATGTACCCGATCGCACTACCGTCGTAAAATTCGCTGTTTTTTAAACACTTTTGAGTAATTTCGAGTTTTTGTAGGACGTTCTTTAGCGAAAAAAATAATTTTTTGAATAGCTTAACCACGTTGCGTCCGACCCATGTGGTCGACGCTTAATAAGAGGTTGTCTGCCATCTTATGTAAGATCGTTATTCTTCGAGAACTGGTCGGAATCGACCGACGGCCGTTCAACTGTACGCGGTGGGGACAAAAGTGCAATTTTGGCAAGGCAAAGGCAAGCGATCGAACAATGGGCGCCACACTCCGCACTACATACCACATGTTCTTGTTCGGCGCTGCTGCCAAATACTGAAAAATATCTGGAAATCCAAGTTGCATTAGAAAAAAAGAAAACTTTAGTAAAATCGATCAGAAAATTAATATAAATTATAGGAACGTGCCAGATTCCAAAAACTACAAATAAAATAAGAGGGTCTCTCATTTCATAAAAAAAAAAATTTCGACGGCATTTTTTATCTTTGATTTAAGCCCCGCAGAAACTCGATTCGATAATTAGGCATACCGTAACCAAAATGGCCTGTTATCGTAACAAGCTTTTTTCAAGCAATACAATAAAATTTTCCCATGGCAAAAAGTTCTACAGTTACACGGTGGTCCTCTAAAAGATTTTCAGTTTGTAAAAAAAAAGCGGTCTAATTATGTTATCGCCACATGTCCGTTCTTGATTTATTATTTATTAATTACGTAAAAACATTCAGGAGGAACGGACATTTTACACCGCCCGCGCCCGCAACTGCAACAATTAGATATTAAAGAACGGACATTTTCTACCGCCCGCAGCTACACGAAATTAAATATACCGGATGACCCAAGGGTGTCTTCATGCTCCATAACTTTTTTTCTACCCAAGGTTTGATTTTTTTTAACGATAGGACCGAGAATGAGGAATATTCTAAAAATATTTCTATTTATATACAGTATGTCCCAAATAAGATACACGACTAAGTTCTGTTTTTTAATGGGCAACCCCCCATTTGTTACATTTTCAGATTCGCCATTAAATTGTCGATATAACGCACCCGGGTTTCTTAGACTTATCTGCAATAGTTTTTGACTTATGTCAATTGATATGTCGTGCAGAGATCCACAAAAAAATTTAGGACTTCAGAACTGTTCAAGATAACTTAATCAACTTTTTTTCAGTCGATTCCTTAAGCTTTAGCGCATCTTTCGAGATGTAGGCGAACTCGGAGTCGATGTTCTATCGCCTGCTACGATTTTTTGAAAATGATAAATTACAAATAGCAATAACTCGACTTTTTCAAATGCATCAGCCTATATTGCATGGCATTTTTTTGCTGTTACAGTTATTTTCATAAAAATCAAAAACCGTTTTTCCGCCAGATATACTCCACTAACTGCAAAAGAGCACTAATAAATATCTGCTGTTTCAAATTTGGATATTAAAATCTGATGTTTGACTCTGTCAAAAACTTTATTAAGATGAAAGGCGAACATATTTTAAACGGAACACCCTGTATATTTTTAAATTTTTCTCGATATTACCGTTTTAATACTTTTGATATTATATTTTAGAAATTCTCCAGCACGATACGTTGGGGGTTTACCGGCATTAGAAACTAATAATAATAATAATAATAATAAAATAAAATAATAATATACGCTCTTACCATAGCAGCAGAGCTTGCGCGGGGGAGGGACGGGTATTGTTAGTTGTGGGAAAACCTCACAACACTATCAACAGGGTTCCCACAATGAAAGCGACAAATTTTTCCCAGATTTTTCCAGGACCATGCACAAACTTTTTTCAGGACAAGAATCCACCTTTTATAGAGTAATACAAATAAGTAAATGAAAAATCTAATTCTTTGCAAGGAATATCTAAAAAGAATTCGAATTTGTAAGTTACATATAACCAGTGTGCATATTTGTATATGGGAAATTATATCAAGATATCTTTGAATTTACAAATGAAATGTAAAAGAAAAAAAAAACCCTGTTTTCCAGGTCTGTGGGAACCCTGATCAAATAGACTATAATACTATAAAGTAGAGTCGCAAAATCCTATACAGGGTGTCCCAACTAAAATTTGCCCCCAAATATTTCGAGTTTTGTTCAAATTTTGAGAAAATGCAAAAAGAGGTCAATTTTAACCTAGAGGGGGCTCAATTTTTATCATAGTTTCAAACTTCTTTTTTCATCCCTCTAGTGCCCAGAACCACCCCTTGAAAAATCTTAAATGGCAAGGGGTGTTAAGTGACACATCTTTTTGAAGCTGCTTTCATTATCTAATGCAATCCCGTTCTTTTTTTTATTTTGACTGACTCTTTTTTGAGAAAACTGCTTGGATTACACAGCTCCACAAAAAAATTTTTTGTCTGCGCCAAGAACTTCACTACTGTAACTAAGGGTTTTTGAATCCGAGGCCCGCTTGACCTCATCAGATCAGGGTCAAGGTCATTTGAGGGTTAAATTGAGGAAACCTTCTGGGAACAATCGAAAAAAATGCTTACAAAGGTATTTAAATTAAAAAACCTTGAATTGAACAGTACATTCGTTAAAATTAAATTGTTTTTTAGAACTACTATTGTTTTCTTTCACAATAATCTAAGCAGTTTTCTCAAAAAAGAGTCATTCAAAATAAAAAAAAGAACGGGATTTCATTAGATAATGAAAGCAGCTTCAAAATGATGTCACTTAATACCCCTTACCATTTAAGATTTTTCAAGGGGTGGTTCTGGGCACTAGAGGGATGAAAAAAGAAGTTTGAAACTACGATAAAAATTGAGCTCCCTCTAGGTTAAAATTGACCTGTTTTGGCATTTTCTCAAAATTTGTACAAAACTCGAAATATTTGGGAGCAAATTTTAGTTGGGACACCCTGTATTTAGAGAAAGGTATGAAGAATACAAAAATGTAAAAATATGAAATTACCAAAATATCTCTATCCTTTGTGAATAGTGTTAAAATAATTAAACTGCAGAAAGTACGATTTTTTTAGCATACAGAATCAACGAATCCGTTTTGTATAGACTAAAGTTCAATGTTTAAAATTGAAGGGCGATTGAAATCTTTGTTTTGATAAAAGTCGCATATTTGTTATCTTGGAACAACTAATTTAGTTAACGTATGTGTTAGAAAACTGTTTTTATAGTATATATAAGCGGTTCTCAAACTTTTCAAATTTTGTACCACATAAATATGAAAAATCAAATTTTGTACCACATAAATATGGAACAAAAATATATGTACCACCATAAAAGCATTTCGCCATTAAAAATCAATGCGTCGCGAAATTGTTCGTCATTTCAATATTAAAGCTAGAGCCGTTAAAGTCAAAAAATTGAAAAATATATGTGTTTCTGAATACTAAAGATTAAAACAAAATGTTAACAGGGGCGCAATTTTACATTCATTTAATTTTTTTCTGTAAAAATAGTTTTGAACGCGTTTTGCGCTGTATAGGAGAAGGGGTAGGGTTAGTGACTTCGTGCTAGGCTCATTTTCAAGGACAATCAGTTCTCTTTCAAGATTTTTTTTACCCCAAAGCTCTATCTTATATATATTAAGGCCTGCGGGAGTGCGTGATATATTTACAAAAGCGAGTGCGCTCGCTGAGCCGCTGTAAAATTATATGCAGGGCAAAACGCGTTTACTCCCTTCCTCTCTTCCTGATTATTGGATCGAGTCCCTGTAGGGCTCAAACCAAAGAGAAAAAAAATCCGCAACCGATGGCGCATAAAAAAATTTCCCCACTTTACTCTTTCGTTGCGAAAATCGAAAATTAAAATTTGCAAAATTCGAAATTCGGTCGCCATTTGTCCGTTTTTGCGAAAACCATCATCTCCTTAATACATCCTGTAGCAGAAAGAGTTTGCCATATTGCTGACTCGGATTGGTCAAGAATTAAAAAAGTTACCTCGAGTCAAAAATTAATCAGTGTTGGCCCTCCCTTTCCCACCCAAATTAAACTAGCGGGTTGAAATTTGGACACAATGCTTGGGTCATGACTATCTGTCAAGTCTCGAAGTCACTTTCTTCCATGCGAAAAACGCGAACACGGCTCTAGGTGTGTTCTCGCCGCGGCGAAAATCCATATACTTTCAAATCGCAATATCTCGAGAACCGCTAGACCGATTTAGATGGGTTAAAATTTAGTTTAAGCGTTTTCGCGAGAACTTTATTTTAGATATAGAAGTCATTTCGATCCGAATAAACCTCGACCAGTTACGTGCGAAAAACCGATTTTCCATATCTTTACATGTTAATTTACCCTTCCTCCACATCTCTCTTAGCTTTCATATAGTAATCACGTGAAAGAGGGACCTCAAATCTATGAAATCACAAAAATTATTTTCGAAACCAGATCTACTCCACTATAAAGTGAGGAACCTACCATACTTCTATGTACAATTACTTAAATGTATATACATTTTTTTAATTAGTTGAGACGTGAAAAAAAAACATTTTTTAAAGTTAGCTTTTATAGCCATTGTACAAGGGTTTTCTACATTAATGCTAAGATTTTATCGTACTCTCCAATTAACGTGCCTAATATATTTGAAAAATCGGCAATATCGTAAATGTTTATGAAGTGACAATTAACTTAAAATCGGTTATTTACACGGCGGTTATTCGTTTGCTTCTCACATCATTAAAATGATAACGAACTGAAAAAAGTGAGTGCCAAGCCCAGTAGCTGATATACTAGGCGTTAATTACACGTGTATTACAATGGCGCGAACAATGAAAACGAGACAATTTAATGGAATAATGAGGTTTTTTTTTTCATTCGATTGATTCAAAACTGAGTTAATGACCTCTGCGTTTTTTTATTTGTAAAACAACTGTGCTAAAAATAATATTTAAAATTTTACCGATATTTTGGCAATTTTTTTTACGTGGGTTCAAATTATCAGGAAGAGAATGTTTAATAATTGGGAATGTATGTGGCAAATAGAAAAATACGTGGAAAATACCAAATTAACAACTTTCAATAACATGTGGTATATTGTTTTTGTTAAAACTGCTATTTTAAGATGCAAACTGACTGATAAAGGTTGCTTACAATATTTTCGATGGTAATAACAGATAAAGTTTTGGTTTTGAAATTTTTTATTTCAAGAAAAATCCAATAAAAATTATCCCAAAGTCGTACGATTTTTTTGAAAGTTATAGACGATTTTCTAGTCTCCGACAATGTCGACACGATGCTAATAAAAAATCTAGGACAAGGGCCAAGTGACTAATCGACAAAAAGCTTATGAATTAATACCTGCTTACACTATGTAAATAATATACTCACACGATACAAACAGGACATTTTACATAAAAGTAAACAACATCAAAACAGGACCGTACAAAGTAAAAGCAGGTGTCCCCCAGGGATCCTTACTGAGGAACTTTACACCATTATCACCGTTTTTCCCAGGTCACGTGATACAGACGGCGTGATATGTCGAGTAGGTTTGAGGATAATCCCGTATTTAAAGAAAATAAACTCGAAGAAACTAAAATACATTGGTTTTCATTTAGATAAGGGATTGTATCTCAAAAATCACATACACAACCTAGTGAAAAGCAATAATAATATATCTCATTTTGAACCCTACTATAGTTTATCCAACTTAAAGACAAGCGATGTAAACACACGTTCACGTGCTAAGATCGTGACACTTCTAGTATACAGGGTCGCATTAAGTGTTTTAACTACCTATATTGAAATCGCGATTGAGCCGAGTAATATATCTGTCAGAATAGGAAAGTTCAGATGTGGGTGCCTATATATTATTTTCGGGGTACATAAAATCATCATTTAAAAATATATATTTTTTTGAATATGTATTATTGAGTATTATTTCGCTATGTAGGTACTTAAAAAATGAAAATATTGAATTTACCAAGTTTGCCCGCCAAAAAAACAAAAAATTGGCCTTAGCCAACAAAAAAATTTTTTTTTTTTCAGGGGTGAGTGACGAGGGGACTCACCTAAAACAAGCACCCCGGCGGTTAAATTACAATTATTTAAGTTTAAAATAATAACAAAAAAATAATAATACAAACAAATACACCCTAATTTACCCAACCGTGCGCTCATCAGAGTCTTAAAAAGGATTAAAATAAGGATAGTTAGTCTATTGTTATGTCCAGGCAAAATTCTTAATTTTAACACACCTTTTAACTACCGGCTAATTAAAAACACAGATTTTGTTTGAGCCGCCTGTGCTGTAAAACTACCATACAATTTTGATTTATTACTCCGTGTCGATCGCGATTTCAGTATAACTAATTACAGATCTGTTAAATTCAGCTTTTGACCGCAAATGCGCACTGTGCAAGTGTTTTCGTTGTGCTTTGCTTACATCGCTTGCTTTAAGTATAATATATTATAGTAAAAACAGGATGAGAATAACGGACAAGCTTAAATGCAATACAAGGACAGACTTCCTCTTTTTCGAGAATAACAAACATATTGAGCAAATAACAAACTACCTGGCCCAAACCGTCGTGACAAAAGCAACATTTCTATTTACCTGAATTTTCAAAGACCAAAAATAAAAACTAAAACACAACCAAAAAATATAAGGGAAGTTCCAATAAGAGAATAATTATGGCAAATAGGCGAACCTCTACCAGTTAATCAGAGATAACGGCAAATCACACGGGTATATAACAATAGGCGACCCTTTTAAATCCCAGATAAAATGATCTGAATACAGTGCATTGTCGTAGAAGGATATAATAAAATTAAAAATTTTATTTAAAAAATTTATATTTATAAAACGTAACGAAATCATTTAAGTTTAACTCTAAAATTAAAATTTAAATATGTAATATATATAGTTATTCATTTTTCAAATTATTAATTCAATGGTGGGTACTTGTTATTTATTAGTAGGAGCGCCTAGGGTCTGATAGCGAATAGAGTATATATATATATATATATATAAAAGAGGAGACAGTAAAAGTGGGGATATAACGTCACATTCCATAGGCGTACTTTGCAAAAATAAAAATAAACCAATAAATAACACGTAGGATTATATGTTGTTAATGGGATTAAACTTTTTTAATATCTTGGTATTAACAATTCAGTACCTAAAATCAAAGATTAAAAAAAATAAAAAGTTCAAGAACTTTATAAGTCACTGTCTTCACTATAACTACTGGTATCATTATCATTGTCTTTTCTGAGGTTTATTATTATCGGGTCTATTAAGTTTTCCATTGCTATATCCACTTTCCAAAATGAATTTTCCACTTTTCCCAAATGCTTTCCATCTTCAAAAACAAATTTCGCACATCAGGTAATTAAAATGTTTTATTGTTTTGAGAAACATAACCTTTTATGACCAAATCAGTTCAATGGGATTTAACTCTGCATGGTAAGGGGCAATCTCAGAATTTCAATCACTTTTTCTCGGGCCATCTCATCTATAATATATTTTTTTAATTTGTTTGTATGTTGCTTTGCTATTACGAGTAATTCTTCCTTCAAGGATTTAGGATGTCTGATAATATTTTTAGAATGAAGCCATTTTGAAATATATATTAATACAAAATTCCAAATCAATTAAAATACATACGATACGGCTATGAATAAATAAAGTCTGATTTATCTGTCAAAAGAACAGGTTTATTACAGTAAAAACCATGGAAACTTGAATCAAACAAAATCTTTTATTAGGCCGATCAAATGTATTAAAATTTTCATTTTAACTACAAATAAGCATTGAAGGATGAGGTAAAAATAAACATGTACTACTTCTACAAATTAAATTACTGCACTCCATTCTTCTCTAAACTATAGTTGAAACTTTAACAGAATTTGTGAAAGGACAATTTAGAAAATGGCTACTATTTATATGATTCCGTGGGTATTATTTTAATCGAGTATCTGCCCAAAAAATACTACAGAGGCTCATTATGCTCATTATTTTAGCGAGGCAGTGACGTCACAAGTCAAAAATCTGAGGCGTTGCCAGGTAGAATTTGTTTTCGTTCACTTAAAGATAAAATT
The DNA here is from genome assembly GCA_949320105.2 of Crepidodera aurea. Classification (NCBI taxonomy): domain Eukaryota; kingdom Metazoa; phylum Arthropoda; class Insecta; order Coleoptera; family Chrysomelidae; genus Crepidodera; species Crepidodera aurea. The sequence goes on along the minus strand of OX439472.1, from coordinate 32,768,277 downwards.
GTGCCAGTTACTTTTTTTTCTAGCTTGAATCTAAGTGCATCTAATGTGCTATCAACTTGATTAAAGATTGGAATGGATGTAAAAAAGAACTGCTAATCTGTAGAACAATAAAATGTTGACTATAAAGCGTTTTAAATAGTAACAAAAGAGTTTTAAGATTCAAATAAAAATTAAAAGTTATGTAGTTTGGGAATTTTTATTGTAATATGACACTATGTTATAGTACATTGACACGTTGGAGGTCAATTTGTAACTACTCTAAATAAATCAAGAATTTTCGCTATGTCACAGCGGCAACGTCGCGAAGTGTTGCCAACATTTAATAGTTATTTCCCCCTGCACGTTAACTTAAAATCGTATTTGCTCTTAGTGTTTTCGTGTTTATTCCGTTGACAACAGAAATAACTAGAAATGACGTCACTGCATCACTAAAATAAATAAGGTATACTCAATTATTATGTCGTGGAAAAAGGGAAAAAACTTTAAAAATGAATTCTGTTTCTGAAAGACAACTTTCGGGTTCACACTACTCATGTTTCGAAGGAAGCAAACTTAATCATAAGGCCTTAATTGTATGAGGAATGTATGGGATTATATTGAAAAATAATTTTTTTTTTGATATATTTTGTCTTTGATTTATAGGATATATATATATATATATATATATATATATATATATTATAGCGACTTCAAAAGTAAAAACTTCGTAATTTTTATCAATTTTAAAATAATTCTTGTTACACATTTATTTGAAAGTGTATAATTTAAGTATCCAGTCACACTATTTTCCACTTAAATTTGGCGAAGATGAAAAAAAGAATTTGAACGGAAAATTGTCGGAAAAATATTTATATTTTCCACATCTCGAGACGAATATAAACATTTTTGAATATTGTATTCAGTTTCTGAATTTTTACGTAACTGGAACTAAAGATGACGTTATTTAAACAGTTTAAACCACTAAAATGCGCATTGCAGTTACGTCAGTGCAAATATAGGTTATGTGACGTGGCTTCAGGTTAAAATAAAATAAATAAACAGAATCGCTATTGTCATCTTATTTTTCGTATTTCACCAAATTTTATTAATTTCAGTTTGGGTCACTCACAATGCAAGGAAATAAAGATTATTTATTCCTGTAATACATGATCTCTAATATGTGTTATCTATTTTTTTTCATGCATTGTTTTAGAGACATCGTTTAAAAATATTTTGTTTTAAAGGAGATACCGATTATTTTTGAAACAATACAATTTTGTTTAAACTTTGAGTTAAAATTCGTCATTTTAAGATCGGAATAAATCGATATAACTGAAACTAAAATATCTTGAACTGTTTTAACAGTTTCTGGATAAATTCCAATTATCAGAAACAATTTAGGTTTCGTAAACAAAAATGAACAATAAGAGGTTGACACTTTACACTGAAATATTTTTTTATGTTGACCGTACTTAACCTTTCTTCTTTTAATAAATTGAAAAATTACTTAATCTTTAATATTTTATATTTATGTGAGACACTAAAATAAAGATGCAATTGAAATAAAAGAATAAAATAAAGAATTTAAATAATTTTTTTAAATTAAACCAAAATGGATCTAAGAACTGAAAACGTTAAAACATGGTAAGAGAATGGACAAGGAGTCAAGGAAATAGAAACGAATATCATTGAAGAGAAACCAATAGAAGCACTGGAAGAAATAGAAAGTAGAAGGAGAAAAGAAAGAAAGTGAAGAAGAAGACACAATGATGCAGATGTTAGCCTTTCTAAAGCATACGAAGAGAGAGCAAGAAGATCTGAAAGAGGAAATGAAGAGAGGACAAGAAGATATTCAATAAGGATAAGAAAATGTGGAAAAGAAGCTAGAGCATGTAAGTGTTAAAATTAAAAGAGAAATGGAAGCAATAACTAGAGAGGTGAACCAGAACACCGAAGAAATAAAGAGGAATAGTGAAAATATTAAGAAAATACAAGAAGAACAAGGTCAGATAAAAAACGAGTTGAAAAGGAGAAGCATAAACGTAATAGGAAAAGAAGAGTTAGAAAGGAAAATAATTAAAAACAGTAAAGAAATACAATGATTGGAAAAAGATCTAAGAGAAGAAATCAGGCAAAACCTAAGCATAGGAGAAGTAGAAAGACATTTAATTAAATATGAAAAGGGAAAATTGAAAAAATAAATAATACTAAAAAAGTAAAATCTTAAAATTACTTAATCATCTCAATATATCCGAATGTTCGTTCTTTTCTGATGAAAGAGTGATTTTCATTTTTTAATTCCTTCGTAACCTGATTTTTCTTATATCTAGAAAATTCTAGTTTGTTTTTTACTTTTGTCAATCCACTGTCACTGTCAAGCTGCTATTTCAATTTCTTATTTGGATCTGGCATATTAATTAAAATTTTATACAAATGATTGATTTGGTTTATTTTTTTTTGTGTCATTTTATTTCTATAACATGCCAGATTTTACGTTTTACAATAACTGATAAACCACATTTTGCGTTATTAAAGGGTCGGAACAGTAGATTTAAAACTTCCCGTATGATTAAATTATTCGATTTCAAATCAATGTCGAAAGAATAGGACGATACATTTATAACGTTTAAGTTTAAAGTTCACCGGCACTATAGGTTATGAACCGATATAGTTTTTAAACGAGTGAATTTCCATATTATGTATCGTCTGCGTTTGTTAAATACTTGGATTTATTGTTACCAGAATGCATTTACAAAAATTCTTAAGATGCTTTTTATAATACACAGACAATTTTTCTGTTAGTAAGCTAAAATCGGCCAAATGTCCCAACATCAATTTCCACAAAACCCCAAATCGCACGAGGGGTAAAAACTTTTGTTTTTATTTTTTTCGTCACCAATCAAACTATTCTGAATAAAAAAAAACATGGGAACTGAGGGGAGTAATCCCCAATTTTTTTTAATAAATTTATTTTTGCTACTTTCTTTTGAAAATCGCGAGATTGTTTGCTTTTAGGTTTCTAACTTTTTAAATATAATACGAAAGAAGTCTAACACCGCCATCTATACCCAAATAAAAGAACCAAAATTGCAGATTGATGACTAATAGAAAAAGGAAAATATCATTTATACTGAAATGTATAAAAAATACAAATGTAATTCAAATAATCAAAAATTTCTTTCGATTTAACTAAAATAAAGCCGAAAAGGGTCCAGAAACGACTTGCTCCTCTAATAACAGAATCAGAGAGTTGATATATCGACAGTACTCGAATCAACAGAGTCTGGAATGCCTGTAGGAGATTTTGTCCTGGGAATAGTTGTTTCAGACTCTGTGCATCTTCAGTTGATTTTTCGAGGGATTGTAATACTGAGTTTTTAAATATTTGTATATCTTTATTGTTAGACAGACTAAGTGTTTCTTTTAATTTTGATATTCCTAAAGGAATAAAAAACCATAACTCAAGTAGAAAGTAAATTCTTTATTTCTAATTTCTAATAAAACAAACCAGACTACTATATATTTTTTACTAATTTGAATGTTTAAAAATTACTTTTAACTCGATTACCGGATACTAAAGTATAAAGACAAGGTCCCAAATATTGACTTTTCGCATATATAAAGTTATAAAAGGAATTTAACGAACTTAACCTTTAAGATTAAAAGCAAACGGAATGGAGAAAATGACGCAGACAACAAATGAATTCACGATTGCAATTATTGCTTTGTCTAAAAATAAACCGGGTCCGAAAATACCCGCTATACGAAAATAATACAAACAAAACAAAACTTACATTTTCTGCGACCCATCTTTGTGCAAATTCTAATAAAATTCACCACAAGAACATTTTAGAAATGCCGTGCACAGTCACCGTAAAATATTCCTTTGCCGATTTGGGTCTAACTAGAACATTTTCAGTTTCGAAAATAGCCAAAATAAATGACTAGAAGTAAGTGAACGACGGCCAAACCACGTGGTCTAAGTCTAAGTGTGTTTCATTATTCAGTATTTCTTAGTTTTTTCTGAAATCGTCCAATTTTAGTCTCCGTTCATGTTTTTGTCGTATTTTGTCTTTTTTGCGCAATCCGATTACACCCGAGCGGCTGTCAAACTAACAATACTCGCGAAACGATTTGTGATGGGCCAAGATCGTCTGTAAGATCGATCATTTCGATTATCACAATTATCGATTGTATCGTTGAATGAATCGCTTGATTAATCATTTTAAACTATTTTTTTCCTATAAAATTACCTGACTCACCAGGGCCTCATCCAGAAGGGGATCACCAGAATCTGATCTTCCACAATTTTTTCAAGATAGGGGTAAACACATAATTTATGTTTTTTTACAGAAATGTGAATTTAAAATTACAGATATTTAATAATCCAAATTAATAAATTTTCGAAAATCTTTTCAGTTTATTTTCAAGTAAACAAAATATCTCACATTAAACATTGTGCGAAAATTCTAAGAGGCTATTTTTGATAAAAAACCAACTAGCAATATACAAATTTACGAAAAAAAATAATTAATTCAAAGTGAAAAGGTGTGAAAATCGTAAAAGCGATATCAAACAAAATAGAATAAAGGTATAAACAATGCATTTTTTTAGTATTTTAAGTTAGGATTCGGAAAGATTACGCGAGTTTCATTGTTTTTGGTCGGTTTAACAAAAAATTATTAAAAAACTATTAATGACATTAAAAAACCAGTTTTGGGTACTTGTAAACATTATTTCATTAAAAAAATATTAAAAATTTAAAAATATTTTTGTATAAAAACTTAAATAAATTTTCTACCTTTAAAAATAATCCTTCTATTTATCACTAACTTTAAACATATGTTATAAGATTGTATAACAACATTAAATTTTTTTATGCGGTGTTGCCAACGTTGCCAATTAAGATATCTCCGGACTAGGGAAAAAACAATGAAGTTTTATTGTTTTTTAATGTTGAATTGTGTCTAAAAATTTCCTACCTTGATACTTTCAAATAGAGTTAAGATATGGGAATTACAAAAAATATAAATCCAAACCAAGATTATTTTCGTGGAAGGATGTTTATTTTGTCGGTTACTAAATAAAGGTTGTAGAAATAAAATGTGTTGTTTGAGTTTAATTTTCAACGAACGGATTAAAAATAAATTTTAATAGATGGTAATTATAAAAATTGATAATAATTTCTTGTTCTGTTCGTTTTTCTAGAAAAAAAATCACATTCTACAATGAAATAAATATTACTAATGTTAATAATATACAGGGTGTCAAATAGTGACCCAGACGTAAAAACAAAGAATAATTAAAAAGGACAAAAAAACAATCCCTTCATTTTTAAATACAGTATGTCGCACTTAAGATTAAGACACCTCCATAATTTCGTTATTTGAAGGAATACCACTGGAGAGTACCACATACAAGCTGACTTTAAATTAGCTTCTGTGGAAATGAACAGTTTATTTGCAGATTCTACAATGTACCTATATGTATTTTTTTCTGCGAATAAGCATATTTTATTATTAAATTTCTCTTTTCGTCTGGAATAAAACCACTTATTTTCTTGAAAAAGTTTTAATTTGACGTTTCGACTTCCTTAATCGGAAGTCGTTTTCAAAATGACATAACAAAATATATAATAAAAAATTTACTATAGAAACAGAACACTTGATAATCTTACAAAAATATGACATCAACATAGAACACGTAAAAAAAGATTTTGAGATTGAAGATGTCAAAATCTGTTTCAATCATATTTTTGTGACGTTTCTGTGAACGAATTTTGAAAGGATAGCGCATTTGCATATTATAAGAGAATTTATACTTATATTATATAATTCTCTTATAATATACAAATGTGCTATCCTTTCAAAATTCGTTCCCAGAAACGTCACAAAAAATATGATTGGAACAGATTTTGACATCTTCAATCTCAAAATCTTTTTCTACGTGTACTATGTTGATGTCATATTTTTGTAAGATTATCAAGTGTTCTGTTTCTATAGTAAATTTTTTATTATATATTTTGTTATGTCATTTTGAAAACGACTTCCGATTAAGGAAGTCGAAACGTCAAATTAAAACTTTTTCAAGAAAATAAGTGGTTTTATTCCAGACGAAAAGAGAAATTGAACTAGCAAACCACTATGAGCTTTCGAAATATATTATTATTATTAATACAGATTTAAATTTTTGCAGTCATATTCCTTCAAATAACGAAAATATGGAGGTGTTTTCATATTAAGTGCGACACACTGTATATAAAAAAAATAGTAAAAGTTTTTGTATTCTAAGATGTAGCATGTGTGTGATTTCAGTATCTTTTAGAACAATCGATGTAAAAAATAAGTTTCTAGCTTATAACACCATTAAATCTCGAGTATTCCTCGACCAACACTTGAATCTTTACGTTAGTTTTCCAGAATCTTCGTAAACCATGTACTGACAAATTAAAAAATATCAAATTCAAAAAAATCACTCACCATCTTGTGCTGCAGCAGAAACGATACCGGAGCCACTATCTTGCCTTTCAAGGCCCTTCGTTGAAAGATCTTTGCTGTCTTTTCTGTGTGGTGGTGGTTGCTGCTGTTGTTGCAGTTGTTGTTGTTGTTGCTGCTGCTGTTGGAGTTGTTGCTGCTGTTGTTGGAGTTGTTGCTGCTGTTGTTGGAGTTGTTGCTGCTGTTGCAATTGTTGATGAGGTGGGGGGCGAATTTGTTTGTCCTGCGCCTGCGCAGTACCATCCCTTGGAGCAACGATAGCCTCTTTGCTAATAACGGGTAGCTGAGCTGAATTCGTTGGTGGATTTGTTGTTGAAGATTGGCATATTTCGTGTATAATCTTTACCTGTAACAAAAAAAAGTGTTTTGTGTGGAAAAAACACGGAAGCTGAGAATGCATGTTTGAAAAGAGGAAACACGTTGAAAGAAATGATAAGACGACTTAAACAGATAATTTATCCACTTTTAGCTAAAAATTATTTTTGTCCAAATTGAAATTCATATGATTTTCTAAAATTATTTGAAAATTTATTTTAAAAAATCAAAATACAACACGATTTGTAAGTATATATATATATATATATATATATATATATATATATATATATATATATATATATATATATATATATATATATAAATATTTAGGGTACTTAACTTAATTTTGATTCATGATAAAAAGATCAAAAGAAAAAAATGATTGAATACCAATTAATAGTTTAATTAATTCGAAAAATTAATATATTAATTTCCTGGTTTAACACACGTCATAATCTGGTCATTACCCTCTTTTTTTACCTAATATAATTCTTAACAAAATAAATAATTTACGGCCTCAATTAAGAGACAATAAAGCACAAATTAACAATTAATTTTTAATTGAATATAATATTTAAATTAAAACCGTTTTATACATAAAGTAGGTTTTTATTTTTTAAATGTACTGTCCCATTTTTTTTAATAAATAAGTTGATATATACAGCGTGATCTGTTTTGCAACTCAAGAAGTAGATAGCGCATTAAATTAAAAATTAAATTTTTACATCGCTCATTGGCGTACATGCCTGTGAGGAAAAATTAAAAATTAAAAAAAAAATGCTGTTTACCTCATCTTTTACAATGGAAGATTCTTTGTTATCACTGAGGATTTCTTTGCTGAGAGCAGCAACTGACGTAATATCCTTTACTGAATCCTTGTGGTCACCTATCCTCTGTTTACGACCCTTGGCGGGACTCTCCCTATCCTTAGGTAACTTATTAGGTAATGTCACTTCGACAGCGTCGATGTTCGCCGACACTATCGGTGTCTCTTTGGCAGTTATGTTGGGTAAAACGAATTCTTTTGCTTCGGCCTAGAACAAAATAAACAACGATCCAATATAAGAAAATGTCGAATTTAAATTAAAAAAAAAACGGACATTTTTCAATTATAATAAAATACTACGATAAAAAACGTACATTTTAACGCATTTTACAAAAAATGCTGTGAAATTTCCTCGACTAATAATCGTTTTTTGTTTCTGACCAAAATACACAGGAAATTGTGAATTTGAAAAATACAGAAAAGTGTAAGCAAATGTGAAAATCCTAAAATGGATGCTAAAAACATGAATGTCGAATAATCTAAAAGCATAAAAAATCGATTGGTATTATTGAAATTTAAGAAAAAAATGATTCGAAAAAGTAAAACTAAATATGAAAAAAATTGTGAACAAGTCTTAAATATTATGCGAAATACTAAAATCTACACCAAAATGGCAAGAATTCATGGGAAATTGTAAATATCAAAAGAAAAGATTTGCAATAATCCAAATCTAAATGGAAATTTTTTCTACAAAATGTCCCTTGATGAAATTCATGCAAATCCACACAAAGAGGTAATGTAAGATGAAAAATTGATTTGACACTATAAAAAAAAAATAATACTTCGGCATTAACAAACAAGTTAACTTCATGTCTTTTAATTTAAGTTCACTAAGATGACACTTTAATAAAAAAAACGCAGTTCCAAAACATACTTTATTTTCTGACCAAAAATCGCATGAATTTTTCATCATTTAAACGAAGCTTAACCAAAATGAAAACGTCACTTGTAAATATAACATTCAAAAGTAATTTACATTAAAGTATTCAAAATGGCAGACGCAGAAGCTGCTCCTGCTCCAGCCGAGGAACAACCAGCGGAGGCAGCTGCTCCTGCTGAAGAAGGTACATAAATGATACCTTTTAAGTTATTATACTTTAGATGTTTTATTTTATTGCTACAATATCGCTTTTATATATATCAAATTTGTTAACATTTTTATGAAAATGTCATTAAAAATGTTGCATTATCAGATAAGACTAGGTCAAAAGCAAGAAAACTCCCTTAATAGGGTACTAGGAAAAAACGAATCTTTAAAATAAACATGTAAAAAAATTAATTTAGTTTTGTTGGAATTTTTAACAGAAATTATACAAAATATTGGGCACTTAAAAATGTGATGACACAGGGGCGCTTTCAGGAAAAGTTTGGTTTTATAAGGATGGCTACATTAAAGCACCAATAATTTTTTATGGACCGTTGAATGTATTACAATATATACAATTGCGAATATGGCGTTGTTAGTGTTCATCGAGAGTATAAAGGCAGCGATACATGCATCCCAATACCGGGTGTCCCAGAAGTTTCTGACCCATTTTAATTGCAAATATCTCGGAACTAAGAAACGATAGGCAGGTGCGGTTTTCACTGAATAGTTTCTTTTCATATAAAGTTTTTTTCAGTATAAATGTTTATTTAGTAAAATCTTATATAGATCGTTTTAAAAAAACGGTCTTTTTCAAATGCAAATAACGTCGATTTTTTTAACGACACCCTATATATTTTTGTTTTATCTGAAAGGTGAACTTTTTCCCTTTCCGAAAATGTATAATATATTGATGTTTAGATTTCTGATAACTAAATAATTATAAAAAATAACAAAACAAACTTGAAAAATGTATACCAAATTTTACTAAAAATTAACATATAAATTATTTAATACATAACCGCGTATCCTTAAAAATCAAATAACGCACTTACTTTTCATCTAAACTTCAACATATTATACATTTTCGGAAAGGGAAAGAGTTCACCTTTCAGATAGAACACCCGATATTTAAAAAATTTGAAATAATGACGCTCTATTCAACAATAATTTATGAAAACCACTTATAATAAAAATTTCATAATTCTAAAGGTAAAAATCAACTGATACAAAAACATTTTAGGGTAAATATCTCTGCTGAAACGCGTAATCTACCCTTTAATTCTTTTAAAAAGAAAATAACATTAAAAAAAATGTGTTTAATACAGTACCAGTGAGTATCTTGATAAACTAACTATATTTATATATTTTTTCTACGATCGTTGAAATCTGAGAATTTGAATTTTTTTATTGAAAAAATAAAAAATTTGGCAACACTGTCGTATGTAATTTGAGCCATAGAATACAAAAAAATATCAAATATATAGGGTGTTCCATTTAAAAAATCTAAGTTGGTGACATTTCTGGCGAAACCGGAAGTCGGTCATTTTGTTTTTATACAAAGCAAAATGGTGTCTCATATCTAGGTACCAAATATTCAAATCGGTTGAAAAGTGAAGGAGATATAGGCATGGCCCTAGTCTCATTGTCACCCTGTATAACTAAAGTTAGATTTGGTGTATCACAAATTCGATAGATATCATAAAAATATAAATGAAGCTCAAATACCCATTCGGTCCTATCCCAATTTGGGAAACGATATAATATTGATGAATAGCGATTTGTAAAAATATTTATACATTTTTAGCAGCACCTCCGCAAGAGGAAGTTGCTGAAGAACCTGAAGAAATTTCCAAAACGCCTGTCCCTGAAGGAAAATCCGCAGAAAATCTCGTAAATATTTCTTCAACGCAAATAACACAGGCTATTACACGCCAATCGGAAATAGCGGAAGCAACACTGGAAACCCTTTCAGTAAAACAAATGGACGAAAAAAAATCTGTTATAGGTGAGTTAAATAATTTTAAAGTAAATAGTTAACGGTATTACTTTTGATAATTTAAAAGAATACATAAATAAGGCAGTTGATAGTCTGTTAACAAATTCAAACTTTATCCCTTTTCGAGTTGTTAAAATTGGTTAGAATAAAATTTAAATGTATTTGAAAGAGGACAAAAAAGATTGCTAACATTTTAAATTAGTTCATTTTTATATTTTTTGGGAAACTAAATTTTATAAAGAACAATTTATTATTTAAAAGCATTTTGGCATTTCTAGGGGAAGTCATTGGTATTCGACGTGATAGTTTTGCCGAGGCTCCAGGAGTACCAAGAGTAGCACGTTTTCTACCTACGTACAAAATGGTACCCGATGTTCCTTACAATATTGAAAAAGTTGATAAGATCTTAGAGCCGGTCATGAAGGAAGCTTTTGAAGCCTACATGTATGTACCGTTTTCATAAATTATTTTTGTTGTCATTATCGTCGTTTTTAGTGGATTCAAACATGATGAAGAGGGAGAAATAACCAACATCCCATATTTTTTGCCATATCATGCGGATTTGTGTATCAAGCAAGCAAAATGGGCTTCAGACACTATCAGGGCCAAGGTTAAGGAATTAAATTTTAGCAGATACAAAATTATAGTAATAGTTACTATGGGAGAAAAAAATAACCAGGATATGTATTGCTGCTGCCGTTTTTTGTGGGATTTTGAAAAAGACAACTACAATACATATACATTTGAAAATCCCATCATTTATGGATACGTTTTAGTTCTTGGACTTTATTATGAATAATTTATTTTTTTAATATATATTTTTATTAAAAGTATTTTAATAATTGATTATAGCCCTTAGGGAGTGAGAAAACTACAGGGGTATAGCTTTATTGATCATTACCTATAAAATATTAGCCATAATAATAATGAAAAGGTTAAAAGAATTTCCAAGGGGGAAATCAAGGAGGTTTTAGATAAGAAAGGAATCACAGACCAAATTATGTCGAAGCAAAATATGAATGAAGGTCAAAATAAATAAACTCAGAAAGAGTAAAAAGTTAATAAAAATGACCTTATAGGATCCAATAAGTGCGTTAAAGAGTGATTACTTTAAAGTTTGAAACAAGACGATCAAACCTATTTAACAAAAGTAGTGAGAGATTGGTTTATGGTGATGACGTGGTCTTAATAGCAAGACATCGCGATCGATAAATTTTAATCCATGTAAAGTTTAAACTCAATAAATATTTTTAACCATTTTGGTTGGTATATAAATAAATATAACAGACACACCAAGGGGACTACATTTTTAAGCGTCCGTTAATTTATTTAATCAAAAACGGTTTTTTGTATCTTCAAATTTAAGAACAAAAAAAGAAGAAGGAAAAGAAGAAGAAGAAAAAGAAGTAGAAAAGGAAGAAAAAGAAGTAGAAAAGGAAGAAGTAGAAATTCAGCATAATGTAACAAACCAACCCTTTACACTTTTTTTACAAGTTACAGATAAACAAACCATATTTAAAAAAAGTTAAACGGGAAAACAAACCACATTTAAAAAAATTAAAAGGGAAAACAATCACGTATAATAGTCCAGTAACTGAAGACCTGAAAATATGCAAAGCTGTAAATAAGTCGGTCCAGATTTCCTCTGTGGCTTAATTCTTGACGGTTGCTTCCAAGTGCGAAAAATTTCACCACAATTCCGACTTGGGAGAGGGCTGAAAATGGTCCCTAAAGTCTGAAAAAATGGTTTCCCGCTAATATCTGCCAAAATATACAAATTAGACAATTTTTGTTTAAATAAAAAATGAAGATCGTATCATTATCTACAAAAATGGTCCATACCATTTTTTTCGCAACACGAATACTTTTTGCAAAAACGGCCTTCGAAAAATCCCAAATTTTTGCACGAAATAGATATCTTAGTTTTTCACTGAATTTCCGCTCGGTGTGATGAATTTTCCCGATTTCTGGAAAATGGAGGAACTTTATTCGAAATAAAAAAATACATTCGAAAAGTAGACACTGTAAGCTTTAAAATGGTATGCATTGAATAACAATATAATGGAATATGAGTTTTTAATTCATGCTTGTTTCGAAGATTTCTAGAACTCCGAAAACGTCTGAAAAATGCAAATAAAGAAATCAATTTTTTATTAAAACGCCAGGAAGATACTGAAAAAAAAAATTATGAGATCATTCGAGACATCTCAAGATCCCATTTAAAAAAATATGGGATAAAAAACTATTAAAAAAAATAAAATATGAATGAATTACTAAAATGGTCCAAAATATCGAGAAAACATAAACTTTGACCACTTTTTTCAATGTTCTCGATAGGAAAGAACGGGCTTCAAGGCACATGGATCGATACCTATGGGTTTTTCCATTGCAATGAACTTTGAATCATCGAAAAATATCAATTTTTGCCCGAGTTCTGAAACAATTCGTCCGCCCGTTTACAAGTTAATGCATAGACAGCAGCATTCCTATAGAGGTAGAGCAGCCGCTGAAATGAGGGGACTTTTGGGTGTGGTTATCTCGAAAACTATCGAATTCCCGAAAAAAAAAAATGATAGGGACCATTTTTGTAGATAATGATAAGATCTTCATTTTTTATCTAAACAAAAATTGGCTATTTTGCATATTGTGGCAGATATTAGCGAGAAACCATTTTTAGGGGCCATTTTCAGCCCTCTCCCAAGTCGGAATCGTGGTGAAATTTTTCGCCATTGGAAGCAACCTAGACCTAGACCTAGAAATTAAGCCACAAACGAAATCTGGACAGACTTACCTACAGCTTTGTCCCTTCAGTTACTGGACTATAAAGGAAATTATGTCTCGCGCTCCAACGACAACAAAAAACAAACAGAAAGTGATAGTGTTAAATCTCTTAAAACTGAAAAAATTACATCATGGTGACAAAAAGAATCCCGTGGAAATCCCAAAATGTCGAAAAACTGCTGCCCAATTAAGTACGAGAAGTTAGAGAAAACTTTTCATTAAGATAGTTATGAATAAAAATAATTATTAACGATGTTTACACATTTTATAGTGCTTTGCAATCTGAATACTTATTTTTAAAGTGTTGTCGCTCCTATTTCTAATTTCCGGAGTTATTTATAAACTAATGTCAAACCCATATGCATTTGACAGTACAAACAGTTACTGAAAGCATAAGTCTGTCTCTTTTCCTTTTACGCGGCGTTGCCAAATATAAATACTACAGTAGTCAAATTACACATTGCACACATTTGACTATTGTGGTATCGAGAGTACTACCTTAAAAATGATATGCAGTTATACCTGTCTCCATATTCCAGTAATTCTTTAATCAAAACATCTGCAATTATATTATAAAACGCCATTTTACTTTCTGTTAAAAATTAAAGGTAATTTATAATGAAACGTTAAGTAAATATGATTATTTTAAAGGAATACAAATGAATTTTGACAAAAGTTATGTTAGTGAACAGAAAAATAATTTTAAAGGCCGCCAATATTTTAATGTCTGGTAAAATATAAAGGAATCGTTGCAGAATAGACCCCAGTTAAAATTAATAGTATATTCTGTAACTCGTGTCGAATTCTCATTCCAACAGAGTAACAGACTGTACTTTCTCCACGGTCACAAAAGTAGGAATTAAATATAGTAAAATGAAACCTCAATCTCTCAACATTGTGTAGTATTTTTATATTCAAGCTTGGATTTTTGCGGTAGCAAATTTTGAGTTATGTTATCGGCATATTTTTTTATTTCTGGAGGAGTATTTTCAAATTCTACATCTGAATCATTTGATTTTCTACTCCTTTTTAATAAATTAAAAGTTTTTACAAACCAATATTAAGACCACGTCAACTAATACTGACAGTTAATTTGACATTCATGGCAAACCTTTTTTTTTTAAAGAATTACAGAATGAATATTCTATCTCTAGTGTAAGAATGAAATACGTATAAAATACATAAGAGACGAAGTGTTTCAGAATTTTCTTTCAATCTCAAGAGCGAGAATGTTTCTTTTGTGTTATTATAAGTGGTTTCAGAATAACTACATTCAGTAGTGGCCGTGGAGAAAATTAATTTAGTCAACTCAAAATGAAATCATTAGGGAAACAACGAAAGTCCCAGTTACAGAAACAATGAAAGAGAAACAGTTAAATTTGATTAGATTAACAAACAGAATGATAGAAATGAAAAAACATTTAAAAAAACAAGATATGAAACGGATAAAAGAGGCCATGAAATCACAATCCGGCATTTGAAATGGCACAGGGATAATACAAGAACAGAATTTGTGAACTATTTTAGACATGTGCTTTGTCAATTAGTGATAATATCGAGACTTACCTGCAATTTACTAGACTGCACGACTTGGTCTCTGTTCAACTGTGGCGGATGCTGCTGCTGCTGCACTTGATGACCCGGTCCGACTCCATAACCCTGCTCATGGACGACGTGATTGGCTTGATGGCCGCTACTAGCGCCGTCCGACTGAAGCTCCGAGTGATGCTCCTCCTGAGGTTGAACGGTTGTGTAAGGGTTGTGGTGCTGCTGCTGTTGATGTTCGCCGGAAGCGGTATCTTTGCTTATCGCTTGCATCACTTGTTTGGCGAACGCTGCCTGCACCTCCTTGTTGTGACTTTGAGTCGCCGTAGATGGCTGGGGAGTCTGCCTGGCTGACGATTCGCCAGAAGGTGGATGAGAACTGTCTTCGAACATCTCTTGCATACGGTCCGCGCCTGAAAACAACAGTCAAACATATATACGTGCTAAATAAACAATGTTTAAAATATATTTAAAGAAATGTCAAATTTGTACTTGACTGATAGAAATGTAATGAACGGAGAGGGAAGTTTACCTGTGTCGGGATCGATAATCGATAACGCTTTCGGTCGTCGTTTATTTGGCGGTTGCCTTTGGAACGTCTGATGAGGATTGTTAGGTATTAAAGGTACATTTGGCACCGTGTTTTGCGTCGTATTTTGATTCGCCGCTGATGCTTGAGGAATGGTACCACTTCTTTGCATCATCTGCGGTTGAAAATAATTATCTGAAAAAAAGAAAAAAAATATTCATACATGAGAAAACTATATGGACGAGAAGCGAGTGCGTACATCCCTATTGTATTTCTTCGATATAATTTTCTGCCATTAAAAAATATGTAAAATTATATCTGTTTTAATTTTTGAAGTAACAATTACTTGATTCATATTTTGAACATACTCGTTTCTATGTAAGGAGGTCAAACTGTTTGTATTTATATTCGTTTATTTACAAAGTTATAGTTAATATGCTGTGTGTAGAAATAACTATTATTTGTACAATTAGAAGGTAATTAAGGAATAGTGGTGTACAAATTATTGAATTATTACATGATACATTCTAAAATTCCTTTTGTCAATAGAGGGTCCTTCACAATTTTGTAGTCGTTAGGTTTTAATAGCTTGTAGATTATATATTACGCTTGGGTATAAATTATATTATTTTTCAATGTAATAACTATGAAAACGACCGTTGTTAAGAAGATACATCAAATTTTAACCATCGTTGGAAAGAAGATAGATCAAGTTTTAACATAAGAGCTCCCAACGAGTAAAAAAAAGTTTAAAAAAAAAACAAGAACAATATTTATTACACAAAATCTAGGTCGCTAAATCATTGGTAATAAAGTCCAATAAACGAAGGTGCCAACGAGGGCATCAGGTCTGTTGTCCGGCACAATTTTTCATTCACCCCCGAAAATCTCAGCTGTCTGAAATTTGCGGAAGGGCGGGAAAATGGCCCATTGGTCTCAAAAATGTGTTTTTTTTTCGTCTATTTTCGCCGATATTTCCGAAAATATGACAATTTTTGTTTGAACGAAAATGAAGATCAGTTCATTGCCTACAAAAACGATTCTCATCATTTTTGTCAAAAATATGATACTTCTCGACATAACCGGCTCCAAAACGCACCCCCATTTTTAGCTCCTGCCCTGCATTTAGAGAACACGCTCTAAAACAATGACACTCCCAAGCGTATTATTAATTTTTCAATAAATCACGTAAAAATTAATATTTTTTTCTATGATTCAAAGTTCAGATGAAAGAAGGAACCTCTAGCTAGAATATCATGTTACTTTTTCCTTTTATCTATTTCTCTGAATTATTGAAAAACCGGGCCAAAATTTGTTTTTGCTCGATTATTTGACCCTCCTATAAATATATTCATATTTTTTTTATCAAGACTAATTTCACCGAATCCTTTTTGATAATGGGGCTTTGCAAGGTGTTAAATATATTCATAAAGATTCAATACATTATTTTTATGTATTTTATTAAGTGCACGAGAAAAAACTCTGCCTTCAAACTTTCTCAAATTGGATTTTTTACAATAAATTTATTAATCAAGTGCTAAAAGTGAAAAAAAAGTTGGTTATTATTGCCTTATCTTTTGTCTTCACACAAAAACGGGACGGTATTCAAGTTTTGGGAGGATATTCAAATTTTTCGTTTTCACCACAAAAAAATGCGAATTTTTGAAACACCGTTTTTGCAAAAAAATATTAATGTAGCCAAAAAATCACAGGGAGAACTTTTGTAGGTAATGAACTGCTCGTCATTTTTTGCCTAACAAAAATATCGTCGAAAAACGGATTTTTGGGAACTCTAGAGCTATTTTCCCACCCTTCCACAAATTCCAAGTAGCTGAGATTTTCGGACAGACTTGATTCCCAGGTTTGGGGTTTTTCTGGCGTTAATTTACTGGATTAATACTAGTAATTTGATAAACATGGAAATCATTAACCTTTAGAAGAAGAAAAAAAACTAGAAAAATAATTAAAAAACCACCTCGTGACATTTTTTTAGTTAAGTAATTCTTTTTTTTAACTTTCTGTCCTTGGTCTTCATAATAGACATTACTAATCCTTTCCAGCTGCGCATTAAATCTAGTGGGGGGATTTAGATGAAATTTGGTATAAGGGGGGTTTTGGGGTTGTTGATGACGAAAAGTCATTAGCAAGCTGCTGTCTACCAAAAACTTTGGAATCATATCAAAAGGGTTTAAACTAAAATACACATTTACTCATTAAATAGTGTCTAAAATATATTTTTTATCTATAAAAAAAATTTGAGGACAAATGTTGCAATTTTAATTTAAAAAAACATTTTCGGTAAATACAAGACCTTGAACAAAATCTATTGTTAGGTACATTAAATTTTTATTTTGAATAATGAGCTCGATTTTATGTAAGCATTTAATTTGTCGATTAACCCTTAACCGGAGGCGTGTCGTCTGGCTGTATATATAATTTAACCTATTTGTCAATGAAGTAACATATTTTGTTGTATTCCAATTTTCCTTATTTCCAAATACTTCACAAAGGATTATAAAATTGAATTTTATATTTTTTAAATGATCTTGAGTTCCGCCAAATAATCCTTCCCTGCCAACACGAAAAAAAAAAATAAGAACAATACCAAGGGTAAGAACCAATGAAAATAAATATATTTTTATTTAAAGAACAAATTATTAAACAATTAAAATATTTCCCAAGAAATTTAATCCTATTTTGGATGCAAAGTTCAGATAAATCAATATACCGGGTGGTCTTTAAGTAATTGTACATCGAATTATGGTAGATTCCTCACTTTAAAATATTACGATTTGAACCAACTTGCTCTAATAAAATGTTGCTAATAAGGAATATACAGGGTGATTAAGGTTAAACTTTAAGATTTATTTTTTGCAATAACGTTAGCGTTTTTGTATATGTATACATAAAAATTTGAAACTGGGGGGTTTTTGGGCACGAGAAATCATAATCTGGTACCTACTTCGATGTAATTTGTAGAGGGCGCTAGTTATGGCACATTTGTGGCATAAATGTGCGTTAAACCTTTTTGCTCTTTAAGTTAGCGCTATTCTTGTAAAAGAATATTAAAGCCACGTTATTTCAGTAGAAAAAAAAAGCATACTTGTTATTAACCTTAAAACTTATCGGTTTACGAGATAATCGCATTTTAGGGATCTGCTGCATGATTACACCAGTCGGTAATTTTTTTTCTTCTGGCTTTTTTTTTTCTTCTGACCTCCTGA
The DNA here is from genome assembly GCA_949320105.2 of Crepidodera aurea. Lineage (NCBI taxonomy): Eukaryota > Metazoa > Arthropoda > Insecta > Coleoptera > Chrysomelidae > Crepidodera > Crepidodera aurea. The sequence goes on along the minus strand of OX439472.1, from coordinate 32,749,717 downwards.
ATCCAAATATGACCTCAGTTTTCCCCAATCACCTACCGTTTTCGAGGGGTGGCCCCCCACCTATTTTTATCACCTTTCCATAATTTGGAGGGATGAAAAAACAAAACAGTGGGTGATGACGAAAAACTGAGATCATATTCGGATTCCGGTCATTTTACATAATAATCAGCAGGAATAGTGTCAGGGCCAGAAAAAAATTTTTTTTTTGCCGACCAGAGTAATCATGCAGCTAAAATGTGATTATCTCGTAAACCGTTAATTTTTAAGGTTAATAACAAGTATGCGTTTCTCTGTTAAAATAACGTGGCCTTAATATTATTCTACAAGAATAGCGCCAACGTAAAGAGCAAAAAAGTTTATCGCACATTTATGCCACAAATGTGGCATAACTAGCGCCCTCTACAAATTACATTGAAGTAGGTATCAAATTCTGATTTCTCGTTCCCAAAAACCCCCGAGTTCCATATTTTTATGTATACATATCCAAAAACGCTAAAGTGATTACAAAAAATAAATATGGAAATTTAACCTTTAACACCCTGTATATTCCTTATTAGCAACATTTTATTAGAGCAAGTTGGTTCAAATCGTAATATTTTAAAGTGAGGAATGTACCATACTTCTATGTACAATTACTTAAGGACCACCCTGTATATGCTTCACGGTGGTAAAAATTTCTTTACAATATAAATATAAAAATTCTAAATAAAAAATTAGAATCACAAAAAAGCCTTGATGATTAAAATTTTGATAAAAAAATTCCTGGCGGAAGTGTTTTTAAATTAATAATTTCATTGTGATAAAATTGTTTTAAGTACGTTTTCATATTTACCTACCATTTAAAATAGTAGGTACATAGTACAAAAATTATTTTTATTTACAGGGGTACCTCTAAAAGTAGTTCTAACCAATACAAAGGACCAGGCACCTTTCTAATGGGAAAATGGCTTTCCGTCAAATTTTTTGGTATGATGTAGAACTCGATGCTCTGACAAAAAGTGACCATTGGCCCAAACCGATCCTATGGCTAGTTTTCGAGGTACAGGGTGTTAAACATCGGAAATGCCACTTTTTTGTAACCAGATTTCTCATAATAGACCTGTTTTATGGGCGTTTGTTGTACAAAACATGAATTATAGATTATTTGGCAACAATATTTTATAAACAAATACTGTACAATTTGGTTATTTACAGGGTGGTTCGAAAATAAGTAATATGATTTTTTTGAAGAAATTATTTTTGTTATAACAGCTTTAAAAATACAAGCATATGTCATTGCATAATGAATATATACTTCTTGGTGATGAATCATATTTTATACAGGGTGACTCATAAATGTAGGTAGAGAAGACATATAACGTATTTTAGCTTTAACGAATCGCCCCGTATAAACGATGTGTATTATCTTAAACAAATGTACGACCTGTCACTCTACCACCAGTATATGGCATACAGCGTGTTAAACTGATTGCAAACACTTTAAAAATTAGAAAACTTATTTTCGAACCAAATTGTACAGTAATTGTTTATAAAATATTATTGCCAAATAATCTATAATTCACGTTTCCTACAACAAACGCCAATAAAACAGGTCTGTTATGAGAAATCTGATTACAAAAAAGTGGCATTTCCGATGTTTAACACCCTGTGCCTCGAAAACTAGCCATAGGATCGGTTTGGGCCAATGGACACTTTTTATCAGAGCATCGAGTTCTACATCATACCAACTTTTCAGAAAATTTGATGGAATGCCATTTTCCCATAAGAAAGGTGCCTGGTCCTTTACATACAAGGACCTTTTAAAAAGTAATATTCAAAGAATAACATTTCCAACAAAATTGTACTTACAGGGTTGTGTTTGTGTCGTCGTAGCGCCATACTGATAGGCTATGTGTGGATACATGGGTAATTGAGATACAAAACTCGCCGTTTGCCTTGGATTATACGCGTACGGAACGGAATTCGACGAAATGTATACTTGTGGTGGAGCCACATGCATGAACTGAGGTGGTTGCGCCGGCGAAAACAAAGGAGGCTGCTGAGGCTGCAAATGAATTAAAAAAATAATATAAAAAAGTCAAAAATCAAATTAGGTTTCTAGGTGTATAAAAAGTATTTCTTACCCTCGCGTTGTGGTTAGCCATTCTTGGAGGTTGACTAGGTGGACCTGCAGCTCTTGTATAATAAGTTCCCGCAGGCGGTCTAACAGTAAACTGAAATAAAAAAAATTTACATTAAATGTAAATTTGTACACAACTAATCATTTCATATAATAAATAAAGGTTTTGTTCAAAATATAGTAATGATTTAAAATTTATCAATATGTCCTCGTATAATGGTGGATTAAAATATCAAAAATACGAATTGTGTAAAATTCGATAATGGTTGCTCCAAGATAGATAAAATAATTCTCCGTTTGATAACTAGTTGATTCAATTTGATAGTTAAATATACGTAAAAAATAGATATTTATCAATTTATATTTGCCACTAAAAAGAATCGGAAAAAAAATGTCTTAGTGACATACATATTTTTAAGAGATTTAGTTCTGATTCTGTTTAGTGGCAATTACCGAACTTTATCTTTATAAAATTCAACTACGTCACGAAAACTGTCCAAAAAAATAATAAAACAATGAATACCTGTAACCAGATAAATAAAGACCCCTAAAGAGGTCGTTGTTAAATCATTTGACGACTTTTTTACATCGCACATATGCATAGATAGGATAGCGTATAGGCAATAGACGAGACTATTGATTAACTAGTACGCGACACATAACGCACAGACTGCTGATAACGTTAAGATTATCGTAACGAATACTGAACACTTACTGATAAAAAAAAGAATCGTTTTTAACATTTATGTTTAATCTACAAGTAGTTTGTAGGTATTAATAAAAATACTGATAGCGATTTTACGAGACTTTAATCTTTGTTATCTTTTTTTTTATAATAAAATTTTGGAAAATCTAGTATGTAAAAGTATGTTTTATTAAAAAATGTCCATGTTTTCCAGCTACAAAACATATTTTATTAATTTTTATTTCCAATGAAAATATGATAAAATATTTTAATTTGGAGTGGATGTAATAACCCATAAAGAAAGGACAAACTAATAAATAAAAATAATTAAAGCAGGTGATAGTAATTTAAAGTGTTTCATACGTAGCAAAGTTTACAAGATCACAATATACAGTGTGTCCAATTAAGTCGGTACCATATGGAAAACTTTTTTATTATTAGTTTTAGGAAAAAAGTTATTCTTGATAAAAATTCGTGCATGGTCAAAAACCTAAAATGCAACTATCAGATATCAAATTTTTACAGTCGTATACGAGGTTTGTCAAAAAATACGAATTTTGCTCAAGAGTATGAAATATGAAAAAAACATGTTTCTAATGACATTTTACGTCAACATACCGATTTTGAACAAGATATTCCAACTTTAAGAAAATTTTCATTTTTAACATTTTTATACGCCCCCGTAACTGACACTTTTGAATTAATTGAAAAAGCTTAAAAGGAACGAAAAGACAAGAATTACATACCAATTTTTGTTAATATTGTTCGATGGTGTTGTTAGTATGTCTGAAAAAGTTGACGACAAATAAAAAATTCCTTTATTATTGATTTTTAAAAAAATATTCTTCATAAAAAGTTCTGCATCACATTATAAATTAATAAGCGGGAATTAAATTTGCAAAATATTTAATGGGATACAAGGAACACCAACAAATTTTAATCCGGGCTAGTATGGGTTTGTAGTGGAGTGAAATAAAAAAAATTAAAATTCGATTTTCATTTTTTATATTGATTCATATTGATAAATCAATATACAAAATTAAAATCGATTTTTTTTTATTATTCCCTAAATTGGGCACTTTAAATAAAGAAATAAAATGTTGGATTTTCTTAGACAAAAGTACACACAAAATCCTTCTTTTTAAGATAAAAATTTTTTCTCTGCTATTGTTTTTGCAAAAATGGAGGCCAATTTTCATTTTCAGAATATTTTCATCTAATTTCACTCAACTATTGTAAGGACCTTGTGAACATTCTTAAATTTTTCAATGAATTGAAAATTGTCACTTACGGGGGTGTATCAAAAAATATTAAAAATGAAAATTTTGTTAAAGTCGGAATATCTTGTTAAAAATTGGTATGTTGACGAAAAATGTCATTATAAACAAGTTTTTTTAATTCCTTTTTTCATACTTCAAAAATAAAGGTACTTTTCTCTTAAACAAAATTCATATTTTTTTGACAAACCTCGTATACCACTAAAAAAAATCGGATGTGACCATGCACATGACTTTACCATACTTTAACGGCCCTACGGGCTCATAATCCCATTACTCGTACATATTTAAGGCAGGCCATGCCTGGCAAGAGCGTGCAATTGTCTCCATGAAACAAAACACTTCTACTGCGCTTGCGCTATTATGCAACTATGTTATTCCATATTTTATTTTTAACTCGCTTATAATACAAAATTTGAAAAAAGTTTTTAAACAAAATTTATAGTAAATTTAATTTAAAATAAATTTTTTCTCTTAATATTTTTACATAAACTTAATAGAAACGATAATAATTGCGAAAATCTGAAAATTCTCAAGAGTAAACCCCCACTTCCGGTTGTCCGATTTTGCCCAAAATCTAATCAGCTCATTAGCATGTTGTAAAAATGCTAAATATAAAATTTGGTTAGGATCGCAGTTGGAGTTAGAGCGCACACAAATTTTTCCGGACTACATACTCCATACATACATTTTCTGGAAATGGTCTTAAATGACTTAGGGGGCCTCAAAACATGTAAATCCACTGAAAGCTGAACTTTTTTTTTGCGATTACAATACTTTACCTATGGTAAAGTAAAAAGTTGATATCTGATGGTTGCATTTTAGGTTTTAGATCTTGCACGACTTTTTATCAAGAATAACCTTTTTTCCTAAAACAAATAATAAAAAAGTTTTCCTTATGGTGCTGACTTAATTGGACACACTATATTTTAAAATTAACGTTTTCTTCTTTAGGAATTTGGCCCACTTGATTTAATTAAATTTTTTCTCGGTGACAAAAAAATTTCTGTCGAAGTTGAAAAATCGTCTGCTTTTTCTATCTGTAGAGGGTAATACAGAAGGCTAAATTACAGAATTTTGGGGAATTTCGCAAAAGAGACTAGAAAAAAGTTTCTAGTGAGGTTGAACAACCGGCGGCATTTTCTAACTATTTTGATATATTTGAAAGGTTTTTAATTTTTGGAAAAATTTGGCTCATACATTATTGCAGTCCAAATCTCGGTGCAATTAAAATTTTTAAGATTTCCCCCCAAGCAAATGACCTATATCAATGTACCAACATTTTTTTTCTCTCCTATACTCAAATCAGAAGACACTTACGATAGGATTAATGGAAGGCTGCTGAGATAGCGTCTGCACTTTTAGATCGCCCGCATTTGGTGGTGTCGAAGATTGGTTAGGCGGTCCGGATGGCCCTCTCAGAGTGGGAGCCTGGTTCCCTCCCTGGTTGGGCGGCTGTGGTGCATAAGTTCCGGGAGGCGTCGACACCGGGAACCCGTCAGGTCCTAAAAAAAACAAAAAATCAATATATTAACTTTATTTAACAATATGGTAGGGGTATTTGATCCCTAAATAATAATAAATTTTGTTAGTTATGTGATTCGGATAGTTTTAGGCACTCCAAATTGAAAGGCTGACATTGTAGATTAAATTTATATGAATGAAATCTGACGAAAAAAATTAATTTGTGTAATTCTGGAGTTATCGCGTGATTTTAAAAACAGCCAAATTACCACCAGAAAATGAAAGATCGACAAAAATGTCTTTTTGGGTCAAAAAAAGGAAAATTTTACCAAAAGCTGACGAAACTGAATTTTGACATAAATTTCAAGGTAAAAAAAAAACGATTGGACGAAAAAATTTCTTTTGAATGATAAAGACACAGAACAAATTGTCTGGAGAGTTGGCACAATCGCCTCAACAGGAAGGTTTCCAGAATCTTATTCATCTAATAAGCGCAATAAAAGAAGAAAGTTTATATTAACAGTAATTGTCAATTGCAAATCCAAAAAAATATATATTATTAGATGAAAGAATAAAAAAGACAGTTAATGATTATATTAATAATAAAATTAGTATCGGTAGATGGTTAAGAAATTTATCACATATTGTAAAAATGCAAAAATCTTGTATGTGACTAATGATTAGAAAAGTCCCTGACTAAGGATTATTTTACCCAAAAATAGATAAGTCCCCAACTAAGAAGGGGCCATGTAGGAGCATATCATTAATTTTTATATCGAAGATATGACCCCTGAAACTAATATTGAAATAACCGCACCTCATCATCGATAGTAATAGACACCAGATAAGATTGTTTTCAATGTATTAATTTTTCCATTTTAAATTTTAAAATGTTTTTTAACAGTGTATTTTTTACCTTCTCTCGGGTTAAAAAATAAAATTTTTGATATTAACCGGTAAAACCCATGGAATATCAATAAATTTGAAGGTCCACGTACACCACTAAAAGTTTACAAACTAAAACGGAATAAAAGCATCGACCTAATCGTCTAATAATTTTAAGTATGCAGGCTACTCAGAATTTCATTATCGTCGAATCAGATTTTTACACTACGGTACCGAGTTTGCAATGAAGGTCGATGATAAACCGGTACGTTTACAAATCAAATTTAAATGCCACTTTCAACCACCGCTTTTGCAACTCTTTGCCACGTCGAGCTCTAATGTATACGTAACAAAGCAGGTGATAAAATAATTATCGTAAATATGGATGTATTATTTCACTTTCATTTTGAATTCGCGTGAGCAAAAGTCCCAAAAGCGAAAAGAAGTATATCGTTCGGAGGCTATATTTTTAATGAATTTTTTCTAATGCAGAAATTGCACTTTTCGAGATTTGAATACATTAAGGATGGTAAATACTTTAAGCGTATTTCGCTCAACAGCAAGGTGTAATATTTTTTCCTAATAGGACGCAGAGCGTTGAAGTTGAATGTTCTGGCTCTAAGGCAATTAACTTGTATTTTTTTTTTATTAAAATGGCCCATTTTTATGCATGGTTTATCCTTTTATTTTTCGGTGGATGACACACCCTGTAAACAAGTGTATAACCACTATATAACTATATAACTATAACTAGTATAATCACTAAATAAATTCCGAAAAAGACGACTCGCAATGGATGTAAGAGCTTAGTCAAATTTTTTCGATTTTATACACAAAGAGAAGCTTGTAAAAAATTCTTCAATAAATTTGGGCTGGAGCTTCGCGAGATATGTGGCAAAAACGGTATTTTTCGAGTTGCTTCACTATTTTTTAAATATCTCCGACTCTTAAGAGTCGTGGAAAAATAAAAAAAAAATTAAAATGACCGTGATGAAGTAGAGTAACGATCCGTATAGTAGTTTTTTTTTAAATGCATCCTAACCTCAAAAAACGAATTCACGCACATTATTTTTTTATCGAATTGGCAATAAATAACCAAAGAACATTCGAATTTTCTTAAACATTGGAGAAAATATATTTTTATGTCGGGAAGATATGGTAAAAATTAAAAAAACATGTATTTGTCCATCCAAACTCGGCATTTTTCGAAAAAAAAAAAAAAAATGAATTGGCCGCAATTTTTGAAAAAACAGTAGCAGAGAAAAATTTTTATCTTAAAAAGAAGGATTTTGTGTGTCCACTTTAGGGAATAATAATAAAAAAATTCGATTTTCATTTTTTTTCGCGATATTTATGCCTGATTCCCTTAGAAAAACTATATTTCAGTCCAAAAAATGTTTAAAAAAATATTTCAGGTTCTAAAGCACGATTTTTGTGAGGGAACGAATCAATATAAAAAATGAAAATCGAATTTTTATTATTCCTTAAATTGGGCACTTTAAATAAAGAAATAAAATGTTGGATTTTCTTAGACAAAAATACACACAAAATTCTTCTTTTTAAGATAAAAAATATTTTCTTTCGAAAAATGCCGATTTTGGCTGGACAAATACATTTTTTTTTATTTTTACCATGTCTTCCCGACATAAAAATACATATTTTCTCCAATTTTTAAGAAAATTTCGAGGATTCTTTGGTTATTTATTGCCAATTCAGTAAAAAAATAATGTGCGCGAATTCGTTTTTTGAGGTTAGGTTACATTTTTTAAAAAACCCTACTATACGGATCGATACTCTACTTCGTCGCGGTCATTTTAATTTATTTTTTATTTTTCCACGACTCTTAGAGCCGGAGACATTTAAAAAATAGTGAAGCAATACACTCGAAAAATGCCGTTTTTGGCACATATCTCGCGAAGCTCCAGCCCAAATTTATTGAAATTTTTTTTTTTCCAAGCTTCTCTTTATATATAAAATCGAAAAAACATTGACTTAGCTCCATAGATCCATATAAAATTCTAATTTCAGTCCACTATATATGGAGAAAATGCTCGAAACGAATTTAATCTTAACACTAACAATGGATAACATAACAAATATAAAAAATACAAAAATAAAAAAGATACCTACTGAAAAAATCATACTCATTACCGCTGACTGGTGGAATAGGCTGGTAACTATGACCCCACATTAAGGAAAATAACTTTCAACAATAATTTAAAATAAAAAAAATTGTAACAGCGTATAAAATTACCCAGTTTATAAGTAATAATAAAAAAATAAATTCTACATGTTTATAGAGTCTAGTCTATAAACAAATATCACAATATTCACTAAAGCACTGACTCCAACAAGGTCTTAAACTCAACTGAATCTGGAAGGAAAAGTTCAAAATCCAGGTAAGTATCATTAGTATTTAGTCATTACGATTTGGGATTTCCTCCCCTACGATTGGATAGTGAAATTACCATTAACGGGATTAAGGGCGTGTTTTGACTCTAGGAAAATATTAGTAATACATTTCTACCGGTTTTAGTTGTTTGGTAGACACAAAATAAACTTTTTATCACATTCAAGACGTAAAATATTAAGCGTCCCGTCAGCAAATTCCTCAATATTATGATAGGAATGAACATAACTGAGACTGTTTTAAAAACAGCGCGTCCGGATTGCGTGTTATTTTTGATGTTTTGTAACGAACAATTCTAAACTATTAAGCATATATTTAAAAATTTTTTAGAAGCGAAACATGCGTATGTGCCAAAAAGTAATCGGGCTATTTTGTAAAGGAAATTCTAAGATGAGTTGAATTTTTATAGATTCTTCAAGAGATATTTCTACTACTTTTTAAACATCTAATTTTTTTATATACAGGGTGAGTCACGGTGAACGCCACGGTCCATTGTGGCTAAACGGTTAATATTTTGAAAATTTTGTTTATTCACGGATATGTGGGTTGATAAAGGCTACATTTTAAAATTATTTTGAATTATAATCCCAAAAAAGTGTGGCGTATCAAAGTTATATTATTTCTTATGGAAGGCCCTATACTTTATAGCATTTATAGATTGTCCGTTAAAAATAAGATAAACTTTCTTAAGTATTCCCTATACCTAAGCTGAAAAAAATTGGACTTTAGTTGAAAGCAATAATGTATTTATACATGGCGTCCAAAATGGGGCGATTCTCTAATGACATATTCAAACGACATTATCTTTCTTATTTTAAATAGGACACCCTGAATTTTATAATCCTATTATGTAGCAAATTCCATTACCTTTTAAAAATTATAAAGGTCTACTATGCCTAAATCTATTAATTTTGGAGTTATTTTTAATTTTGTTAAATTTTACATTATTTTTCCACCGTAATGCCTAAATATAACACCCTGTATTTGATCAGCTTAGACTATAATCCGAAAAAATTACCTTTGAAACTATGTGTTTGGTTTTGACATTATTAAAAATGTTTCGAGATGCATCAAAATCTGTATGGTTAACCGTCATACTAATCCATTATTATGAAAAGTGGATTAATCTGTAAACAGCACATTATAAAAAAAATCATCTTCACTAACCTTCTCCAACGCCTATAAACAAAAATCTATCCATCTTTGAAAATCTGTCATAGTCTGATCATAGTCTAAGCTGATCAAATACATGGTGTTATATTTAGGCATTATGGTGGAAAATAATGTAAAATTTAACAAAATTAAAAATAACTCCAAAATTAATAGATTTAGGCATAGTAGACCTTTATAATTTTTAAAAGGTAATGGAATTTTCTACATAATAGGATTCTAAAATACAGGGTGTCCTATTTAAAATAAGAACGATATTGTCGTTTGAATAGGTCATTAGAGAATCGCCCCATTTTGGACGCCCTAATTAATTTTAAACAACTCTAAATACATTATTGCTTTCAGTTATTAGTCTAATTTTTTTAGTTAAAATTGGATTTGGCTGATTCCATAGGTTTCCAAGTTATCGGTTTTCTTCTAAGTGCTTCCATTTTTAGAAATATCAAAATATCTCAAAAAGTAAAAAGCTTAGGTATAGGAAATATAAGAAAGTTTATCTTATTTTTAACGTATAATCTATAAATGCAACAAAATATGTAGGGTCTTCCATAAGAAATAATATAACTTTGATAAGCCACACTTTTTTCGGACAACCTGTATAATTCAAAATAATTTTATAATGAAGCCTTTATCAACCCACATATCCATGAATAAACAAAATTTTCAAAATATTAACCGTTTAGCCACAATGGACCGTCGCGTCTACCGTGACTCACCCTGTATAATTAAGATGTCGAAATTCGGTCTTCAAGATAACATTTCTACATCATTTTTCAAAATTTGAAACTTTCATTTCAGATGGTTTTAAGCGGTGGGAGGTTGTAAAAGCAACTGTATCAGTTTCGTAAAAATGCAAAATTCTACTTTAAATAATAATAATAATCATCTTTATTCAATAAATACTTCGCCGATTGAAAATCAAACAAGATATTAAAATTGTATCTTGAAGGAACATTTTCACATCTATTCTTTACAATTTTTCCAAATTTTAAATTTCTATCTCAGATAGTTTTAAAGTGGCGGGGTTGTAAAGATGACTATGTCATATCCTTAAAAACGTGAATTTAGATTTTAATATCCTAAACCAAAACACAACCTCATATTTACGTACAAAAAAAAAAAAAAAAAAAAACAAAAACCAATAATTGCCTCCAATTCTCATCTACATCATGCTATAACTCTTACGTAACAAAGCATAATATCAAATAATAATAAAGCTGTAAGAAATGAGGTCGTTGCTAATGTGATAACTGTCAAAGATCGAATTATGGCCTGGAAGATTTTCCCTTCTCTAGAAAAGGCCAATAGAGACATATTGGTGTTCCGCTTATTTTTGGAGACAGGAGTTTATTCAAGCCATTCAGGATCAAGTCATACTATAAAAAATATATGGAAAAACTTGATGTAGAATGTGTTACAGAGCTTTTGAAACAATATTTTAAACCAGGCCCCACCTGTAAGATATAACCTTTTACCAGAAAATAATAAGTAAAAGATATTTTATGACTTTCCCATACATACAGATGAAACGATGACTGTCAATAAACCAGACCTTGTGTTTCCTAACTTAAAAGAAAAGATAGCAATCCTGATAGACGTGATACATCAAAGTGATCACAATATAAATAAGGCTGATTAAGAAAAATAAAATACAACACACTGAAAAGTGTCGAAATTGGTAATATTTATTATAGAAACAGGTCTAATAAATATAAAATTTATCAAAATCATTAGTAAAATGACAACTAGATCCAAAATTATACTAAAAATGCAAGCCAATCAGGTGATCAAATAATTAAATATAACCACCCCCATCTCAAACAACGATTAAAAATGGAGTAAACAAAATATTTCGCCATGAATCATTTCTATAAACAAAATCTCACAATATTTACTTGCAGATTTCGAAAATATTAAAAAACGGACATCGGATTGTTTAGTTTACAACGATAAGACATTTCTATTCATGTAGTGATACTATGAAAAATGTCGAAATGTAGAGGTCGTTGTAATTTGTAAGATAAAGGCGTATTCATCATCTAAAATAAATAACGATTTTTTAACCATTAATTTTTTATCTAATAAATATTAAATTATGGTCCTGTAGTCTTCGAATAAGGTTGTGGTTAGTTTTCTTGGTTTATTTCGATTTAAACATACCCTTTGGGAAAATGACGGGGTTGGATTATTTAAGTCATATTTTACTTTAAAGAAATTTTTTACAAATATTTTAAAACCATTTGCTTAGTAAACAATAGATTTCTTCTTTCATTTTTTAAAAATAATTCGTTAAAAAAAAAGATTCTTCTATAAATTAGATGCCACTGGTTTACAATAACAGCTTTAGGTACCGATCCAGTTCCAAAATAGACAGGGGATTTCCAAGTTGTCATAAACAAGATGTATCTTGCTTAATGTGCATGTTTATTGAGTAATTGACTACCATTTAAGGTATTAGTATAATCCTGAAGTTTTTCTTCAAAAAGTTATGGTGGTATTTTTGATATAAAAAATCTCAGTCGTTAAGCTTTAGGTAAACAAAATCTTCAAATATTATATTTAGAGATTTATTCAAACTAGTAATAAAGCAACTCGACACAATTACTATAAATTAAAATGCATTATGTTAACTGGGACATTTAACATCACCTGATAACCGAGTGATCAAGTTAATCAAGATATAGAAAGAATCTTGTTTTGACACACCCCGTATACTTGGGATTTACTTTCACTCTATTAAATTAACTGACTGATTGCATTCCAAATGATTTGATTTATATGGTACTATAGGAATCTGTAATTTTACCGAATATTTGGATTTTTTTCTAAGGGGTCGATTCTTTTAAATATCCAGTACATTAATTTCCACGAAAAATTACGTAAATTGAATAAAATTTCTTGTAAAGTATAACTATTTTCGGATCATTTTTCCAAAAACAATTTTTCATTAAAATAATCAATGAGAAAATGGACAAGTGAAACTTTTTTATTATTAATTTTAGGAAAAAAAGTTGTGCATGGTCTAAAACCTAAAATGCAACCATCAGATATAAAATTTTTTCAGTCGTATACGAGATTTGTCAAAAAATATGAATTTTGCTAAAGAGTAAAGTACCTTTATTTTTGAAATATGAAAAAAAATTATTAAAAAAATTTGTTTCTAATGACATTTTACGTCAACATACCGATTTTGAAGAAGATATTTCAACTTTAAGAAAAATTTCAGTTTTGACATTTTTTGATACACCGTAACTGATAATTTTGAATTCATCATTTTGTCAATATTGTTCGATGGTGTGGTTAGTATGTCTGAAAAAGTTGACAACAAATGAAAACTTCCTTTATTATTGAGTTAAAAAAAAATTCTTCATTTTGCTTATAAACGGAAGTCTAGTATGGGTTTGTGAACATTTTTAAATTTTTCAATGAATTCAAAATTGTCACTTACGGGGGTGTATTTTCTTAAAGTCGGAACATCTTGTTCAAAATCGGTATGTTGACGTAAAATGTCATTATAAACAAGTTTTTTTTAATAAATTCTTTTTCATACTTTAAAAATAAAGGTACTTTTCTCTTGAGCAAAGTTCATATTTATTGACAAACAAATAAAGAATAACTTTTTCCTAAAATTAATAATAAAAAAGTTTCCCATGTATATATGGTTCCAACTTACTGAGACATACTGCATAAATCCATACTTGTTTGTGGAAAATAAATTCAATACATCAAACTGGGAAAACCCAACTTATGGTTTCTCAATTGAATCTTGGTTTTATCAATTTGTTTTTACTCGTCAAGGTCTTTTAAAAATTCCTCCGAGAAATTATTGAATGGACAAAATCATGTGACAGTAGAATATTTTTTCAATTTCTTAATTCTCTATCTATGCACATATTAGTTTACCGAATGTATTTTATATTGTCTTCCTAATACATAGTTTCTAGGAAGATTATGTATGAAAGAACGATAAATAAATAATAAATGTTTTAGATCGAACTATGAAATCACAGGAAGTTTATTGAAGTCCGGTTGTCAAATTCGTTTATAATCGTTTAATTAAAAACATTCGGCAACGATGAAATATTTTCATATGGGGTTTTAATGCTTCCGGAATTGTAATAACAATTTATTACAATCATAATTGAAGCTTTATAAACATACACACTTCAAACAATTTAGATATTTTCATTTTTTCAAATTTGAACATTAATAAAGACTGACCACCCCTATTGTATACAGTGTGATATCAGTCCAGTCCTTTGATACTTACATAACTTCGTATGAGACAAAAGACCCGTATTCGTTTTTAAATATAAATTCCTCTTTACAGCAATACCAAGTTTAATAGTTACAGTATATAACAACGCTCGATTTTTCCAAATTTACTATAAAAATGTTCGGATCTCTTCTGAAACAACTCTTCATGTATTTGAAGAAACTCATACCCAATATCCACAAAAGGTTAATGTTTGGGATGAGTACGTGAAAATTTAAATGATAAGACCAAACGGACCAATCGACACCCCTTGTAATCTACAATCATCAACTGTGTGTGTGGAGGAAAATAATGAGAGGTTTGTTGAAATCATATTTCAACAATACGGTGTTCATCCGTAATATTTTCTGGATTAGACGACAAGGAAGCATGAAATGACCAGCACCTTTACCGGATCTACTGCCAATTGACAAAATGTTTTTGAGGTTAATACCAGGATTAAAGAGAAATAAAAAAAATATTAACGGAAAACAAAATGTGGATAAAAATCAATTGATGTAATTGGAACGCCTATATATATGGCAGATCTGACCACTGGTGATTTTTTCTATTTTAAATAACGTTTCAAATTTACCGATGCAAACATAGACAAACAAATTTCTTTAGCTTATAAATTTTGTTTATTTCCATATCCCTTTTTATTTACCTCTAATGATCTGATATTTTTGACCCACGTAAACAAATTATTTATTGCGAATGTTTAAGAGAAATTAATAATAAAATCGTGTTGTTTACCTAATGAGACTGTATATTTTGATTTTTTCACGTAAACAAATACAGTAATGCGGTAGGTAGTTTGAATATATCCAAAACAAATTGTGTTTGTTGATCTATTTTGCGTTTTGTTTCTTCCTTCTTATCTAGGATTCAAAACAACAAAGGTAAGCTTACAGAGGGTGTCGTAAAAGTTAAGAATACGTTGAAACTTTTGAAAAAATATAAATTAAACATTATTTATGTGCAAAAGTTTAGTTGAATAAACATTTTTATTTACGATTGAACAATAAAACGCTCTTTATAGGACAGTTTTGCGTCAATAAAGTAATTGTCAACCTCATTGACAAATTGCAAGACAACTAATTTGACATGTTTAAAAAATAAACATCTACTTGTCATCACAATTGCTGTGAGCTAAAATCGTATACAGGTATAATCAAATTTTTATTTTTTTAACTTTTTTTTTAATTGCAATCGTACATAAAATCATATATATGACGCATACAAAAACAGGCTTTATTGACTCATCATTTTATAGTCCTTTTTTATGTTGAAGTAAAAAAGTTATATGAATTAAAAAAATGCTATAAAAATAGTGAAATATCTGAAAAATTACGTCTAATCCTCAAAACAATGCCAAAATGTTTTTTCTCAAAAATACAATATACAGGGTGTTTCATAATTAAATCGACATACGTAAACTGTAAATAGAGTTACACTTAGTTGATCCCAAAAAACCTTAGTTACTGGGTCTAAGGCTTTTAATAAACGAGATACAGGGTGTTTGATCCATTTCGGCCAATATTTTCATAAACCGTAACTTTAGAACCACCCTATAGATTTCTCTCATACTTGGTATAGGTATATTGTGTTGATAGCCCAATCCTATAGTGTAAGAGCTACAATTAAAATCCAGATCCGGATTAAGAAGAATTTGTAAAATTTGAAAATCCCCAAAATAACACCCTGTACATCAGATTTTCACCGAACAAATTGTTCGGTATCTGAATTCGATCTCTCTGTGTGTGTTTATGAATTTTAAAATTCTGACTTCACATTTTGATAAAGCATCCAAAAGTAAGTAGGGTTTGATGTGCCCCTCTGTACCACTTCGGGAACTCCTTCAAAATGGGGTCCAAAATATGAAAATTTTTAAGTTTAAAATGACATTGAATTTAAAGTAGACACATAGTGAATGACAATTTTGGTAAAAGTGGTAAATTTTGGTAAGAGTGTGGCTGTGTTGATTAGAATAAGAACTATCAATCTAAAATTTTATTAATACTGTCATTACAATTTGTTCGGTCTATGGCAATGCTAGAAGAGCATTCTCAACTGGTTTAAAATTTGTATGTATATTTGAAAAGAACGGAAAAAAATGAGCTAAAGGGAAATTGCACATTCCATTCTACTACTGGAGTTTTAATGTCAAATTACATCAAATGCATTATTGTCATATTCACAATCGGCAACTTTCGAAATACCTGGTAGATTTCATTCATTTGGTACATGTAGCATCTTTTAGTAGCCCAATCGTATAATGTAAGGACTACACTACACTTAAAATTCAGATTCGGATCTGAATTTTAAGATTTGTGTACTTTTATAAAATTGGTATGGATATTTTTCAAATCAAAAATGGAAGTGCCAAAATAAAAACTGTTCGAAATTAGAAATTCGTGTGAGAAATTTGTGTGAGAAAGTGTGAGAAATATATAATTTATTTTAAAATATAATTGATACAAAAAATGTTATATATTTTTAACTTAGATATTCCCAACTTGGTCAGTACGCCAATGATATCCTTAAGTAAAAAATAAAAACCTGACCGGCCATCAATTAATTTTATTGCACCTCTCAAGTTATTTTATATCTCTTTAGTCTTAAATTCAAAGAAGAAAGCATTCCATTTTCATCCGGCCACTATGTTATCTGTGATTTCCCAGAAGGTCGTAATCTCTGACTACTATTATAACCTTCCTCGAAATAATTATGTTTGTCAAGATATTTTCGATATTAGCGTTTTTCAAAAATCACATTTAAGTGTCTCATTGACAGTCGTACTTAATGCTAATAATTAGGGTTTTATTGGTATTTTACAATTTAAAATAGTTTAATGTCGTCTCAATTCTTATAATTGATATACTGGCAACTAAAAAGATGTATAAATGGTTTTTAATTCATGTTAATGTCCCTGGATTATAGTAGACGATACAATCTTGAAAAATTCAGGTAGAAAAAGCCAATCCTGTAAGTCGACAATGATACCAAATTCAACCCTGTCATTTATGATGACTACAATATAAGCGTGCCATAATGAATTTTTCAATAGGGAGGCATTAAAAAAGATACCCAAATAAAATATTTATCACTTTTGACCCCAAAATTTAGAAGTATTACTAACAAAAGCATAAAAAACTTCATTTTGACGGGTGAAATAGAATTTTGTGAATGGGCAAAGTCAAAATTTAAAAAAATCGAACGGAAATTTGAATTGAATATGTAATTGAAATAGTGAATGTATTTAAGAAAAAGTTGAAGATGGCCCAATAAAAAAGTAAGAAATTCAAAATACACGAAAAGGGGTAAATATTGATGCAAAATTAATTGGCATTATCGAAATTTAAGAAAAAAAAAGTATCAAATTTGGATAGAAAATTGATTGACATTGATTGACCTGACCAGGCACCTTTCTTATGGGAAAATAGCTTTCCGTCAAATTTTCTGAAAAGTTGGTATGATGTAGAACTCGATGCTCTGACAAAAAGTGTCCATTGACCCAAATAGTTACTAGTTGTTCTAAAATAATATAAAAAAAGGTTACTAATTAAGAAAACAGAAGGATGGGTCACATTTTCGGAAAACTGGTCATAGTACAACAAAATTTTGCTCAGTTAAATTCTGAACTTCTGTTAATGTGAAATTGTATTAATTTATAAAGTTGACGGAGAAACTTTTAAAATACAGGGTGGTTACAAAACACAGGTTTTCAAATTTTTAAAGTGTTTGCAATCAGTTTAACACGCTGTATGACATAGAATGGTGGTAGAATGACAGGTCGTACATATGTTTAAGATAATACAAAATTTTTATAACACATAGTTTATACGGGGCGATTCGTTAAAGCTAAAATACGTTATATGTCTTCTCTAACTACATTTATGAGTCACCCTGTATAAAATACGATTCATCACCAAGAAGTAAGTACTTAAACTATATATTCATGATGCAATGACATTTGCTTGCATTTTTAAAGCGGTTATAAAAAATAATTTATTCAAAACAACCATATTACTTATTTTCGGACCACCCTGTAAATAACCAAATTGTATCGAGATTGTTTATAAAATATTGTTGCCAAATAATCTATAATTCACGTTTTCTACAACAAACGCCAATAAAACAAGCCTGTTATGAGAAATCTGATTACAAAATAGTGACATTTCCGATGTTTAACACCCTGTACCTCGAAAACTACCCATAGGATCGGTTTGGGCCCATGGGCACTTTTTGTCAGAGCATCGAGTTCTACATCATATCAACTTTTCAGAAAATTTGATGGAAAGCCGTTTTCCCATAAGAAAGGTGCCTGGTCCTTTATGAAAAAAGTATTTTCCCACTATTTTCCAATTGGTTTAAGAGAAAATTGAAAATAGCCCAATAAAAAAAGTACGAAATTAAAAATCAATGAAAAGGGGAAATTATTGATGCAAAATTGATTGGCATTATCGAAATTTACAGAAAAAAAATATGAAAATTGATTTTTCGACTATTATTAATGACATTTTGGAGTTAAACTGTGGGCATTGAATAAAACAACTGTGTTATCGAAATATTGTCATGTAATGTATACAGATTTGGATGAGTTTCAAATAAATGTCCAATGATAGTTCGCTACCGTCCTAACTGTGCCAGTATAACCCACAACTGTTTGATAATTGCCCACGATTGCAGTGCGACGTACGACCCTGCCCTCAAACGTCACTAACTCCCCTCCCCACGAACTTATTATTTTAATCAAAAGATTGGTATGTCAAAGGTCAATCTGAGACAACGGAAACCCAGTAATATTGAAGTAAGGAGCCCGCATAATTTGTCGTATTTTTGGATTACTTATCGAAAGAATTAAATAGAGATCATTGAATTAAAATGAGCGGTAATTAAATGTATGGGAAATTAAGCTATAAAAATATCAAAGATTGGACCATTAATTTTGTTGTAAAGATTCGTCCAAGGACATAACTTTTTACCAGAAAATTTTATTTACAAAATCAAAAATTTAAAGCTCTTCTTGCTGAGTTCCGAAAAAGCTAGCAGCATCTTATAAGCAAAAGCGGATTCAAATATCTATTGATTCTCGACATAAATATGGGAGTACCTTATGGTTCCTTTTTGAGACCAATATGAGGATCATTTAAAGAAGGAATTCCCAACTACTTCCTGTTCTAGAATTATTATAGTACGATTATCAGAAAAATCAAAAAGCAGATTCATAACTGCACAGTGTACATGCTATAGGTTATTTATTTTAGCGAGGCAGTGACGACATACGTCAAAAATCTGCGGCGTTGCCAGATAGAATTTTTTTTCGTTCACTTAAAGATAAAATTTGTAACTACTCCTAAGTGAGTAGGTAGCCAATTTGTGAGGTGTGAGATGTTTTGCGTGATAATTATATCATGAGAACATGAGAATTAAAATTTATAGTAGGTACTTATGCTAAAACTTCTAATGTCCAAGCCATTTAATTTAAGGGTTGCATAGGGCGCCATACCGTTTCTTTTTTTAAATTAATTAGTACAACCAAAAAATAATATATTATATTTTTTTTAAGAAAAGCTTAGAAACAAATATGGAATAGGTAAAGGAGTGTTGTAAAAAATAGTTGATTATTAACGTAAAATGATTTTATATAATGAAAAAAAATAACTGTTACCATTTCTTGACTTTTCCTGGGTAATGGTTTAGCCATTTTAAAAGTTTTTAAATTTCACCTCACACTGAAGACTGACACAATCAATTAGTTATGAAAATAACTGTTTGGTAATGAAAATTACTATTTCTTGTAAATTTTAAAGATAACTAAATACACAAAAAATGAAACAAAAATCTTAAAATATAACCTACAGACGAATGTAGATTAATAAATCAAGTATTTTCGATATATCACAACGGCAACGTCGTGAATTGTTGCCAACATTTAACAGTTAATTTCCCCTGCACGTTAAGTTTAAATCGTGTTTTATCTTAGTGTTTTCGTGTTTATTCCGTTGACAACAGAAATAACTAGAAATTGCGTCACTGTCTCGCTAAAATAAATAAGGTATAGATATATTCTGGAACTGGAAACGCAGAACCAAAACAACCTACCATAACATCTATTAATTTGGATCTTCTTGACATACATATCGGAGTACCCTCATGATTCCATTTTATGCCCAACGTTGGTTTCATTGTATGTGTATATATAAAATTATCGCGCAAAGGTGTCCATTCACAATCGATCCAATAGAGTGGAACGATGACGTATTTTGGAACGATTGGATTGATGCGCTGACCATTCACGACCACTCCATCACTCCACTTTGCAATGTTTATAGGTTAGGTGCACATTTTTCATTTATTTGTTTATGTTATTGTTTGTTTATGTTTGAAGAAACGAAAAGTAAAAATTCAACTTTATTTTACCTCCATTTATATCTTTAAATTTTAAAAATAAACAATTATTTATGTGGAACAATATATACCTTATTTATTTAAGCAAAGAAGTGACGTCATACGTCAAAAATCTGCGGCGTTGCCAGGTAGATTTTTTTTTCGTTCACTTAAAGATAAAATTGTGCCAGTTACTTTTTTCCTAGCTTGAATTTAAGTGCATCTAATGTACTATAAACTTGATTGAACATTGGAATGTATGTAAAAAGAATTGCGTCTATAGAACAATAAAATCTTGACTATAAAGCATTTTCAATAGTAAGAAAAATGTTTTAAGATTCAAATAAAAATTAATAGTGATACTCCTTTTAAAACTAAATTGGTTGCACGTCATAAATGACGTAACAATAATTTAAAAGTACTACCACCTACAGAATATTTAACAATAAAACTAATCATGCGAAATTGATTTTAAATGTCACAAATGCACATGAATATTCATTAAATTTAAATCTTAAACGTATATTTCCTTAATATTAATACTCAAAAGATCTTACTTCACAGTAAATATTTGTTAAAATTTCTGCATTTTGAACTTATTGTTTTTCAATGTTGGTGAAGCTGCTTGATGAAAAACAGCTATGCCCCCATTATTATTTTATGTGTCATTAAGTGAGGTTACGTTGACATGGGATCGCTATTTTATTTAAATATTGTTCTTGTGAATTGTGTAATTATATTTTCGTGTGTCGAGTTTTTTGAGAAATTAAACCAAAGAAAAAGAAGATTGTTTATATCAGTTTGTGTTCATTGATGAAACATGGATATTTAAGAATGGAACTGTAGGTCCTTCTTGGCAAAATGACAATAAGAAATCAGTCAGAAGCACAAAAGTTGATGGCAAGAGATAAGAAATAAAAATATTTGAAAATGAAATTCTCAAAAATTATTTTTATAGATCATACTTCATGCTGGAAATTCTAATGGAACCATACTAAGTGAATATCATGGCGAATTGAATCAAGACAATTTTTTACATTGGTTTGAGAATCAATTACTGAAGAACGGAATGAACCTTCACTAATTATTATGGTTTAAATTTTTTCAAATTTATTTGCCGAAATTACAAGTTCATTTGTTTTCAGCAGAAACATGTTTATTTCTGCAAATATACTTGAGTTTTTGTAGTTAATAGTTTAGAGAAATGTTATATAAGAAGAATAAATTTAATAATACATTTTTGGTATTTATTGCATTTATGACATTTTTTCGATTTGGCAACGATGTGCATTTAACATTTAATAACATTTATGACGTGCAACCAATTTAGTTTTAAAAGGAGTATATGTAGTATGTAGTTTTGGAATTTTTATTGTAATATGCCACTATGTAGTACATTGACACGTTGGAGGTCAATTTGTAACTACTCTAAATAAATCAAGAATTTAGCTGTCACAGCGGCAACGTCGCGAAGTGTTGCCAACCTTTAACAGTTACTTTCCAGTGCACGTTAAGTTTAAATCGTATTGGCTCTTAGTGTTTTCGTATTTATTCCGTTGACAAGAGAAATAACTAGAAATTACGTCACTGCCTTGCCAAAATAAATAAGGTATATGGATGGTATGTTTCTAGTTGAGTCTAGATTTAAAATGATGGCGTTCAATAATGTATTTGTCTATACTTTTTATGACCCAGAAGATAATAACCCCAATATAACATCATAAATCAGTGGCGGATAATTTCTAAAATAAAATATTTAGCATTATTTGCTCCAAAATAAAATCTTTTTCTTCCTAAAATATTTAAAAATACCAATTTATTTCAATTCTTGGTAAGTATGTAATCTCTACAGGTAGAAAATATTTACAATTCAAGATCAATTTAAGTAGCCTTCGACTTTCTTAGAAATGATTAACATTTCTAATAGGCAGAAAGTGTTGTGCAGATTGTAAATTATTTTAGTTAAAATTAACATTTCTGTTTGTGTAGTCCTGTGATTGTAACACGCAGAATTGTTAGTTCTGTAATAATAGGCGATAAAAAGCAATATTGATCAAGTGAATTTGTGCAATAAAAATGGCACAAACGTCTAATTATACTCCTGTGAAATTAAAGTGCAATTTAACCGTGCATATGAAAACTTATGTACATGAACATTTCAATAGTACTGTTCGTAGTATAGTTTCTAAGTGTTCACGTATGACCGGAGTTGGAGAAGCAAGCAACCATTTAGAGACTTTTGAAGTAACGAAAGGATGGAAGTATTACAGTAGCACCTAAAATGTCAACTGGGAGAAAACCCACTCAAATAGACGATACTATGAAACAACTGATCCGAAGAAAAGTGCATTCGTTTTATATACAAAAAAAGATATCTACTTTGGATAAACTTTTAGTAGACATTAATGGAGACGAAACTTTGCCAAATGTTAAAAGAGACTTCGTTTGGGAGTAGAACAATAGAAAATCTGCGCTCATAGAGAAAGATGAAATTATTTGTTGGAGGAGTCAATATTTAAGGGAAATTTGAAAATTAAGAAGAGAAGACAAAAATATTTTTTATTTAGATGAAACATGGATAAATTAAGGACATTTTGTAAAAAAAGTTTGGCAATATAAACAGGTTACAAATACTCGTCAGGCATTTATAGAAGGTTTGTCTACTGGCTTAAAATTTCCGAATGGTAAAGGTCCCCGTTTAATTATCACTCATATTGGAGGAGATAAAGGATTTGTTGATAGAGGCTTGTTAGAATTTGTTTCAAATTTTACGAAAGACTACCATGAAGAAATGACTGCTGATGTTTTTGAGGAATATTTTAGTCAAATGATAGATTTATTACCGACCAATTCTGTAATAGTTATGGACAATGCCAGTTACCATTCAAGATTAAAGGACGACCTCTTACTAAATGGAAAAAGCAAGAACTCTCCGATTGGCTAATAACCAAAGAAACAATGGCAGAAGAGGGATTACTCAAAAAAGAGCTATTGCTTATTTACATTTTATGATGTAGGTATTGTATTCGAGATTTTTCGGGGTGGTCATACTAAAATCTAGTGAAAATTCAGATGAAGGTATCAACATTTACTTTTTTTCGGCATTGAACAATCCGGTATAAAGACGTTTGCCATAAAAACTGTGCTATCATGCATTTTCAAACGGAGTATAGAAGAGCATTTTTTAAAACAACATATATTCCTTAGATAAGTCAAGTGTAAAAGTTCTCGGAAGCCACCCTTTATTTTTACCCTAAATGAGGTGGCGGAAAATATCGGACACATGTTTTTGAATTTGTTAAAATTTGGTCTACATCTTCATTTTAGTTTTCGAGGAGGGGGATTATATTAAAAAATAAATTATTTTGATATAATTGGCCTTTGCCGTGTGAAAATACTACACAGTGTGAAAAGTTACAAGAATAGGTGAATTTTTGTTTTAATCAGGATTCTGAGAAAATTAGTATCAGTTAGATGCGATGGTGGCCCTGTATATTTTGATAGCGATGCCATAAGCCCAAAAAGGTTGCAACCGTTTTCTATAAATGAAACACAACCAGTTCCCTCTACGGGCTGAATCACGCCTGAACGAAGGCGTTTGCGTTTCATTGAGCAGACAAAACGAATATTTATCCGCATGACGGCACCTGTTTGATGATATTAGCCAAATCATCACAAGCCTTATATGATTTAAAGATAAATTATATTAGAATTAGTATCACATTGATTTTGGTTCTAATATTTTCGTGTTCCAATCGACAGCATTTATTTTCTCGCGTTTCTAAAAAAGTTATTAATCACTGTAAAATGTGCGCTGTCGATTTCTGAGAAACCCAAATATTTCAGAGCTTTCTTCTATATCTGAGCAGTGCGAGGTACGAGAAATTTCTTTGGAATTTTTTCTCCACAAGTGCTTGACGAACGTTTGTTTCAAATTTGTTAAAAGATCACCAGTTCCGAAACGTTAAAACTTACTTGACTGACTTTTATCATTTACCCTATTCTAAGGAATTTTGATTTCATAGGAAGAAACCCGTCGGAAATCGGAAAATGGAGTTATTTAATATCTTTTTCCTACGACCACATAGGAGAGTAACAGATATCGCACTCTGTACACCGACGGAAAGTGGTACTTTCCACACGTGTGCGGAAAGTTACTTTCCGCACACGTGTAAATTACTTTCCTATCTGTTCTACAAGTTCATAGTTATTGTTTGGTTTTCAAATAAATGTTAATTATCAATATTTGTATTTATTCTACTACAAAAGTGATTGTAAATAAAACAGCATTATTTATAATATAAACTAAATACAAACACATAGAACCTGTCACAAATAAAACCATCACATTTCACAATATTTGGTAAAATTATAGCGTGGTCGTAGGAAAATAGTGTATATAACTTGTGCGAAAGTGATTTTTCACACTCGTGTGAAAAGTGTCACTTTCCGCACTCGTTATGTAATACACTATTTTCTACGACTGCAATGATAAGTCATCATTTTGATACAGCTATAGGAACTTATATTATACACATTTCACACAACATTTCATATTGCAAGGGTTGTTAGGCAACCCGTGCGAAATGATATATTCGTATTTATTCTTAAAAACTAAGGCGACTATGCGATTATTTTGACATGTCTGACATAGTCATAATCGCAAGAGGCAAATTCGAGAATACCCTCCGCGATATAGTTCAAAGAGGGCTGGACTATACCAAAGAATGGTGTCAATCGATGGGACTTAGCGTCAACCCCATCAAGACTACCTTAGTTGCCTTTACACGAAAAAGAAACATTAACCTCAAAACCATCGAACCCAGATGTCAAATATCTGGGACTAATACTAGATAATAAACTCATCTGGAATAAGCACGAAAAAGAAGTAACCAGCAAAGCCACGAAAGCTCTAATGGTGTGCAGAAATTTTGCGGGAAAAAACTGGGGATGTAACCCAAAGATCCTGCAGTGGATGTACACGTCAATAGTGAGACCGGCCATCACTTATGGAGCAGTAATCTGGGGCAGCAGAACTAAGCTGGCCAGTACAAAGGCAAATCTAGCGAAAATCCAAAGACTAACCTGCGTATGCATAACAGGAGCAATGAGAACGTGCCCAACGGCCGCCATGGAGGTAATCCTAAGCCCTACACCCCTCCATATAGTAGTTGAGAGTATAGCGATAAGGACAACCTACAGAATGACCAGAGAAGGATCAACCAAACGCAAGTTTCGACTCCTTCCTGGAAATCACCAAACCTGGGACATGCCCAAGATGAGATGACAAAGAAGTTTAGCTTTGTGAAAGAATTCAACACAAAGCGTATGGGACAAAGATACCATCCCAAAACTCAAGAGAAGTGCCATGAAATGGTACACAGATGGTTCTAGAACAACAGAAGGAACAGGAATATATGGGCCTGGAACCAAATATTCCGAAAGTTTAGGCAAATCTGCTAGCATTTTCCAAGCTGAAATATACGCCATCGGAAAATGTGTCCAGTTCAACATAGAAAGAAATTTTTGCAGCCATTAATGCCTTGAACTCCCACGTAATCAACACCAAGATAGTTTGGGAGTGCCTAGAGAATCTAAACGAACTAGGCAAGAACAACACTGTTACCCTACTATGGGTCCCGGGACATACTGGAGTGGAGGGTAATGAAATAGCAGATGTACTCGCAAAAAAGGGACTGAAACATCATTTCTGGGACCTGAACCCTTCTGCGGAATAAGCACCAGTACAATACTTGATGAACTAGGAAAATAAGTAAATAAGAAAAGATCCCAATACTGGATATGACTACAAGGAATGAGGCAGGCCAAGACACTACTGGGGAACTATAACCAGAAGAGATCTGACGACTGCATCAGTAAAAGTAAAAATAAGCTCAGAATACGAACGGGTATCCTAACAGGGCACTGCCATCTGAGAGGTCACCTAAAGAAACTCGGATTAGTAGACAAAGAAGAATGCAGATTCTGCGAGGAAGAGGAGGAAACCTCTATCCACATTCTCTCAGAATGCATTACACTGCAAAATCCAAGGGTACGATACCTCGGAGAATATCAAATAGAAGAGGCCTGAAGCCTACCGACATCCTGAACTTTTTGAAAGCAATAGGACTGGAGGAACTGCTCTAATCGTTGATACATCCTTAACGACTGGGCAGCAGTAGGGGGCACAATAGATCTTATATGTCGCAGTGTATCGACACCCCCAGCACAGATAGATAGATTTTGACATGTCATTGTCAGTATAATTAATATTGACAGAACTCGTGTATCTGAGAATTTTATATCAAAATAAAATGGAAACTGATAGTGGCTTGGACATAGAATTAACACCTCCAAGCATAAAGGAAGATGGACAAGTAACAACTTTAAATTTGTTACCACAAACATCAAAAAAATTATATCAACGATCTTATGCCCTCTTCATGTTGCAAACTTTCATACTCGTGCAAAATATGCTTCATTTCGTGCTCGTTGCATAATATGATATTCCTCTTTTTGATCCACTCCATTGACTCTTGTATGATTTTCGAGTCACAGTATTCAAAGCAAATTATTATTTTTGGAATTCATGAGAAGAAACTCCTCCAAAAAAATGGGTATTCCGTAAGAGTAAAGTATGTAAGCTACAAATCCAACTCCTAAAAATATCGTCTCAGAGACTTTCTTTAAAATATTTCAGCCTTGAGTTGTAGTTTTAATAATATTAAATTGTGACATCCATTTTATTATTTAATTTTTATTCTATTAATTAATATCCAATTGAAAAATAAAAAAAAAAATAGAAAAATACGGATAATGAGTTTTTCATTCTACTCACGTAACGTGGTCGTTTTTGTTGAAGGCAACGTGTGGAACGTAACAAAATTAAATGAAAAAATAAGACCTTGAAACTTTGAATTTACTTTAAAATTTAATTGAAGAGTGGGATTATCAACTTTAACGGGGTTTTTATTCGAAATCATTTTTGAAATTAATGTATATGTATACGCATATAGAGCTAAGCCAATGACCTACAGATTTACAGCAAGCTTATCAAATCATGACGAAATTTCTTTATTACAATCATTAAAAAAAATCAATTAAAAATTGTAATTTAATTTGCAATTTTTTGTATTGAATTTAAAAATCAAATTAAAAATCTCATTTAAAAATATTCTATGGATTCAGACAATTTTAAACAATTAACCAAAACGGAAATTGTTTCAAAATGCAAGAAAATCAACGTGATACATCATTTGAAATGTCTTGAATGCTTTATCAAATAATAACAACTTGATTTTTAAAATATTTCGGTATAAAGAACACGTCTTACATATTGTTATAAAACTAATTTACACATATTACAAAAATTCGCAGTTCTTTTTCTTTAAAGTGATTCGCATTAAAATAAATTATTATCTTATATACCTTTTTCTCGTAACTCTTAATATAAAGGAGATATCGGACTTTGTCAGACGTTTGGGACACCCTGTGTATGTTAAATGGACGATATAATTGAAATGATTGTTTAACGCTACTAATCAATTTTGATGAAGATACTAATTCTTCAGAATTATCTGATGAAGAAGCTTTTATATAGATAAATAAATATTATCCTCAACTCTTTGTTTTGCAGCGATAAAGAGCCTTAATTACTATCAAGTCAAAACGAATACACGCAATAGAGTTAAGTCAGGTGACCATGCAGACTACCCTAGTACACCGATGGCTCCAATCCAGTGATATGTATGGATCTGCAAAGTGCATTAAATATGTGATTCAAATTTCCTGTCCTCGAAAATATTCACTCAGGAAGATTTATATGAATCACCCTATATAGTGTTCTAAACTTAGAAATTGGTTTTCTACTGCCAAATTTCACGTTATTTTTAAAAATTGTAACGGTGTAGAAAAAACCTTATTTGAATATTTTTCTATTGCACAAAATTTTAAAATTTCAGATATGCCATGATACACCCCTAACTTTGACGATGTAAAAAAAATTTTTAACAACTAAATTAAACATACACTGCGTTGATAAAGTAGGGAATATTATTTGAGTAGGGGATTGACTTTTGTAACAATCCTGAGATTTTTATTACCAGATATTTTGACATATAGTTTTAGTTATGTTTACAAAAAAAATATATATTTGTCGACTCAAAATATTCTATTTAAATTTTACGTTAAAAAAACTAGCTTACCTGGTTCAAAAGTTACACCTTGAAGCTTTGACACAAGTTTAACCCTAGTCATTAGTTCTAAAGGTTTCGTAATATATTGCTGTTAAAATTCTTTAAGTAAAAAATGGCTTATATTACTCAAAAAATCATAACTCACTTAATCTTTGGGGAAAAAAATTAATTAAGTTAAGGCTTTTTCAAAAAAGGTATATGCTTTTTTTATGGAAAAAATAAAACTTCTTTGCCCGGTTTCAGCATAAAATATGTTTAATTATAAAAAAATCAAAATTTATTACATTTAAATGAAAACAATAAAGAATTTACTCTGTACCAAAACTTTATTTGCATATTATTTCTCGGTGATCATTGAACTTCTCTACATTTTCTGTCCTTGTTGTGTATGCGCATCTACATCTTTTTAAATCAAAACGGAGTCCTGTTCAGAGATTTCTTCTTCTTTTTCTCCTCCATCAGAATTCGACTGCAATATTCCCGTAAATATAGAAAAAAATGTTTTTAACATTATTCATAGTATACTTACCTTTCATTGATATTTTACCACAAAATTCGGAAAAAAAGTTTGGAGAAATCTCAAAAAATACAATACGAATTTTGGGCGCTTAATTTAACTTTGAATTTGGCTCGTTACCCCCTAGTACCGGACTAGGCTGAAATAGCTATTACTGGTGTGTGGAAAATAAATGGTTCACTTTTTTTTAATATTTTTCGGTCCAGAATCCGCAATTTTAAGATTATATATTTTTTCTCATCAAAATCTAATAAATAGCATTATTATTATTTTAAATAAAGTTAAAAAGTACTTACTTACATTATTTTATTTTCAAATTTTTCTTTTAAGATCAAGTTATGAATTCAATGACCCTTTCAAAAACCACGCTTATTCTTAAGAGTATTTATAATTTAAGATGACCTTCATTTTTAAGTATTTTTGTATTTAAAACGTTTGTCGTTAAATCGTCATCTTTTCTAAACCAAATAAACAAAGAATTTAGAAAAAATACCTTGTACAGATGTTTTCTGAACTTTCTTATGGACTTGACAAAGTGTTTCATAATTATGATCTGTGAAAAATTGTTTCACCATTAACCATAGTCTGTACCTGATAAGGGTACCGCAGATTTATTTATAACGCCCCTAGGTGCGTATTTTTAGTGTTTAGAAAGTGTTTACCCGCAGGAAAAAGTTATATAAAATACACTATTAGTATTTTCAGCTATTCTCTAGCAGCGCCAATTTTACCTCTTTTTATTGTAAGAAGCCGTTTTTGTTTCAAGTCATCTTTAGATGCTTAAAATTTGAGTTCATTTTATTCAAAAAGGTAAATTTTGTGTAACCATTTGTTTGTATGAGTAGTATTTAATGTTTTTACATTTGTAAAAAAAAACGAAACGTAATGAAATAAAAATTATCATAATTTATTCCAAAACGAAACCAATTACCAAAACAATATTTATAAAAGCTGTAAAAAAAGGAATGTTTTAGAAAAAACCAATCGCAAATTTGGACACTTTCAGGATATGTTTATTCGATTTAAAAACAACGTGAAAGTTTATGCAAAATTATTTTCCTAGGTACGTTAAAATAATTTATTGTAACAATAGAAAGTTTATCAGTTTTTAAATTACTTAATTTAAGCTAATATGTTGGGATTATTTAAAATTCTTTTTTATCTACACAGTGCCATGCAGACAGAGAAACATTTCCGACTACAGCGCTAGCAGTGTAGAGAACGAAAAAGCAACAACCCCGATAGGAAAGAGGAGGAGATTGACCGCGCCAGCCCTAAAAAAACAAACAAAAATCGGAATTTTTAAATTAGTCGATAGTCGTGAAGCCATAGAGCTCAATGACACGGGTGTCTCGTTAGACAAAAGCCGAAAATTTATTGTAGGAGGTACGGGTAGGTGATCCGATGATCTCAAGTGGTCAAGGTCCTCCGTTATCCTCAGTGTGGAAACGTCGGGAGCGCCCGATGTACGACCTCGATTTTGAGATGTGCATTCTGCACACACTTCGGAGAATTTCATCCCGACGATGACGCTCTAGATACGTCGTACTCTATTGATTTTTACTGGCGCACACACCATGCTCGACCCTACACACACGTGTGCCACTGGCAACTGACTAATTTTCTAATTTCGATTAAATTTTTTTTATTTTGTAAAGAAACTTACTTTGAGGCGGCGGCAACATCCTGTAGTGATGCTGTGGCAGCAGGCAAATGCCCTCCTGTTTCACGGTGCCGTTAGTCATGTACCTCGAAACCATTTCGGTGGATGAGGACAATTTACAATGAATTTAGAATACCTATGCAGTCAATGAAACGAATCAATTCCTTATCGAAAACATTGTCGAACGTTTAAAGTTAATTAACAACGGCGAATTAACGATGATGGTATTTATTTGGGGTGAAAATTCTACTAAACTCCGAGTTGACATCTCGTGAATCACCACTGGTTTTTGCAACCACCATCGACGGATGCATAGATGTATGTAAACTGGACGAAATCAAACACAAAATACAATGTCACTCGCGAAATAAAGCTTCGTCTGCTACCAATTCACAATGAACACAATTGGGCGATTAGAAAAAGAGTTTATCTGTGTTAAAAACGAAATAGCAAAACTCGAACATGCCAAGCACGTCGCGCTGCACCTAACAGCAAAAATCAATAAGGGCGTTTTACAATTATTTCCCTAGTTTAGGACTATCACATGGCCACTACAAAACCCGTGGCAATTCACTTACACGATAATTTACAAGTTTTAATGCACAAACTTTCTAATTTGTCTTTAATATCAATAAATAATTAAAATTTTTAGCAGTTTACTTATCAAAGTCAAAACAGAATTTCGGCGACACACGCCATTGTATCGACTGTGACAGTGACAGTAGTTCCAGGATCGGCCACTAGGAATGACAGTGCATGCGCCATCATTTTCTAACCAATCAACTATTTTAATTTTTAAATTTCGCAAGAGATTACATAGAGAGCAACATGTGCAATTCATGACAAAATAAATTTTTCTTTGCATGTTAAAATTTAAATCAACGTTTTATTACCTGAACGAGATCGAGAATGTTCACGTTCACTGATTGCTCTAGATTTACTTTACGAACACGCTAAAAAAGAGGGAAACAGGACACCGACTATAGACCATACATACATTTTAACATGCACAACGTGGCATTAAAATTATCTTTTCATACATACTGATATCACAGCTTAAGTAACTTAAAACCGTGAATTATATTTATCAACTTACAACAATTATTGTTATTAAACATTTTTCCACTTGGGTCATATGATGTAATACATTCCTTCAGAAAATACGTCACTCTTTGAATTTTCAAATGTTTAAAATGTATTAAACCGCACCATTCACTATCTAATCGTATTTCCAAGAAAATTAATAATTAATTTGTCGCAAAACACAAAGATATTAATGATACCATATGGATTAATAAACTAACCAACACTGCATAAGCAGGTGAATGTAGACCTACCTGGTTCTGGGTATACCTAACCTACCTATTAAATAATGAAAGCTAACCAGTCACCACTTGACACACCAAAACTAGGAAATGCATTGGTATTTTCAAATTTAAACAGAACGTTAACGTAAATTATGGAATTTATTAATGAACTCGCATATTTAAACTTGAAATAACTTTCTTTGGAAGTAGGTAACAGTGAGCGTGATTTGACATTTTGGTTTTGATGTGACAGATGGGTGTAACTAGGACTAGGATTTTGAAAAAGGATACGGTGATGAAGTGTATCTTTGCGTTTGCGGCCCGCATGCCGCCGTCTGCTTCTGATTACTGCTCATTTCAGGCTCGGGCACAAAGTCCCTTATAGCAGCCGTGGCAGACCAATTCTAGGAATCTGCATATGTTGAACATTGACACATTACTGGAATTCTAAGAAAGTATATAAACTACTTGTTGGCATTTTCACTAAACAGCGTACCTCCTTACGCACCAATTAACACGGAAATTTAAAAAAATTAACACTATTTAAATAGTTTGAACTCTACTATGGAAGGTTAAGATAATTCCAAAATGGCGGAGTGTTAAACTAAAAACATATTTCACTGGATGTTCTTGTTCTTTTCACCTTAAAATAATTTAAGGGATTGAAGCGGGATCACTGAATGTTTGTTTTTTAATAACACATATAAAATGTCACTTTATATCATACAAATCAGAGTTATTAATTTTTCACTTTATCAAAAATGACACGCGGCTTTCACGTTTTCACAAAAGCACACCTAACGGAATGTTGCAAAACTAATTTGACCAATCATAATGAATATCTTCCTCATATCAGACATGTTTTGGACCATCCATCTCTGTCTGTCTCATGAAAAAAGGACAATCACATAACTCTTTACCACTTTCATAAAGA
The DNA here is from genome assembly GCA_949320105.2 of Crepidodera aurea. NCBI lineage: Eukaryota > Metazoa > Arthropoda > Insecta > Coleoptera > Chrysomelidae > Crepidodera > Crepidodera aurea. The sequence goes on along the minus strand of OX439472.1, from coordinate 32,716,443 downwards.
GTGGGACTGGCCAAGAAGTGTCAAATATGTCAAAATAAACAAACCCCCGGTACACTAACCTCAAAATTAAAAAATGTCAGGAATTTAGATTTATTTCTTCTGATTAATATGACTTCTCACGGAAAAGCGGAAACTGAAAAACTCAAACAGAACTTGGAAAACCAATTGGACAGATTAGTTGAACAACTACAGGATTTAGAAAACTGCAAGTAAGTCGATAAGAAATGTTTATCTTTATGTATTTTCCTTTTATTGCTTTTATAGAGAGGACTTAGATAAAGAAGAATATGAAGAAACGAAAAATGAGACCATGGAGCAGTTAAAAGAGTTAAATGATAGTTTAAGTAAGCTAGTCAAGGGTGATATTTCACTTATCAGTACGCTAGGTGCAGTGCAACTAGTAAGTTTACTGGTGTCCGTCTTAATTTTATTATGTAGTATACCTACCTTTTAGAAGAACATGTAAATGCCAAAATAAATTGCATTAATATACATTGTATTTTCAAGGCGACACAAGCTGCAATATCAAAGGCATTTAAAACGCCCGAAGTCATAAGGCTCTTTGGAAGAAAGGAGCCTAAGCAGTTAAGAGAAAGATTGTCTCTTATAGATGAAGACCTAAAACTGAATAAACTCAGTATAGAAGCTAGGGATAGACAAAAGGTAATGCTAACAAGTTTCTTCCTTTTGCTTGGTTTCTTCAACAAAACCTCATCATTTTTTATTGGTTTGATACCTTGTTATTTTAAAATTAACACCTTATACAACAAACTAAATGAAGAACTACTTTGTTATATTTTTTAGAAAATATTTTGTTTTATTTATGATTTTTAACAAATTTTCCAAATGAAATTCTTACAATTTTAATTAAAAGTTCAAACATGAATTAAGCATACTTATCAGTACTTACTATTATGTAATAAAATTAAGATAAAATAAAACTGCAATTGAAAATAGATAAGCTATACCTACATGTTTTTTTCAAAGGTAAGATCAAACAAAAAGGTGATAGTGAAGGTCCCTCTGATTTTTTTCCAGATAGTAGTATGTCCCATTAATAATAAAAATAAGAAGAATAAACAAAATAAATTTCGACTGAGAAAACAAAATCTTTTTCTGGCAAATTATATTGGAACATGTGGATTTAGAATACACCAATAAACTAAATAGTGGGTCTTTTCAATTTTTGTTTGAAAGAAAAATTAATCTCATAATTGAAAATGTACACAAAGAGGTAATTTTTTTTAAACTAGCTCTATTAAAATTTATGAAAAAAAATTTGTTGTAAAAGGGATGAAAGGTGGGGAAAATAAAAAGTAATGAAAACGTGTGAGAAATGACGAATCTTAAAATCGTTTTTTTACGGATATGCATAGCAAATCGGGATTTTAAAAATAGATTTTCAATTTTTTTATAAGAAAAATAAAAATCCTACAAAATTAAAAACCCAAACAAAGTGGTTTAGATTGAAAAATCAATTGGCATTATCAAAATTTATTGATCAGAATTATGACTGGGTAAAGGGGAGAAAGGTTTTTAAAAATAAGAATATAGAAAATGCTTGGAAAATCATAAAATCGATGCCAAAATCATGAATTCAAATAATAAAATTACCTATATTTTGTACAAGAAAATTGAAAATTCTACACTAAAAACCGTAAAAAGTGATATTTGGATGAAAAATGTATGTTCTTGGGAGACAGAAAATCTTATGGTGTGAAAAATTAAGTAAAATCCTAACATCGTTGACCCAATAAACAAGCTTATACACTAGTTTCTAAATACAATTTGAAATATTTGTAATTGGACATTGGCCTGTTGATAAATAAATTGTTAAGTGATTTTTTCGTTTTTAATTTTTTAGGCTGAAATTTTGATTGCCTTAAGGCAATTAAATGAGCAACTAACAACAGAGGAACTGAGGTTTTTGGAAAAGCACAACCATATTGCTAAGACATTTTTAGAATATAATTTTGTTGAAATAGAAGATGACTAGTTGCTTTTGTGAATGTAGGCTTTTACTATAACATACTTATAAAACCTGTATACATTGTTTGTGCCGTTTCTGCTCGTCTATATCAAGAAATTTAATAAAAATAAAAACTTTCCACCGAATTTTTTATTTTAATATTATTTATAAACCACTATCCCAACTAGTAGGTACATTTCAAACATTAGAACTCACTTTCAGGAGATTAAGTCGCTTAGTGGGCTCAATACCACAACTAAGCTGCTTTCACCAGGATACTTTCAAGCACGATTTTAACAAAAAGGGGTCCCCGACATGGTCCTTCGAGCCAGATTTAACAAAAACCAATCCCCCACTTTATAGCATTGTAATTTTCAGGCTGAATGATTTATGTCTATAATCTTTTGGTATTTATTCAATAAATAACTTTTATTTAAAAATTTAATACTATACCTGTAATACTTGCTGGAACGGCTAAGGAATCGTTTACGTGGGATACTAGATTTTCTGTAAGGTTTTCAATAATTTATAAAGAAAATATTTTCCTATTATATACTACACAGGGTGATTCATAAAGAATGGTAAGTATTTTAACAGTGGATTCGTAGGCTTAAAATAATATTCAAAGCTAACTTTAAATATTTTTAATAAATATTTGAAAGCTAATTTTAACAGTAAATTTATCTAAAATGGATATTTGCTTTTTAAAAGAAATACACCTTTTTTGTTTAGATCGATTCAAAAAAATTCTGAAAAGTCACGCGTAAACAATAAAATGATTTTTTTTATCCCAAAAACCGTTTCTGTACCAACTTATAAATACATTATACATTGAACTAATTAATTACTAAGAGTTGGGAATATCATCTATTCTATTACTTTTTCTGTTAAACGGTAGCACATTTGCATAATTAATTACTTTTTAATTTTGTAAAAAATGATTTTGTTGTATCCATAATAATTTAGGCTTTAAAATTATAAAAAAAAATCATGCTTTCTTACTTTTTTATTCATTATTTTATTAAATCATTTGTAATTAATATCAATCCATCATATATTTTTTTAAACCCTCAGACCCTTTAATGTAATAACTAAAAATAAAACCAACCTCTGGACATAAACAATTTATTTTTCATGTCTCATCAATGTTCAATAAAAACGAAAACATACTTGGAACGTATCGACGTAAAAAATATAAAATAAAGATTTTTCTGCTTTTGAGTTACGCAAATAACATTTATGTATAATAAAAGAAATTTCTCAAAATACAATATAATTAAAAATTTCGAAAAAAAAAATAATAGTGAAATTTGAGTTTTATGGCAAGCGACTTAAATTGGCAAAACCAGCGAATTTTTTTAAATACTCGATAAACTAAATATCTTGAGAATACTGTCCCAACATAATATTGAGGAAACGAGTTAAGAATTTAATTTATTTCATTCGATATCGTCAATTAGGCTTTCGAATCCAATAAATCAAATTCCAAACACGCGTAAGTCAACAGCTATATCAGCTAAAAAATAAAATTCTCAAATATGCTACCATCTATTAACAGAACTGATAAATGGAGAAGTGAGTTTTGACAACTTTACAAAGTAAAAATTCCCAATTTGCATTGCGGATTGCAAAGTTTTTGGCCGATTCTGGTCAAAGTGTCAGTCTCTTCTTCTTATCCTTTCAAAAATAAAATAAGAGATTTGATTTCCATTTATCAGTTTTTGCTGTATGTGGCAGGACAGTCGCTTATTTTAAAAAGAAAGTTAAAGAAAGCTTTGGATTTCTTTTTCTTCGAAACTAGTTTTCAATCTGGTTGACAGCAAATAAAAAAAATTTCAAACAATTTCAATAACATAATTTTGTAATATACATTAACGGCATTTTATTTATTTTTTAATATCACATAAACTAGTACTAAGTTTTGCTTCAACTAGACACCCGTTTTTTTTAAATTATATTTTCGCCCAAAGTGTGAACATTATTCGCAGTGGCTAGTGTCCCGTCCCTCCAATTTTTTCACCTCTGGAGTGAACGCATGAGTATTACTTGAAATTAATAAAATGTACAAAATAATATGAGGTCAGGTAAGAGATAAGGTCAGGTGTGGTCATATTAATGATGTACAAAGTAATATATCAAGTTAGAAAACGAGTAAGGAATTTAATTTATCAGATTCGACATCCTAAGACCGGTTTCTGCCTTTCGGCTTCGTCAGTTAGGCTTTTCGAATCCAATAAATAAAATTCCAAACTCGTACAAGTCAATGCAAATTGTGTATGCAACCCCAATACACCGGGAATTTTTTGCTTTTAGTAATTGTCAATACTCTCTTCTAATCATAGATGGCAGCACGTAATATATCAAGTAAATATATTTATTATATTACGCAATACGCATGCGTTCATTCCAGACGGCAAAAAATTGGAGGGACGGGACACTAACCACAGCGAACATTATTTTACATACCGTTACACTGGTTTGCCCCTTAAGTTTGATGTATTTTTAAAAATTTGCTCCATTTTTACACCGCAATTAAATACCAAGTTCAATATTTTAAAAAAATCAACCTTTAATTTCTATATTTTCTCTTAAAACTATAACTAGCGCTTGCGACGACAAACTTTTTTATGTTCAGCTTGCCAATGCTGCTGTTGGCAAGTTTGGGAACAATATGCAGTATTCCAGCAACAGTGATAGATAGCATCTTGTTCGCAGTTAAAACACTAAAATTACAAAAAATTAAATAAAGATTTGTAATAAGCACAAATATAAAAGTATAATACTAAAGGTGCGTACAGACTGGAGAAACGTAACATGCAATGAGAGAATTTGCCGTCCACAATTGCTGCAATGTATCATAATCATCTTTATTAGTTCTTTAGATCATACAAAATAATATAGAACACGTCAATTCAGTTCAATAAATAGATATAAGAATTTAATTCTTAACAAAGTACATATATATAAATAAATAAAGTAAAATATAATATAATAAGAGTATAGTTGTCACCGCTTAATTAATAAATATATACAAACAAAATAAAAATCTACTTAGGTATTATTGGACACAATTATTATTATTAATTTATGCTATCGTTTAGATAGATTAGATAGAATAGTAAGCTTTGTTCAGTAACAAGACTTTTACTTTGCTCTTAAATTGCCGTATCGATAATTCCTTATATTCATTTGGCATTTTTATATTTAGGACATTGTTCTGTTTTGCTCAGACGATGAGTCATAATTTCGAGAGTTAGCCCATTTCTCGTTGTAAAGCAACTATTCCCAAGTGCTTTAAATGTGTTAATTTCACTACTTGCGTATATCATTATTTGAAATATGTAGGTTGAATATAAAGTTTTAATATATTCAATTTTTTAAAAACATCCCTACAATTTGTTCTTCTTGGAGCATTCACAATATTTCTCAGTGCCCTTTTTTGTAAAACAAAGAGTTTTTGGGTTTTTCCTGATGTGCCCCACGCTACAATACCGTAACACACTAATGAATGAAAATATGCATGATATAATGTTAGATTTTCTACTGTTTTGCTTAGTTGATAAATTAAATAGCATTGTGGAGCTAATCTTTTAGAAAGATATTCGATATGATTAGATCATGTACAATTTTCCGATATATTAATTCCGAGAAATTTAGTTGTTGGAACTTGTTTAAGAGATTTAGAATTACTATTTCTCACAAGGATACAATGATCTAAGGAAGATCTTACATGGCTAAAACGCACAACTACTGTTTTTTTTTTCATTCAATACAAGTTTATTACTTCCTAGCCAATTTGCAGACTGTTCAATTTCAGCATTAGCTGCATTGATTCTCTGACCTAAACTCTTTTCAATTATAATAGTTATAATAGAGGATGTATCATCGACAAACAAAAACGATTTTTTTGTATTGAAATCATTCACGTATATTATATATAAAAATGGGCCTAGCACAGATCCCTGTGGGACACCTATGGAACATACATTGTTTTTAGATTTTTTATCATTAATTTGAATGTATTGAAATCTGTTATCTAGAGCCAATTATTAACAGTACCTCTGAAACCATATTTTGTGGTCCACCAGGTCGAAAGCCTTACTCAAGTCTTGAAAAGTACCTACCACCTTATTCCCTTTATCTAGTTCTTCATGTAAAGTATTAATTAGGTGTGTTATGTGTGTGTGTGTGTGTGTACCATAAATTTCATTATTTGATTTGAAACAAATTTTTCGTATATTCTAGATCATGCAAGGTAACACAATTCTCATATTTGGACGCTTTGAGCGCGCTAACTGGACGCCGATGTTTGAAAGGTGAGAGAGCAACTCGCGAGAGAAAATGTACCACGCGATCACTTCTCACTCTCTCAACGCGATGCGCCACAAAATCCGCATATTCGAAATCAAGAGAATCGTCTAGGAGTGCTCTCTTGGATTGTACCAGTGGAGCGAGAGAGTAATCATGCGCAATAGCGCCGCAAAGGCGTGATGTGTCAAGTCAAATTCATATTTAATAGTTTTTTGTTTAGGTGGTATAGTTAGATAGGTTTTAAGTTGCAAGAGTTTTTCGTTTTTAAGTTTAGGACTCGTTTCAATCATTGACTTTTTTATTTCGCTGATTTGCTTATTGTTTTTTGAAAATATTTGTGGAAACATACCACAAAATGAGTGATGACGAAATGTTACCAGGTTTCTTAAAAAAAAGTTTTTGCAAGAGATAAAAATTAAAAACGAAAAACACGGTTTGTCGGACGAACACAAAGGGGCGCACAGGGGTAGTAGGCGTGGACGGTCGTCTCGACACGTTACATTGCATGTTATGTTTCACCAGTCTGTACGCACGTTTAGAATACATTTTGCAAATATCTCTTAAAATACAACATCTTTCAATCACATTAACAGACAAAAATATTAAAATAAATAGCACCTCTACATACTTACCCATTGTTTTTTCTTGGTCTCTGATATTTGTTGATTATGTGACTCAAACAGTCTTTTTAAATGTTCATTGTGATCATTTGTTATTCTATCAATTTCAATTTGCATACAGTCCATTGCACATTTTATAATTTCCTTTTTGCTAGGAAGGCACTCCAATTTTCTTCTCATCTAAAAATAGATATAAATTACATCATACCTGACTATCAGTTTTTAGTTTCCGACAATTCAACCATCCAACCTCAAATTTCGCAAACCGTTCAATCTAAGATGCAGTGAGAGATACTTGGTACGTTAGCAACACGACCATTCATAATGACCTGGGGATACCATTTAAAAAAAAGTTATTATTCTACATGCAAATAAGGCTAAGGAAAGAAACCAACCACCACCACTAGTGAGAAGAAGACTTGAAAGATCATAGCCAGATTATGTGTATTGGAGAACCGTTATTAGATGGTGTCCAAAAGAGGTCAGAATACAATACAAAATCTAAAAGAAGTACAAATATTTAAACTTTGTGGTTATACCAATATAATTTTTATGACTCTTTTTAGTTTAAAAATCCCGTGTCTCACTTCTATACAAATTTTCAATTATTTTTGTTAAACTGAAAGTGATAACAAATTTTCCTCATAAATAGAACTATTACAACTGTTTTACCACAATTTTGCCGAAATTTAAAAAAATAAGAGAATTAAGTCTGAAGGACCTCGGTCGATGGCCTATTGGGATCCAATAAACTACATTAATTATTATTATTATTATTAAGAGAATTAAGCATTTTAAAATTTTCTCAAGATGACTGCACTTGAAGAATGTAATGAAAAAAATAACTAAATAGGCTCTGAAACTTATTAATTAGGTTGTGAACTTTTTTACAAAATACAAACTATTATTTTATCTTTCTTTAAAATAACGGCTCTGCTTTTTGTTTGACAAAAATGGCTCTTCTTAAATCCTTTCCACATTCACCTTCTGTTCTACCTACGCTAATTTCATTATAATGCTTTTTTTCGTCTACCTGCAAAATTTGATGGGTACAGGGTAGCGATATACTAAAAAAGAGTGTTAGATGATGTCTCTTGAAAGAGGGAATATATAAAAACTCATGCTGGTGAAATTACCATAGGTAGAACTGAATGTGAATTTTAAAATATCCATAAGTACAAATATTTTTCATATTTATATGTTACTTTTTAAATGGGATTTTAGTGTTAATGCTAAATAATGAGTTAATGGCATTATTTTTAACCCTCAAGTGGTATACTGGTGCGAATTCAAACCAGCAACGACACTGGTATTCTTCTTATACCTATTTTGACGGCCTCTAGGCAAAGTCATAGGTTTTATCGAATTAAAAAAAAAATGATAATTAAAAACAGAAATGAACAAAAAATAAATTAATAATAAAAACAAAAGATTACTTCACTGAAGATGTAAAAGGGAAGAAAGTAAAAAAAGACTCAACAATTTTAAATATATATAAATATAGGAAGCTTGCCATAAAACAAACAGAGGAGGTAGAACAAGAAGGAGGTGGCTGGAACCTGTGATGGGAGATAAAAGAGAAAAGCAATGGAGAAACATCATCCACCAAGCATTGTACCCCTAAGGTCCTTTGAGCTGGTTTATATTTGTATAACTTGCATTTTTTATCTACAGATTAGGAGTACATACCTTTTCAACTGAATCACTGTAAGGTTGGTCTAATGGTTGCATTCCAGATTCGCTCCTAGGTGATAACAATTTTCCAAAATTTTCTGTAGAACTAGTCACTTGTTCAAATGACTCATCCAAACTTAAAAAAATATTAATTGAAAAACTCGTCGTATACTGTTCATGACGTGACGTCTATGACTTTTTGTAGCAAATTTACTACATTTTAATTTTTTTCCTAATCTTACCCTAACGTATCATTATGTCTATAAGAATATTCTGTGCAGTCTTCTTCCTCGCCATCGGAAATATCTATCACATTGTTTCCAGGATAAGTAGAGTTCGCTACTGAGTCAAGAGAAGATTTGCTTCTTTTGTCTTCAGTATCATCAACAGCTAAAAGAGAACATTCTTCATATAGTGTAAAAAGTGTCATTAAAGAACTTTGAAAAAAGGTAAGAAAAAAGTTGAAATAAAATCAATATAATAGTCGAAAAAAGTAAAAAAGTTGACAAAAAAAACGTAAAAAACAGTCCAGAAAAAATGGTAAAAAAGGGTGAAAAGGTCGAAAAAACTTGACAAACGCAAAAAAGTGCAAAAAACGTAAAAAAAGCCGAAAAAATATATAAAAAATGTTAATGAAGGACAAAAAAAAGAAAAATGCCGTTGAAAAAAAAAAAAGTCAAAGAAGTGAAACAAAAATCATAAAACTAAAAAAACAACTGTAATTAGCCTTAATAATATTAAAATTAACTCTTTTTTGTAAACAATGTATAATAAACGTCTAAATTATTTTTCTAATGTATTTCATAGTAATTTAATTTAGAGGTTTTTTTTGGTTGCAATTTATTATTTATTTCTTATTATTATTAATAATTTTACTTACAAATACAATCATTATCGCGATCACTTTGCTTCCTTTTGAAAGACCCAGGACTTAATGAAAATCCAGAATCTTGAGAACTATTTTTCGACGTTGAAGCATAAACATTTTTACTTTTTGGTCCCTGAAAATCCCGATACAAATTTATATTCTAAAAAACGTTATAAAATATACTAAATAAAAATTTTTCCAATTCAAAAACTTACCACTTTATTAGTAGGTGTTTTAATAGGAGATTTTTTGGTAGTCTTATTTGGAGTTTTGGGGGGTTTGGGAAGGGGGTTTTTAGGTTTCGGTAATGATTTTCGCTTGTTTTTTGTTTCCGCTATTATTTTTTCTACTTCTGTGGGATCGTTCAGCAGTTTTTGGTGATACCTTAGTTCTTCGAATGCCTTATTAAACGCTGTTGAGGGCTTTATCTAAAAAATTAATTAATGAAAATACACAACTTGTTGACAAAACATACAGGGTGATTCATAACTATTGGGACATAGGCTAAGGGCAGATTATTGGGACCAAAATATGGCGATAGGATCAAATATATCTTAATAAAATATTGCTGGAGAATAACATACAGGGCGGTAAAGTTAAAATATTTTTTTTTTCGTTTCTTTCTGATAATGTCACTGTATATTTATCAACTGTTATCAAAATCGGCACAGATGCATAACTTTGTACAAGGAATATTATTTTATGTATTATTTCACATTTTGTTACAGCGAGCGCCACGTGAGTGATTCCTGATGATGAAATTAACTTGTAGCTTTTTTTGACGAAACTTTTTAGTGATTTTGATTAGAAAATATGATGTGAACAAAAAAAACTTCAAATTGATTTAAAGGTGTGTATGGACTGGTACCTTTAGGTAAAGTTCCAAATCGTTCAACACTACAGCCGTGAAAAACGAATGAAAGTTTTAAAAATAATTTTTTTTAAGACAAAAATATTTCGGCTTACCATAAGACTATCTTTAGGAGTATCTATAGGTTTCACGTAAATTTTCTGCAGCAAAGATCTTTCATATTTTCCTCCAAAAAATCTTACATCATAATGTGTATCAGTCGTTTTTATAACCTGTAAAAATTGTAGAGAATAAATATTTTAATTTTGAAACGCATTTCAATAATGTTTTACCATTTTATCACGTGATTAAAATATATTTACAAATTGTTAACTTCAACCTAATCATCGTTGCAATTAAATTGAGTAAATTTTAATTCAAATTAAGGGAGAGCACCAGAGTGAAGGTTAAAAAAAAATAGACTAGACTTTACCTTGGCTGGCCAGTATGGGTATCCCTTCTGCTTAGCCCATACCAACTCGTGCGGGATTCTACACGGTAAACAAAACCATTTCGGATTTAATTTCTCATTGCTATGTCTATAACAATCCACACAGTTCCTCATCTCATTTATGTCGTGATTGGTGTCCCTTACCATTAGTTCTGCGGCTCCACATTCTTGAGATTCAGCTAAAAGGAGAATTAAGGATGTACTCTTGGTATATACGAAGGTACTACCAATTGTGCATCCCATTTAGAGAAACAAAAACAAATTGTCATTTTGACTTAAAATTTAAACTATTATTACTCGGTATACATAATTACTTTTGGAAAACATTCAACATATTTAGCTAATCTAAATAATAAAAGCCAATACTGTATACTAAATAAAAATCAAATCAAACAAATTGAAATAAAATAAAATACGCACGCTGATTTGAAAATTAACAATTCACAGCGACTTTGAGATCAAGATCGGTATTATTCGGAATGGATAGTCCAAAGAAGTTTCCGGTAATTTGAATAGAGCGCAAAGTCTAAACCAATAAAAACCGATAATTTGAATAGAGCGCGAAGTGCGTTAAGTGTCGCATTTTATCGTCAAATTCTAAGAGAACGAACAGGAAACAATAAATACAGTCCACTTTTAGTCATTAGCAAAAAAAATTAAGGCGATTAGGGCTCGAACAGCACAATTTCCGTCTAATCCCCAACATATAATTACGATATTTTAATATTGCTAAATCTAAATTTTCTTGATAAATATTTTTTTAAAACAACTTCAATGAAAATCTTACTTCCATGAAAGATGGCCACGTTATGTTGAACAGTCAAAACATCTGCTAAAAAATCGGCGAACATAGTGTATGTTTCAGTATTTAACTTAACCTCGATCACAGACATGTCTGTGTGTTCACAAAATAACTGATTGGCTCTCCATGTCATTTCGGTATCTGAAAGCCAGTCTGGAGTATCTTCTGCCGCCAAAGTTTGGGTTATCGTATTGGGTATCTAAAATTCAAAATATTTAACATTCAACAGAACTATTTTACAGAAAAATAATGCAAGCTATATTAGGATCAATTAAAATCACAGAAGATGAATAAAGAAATAGAAGAAATGAAGAAATTAAACAAGAAATAAAAGAAGACGTAGTAACAAAAATAAAGCAATTCAGAATTAGATGATTAGGCCAAGTGTTGAGAGCAGGAAATGAAGCATTGGCCCATTCAATGCTACAATGGACCCAGGAGGTAGAAGACGTGGGAGACCCAGATCGGGATGGCTGAATCAAGTGAAAGAAGGTCTATGCAGGACAGGAGTAAATAATTAGCAAGAAAAGGTGTATGACAGTTATATAATAAGAGAGTGGGATTGATCCACCCAAAATAAGGATCTAGCTAGAAATCGAAAAGCGGCTTAGCCCCACCAGGGGCGTTTTTGGCCACCATATATATTTTAAATTAATTCAGGATTACTACACTCGTATTTAAATATTTTTTTTATAACTTACCCAAGCTCTAATTCTGTGCAACACAAATTTTAACAAATAGTTAATTTCAGTTTTATCCATTTCAGATGTAGTATCAATCCTTTTTACGTTGCAAATAGAGCATAGACTGTCATCATAAGTCAAAGTACTTTTGTCAACAGTTGGAGTATTACTAGATGCGTTATTTAAAGAACTAGGGCTATCAACTGATGTAGCATTTGCGGCGCCTAAATTTAATGGGTCGTCGTCATCTATTATAGTTACTGAATCGGTGGCGGGTATGTTGCTGGTGTTTAGTACTACGGGAGTCGGTTTAGGAAATTTCTAAAATAAAGAAAAATGTGTGATGCCTGGTCCAAGAATAGTTTATTTGTTATTACACAAATTGTGTTTGTAGTCATCACATGATATAGAATATCCACTGGGAGTGTATTAACATATGAGATCCCTATGATTATTGTTTTATTTAAAAGAAATAATATAAAACTCGTACAAATCATATTATCAATGCTTAAATATAAATGTAGAATAAAAAAATTAAATTACTATTAAAATACGTTGGTAGTAGAGTTTTGTTATTCATTATTTTTCTAAAACTGAACACTTGAACGTTTTTAAACAGATTTTTTATTTTTATACATTTTAAAACTGATTTCTTGTTCCGTATTTTAATGTGAATGTTATCATTAAGCCTAATCAAGCACTTTTAAAAATAAACCGTTACTTAACATACTTTGAATTACTGTAAATAAATAATTCTGTCCTAATGTATTCTTAAAAACGGTTTTCATTCATTTGTTTTAAAAATGGTCAATAACAACTGAAAGTTTAGATAAGGAGAAACGATTTTACTAATACCTTATTAACCTAGAAATGAAAGCTTTTTCTAATTTTCACCCACATTTAAGGAATTGTACAATAAAGTGACATTTCCTTAAAATAGTGTCTTAGTTAAGCTCAAACGAAATGGGGGGGGGGGGGTTGATAAAGCCTTCTTAGTTCCCAAGTCTACATCAAAATGTAGAAAAAATGTGGTATTGTTTCTTGCGACATTTACAAGCTGGAATTTTAAAGCTAGTAGATAAACCATCTATAAAAAACTTTTGTCACAAAATGTCCCTTACTTATCCAGGTTTAGAATTTTCCTTAAAGACTGCCCTCTCAAATAAAAAATGTATTCTTTCTCTATGAACGCAGATTTTCAATTGTTATTGTCGATTTCCTATATGCAGTAGCTATTGTACCTTCTTGACATGATTCTCAGCCCACACAGCACATGATATTCCCAGAATATCCTCACAAGATAAAATCTAAGTCGTAATGTAAATCAAATGCGCAAGCTCAATACAGCATTGCCATCTTGTAATATAAAGCTAACATGAACAAATTAATTCATATTTTTATTTATATACTCCTATACTAAAAAAATTTAATTAGGTTTGTACATTAATTTTCACTGACAAGAGTTGCAATAAACATTTAATCTAAGTTAAAACCAAAAATCAACTTATCATAAATACTACACGGCAACGTCGCTGCACGTCACCCGTCACTCCCGTCAGTTGTCAGTTTTGTGGTTAGGTGTTAGGTTTACCTATTAGTTTATTGCAGGGCTCTTATTATAAGATATATACTAAGAACCCTGGTTTATTGAAAAAAAAGCCATGGAAGGTAATGAAGGTGAGTCATGACATATTTTTTTAGTTGTAAAATTGCATTGACAATCACTTTTTACATAAACTTGCTTTTTTGACAAATTATTATATAGATTATATTGTGTATAGATCGTAGAGTTTTATGTTAAAATGCCAAAAGGACGTCCAAGGTCCTACTACCAACAGTCAACAGAAGGTTGAAGAAAAGTCTAGCACCTGAAAATGCTCATATAGTGCTGTTAGATATAGTGTTGATGGCAAGAATGTGGACGAGAATGTGGATCAGTGACTACCATTCTACTATATATATTCTTCGTAACTTATTTACTTGAAGTTACAATTTGAATTGACTGCTGTTTTGGGAGGGGATCTTGTAGCTCCTTAACACCAGTTATTTTAACTTAGCTGCTTTAATATCATTACTTTCTTAGTTATTATTACCCTTTTGCCCCGGCCCCTGTATCCCGGCTTCTAAATTTGTGGAGACTTGTAATAGTTACAAAATTACCGAAAATTAAGGTACCCCTCCCTGGATTCGCGCTTGCTCCTACGTTTGTGGTGACAAAATTGCCCAAAATTTATCAAATTTTAGAATAATATCAAAGTACCAGTTCATTTTAGATAAGAAATATTTTGCCCCCGTTGACTCCTCTGGGTGTGAGGACTTATAAGTACAAAATTTCTATGATATTATAGAACCAAATAAAAAAGTACATTTTAGGTATTAATTACAAAAGAATTTTGGGAACTATACTATTTTAAACATTTTGAGTACTGTTAAATATAATTTTATCACAGAATAAAATGTGCACGTATCATGTGTAAAGCATATTTAAAAATTGTTGAAAATATTTTTATCTCCAAATGTTGACTTACTTGTATGTTAAAATTCATTATTCCTCTTTGAGCTTCGAATTTCTTTCGTGCCCCTGTGAGACAATCTTGATGAAATACACGAACACAATTTTTACATTCTGTCACATCTCCCGCTAGATGACACTCAAAACAATACCAATCTTTTCCATCTAATGAAGGCTAAAAAAATTAAGTTATTTTACTACTTAAATATCTTTGTTTATATTTTTTAACAATAAATGTAATACTGTCTTTCTTATATTTTCGCGTATATTAATATTAAAGATCTTAACAGCACTTTATTTAAATTACTTACCAATTCATCCTGTAAAGGAATTTTGTAAGTTTGATTTACGCCTCCACTTTTGATTGGCCTAAAATAAAGCAATTATTTTTCATTTATAGTTTTCAAGACTAATATATGAAATAAAACTATATTCCATAAAAACATACAACTAAACAATGGTTTGTAAGGGAGGATCTCTAAATACTTACACTATAAGTTTATCATCAAGAGCTTGCTTAATATAAAGTTCTACTTGTGCAGGAGTATAGTCATCAATATTTTGCAAATATTTTGTAATTTTTATCAAATCCGCTATTGCTTTTTGTTGATTTGCTGTTCTTATAGCATTCCAAATCCTTTTTAAATTGATTGGATCAATCTGTCTTCTGATAGTCATCTCTAAAGTTAAAATAAAAAAATTATTTTTACTATATATTTAATAGTCTTTAAATAAAAATTTTGGTTTTTATATTACAACCACAATTTTTGATAATCCTCATTTTTTTATTTGATTTCCTAAGATGTGTTCAAAATGACTTTCTCTGCTTTAAGTCGAAGTATCTTAGTTGATTACTGAACAAAATGTCTTTTAAAAAAAAATCTAAGTTTAAGTCTAGGAATAACGACATTAAGATGATGGAAGCGACGAATGGAAAACTCACACGATGCCAGTTTTTTCTCCAAATTAATGTTCTACCCCGTACATAAATATTGACCTGTATAAATCAATTATAATTAGCTGTACCTATTCTGATAAATCATATACAGTTATAAAAATTATCATACCCACATTACCCCAGATAGATACCTATGTGGGTACCTAACATTAAACATATTCAACCTTAGAAATTGTTTTAAAAGGCATTCTGACACTGTGCAACTGTGATAGTTAAAAAATGTTTCCAATATATGGAATAATAGGATCAACATTAGTTTTAGTTGGAGTGGCGTATTTGTATATATTTTTGAGATATTTAGTGAGAAATAAAGACAATAATGAATTAATTATTGCGGTCTCTGAGGCATCAATAACAATTGCAATTGGTGTTTTCTATATATATTCAGTGGTAGTGCTTGCCAATAATTCAGAACGACCTTTAGTTAATTTTACCAATACTATAGATGATATCCTACTGAAGAATGATAGTTTTGAGTACTATTTGACCACAAAGGAGCCAGCAACATCCACAGAAATGACTGTAAGTAATGAAGAAATAGAAACTGGTATGGAAATGGAAAATAATGAAGATACAAGTGAATCGATAGACAATAATAAAATTGAAACAACTTGGCAAAGTGCAGATGAGTCCTTGAACACCGAAGAAGGAATTATATCTACTTCTACCTCTTCCATCACAGAAAAAACATCCTTACCAATGGAAATTAACAAAACTGAACAATTTATCAAGAATTATCAAAATTTTATAACAGAAATGATTAAACAAAAATTTTCAAACTCGTCTATCTTCAACCAAACACTTGCAAATATAAAATTCGGTCCTCCTAAATTAAAAATGGGTAGAGAAATAAAATTTGAAACTGAGCAAGACACCTGTTTTTACAATTTTTTCCTGGAACATGCTTTACTACTTTATTCTTTCACACACTGCTTGTTAACTTTGGTTAGTAACACTCTACAATGCCGTAAGTGTATTGAGACCAAAGACGAACCAAAAGAAGAGTCCCATGATAGTGACACTAGCATTGAAAGTAAAAATACTGACGTTCTAGATACTAGTGGAAGTGAATCTGCTCCCGTGGGTCCTTTATTTGAGAGCAGTAAAAGTTCCAACAATAGTCCAGATTTAAAATTATTTCAAGCTAAAAGTGCCCAATCAAGCTCTAATATTGAAGGTATGAAAAAAGTTGTTATACCTCATCAAAATGCAGAAAAATATAAACTAGTTCTGGAGATTTTGTTAACCTGGATACTTCCTATTATTGGTGTAGTAATTTTGTACTTTTCAACTAGAACAGAGAAACTTTTACCCAATTTTGACAACAATATTAGGCTAAAAAGCAATTTGACCATATCACCAGTTGATCCTAATATGATTAAATTAATATACAATCCAGCTAATGTCACTACTAACTCGTCTGAAATTGATAACATTGTGAATAGGGTTTATAACATAGTTAACACCGTTAAGGAAAATGTTGATAAAAAAACCACTTATTTCACACCAGTCATGTTAGATGTTGTGTACTTTCTATCACATAAACCAAGACAATCAAAAGATGCTGATATGTGCTCCACCTTAAACGTTTCTATGAAAGTATTGTTCTTTTTCGTCTTCGTAGTAGGTTATTTTGGCGTGATTTTATTTGCTAAAATCACAGAGACTCTTGCAAAATTGAAAAACGAAGAAAAAGCAAAGCAGCAGAATGTTTGTTTTTTAAGTTTTACATTTCTTTGGTTACCTAGTGTTTTGGACTTATTTAACAGGTTGTTTGTGTCACAGAGTAGATCTAATATAGTGTCCACTATTTTCTTAGCTTTAGGAAACATTAATAGATTACAAACTATGATGTATAATCATTTGTACGCAAAAAAATACGTACAGAAGACCAATTTTGTTAATCCGGTATAAACTTCACCTCTGTAACAAATGTTGCAGTTTATATTTGTGTTTGTTTAATAAAAAATATACAGTATTTTTTTGCTTACTTCTGTAGTTTATATGTAATCAATAAGTTGTCAGATGTATAACTAAAATTTATAATGTAATAAAGAAACCTGTAACGGCTTCATAGGGAAATAAATCTTTTATCACTTTAAACTATTAGGTGAAAATCAAAAATTCCAACTGATAACACAGTAATAAAACGTCTACAACACGAACACAAATATATGGTACTTTAGTAACCATTAATATTTAAACGGTGGCTGCCCTGAATGTCAGTGTCAGTTGTCTTGTTAAGATAAAGTCACGTTCGCATAGTAAAATTTATTTATTAATATTTTTCTGGATAAAAAGATATTTCTGTTACTTTTAACGAAAAAAATAAGAGGAGTTAGAATTATATTTTCTACACCTATTTAGACAAGAAACATTGCAAAAATGTTGTCAAAAGTAACAGAAAAAGTTGTCAAGTATAATTCCGAAATTTGCAGGGCCGGAATCCACAGAAAAGAGAAGCGTTTTGCATCTGGCGAAAATATATTTTTTTAATATTTTAATGCACGACGTATCTAAAATCACACTGATACACTGATATAAAAAATATTGTAGGTATACCTATCTATCCCATTCACAGAATAAAAAATAAATCTAAGGAGCTTATTTTAACAGTTTAATTTTAAAATAAATAAAAAACTACAAAATAAAATTTCGCATTATTCATATTCGTTAAAAAGTTTGCAAAAATATCTATATTGAAATATTTTCAATTTCCTCATTTAGTCGGGGGAGGAATAGGTTAAATTTGTTTTGTATATTTGTATGTTCTAAAATTAGTACAAAAAATGTTATCTGAGCAATCTGGAAACGCCAGCATATCAGTCATTATTTGCTATAGAGTTTCACCACTGATTGCTGGGGCTAAATTATACATTCTAAACAGAGCCGGCCGCAAAACACGAAAAAATAATTTGGTAAATTTTTTTTATTTTTAATGCAAATTAGCCATTTGAATATGTTATCATAACTTTTGTTCAACTGGGACTAAATAAAACTTTTGTTGTAGTAAAAAAAAGTGTCAGTTTTTTATTTCTACCTGACAAAACAATGAACTGGATAAAAAAATTTGCTCTTTACACAAAAGTACAGTACAGCACCTCTATTAAAGTTTGAAAAGAGTTAGTATAGTAGAACCCACCGCTTTATGAGAAAGAAAAAACAGCAAAGGATACCGCCAATAGAAGAAATGCTAATTGATCTGGACATTTTTGAGTACTTTAATGTCGAAAACACCGTACACTATCCATATACATAAAAATAAAATGATATTTTGGCTATTAGGACCACTGTGCAAAGATTCAATAACCAACTTAGCTGGAGATCGGGGTAATTCGCGTAAAATTTCTATATTGATTAACTTTCTTTAATATGAATTTACATTTTAATTTCTATAAAGCGGCGTTCAGACTTTACAAGTTACTTGAATTCAAGTAACTTGAAAGGAGTAACCTGAATTCAAGTGAACGTTCATACTATTTCAATATTTGATTCAAGTCATTTCAAGTTGACATTTTTATTTAAATGATTCCTGTTTCAAGTTACAAAAATTGCGTCAAATGATGTGATTCCTGCTGGAATAAAAGTTGTAAATCAGTTAATTGTGGATGGATTCCTAAAAATCAGAGAAAAAATTCTACACTTTATTTTACAAAAAAATACCTAAATACCAAATAGACGCTGACGCTAGTGTGAACCATCCACGGAGGGTTCTAATTGTGAGGTTATTTTGTATAAAAATTTCAACTTGAAATTTTTTCTCTGATTTTTAGTAATCCATTCACAATTAGCTTATTTACAACTTTTATTCCAGCAGGAATTATATCATTCGACGCCATTTTTCTAACTTGAAAAAGGAATCAAGTAAAAATGTCAACTTGAAATGACACTTCTAAACATTTGTACATATCGTTTGGGCATCTTTACATATATATTATAAAACTTTTTATTGATGAAATGGCATCAAAAAGGGGCCACGAGGTATTGCGCCTTCCGCCCTATTTTTGTGTATTTAACCCCACAGAATTAATTTGGGGACAAATTTGGTAAAAGAAGAAATTAACAAAAGTTCAGCTGATGATTGGCAGACAAAAATCAAACAATATTTATGACTTTATTCACCGTGTTTTTAATTTTAGAATTAAAATTTGAGACAAAAATTTTAATTAGCAACGTTTGTGAATCTCACAAGAGATCAGAAAATGAATCTATGGGCGAGGTGGAGTGGTCAACCTCTATTGAAATCTAATATGCGTTATAGAAATTAAAATGTAAATTCATATTAAAGAAAGTTAGAAATTTTACGCAAATCACCCCTAACGATCTCCAGTAAGTTGGTTACTGAAACTTTGCACGGTAGTCCTAATAGCCAAAATATCATTTTATTTTTATGTATATGGACAGTGTACGGCGTTTTCGACATTAAAGAACTCAAAAATGTCCAGATCAATTAGCATTTCTTCTATTGGCGGTATCCTTTGCTGTTTTTATAGCGTTATTTCTTTCTCATAAAGCGGTGGGTTCTACTATACCAGAAGTCGTTTCAACGGCAGCTCCAAGGGGAGGGCAGTAGGGCAACGTTGCCGGCTCTCTGGGCTGGAGCTCAGGCCTGATGAGAGGGGGGTAACGGGGGGATTCCCTCCGGGCCCGCAGTTCTCGATGGGGCCCGGGCCGTACGAAAAATCCCTGTTCGCAGTATGAAATACAGATGTAATGTAATGGGCCACTAATTTTAAAAATTCTATAGGGGCCCGTAATTTTTACCCCCAGGCCCGATTTTTCTCTCTACGGGCCTGCTGGACCTGCCCTTATAAGAAACGATTGGCAATGTCAAAATTATTGAAAAAAAATGTTTGGGCCATTTTTGAGAGAAAAAGTAATTTTTTTAGGGTATAATAGGACCGAAAATCTACAAAAAAAAAATTCAAAAAAATTACAATTTGGTTTAAGCAGAATGAATTTTGTATAAGAAACGATTGGCACTGTCGAATTTACCGAAAAAAAATGTTTGGGCCATTTTTGAGAGAAAAAGTAATTTTTTTAGGGTATAATAGGACCGAAAATCTACAAAAAAAAAATTCAAAAAAAATTACAATTTGGTTTAAGCAGAATGGATTCTGTATAAGAAACGATTGGCACTGTCGAATTTACCGAAAAAAAATGTTTGGGCCATTTTTGAGAGAAAAAGTAATTTTTTTAGGGTATAATAGGACCGAAAATCTACAAAAAAAAAATTCAAAAAATTACAATTTGGTTTAAGCAGAATGAATTTTGTATAAGAAACGATTGGCACTGTCGAATTTACCGAAAAAAAATGTTTGGGCCATTTTTGAGAGAAAAAGTAATTTTTTTAGGGTATAATAGGACCGAAAATCTACAAAAAAAAAATTCAAAAAAATTACAATTTGGTTTAAGCAGAATTATTTTTTTATAAGAACCGATTGGCAATGTCAAAATTACCGAAAAAAAAATATTTGGGCCATTTTTGAGAGAAAAGGTGAGTTTTTCAGAGGGTATAAATGGACCTAGAGAATCTACAAAAAAAATTCAAAAAAAATAAAATTTGGTTTAAGCAGAATGACTTTTGTATAAGAAACGATTGGCAATGTCAAAATTAAAATTTGGTTTACGCAGAATCAATTTTGTATAAGAAACAAACGACGGGTCCAAGTGGGGACAGTAGGGGCAATTGTCCCCCCCCCCCCCTCCAAAATCCGGCGTTGGGAGGATATTTCTCAACAATCCGAAAATATTAAACTTTTATATAACCCCTAAAAGCCGACGACGTTCTTGAAGAAAAAATTAATCTGTCTGTTCCTTTAAGAAATAAACAACAACTAGACGACGAAGTGAAATTGATAATATCCAACAAGCAGCTTGGGAAACTACACCTGCTATTAATAGAAGGACGGTAGGAAACAACTATCCTAGAGAAATAAGGGAACTAATCTCTGAAAAAAGAAAGCTTAGAAGAAAATGGCAGCAAACTAGAGTCCCACAAGATAAAATTATACTCAACAATGCTACCCAAAGACTCAAAAGAGAAATACAACAAATTAAAGAAGAATCGATTAGTATTTACCTAAGAGAATTGACAGACGACAGTAGTACTGATTATTCACTCTGGAAAGCTACTAAGAGATTGAAAAGACCCATAATGCGAATACCACCTGTCAGATTGGAAGATGGTAAATGGGCTAGAAATAATGAGCAAAAAGCAACAAGATTTGCAAATCATCTAGAAAAATCTTTCAACCTCATGAAGATCAAGATGAAGAACCCACTCTGGAAGATCAGCCACAGATTGGTCAAGAAATAGAATTTACCTCTCCCAAAGAAGTAATTACCGAAATAAAAGAAAATATCAATCCGAAAAAAGCTCCAGGTTTTGACTTAATTACTGGAGAAATTTTAAAACAATTACCCAAAAAAGCAATAATTAAAATAACTAACCTAATAAATGCTGCCTTCAGATTGAAGTATGTACCCAGCCTTTGGAAAATTGCGGAAGTCATAATGATACCCAAGCCAGGGAAACCACCACATGAGGCATCGTCATACAGACCGATCTCATTACTGCCTGTTATGTCGAAACTATTTGAGAAACTCCTACTCAAAAGACTAAAACCACTTATCGAAGAAAGAGAAATTATCCCTGATCACCAATTTGGATTTAGAAATAAGCACTCTACGATCGACCAAGTTCATAGAATAACCAACATTATAGAGAAATCATTAGAAGAGAAAAACATTTGTGCTACTATCTTTCTTGATGTAGCACAAGCGTTTGATAAGGTTTGGCATGAAGGCTTAATTCATAAGCTCAAGCTTCTTAAAGAAATTAAGGCTGGAGTATCACAAGGAAGTGTCCTAGGACCTGTCCTATACTTACTGTACACATGTGATATTCCAGAATTAGAAAACAATACCATAGCCACCTTCGCCGACGACACTGCCATTCTAGCGGTAGGAAAGAGCAATGAAGAAGCAACCCACAAGCTGCAAACAGCCGTCCACCTTATCTATGACTGGACGAAGAGATGGAAAATTAACCTTAATGAAACTAAATCACTCCACATTAACTTTACAAACAAAAGGATAGATCATATTCCAGTCAGATTAAACAATAACCTGATTCCATATTCAAACACAGCAAAATACTTAGGTATTACATTAGATGCCAAACTCCGATGGAAAGTGCATGTTAAAAAGAAAAGAGAAGAACTTGGACTGAAATATAGAAAAATGTACTGGCTAATTGGAAGAAACTCCACTCTGTCTCTACATAATCAGCTTATGCTTTATAAGCAGATACTTAAGCCTGTATGGACCTATGGTATCCAACTATGGTGATGCACCAAAGCAAGCAACCTAGCAATAATCCAAAGATTTCAAAACAAAGCACTGAGGAACATAGTAAATGCCCCTTGGTACATTCGCAATAGTGACCTCCACAGGGATCTGGAAATGGACACTGTTGACCAGACCATCAAGAAATTAGCCAAGAGTCATGAAGAAAGACTTCATCATCATGTCAATGTCGAGGCTATCCAGCTCCTTGACAATACTGGGTTAGAAAAAAGACTTAAGAGGATCAAGCCCTTTGAGTTAGTTTAGTGTTTTAGTGCAAAAGCAGAGCTTCTGTGTGCACGTTAAAGTTTAGTGCAATCCTTTCTACAGAACCTAAGGAACGCTGATGAGTATACCTTAGTTTTAAATTTCAAACTCTATTAGATTAAGTTAGAATTAAATTGCTCATTGGTCACTGATGACCAGATTGTAATATACTAAATGCCTTTATGGGTGTTTAATAATAAAAAAAATGCAAGTAATAAATAACGGTAATTTGTTTATTATTTAAATGCTGCTCACACTAAAATTCTTTTAAAAATCATTAAAATGCGTTTTTATAACGCTATAAAACTGCTACCTTTTGCTAAAGAAAATTCTTTTAATAGTAAATGGGTTTGACTGAATTCCATAGTCACAACCAAAAATAGTTTTATATATAAAAACATAACTGACTACTACATTGAGTACTATTTCGTAAAAATTGTATTAAATACTAATTAATTAAGAACATAACTGCCAAAAATAGCAATAAAATAATGTTAACTTGCAGCGTAGAATGGGACAAACTTAAGAATAGACCGCTAATACGGCTGCCAATGTGTAATGGCGGAGCTAATTACTCAGTAGCGCAGGTAGAAATATTTTTACAAGTGATCATGTCAGCGTAGTTATTGTTGTTATCCGCTCTTGCGACGCTCGTCTCATCATTCGGTACTGCATCGTTGGTAGGTAACGTACAAACGCGCACAAGTAGGCGGTGACAATTACCGGTCTATTCTTAAGTTTGTCCGACTTTATTGCTTGACTTCGTCTAACTGGTTCTATAAACCCTGGGAAACAATGCTGCCAACATGATTATTTAACATTGCACCAGAACAACTTCAAAAATACATTTTCAAAACTTCCGTATCGTCGTTGAAAGAAGTGAAATCTCGTTTTCAAATAAAATACCTTCTGGAGGACCAAAAATATTTATTTTCAGTTATCCATCTTCGATTAAAGGAAATGTTTCACTTAAATTATAAAGCTGATACCAATACATTGACAATGCAGATAGCTGTTGCATGTTTGCTTGCTTGCCTGCTAGTTATTTTAACGTCTCTTTTCAGCTACCAGGGCTAATCTGGACGGGACCTACAGCTTATCGTGGGCTCCGAACCACGGTCCTGAATCACCTTAAATCCAGGACTATGTCTTTGTCATGCAGGTGATCTACCGACTAACAAGTGTGTAAATGTGCCACCAACCCCTATCAGTGCCACGAGATATCCGATCTCATCCGGCCTGTTTACCGGCGTGAATGAAATTGCGTATGACACAAATACCTTTTTGCACTTGCCCAAAGTCTTATCTGACTTTAATTCCACTTGAGTTTCGCAGGGATCGAACCTACGACCCGAACACAGGCTTAGTATAAAGACCAAGGCCCTAACCAACTAGGCCACGGTGTCCGGTGCAGATAATAGATTTTATTTTTTAAACCGTCAACGACTTATAGACCCCGTCCCGCTTTATTACGAATAATTTAGGAATAAAGTACATACAGGGTGTCCCAACTAAAATTTGCACCCAAATATTTCGAGATTTGTTCAAATTTTGAAAAAATGCCAGAACAGGTTAATTTTAACCTAGAGGGGGCTCAATTTTTATCGTAGTTTCAAACTTTTTTTTTCATCCCTCCAGCGCCTAGAACTACCCCTTGAAAAATATTAAATGGCAAGGGGTGTTAAGTGACACATCATTTTGAAGCTGCTTTCATTATCTAATGTAACTCTGGTCTTTTTTTTTATTTTTTGAGAAAATTGCTTAGATTACACAGCCCCATAAAAAAAGTTTGTCTCCACCAAGAACTTCACTACTGTAACTATGGGTTTTTGTGGTCGCTGAATCCGAATCCGAATCCGCTTGACCTCATCAGGTCAGGGTCAAGGTCATTTGAAGGTCAAATTGAGGAAAACTTCAAGAACAATCTAAAAAAATTCATACAAAAGTTTTCAGGGTCGCTGAATCCGAATCAGAGGTCCTCTTGACCTCATCAGGTCACGGTCAAGGTCATTTGAGGGTCAAATTGAGGAAACCTGGGAAAATTCGGAAAAATTCATACAAAGGTTTTCAGGGTCGCTGAATCCGAATCAGAGGTCCACTTGTCCTCAACAGGTCAGGGTCAAGGTCATTTGATTGTCAAATTGAGGAAACCTTCTGGGAAAAATCGGAAAAAATTCATACAAAGGTATTTAAATTAAAAAACCTTGAATTGAACAGTACACTCCTTAAAATTAAATTGTTGTTTTAGAACTACTATTGTTTTCTTTCACAATAATCTAAGCAGTTTTCTCAAAAAAGAGTCATTAAAAAAAAGAACGGGGTTGCATCAGATAATGAAAGCAGCTTCAAAATGATGTGTCACTTAACACCCTTGCCATTTAAGATTTTTCAAGGGGTGGCTCTGGGCGCTAGAGGGATGAAAAAAGAGGTTCGAAACTACGATAAAAATTGGATTCAAATTGACCGTTTCGGCATTTTTTCAAAATTTGAAAAAAACTCGAAATATTTGGGTGCAAATTTTAGTTGGGACACCCTTTATCAATAAAGTACGTTCTGTACATATCAATGCATAACTGCATAAAAACACTTTAGTAAAATATGAAAAATTCCAATTGAAATTTCTCAGAAAAATGGGGCGTCATCGTCATAGGGATCAACTTTTGGGAAACCCTTTATTCTTACACATACCTACAAGATTTATCAAGGAAAGTAGACTCACTGTTAAGTACTTGAGTGCAAAAGAAATTAGTTCTTATAGAGTGGCCTATTGACTATAGCTAAAATTATATTTTAATGGCCGTAAAGAATTATAAAACGTTTTAAAGCAGATGATGTTCAAGGTTGAAAACTTATTTTAGTGGCTATTAGATATTCATAGATGGTAATGAGTTTTCAGGTAGATGTAAAGTAATGAGTAGATTAAGTCCAAGTACTTGTAACTCATAATAAAAGTTGATTGCAATATTGAGATTATTAATTTCACATTTTACTTCTTTAGCTGACAAGGCCACATGATCTAATTGAATGCTGGTATTCACGGATTTTCTGTTAATAATAAGATAAATGATAGCAATGGATATTTTTTACCAACTCGATCACGTTCGAGAAATTTCGATTTTTTAGATATGTAACTTTAATTTTTAGGGTTTTTGTCGAATCTCGTTCAATTTTGGACATTTCTTTAATTGGGTTGAGAAGTAACAGATTTACTAAGCAAACGACTTAATTTATTCGATTCGACATCCTAAAACCGGTTTCTGCCGTTCGGCTTCGTCAGTTAGGATTTCCAATCCAATAAATCAAATTTCAAACACTCGTAAGTCAATAGCTATATCCGTTATATATAATATAAAAATGATAAATAATGAAGCTTAGAAGTGAGTTTTGACAAATTTGCAAAGCAACGTTTGCTTACTTTGTATTTTTCCCTTAAAGGAATACGAAGAAGAGAGTGACATCTTGACCAGAATCGTTCAAGAAACTTTGCAATCTCCAATGCAAGTAGGGAATTCGATGCTTTGTAAAGTTATCAAAACTCATTCCGAGTCTTCATTTATCAGTTGTACTGCACCGTATTTTATTATTTTTATTGCTATTGAGTCGTCTGGAGTTATTTATGACAACCAGAACAGTATCGTACCGTGTATAATATTTAAACAAAAATATACAAAGTTATATTTTAAGTAAAAGACAATATCTCCGTCTATGGTCGGCCTGTAAGTTCAAAGAGGCGAATCCATTAATATTTTTATCGATTTTTTCAGCGCATTCAATTGAGTTTGGGAGAACTATACTTTATACTTTAGTATTTATATTATTTATTTAATTTTACTCTATTCAAGTACCAGTGACACTTATTTATATTTCTAACAGTGTTAACCAGGAAGAACCGTTTTTGCCATTACATTGACAGATTGTCTATTCATTAGATCAGAAGATAACATTAATGTGAAAGACACTTTTATGAAATCTTTATCTTAAATTTTCGGTAATTTACCTCGAGGATATTTTGATTTCATATGTTTTATTATGTTTATAATTTGCTATAGTTTATATAATTTATAATTATCGATAAAGTCTTGCACCAGTATTATTGCCCGTGGGTATACAGGGCGCATCAATTAAAAAAAGGTATATGAAAGGTTCAAACTCAATAGAACAGTATTTAGAAGGATTTAAAAGACTTTGACGGTAACTAGTTTCGGTCTTGCAAGACAATCATCAGGTTTAGAAAATATATGATTAAAATAAATGTAAATTTATTAATTAATTGTATCACAAACCTATAAAATTAATAAGCAAACATTAAGAAATTATTAGAAGTTAAAGAAACAGCTGTCACAGTTATTCCAAAACCCGAAGTCGATAGTAAAGCGAATTCGACGCCAAAGGAACGTGTCAAATGTAGGAAAGTGACCCCAAATGTAAATTCTCCTATTCCTCCTTGGAAGGTAATATTGCCAAAAGTCAACCTCTGACTAAACACGCAACAAAAGCATGAAACCTCTAGTATTTTCCTAAGCCAGTCTTTTTTGTCTATCATCAACACTTCTAATTTTGATAAAGTTATTTATACTGACGCTTCTAAAAGTGATTATGGTGTGGGTTTTGCTCTGCAACCACTACAGATTCAACCATCTCTATGCATCTTCTTCCACCCCACTCCAGTATGCACACAGGGGAGCTTTTTGCCATATACCAAGCTTTTAAATCTCTAAGTCCACAAAATGAAAATGTAGCAATATGTTCTGATTCGCTCGCATCTATTCATTCCATTCGAGCAATCCAAGATATCCACAATCAACTTGCATCACTAGGAGTTTCGGTAACGCTGATTTGGACCCATTCACATATTGGCATTCAAGGGAACGAAATGGCTGATCGTCTGGCAAAGGCAGCAACACATCCTGTCTTAGCTTTCGAGAGAGGCTACGAATAGGACATACTAATTTAACGCACAAACACCTCATGACCAGGGAAGATCCCACATTGTGCTGGTGTTACGGTAGTGCCCTTAGTTTAAAACGAGCGATCCGACATTCTCAACTCGACAGACCACTACGAGAATATTATAGCTAACCTACGGGACACTGGTTTATATAACAGACAGCACTTTAATGTATATGTGTTAATGACTTTAGAAGTCGAGACACATTAATAAAAAAAAATGTAGGAAAGTGTGTTTGGTAAAATAAAAATGAAATGTGGAGGGCCATCAATGAGAATGAGATCAAAATTAAATTGAAACAATTGCGCAATAATGGCAAGTCATCTTGGAAGACGGCATCAAGAGTGAGTACATCACGAACAAACTATAAGGACTTTCGATATGTTATTATTGTGCCACAAACCACCATATTTTAAATATCATTGTAGTCCATATCATCAACTCCTGATGATGCCAACATAGTTAGCGAAACGCGCGTAGAGTGTGTTAAAATTTGTGTTTTGGTTGAGTGGTCGACGATAGTGTTTCAACTTAGTCCATATGAGACAAGTCCTGCTGGAGGATGACCGTATATTGCGATTTTGAGTAGTTGGAGGAAGATGTTGAGGGTCGAGTTTCTTGTGATATTGATAGTACTGGAAATTGTTTTGTGTGTGGAAGTATTCTGAGCAACATGATTGTGCTGTTTTCAATCTCTCACTCGTCATAAGCTGTTGAATTTATCGTTGTGTAAATATAAAATTCCTAATAGGAAGTTGCCTCCGGTGGAAAGCAATATGTTTTGCAACTGTATCATTTATATAATCTCATTTAGACTGTCATGACGGTTTTAATACTAGAACTGAAAAGAGGTTTACCAGGTCGATTAACGTTGCTGTTTCTAGCCGATTCTTGACTTATTGACTCTGCATCTATGGATGTTTCATGTTGTTTAATGTTTTCATCTTGAATCTTATGTATTTTTGGGTGGTACTCATCTTTTTTTTGGTTTCGATGCTTCAGCTTCCAGTCGATTTTTAAAAAATGTATGAAATCTTTAGCCATTTTGTTTCCAAGAAACTAGTTTGGGTTCTTTCAATACCAGCCAAGTATTAAAAGTCTTAAATTAAGTTTACTCGACAAAACCAATATTCTTCGATATTAAACATATTTGATTGGGTCACCCAGTACTATTGAGCCGGTTAACGAACTTTTGTATCTCAATTTTTGATAGTTACACTGACATTTCCTTATTTTGATGACTTTCTCCATGCCCATAAATATTTCATGAAATAATATGAATAGCATTTCTTAATCCGGTGTTCTAAAAAGGCCTTAAAATCTAAATCAGGCCAAAAACGTGACTGCAAAAATAAATAATTAAGTATATTTTTTTTATAAAATATGAGCTGTTGCAAAGATAATGTTATTTACATAATAAAAATTTGTTTTTTCTTCGAAAAGTACTGTAAATTAGGAGGAGAAAATGTTGTAGGGAATATTGAATCTCACTTTTCCTTGAGTTAGGAACCCGACCATCTTCAGGTCTACACTGAAGTATCACCAACCGGCGATTGTAAATTGCAGCGCAAAACTTTTGATTATTATTAATGAATAAAATAGGTAACCACTTTTAGTTATACCTACTATTATAAATAAAACACCAGTAATACCTATATAAAAAAAAACATACATTATACCTCTTCATAAAGATAATACAATAATAAAGAAAAACACATTTAAAATGCCGTCCCTTAAGCTGGAGGAGCAAAGTCAGCAGAATTAAAAATCAATACAAGGAAAATTAAAGGCTCATTAAAGCTAATTATGTAATTGCCCTAATGGCGGAAAACGATTTTAACAATGAAACTCAGTGTTTCCGTAGTATAGTCGTTGAAAACTTATTAATGGCTAATAAAGAAAGATAATTACAACTTTTCTGCTCTGCGAATTTTCGCAATAATGACTATTCGGCTAGCTTAAACTTAAGTGAGCAGAACATGACCGAAAAAGTGGTTGAAACAATAAAAATTGCAATTTCCTTTGCACAGTAATTAACGGCTCATTAAAGGCTAATTAAATGCCCTAAATTAAAATTTTCTGCTTCGCAAATTTTTGCAAAAATGACTGTTCTGCTAGCTTTAACCTTTAACTTAAATTGAGCAGAATATGAGCGAAAAAGTGGTTGAAACAATAAAAGTTGCAATTTTCTTTGCACAATTATTAACGGCTTATCAAAGGCTCTAGGGATACATTAATCGCGAATTTCAGGCTCGATTTCTTTTTTAGCGAAAATGGAAAAAGTCGCGACGCGGGGGTAAGATCTGTGAGCATGGCGGAAAAACGATTTTAACATTGAAAACCAGTGCTCGCTTAATTAAAACTAGCAGAACAGTCATTATTGCGAAAATGCGCGAAGCCGAAAATTTTTAATTACCTTTGTCTATCATAGTCCATGGAAGTTAGGAAAAATAGCAGAACTTTTTACATACACCACATATCGAGATGCGGTTTTCTGCATTGTGTTCAGGAAGGTCCAGGGAAAAAAGTTTACATGGTCTGGTTAGGCGCGTTTTTGGAAAAATGCCTTCTGGGCCGGAAAATGCATTTTCCAATTGCATCATAACTTGCACCATTATAGGAACGACTGGAAACTAAAAATCGCTCGGAATTCATTATTCGGGAGTTTTCGGGGCTGCCTAACTCGATTCTAGCATTAGAATTAGGGTGCCTCCTAGATTGCCCCTACCGGCTTGCTCCCTAGATTGTCCCTGCGACAGGCGTGTGAGTAGCCTCCTTTAAAAGCATAATCTGCTTATATTTCGATCCCTGTATGCACAATGCACATAGACGCGACTTTTTGATATTGACACTGAACATTTTTGCATTTCACATTGCGTATTTTCAGATAAGAGTCACTTTGATATTCCATATCTGATATGCGCTGGCTTCTTCCGAAATATAAGTATCCACTAAATAATCCATTTATCGCGAAACGCGTTCATTGGCAGGCTGTGTGTCACCGAAATCGAAAGTAACTTCGTTGGGTCGTAAATACTGTAGTCGAAATGTATTGAAGTTATTGTATTTTTCGCCACCAAGACTGACTTAAACGAAATCTGCATCCAATAATTTCAACTTCCAGTCGACACTCCCTGCAATTTATAAGGTACCACATTTGCTAACCTGTCGGTAAACGGATTATGAGGATTACTCCGCTGCAGTTTACTTGTGCCCTCACCAACCTTTGGTGTTGTACTTCGCCTTTGCTTAGTGTGTCCACTTACCAGGTAATCATTACGCCAGTCGATTATTCTTGGGCTTTCTCTAATATGACATCGTTTATAAACAATTTTAAATTTGAAAGTTTTTTTTTAAGGTCTTATCAATCCAGATAATTGCCGTGGTTTTCCAAAATCATGCCGAGTAGGTATAACCTTAAAAACTAAGACAACTGCTAATAAGGATGCTTCTTTCTCAAGGAATAGATTTCGGTGAATTCTACAGGAAATTCCCCCTTTATAAGCGACAGCAGAAATATTTGTTAATATGCTGTACGATTTACAGAATCGTGACATTGATTCAACTGGAATATTCGTTATTTTAACGAACTACCTTACTTTTACGGGAACGGTAGCAAGTAGCATTCTTCGTGGACGGAACGTGGCGGCCACGACATTAAAAACTTTAAGGTGTATTGCGAAAGTCTTTGCCACGTAATAGAAACGGTTCTATAACGTAGCGGTGACTAAAATGAGGAACACTTTCTTGGTGACAGCTACGTGGTGGTGTGGTGGTCGACACTAAACACGCAACTTTGTTCACTGCGCATGTGTTTTTGATTTGTAGCTCGTTCTCTGTCCTGCATATTATTTCTTCCATTTTCCTTGATTTTTCTCTAACCTGACATAACTGTTAGTTAACTTAAGTAGGTACGTACTGAATAATAATTAGGTATAATTATTATATTATTATGCAAATACAAGAATATTGGTTTAAAAATACTAAATAAAGGCAAAAAGTTGGAACGATTAAAAATTTACTGTCAAATATAGGTGTTGTGGCTCGAAATACGGGCACGCGCCATTGGAATACTTCATAATTTAGGAAAAAAGTTAAAATCTGTAAATTTTTCATCATGGAAATTAAATACTTAGATGCTTCAAACTGTGTTTTTATCAATATTTGTTATTAAAATCATTAATTATGTATGGAAATGTAGTAAATTTGAAACTGTATTGACGAAAAAAAGGTTTTTAAATAGGGCGTTTATTTTTCTTATCATGGCGATCTCAAAAATGGCTGCGTTTAGAAATAAAACTTTAAAGTGATTTTTGTGTGGCAAAAACGTGGCGAGAATTACTGCAATCATATAATCAAGTGCCGCCACTTTAAGGGTATATGAATGGTTCCCAAAACAACACTAAAACTATCACGCTCACTGTAAGATCACTGCTTCTTGTAAGTGGTATTTAAGTGATATGGTTTGGTGGCCTTAACTATTATTTTCCACTTTAATGTTTCTGCAACTTTGAGGTAGTCTAGCTTAGTTATTATAACATTTCAAACACCTTTAGTGGCACCAAAATACCGGGTGTCCCGAAGTTTCTGACCCAATTTAACTGCGAATATCTCGGAACTCAGAAATGATAGGGAGGTGCGGTTTTCACTGAACTATTCTTCTTATATATTTTTCGTCTAAACTTCAACATATTATACATTTTCGGAAAGGGAAAGAGTTCACCTTTCAGATAGAATAAAAATATATAGGATGTGTCGTTCAAAAAATCGACGTTATTTGCATTTGAAAAAGACCGTTTTTTTAAACTACCATAGAAAGATTTTACTAAATAAACATTTATACTGAAAAAAACTTAATATAAAAAGAAACTGTTCAGTGAAAACCACACCTCCCTATCCTTTCTGAGTTCCGAGATATTTGCAGTTAAAATGGGTCAGAAACTTCTGGGACACCCGGTATTTTTTTTTTTTTTTTTTTTACTTTAATGTCAACGGCATCGACTACTCTGGTCATTAGCCTCGTGTTCTGTGTAGGCTTTGTTACTGTTTCCCAGCGCCACTTTAGGAACAGCACTGTTAATTAGAACCCAACAGTGAATGGTCGAGTGGGGAATCGCACCTGGTATATGAAAATCAATTTCTAAATTTTTAATTAATTAAAAATCAGAAAATGATTTCTGCCGACGGTGGGATTCGAACCCACAACCCTTGGATTATGAGTCCAGTGCTCTACCACTGAGCCACCCACTCCCCTTTGACACCCGGTATTATAAAACTATTAAGTGGCTCACAGCGGTGAACTTTACGTGACTACAACTAGGCATAAATAAAATGAAGTTATTCTTACTGTGTAGGGGTAGATTTAGTGATTATTACGTAATAGCAACCCAATCGAAGTTGCGATATCAGTTTCTGTTACTATAGTGCTACTTGGGGTAGAAAAACATACTACTTAGTACTTACTAAAGAAATACATTTTTTTTTCATTTCGGGGGGGGATCAATCCCCCTTGATCCCCCTCTGGCTACGGCCTTGCACTTGTCACAAAATGTGATATCGAAGAAACTTGGCACTTAAGTACTTGAAATGGTGTAGAAAACGATAAAAAATCTTTGGTTCTCTAAAGTGTATGCTAAGTACACAAATTCGATTTTTTTTTGAAAAACTAATAGCACCACGTGAAAAAGCGGAAAATTTTACTAAAAGAAGTTATTTAAAAAAAATTGTATTACTATAAATACCCAAAAAAAGCATTTTAAAGAGGAAGCCATTCTTTTTGTATTTTTTTTTGTTTTCTCATAGAAAATTTGACCGGAAGTTATAATTTCTAAAATTATCACTGATTTTTATAAAACTGAAGATACATGGTGTTCCGATATTCGATCGACAACGCTTTACAGGTGATAGCCCTTGACAAATGATGAAAAATGAGTTAGGTACATAAGCCCCTAAGATTCTTAGTTTACGAGATACAGGGTGTTAAAGTTGAGAAATTAAAATGATTTTCTTGCGATATTTCATCTACCGTTTTAAATTTTTTGTTCAAACTTGGCAGTCGATTTACTTTTTAGAAGCTTGAAAATTTAACAAAAAATATGCTTGGCATACTTCATCCAGTGGCGCACAATAATGGGTAGTGGTAACTTCGGCCCCCCTATTTTTTACGACACTGTATAAATCGATTTTTTTTTCATTATATTTAAATCTTTGGTTATTTACGTTGCAAAAAGTTATTAACTTTTATTGCGCTAAAATCAACAATTTTGGAGATATTTGACTTTGAAGAGAAATCTACAATTCATCTTTTCTATCGTCGATGTTAAATCTGGATAAACAGATGTCTGGACCTAAATACACAATACAAATATTTAGAAAATAGGTCATCATTGGGCAGAAATGTTTGAAATACCATATCTTAAATATACAGGACCGTATTCTATTATTTGACAGGAAATTTCAGTACCTGCTTTTTGACATGCATAAATACATATTTTAATTAAAGGAAATTTTATGATAATTAGTGATGAATGAGAATACAAAAAATTGTTAATTTATAGTAACTGTTCAAAATGTTGACCGTTCACTTCACAGCACTTCCTGCAACGTTTTCTCATGTCAAAACGCACTCTTTGAAAAAACAGGGTTGCAGCGGCCTGTATTCTTGCCAATAATTCTTCTTCCGTTTCAACTATTGTATCATATATCAAAGTTTCATGTAACCCCATAAAACAAGTCGATTGCATTTAAATCCGGCGATCTTGCAGGCCGCAATTGTGGTCCACAACGACCAATCCACCTTTCTTCAAACCGCCTGTTTAAATAAGCACTGGCACTTCTAGTAAAATGTACCGATGCTCCGCCATGTTGGAACCATAAGTTGTCTCTAATTTCTAATGTTACGTCTTCTAGAAATTTATCTAGGACTTCTTCTAAAAATCGAGTGTAAATTTTGCCAATTAATTTATTTGGCAAAATATATTGACCGATTACAATACCTGCCCAAACGTTTATTGAAAATTTACTTTGGTATCCTTTTTGGCGGATACAACGGGGGTTTTCCTCATCCCAAACGTGGCTATTTCGGGAATTAAAAATTCCCTCTCACGTAAATTTTGCTTCATCGGTATACAATATAAATTTGGAAAAATTACGATTCTCACGACATTGTTCATTAAACCAGTTAGAAAATTCTACTCGTTTTGGATATTCCTGTGGTTCTAATGCTTGTACCTTAGTATATTTATAAGGCCGTAGCAGTTGTTCTCGCAAAACTCTCCATACAATGTTAATTCTTCATATTCAATGTTTTACCTATGGTTTTAGTACTTAGTGAGGGGTTACCAGAAATATGATTTAATATAGCTTCTTCGATGCGAACAGTCCTTGTTGTTCTCAGCCTTCCAGCATTATTCCTTTTAACTACTAAATTACCAGTTTCCCGCAATCTTCTTTCAACGCAAGCAAATTTTTGTTCGTACAACCTTACTGCCATTCTTCTGTTTTTTTGGGCCTTTCCGAATAATAATAACATATCGGTCATTTCTTCAAAGGAAAAGCTCATTGTTTCGAAAATAAAAATAAAAAACTTCGAGAACACTGCGCAAAATTGAATGAAAACATAAAATACACGGCAACAAGCAAATATACTGTAAACTTACATTTATGACATATGCCTACTAGATTGTTTAAAAACTATAGTGATGTATGCCGTTTTTTTGTATTCTTATTCTTCACTAATTATAATAAAATTTCCTTTAATTAAAATATGTATTTATGCATGTCAAAAAACAGGTACTGAAATTTCCTGTCAAATAATAGAATACGGTCCTGTATATTTAAGATATGGTATTGTCAAAAATTTCTGCCCAATGATGAACTATTTTCTAAATATTTGAATTGTGTATTTAGGTCCAGACATCTGTTTATTGTAAATGAAAAAATCCAGATTTAACATCGACGATAGAAAAGATGAATTGTAGATTTCTCTTCAAAGTCAAATATCTCCAAAATTGTTGATTTTAGCGCAATAAAAGTTAATAACTTTTTGCAACATAAATAACCAAAGATTTAAATAAAATGAAAAAAAAATCGATTTATAAAGTGCCGTAAAAAATAGGGGGGGACGAAGTTACCACTACCCATTATTGTGCGCCACTGGATGAAGTATGTCAAGCATATTTTTTGTTAAATTTTCAAGCTTCTAAAAAGTAAATCGACTACCAAGTTTGAACAAAAAATTTAAAACGGTAGGTGAAATAGTGCAAAAAAATAATTTTAATTTCTCAACTTTAACACCCTGTATCTCGTAAACTAAGAATCTTAGGGGCTTATGTACCTAACTCATTTATCATCATTTGTCAAGGGCTATCACCTGTAAAGCGTTGTCGGTCGAATATCGGAACACCCTGTATATATTAATAGAGGCATTACATAAAAATCCTTGTACATTTGTCATCATTATATATACTTTTACTTTTGATGTAAAAATAATTAAAATGATGAACATTGTCTGCTTAATAAAACTAAAATTATCATTTCTTTTTACAGCATTCATTCGACGCAATTTTTAATAGTGTGTTTATATAAATCAGAATTTTTGTTTTAAATAAAGTTAAAAATAATTTAGAAATTGATTTACTTTATGCAATCATATAGGATTGCATTTATTCAGTGCGATATTCTTCGAAATAAGCGCTGAATTCAAAATATTATTTTATGTATTATATAATAAACTGATTATTTTAAATCGACCAGACAACATTAGTTTCACTTCCGCAAAAATGTATTTGAGAAATAACGAATAAAACTTTTCTTTATTCGTTGTGTATTAGATGAATCATATATCACAAAACGTTCTCTTCGTGGAAGAGGTGAATTTTGAAATAAATCATCTTGAGTTCGAGATTAATTACGGTAATCTGAGCCATAATCGCAATATCCCATTAACTATTTTGCAATACTTTTAAACTAAATGTGGAATTGTTATTTATAACGTTAAATGCAGGTTTGTATTTATAATATATGACAAGCCCGAATATGGGAAATGGAGATACAATGTTTTACACAAGTTACTAGCATTTTTCATGTTTTTCCAGAGTTTTTTCACGGATAGAAAGAAAAGAAAAAGTAACTACTCCTCCTCCCTCCAAGTACCCACATCCAGCTGTCGGTGGAAGCTAAATATCTTGGGGTTATTTTAGACTCGAAGCTTACTTGGAACCAACAGCTGGCAAAAGTAAAGAAAAAAGCTACATTAATGATAGTCAGACGAGTACATGGAAAAACATGGGGGCTAAGTCCCAAAATGGTGTATTGGACATACAACATAGTGGTCACATACGCATCTTTGGTATGGTAAAACATCTTTATTGAATAAATATAAAGAATGATAAGCGATAAGTGCTGCTGCCCTTGTTTCGCATGTCATGAAAAGCATCGTAAATCATCATCATCAACATTATAAATAGAATTATACCCAAAGACTAGACATCTGTATGAACCTTGACCGATCTTCTTTCCAATTAAGTATTTCCTTTTTTCCAGAGCATTTACTTCAGAATTTCGTGGACTCAAGAGTCGACATGTGTTATTTAAGCAAGTTTTTTCTTTACCTTTGATTTTCCAAAAATATCGATTCAGGCAAGTCGTTCCCGCACATACACCTACTTGAATTTTCTTTCCAGTCTTTTGGTATTGCTCGACATAGATTTAAATTACAAAAATTTGGAGAAAATGACATGGTAGACAAAGATAACCCAAAAAATAGCCGTGGCTGAGTTTAGCAAGGTACAAAGACTTGCCTGTCTTAGCATAACGGGTGCTATGAATACAACACCAACCTCAGCCATGGAGGCACTTCTGAACCTCCCCCCGATTGAAATAACAATCATGGGGAAGGCAAGGATGGGACTTCTAAGACAACAAAATACGAGCAATAGACCGGATCACAATAAGATAAAGGAAATAGTGGGAGGTAACATTCTTGAAATGAAACCAACGCACCATATGAATCCTATGTACTTCTGTAACACTAACTTCGAGGTGAGTATGCAAGATCGAAGGGAGTGGATAGAGGACAGCATCAAGGGCAAACCTGGAGAAAGGATCTGGTATACAGACGGATCCAAGATCAGGGAGGGAACTGGTGCTGGAATATACAGTGAGAGGAGAAACTCTCAAATAAGTGACTCACTGGGAACAAACACTTCCGTATTCCAGGCGGAAATGTATGCTATCTTGCAATGCGCGAGGGAAAACAATATGAGGGAAGTCCGAAATGCACGAATCAAAATATGCACAGACAGTCAAGCGTCACTGAAGGCTCTCATGAACCCAAAAGCGACATCAAGACTGGGAATGCCGTGAAGAACTCAGTATCCTCTCAGAACACAACAAAATAATTTTGATGAGGGTTCCAGGACACTGTGACATCGAGGGCAACGAAAAAGCTGATAAACATGTATTGGCCCAGAACCCGCACTTGGTGTTACGGGCATACGGGACTGGATCAAGCGAAAACAAAGAGAAAGGTGGAAGAAAGCCCCTCTCATGCACCACGGGAAAACATTTATTAAAGAACTGTCCAAACACAAAGCTGAAGAACTGCTCAAGATGAGCAGGAATGGGTTAAGAACAATAACGGGCCTTCTCACTGGTCACAGTCCAATGAGAGGACACCTGCACAAGATGAGGCTGTATAATGGAGACCTTTCCTGCAATGTGGTAAAGGGACAAAAACAGCCAAACATATACTGTCAGAATGCGAGGCACTGGATCGCAAAAGACAGGCAATTTACGGACAGCATCCGAGTTAAAGAAAACTACCTAGATCATTATTTTTATTTTTTTTAAGTAAACGAGTTGGGAATTGGATTTATCAGTTTTGTTGATTTGCGAATTTTTTGTTTTTGTTCCAAAAGGAAATGAAATATTTCATAAGTATTTTAATGCTATTCCAAAAATCTGAACTTGAATATCTTACATCCAATAGTACCGTGTGTTACATGGGTCTCACAATATGTAAAATTCGACCCTGTTTATTTTTCGTCTTATTCACTATAAGAGAGCGTACGGAGCTGTCATACAGGATGTAATATAATAACGATGAGTTTTGAAAATTACGTGCTCAATGTCGAAATGAAATTGGTGTGTTATTAGTCAGCTTTATTAATGATTTTTGACCGTATTATTAATTAGAACGTCATTGCAATTTAATGACTTTTGTGAACTGCTATTATTATAGCCCAGGATGCAGTGAATTTTTTTCGTACTTATTTTCCCAGGCGGTATATATACAAATAAGCTCCGATCACATCCCCAACAAGTCATTCATAAGTTTCAAATATTCCGTGCCCAAGGATGAAGTGAGATAGATATATAAAATGTGTGAAAATAGCGTCCAATTTATGCTGCGATGCATGGGCGTACCGTTACAGAGGGAAATGGGATATGATATTGTTACATAGGAAATTTAAAATACTAATGAAAATATATTTATTTAATCAAATGAGTAATCGTAAAAAAATTGACACCTAGTGATCGTCAATGCAGGATCAAGGGAAAATTCATCATTTCCTTGCAAATGTGTCTATGTTGTTTTTATCAGGCTGTTCTGTGACAAGTACATTCGGGATTGAGGTAGGAATAGGGAACTAACTACAAATTAAACACTGATGAATTATTAGTTGTATCATCCTGAAATAAAAAAATAATGTTGGTGTAGTAGGAACTTTCTATGTTTAGATAAATCTTGAAAAATACATAAACCGTTTTAATCTTATCGAACCTACAACAGAAAAAAATGTTAGTAAATATCAACTAACGAAAACGTTGGCAGCAGTAACAAATTTCTACATCTACTATTGTTTTGTGAGGCAAGCCTCGTTTTATTTTTTTTTCTACACTACGCTACATTAAAATTATATACATTCATAATCCACGAAGCGGACGAAAAGGCATTGACAGTGAAACGACATACAAATCGAATCAAATAAGTAATTAGTTAAAACTACAATTACAGAACACAAAAATACAAAATTAAAATTTCAATAAAAGTTACAAGATTAATGGGAAATCACTAGAGTTTAAGCAGTCGGTATTATGGAAATGTTTTTGATTGCTTAAAATATTCAACATATTCTCAAAAGATTGGTTTGACCTTTTACATTATATAAATTTAGGCCATAATGTTTAAACAATATTACTTATTTCAAGCGAAAATTTTAGTAAATCTTATAGCCTAAATTTATTTAAAAAACACAAATAAATATATATTTCCTCGATATTGGTTTTGCAACTTTTTTCAAATATTTTTTTCCACTTGGTTTATATTCAAAGTCATTGTCACGGAAATGACTTGAACAAATAAAAGCATTTTTAGGTAGGACCTTTACTTCCTCAAATCCTAACAAGGAGTACCAAATATTTCTCCTTTCAACATATGCGGGAAATCTAAAAGTCATGTCTTCGTATAACTGTTTAAATGAAAAATTAAACAAGTTAAAACAATCCTTTAGGCATTATTAAAGAGTTTATATAGTCGATAAAATATTAAAGAGTTTATACAGTCGATAAAATACTAATTCTACGCCCCTGATCTTACATGTAACTGACCGATGAAATGATAAATTGGGATTTAAATAATCCATTTTGCTGGACACAACACACTGATGAACCATATTTATCTAATAAATCAACTTAAACCAATAAATTCAATGTGAAAAAGAAAATTATAATGCTATAACCTATGAAACACAATAATAAACATACAGATTTGTGTGAAAATGGCAGCCCCTACTCCACTACGAAACGTTTGATAGCGCTTAGTTGCCGCTTCTAACAAATTTCCGTAGAAATGGTTTAAACTTAAATCGTGGTAAAGTATCTTTGTCAATATTTATCTATCAATATGACTTGTTGTGTTATTAGTTACGAAAATTAATATTAACGTATATGTATAATTATTTTAGCGAAACAAAATTTCTCATTTTCCAAGATAATTTTTACATAGATTTAGGATTTTGGTAATGACGGAAAAAATTATAATAACTTTGACAACATTGAAACTAGAAATATAAATTTAATAACACAGCGCTTAGACTGTTATAGTCTCTATTCCAACTTTAAGACAACAAGAAAGGATATGCCGCCGAGTTAAAAAAATGGACAAAAAAGAATTACTTCCCCATATAAACCTTTGAGAGTGACGCCGCAGCGCCGGCGACCTTAAAGAGAGGTACAGTCATAAATCACATGGCTCCTTTCTTCAAAGGAAAGCCGAGCACTTCGGTCTCAGCGGTACCTTTGACGGCATGTTCCTTTCTTTCTGACTTATTATGTGGATAGACTATACTTGTTATGGCTCCGATGTAAATCCATCACGCCGTTTTAGTATGAACATAAAGAAGCCATTTTTGTGTCTTCAAGATGTCAAGGGAGGATAGATTTTCATGGCCCACCCGGTGTAGTAACTCTACAACTTCTCCACTTATCCATTCAAAAATTCAACAGATTAATAAACCCACGCAAAATTGTTCACAATGAACGTGTCAAACAATATTAACGTTAGTGGTTCAGGGTCGAAATATTTTGCTTATGCAGATCATATCACCTAAAAATATAATGAGAAAAATTTCTATGGAAATAAGTATCTAATAAATTTTGACAAACACTTTAAATTTCAACATTCCTTATGCGTAATTTTAATTTGAATATCAAACGTATAGTAGTAACGAAAGATTTTCACATTGAGATGTTACCGATTTCAAGGTTTCCATCTATTTATTTAGAAAAATAATTTATTCGTAATTACAGCACATTAGACTAGGTTCAAAAGCATCGAGAAGGTTGTAATGGTCTTTTTGGGGAAAATCTAAACTGGACAAATACAATAAAAATTATACAAACTGTTTTTAGAAAAAATAATGATGTTAGGCATGGTTTAAAACTACTTTTTTATTCGAATATGTCAAAAAACGTCAAGTACTTTTTCGGACGGTATACTCTCCGGAAAAGTAAAATATATTTGTCTTATCTTTTTTTGTTAGCTTCAAATTAATAGTATTCAATAATATTTGGTATATTTTAGAAAATAACTTGATTTTCTTATTGGAATAACATATTGACTTGCTATGATTTTTGTTAAAAAAAAACCAAGTGACATTTGTAGGTTATGTTATGTTATATTACATTTTTTACACTT
Organism: Crepidodera aurea; assembly: GCA_949320105.2. Classification (NCBI taxonomy): domain Eukaryota; kingdom Metazoa; phylum Arthropoda; class Insecta; order Coleoptera; family Chrysomelidae; genus Crepidodera; species Crepidodera aurea. The sequence continues at coordinate 32,673,980 of OX439472.1, read as the reverse complement.
GTTTGTTTGTTCCGTTGCTTTTTGGTGTAGTGTATATTGCACTGACAAAACCGATCAGCTATTCGCAACCCTCAAATTCAATGAAAAAGTTCTAATAACACTTCTGTAGTTTATCATAATTCAAAAGTTTCTGTTTATAAATTCTACAAGCTATTTTGCCCCGAAAAGTATTGTGTATATTTTATTTAATTTAGTACTTCTTACATTATACAAATGCAATGAAACGCGTTTTTTAACAATTGTGTAGTACTACACTTTCTAACACAAGACCCATTGACAATGGCAAACTATAAAATTATAATGAAGAAACAATAAATAAAACTCAAAGTCGTTTCCACAAAGTATAATTTAAACCCCAAAGTAGGGAAGGGGTGTTGTCAAACAGACTTTAGCTAACAAATATCTAAAACTGTATCAAATCAAGAACATGTTTTCGAGCATGGTAATGCTCATCTTCAGTTGAAAAATACAGGAAGTTTTAAAATGGCATTAAAGGAATTTGATTCGACAGCCCAACTGATGAATCCGAAAGGAAAAAACCAGTTTCCATAAAGAAATATTGTTTGATTTTTGTTCTCAACGTGTGGCTACCAACAATTCACACCGTCATTGTTTTTCCAATTCATTATTTAAAATTTTTAAATTTATTTTGTTCAGTTGATATCCTCCTGGTTCTATAGTACCGCAACATAGTGAAAGTGTCTTGACCATGCAAAAAACATTGACCCATGAATAGATTTGATCATCAGTACCATCCACAAAATGTACAATGAAAATGAACGGATTTAATATTTGAATGTCCGTAACATTAAAGACCATTAATATATAAATGATATTATATCATTTTTACGAACGCTTCATTTTTTAGTTTATAATCGTAGAAGAAAGTTAATTTCCGGTGCGAATTAAACAATAAAATCATTTATATGTTAAATTTAAAATCATAATATTATACAGGGTGACTAACTTAGGTCCGGTTTTACCGGAAATAATACAGAATCTATTATATTTCAAACTTTAATGGTAGAAGTCCCGAGCAAGTACTTTTGTAGAGCTACTTTTTATTAACATTAGTTCCAAATGTCACTTTTAAATTACAATGCACGACAATACGATCTCTCCTGTCTACTTATTATTTATATTTTACATATTTAGTGGAGTGCCGTTAGATTTATACCTCGAACGAAGTTGGAAGTGATCGAATTATCATTTTCTCTTTTGGAATGTGTTTTTGACACTACATACTTAAATGTCTATATGTTACTTTTTACCGCTTTTACTTTTCCGCCCTCCACTATACCTTAGGAGAAGGTAATGTGAGGAAAAAAAAGAAAAAAAAACTCGCGCAATCGATATATTATCCTTTTTTAATGAATTAATATTAAATACAATTTTTCATGCAAATAAACCCCTCCCGAGTTATAGGGCGTAGAAAATTTACGTTTTTTTCCACAAAAATCGTACATTTCTAAAAGTTTTTTAAATATAACCGAAAATCTGTTAGTATTACGCAAAAATTAATATTATCTAATTTTATGACCTTGAGCTAACAATTAAAATGGTTTTACTTTCCCGGCCCCTCGCCGTGTGAACGCGCTAAAAAAAATTGAGATAACGACGGATATATCCATTTTGAGGTCCCCTGAGACGATTAAAATGATTTCCATATGGAAATCTGTCCGTCTGTCTGTCTGTGTGTCTGTCTGTGTGTCTGTCTGTATTCTTCCACGATTGCGTCCGCACGCTTAATCCGAGTGAGCTGAAATTTGGTATATGGGTTTCGGGTGGTCGGGGATTGAAGCCATTAGTTTTTGGTTGAAATCGCCTCACCAGGGGGCGTAGGAGCCCTATGTACATCGCGAAAAAATATAAGGCTTAAAGTTTTTATTTGATATTTAGGTGCCTCACTGGCTTGTAAATACATCCTGAAATTTTCATTCTTTAATTTTGAACCTAATCTAAAAAAAAATTTTTTTAAACTAAAAAATCGCAACCCGTCCGTAGCGTCCAAACGCTTGATCCGATTGAGCTGAAAGGTATGTTGGTATCGGATCATCGCGGAATGAATCCGTTTGTTTTTGGTTGAAATCACCTCACCAGGGGGCGCAGTAGCCCTATGTACATTACAAAAAAATAAAAGACATAAAGTTTTTATTTGGTATTTTCATTCCTTAATTTTAAAACTAAGCAATGGAAAAAAAATTAAAATCTAAAATCCACATGACATTTAACATGTCAAAGAAAAAGTAAACAAAATTCCGACCCTAAAAAAATGTTTTACTTTTTTTTGACAAGTGAAATGTTTTTCATTTTATAATATTTCAAATGTCATTTTTACTTTTTTGGGATACCAAATATCACTTGATTTGGACAAAATTTTAACACCAAATCAGTTTTTTTAATTTTTATTTTATAACTGCCGGAAAGTCTTGTGGCGACAGATTTTTTTTCTACGATTAATACGAAGGAAGATATGGCAATTCAAAAATGGGTGTTTAAAGAGACTGGATCGTTCTAGCATAAATATCTGGAAAAATATGACTTCCACAAAAAAAACGTATATAAACATTGGGAACATTTTAGGACCATCCAGAACCGTTTAACATAAGCAGAAAAAAGTTATGGAGAAAATAAATTTTTTAAAATTTTTTTATGCTATTTTTTTAGCGCCATCTAGACTGTGGTATTTGAAAAAAAAATTAGTTTGCAGAAAGTCGTAACATATGTTTCTACAATTGTTCAGTCATTTTTAGGCCTATGTGATCATTATTTTTTAAGTTTTGGTCTGCTAAAGTTGTTTTTATAAGACATTTTCGATTTTTGGACAATAGCGTGAAAAGTATTGATTTTTGAAAAAAATTTAAAGAGAATACTTTGAGCAAATGTTCTTCCGAATAATTTCCATTTTCATACCGAACAAATTGTTCGGTATCTGAATTCGATCTGTGTGTATGTATGGGTGTTGATTCTTTGTCTTTATGAATTTTAAAATACTGACTTCAGATTTTGATAAAGCATCAAAAAGTAAGCTTAGGGTTTGATGTGCCCCTCTATACCACTTCGGGAACTCCTTCAAAATGGGGTCCATAATATGAAAATTTTGAAGTTTGAAATGACATTGAATTTAAAGTAGACGCATAGTGAATGACTATTTTGGTAAAAGTGAGTAAAGTGTTGCTGTTGGCTGTGTTGATTAGAATGAGAACTGTCAATCTAAAATTTTATTAATAATATCATTACAATTTGTTCGGTTTATGGCAATGCCAGAAGAGCATTCTCAACTGGTTATTAATGACATACCGTCAGGCATCTCTAATGGAACAACTCTCTTATTTGCTGATGATCTCAAAATTTTTTCCAAGATTGCTTGTCCCAGTGATGCCCTAAATCTTCAAGCCGATCTTGCTAACTGGTGCCACTCAAATGGTATGGTTATAAATGTCAACAAATGTCACCTGCTGAGATTCTACCGTCGCAAAAGACCAATCATTACGGATTATCAAATTAACAATATAGTTTTGGATACTGTTCCTAACATCAAAGACCTGGGAGTCATCCTGGATCCGACATTGAATTTCAATTTACATAGTTGCTCTACAGTAAACAAATCATTGAAACTACTTGGCTTTATAAAAAGGATAACATCGGACTTCACAAACGTTACCTCTTTAAGAACCTTTTATTGTGCGTTAGTCAGACCTCACCTCGAATATTGTTCTCTCGTTTGGAACCCTTACTACAACCTCTACTCTCAAAATATTGAACGTGTTCAACACAGATTTCTAAATTTCGTCAATTTCAAATTAACATATTCCTTAATCATCAATAGTCCGAGCAACTTACGAATCTTTCTCCATTATCTGTGAGGAGAAAACGCAGGGATTTGGTATTTCTTTACAAAATCATAAACGGCAAATTAAAATGTCCCCAGCTACTATCTAAGATAAATTTTCAAGTACCTTCGCGCACCACTAGACTTCACCAATCATTTTACAACCCGTTCCATCGCTCAAACTATGGTTACAATAGCTGTCTATCCGGATTCAAAGACTTATGATCAATTAGATTTCTTCAGCCTCTCATTGCCCGAGTTCAAAACTTGCCTCCTTCTGAATGTCACGCAAACAATTATTTACTTTTGACTTTCTTTTTGAGTTACTCCCCCAATGTGTTACCATATTTTATATTTTATAATTTTATAATTATTAATTAAGTACTTCTATTAATTGTATTTATGTACTATCGTACTATTTTATATTATTACCTGTGTAATGTATAACCTGATATGTAATGTATTAATGTTTAAAAATCATGCTATGTCTTAATTGTCACAGCTTGTAATGATGTCCTGTACTGGGCTTGTCCCGTAAATAAATAAATAATAAATAATAAAATAATAATAATACATCGTCGGTGTTGAATAAATAAATTTATGTACCTTTCTACATCGGAATAATGGTCTACGAAATAACTTGTGTGTATTTTAAATTCTCAATTAGAGAAGTTAATTAGAACGTTACATAAAATATTGACAATAAAATATTTTAATAAAAATACTGTTTCCATTATATGTATACCCTCTGTATGCAATATTACGCAAAGTGTAGAGGGAACATTAATATTCTCTGTATTTAAAAACATAAAATAACACCAACGCCTCAAAGCTCGAGGATATAATTTCAGTGAAAACGCATTTAATTTTTATCATTTATTTAATTGTATCTAATTACGCTTTACTCATGTTCGCAAACCAAATAAATATACGGTGAATGTATGATTTATTAACATAGTCTCACGTCAGAGAAATAAATGGAAATTATAATAAAATAAAGTATAATTTGGACAATTAGGCAATTTGTAGAAATTTTTTTAAAATTTTTATTTGTTCTTTTTTCTTTTAGGAAATGGAAACTATCAATATTAGTTAATAAATATTATACTAAAATAATACTAATAAACAACAAAAATAAAAATAATAAATTTCGTAACACTCTCTACAAGAATATCATTTGCTCTGGATAAGCTTTGGTTCCTCTCACCACCTACTCTTAAAAACTGTAGGGCATTCGAAACACCGCTAGTGATCTCGCTATGATTTCCACAAGGTACAGTTTTGAAGCCTATCTTATTTCATCTTTATATTAATGGGCTATTTTCTATTCAAACCCCCTATAAAAACCACCTTGAGAAAGAACGATTATCTCTCTATTATAAATGACTTAAGAAATAAAACCCGTTCTTCAAACAGTGTAAATCCTAGTACTGATGAACTAAACAATTATTTTGTAAATGTGAGTAAGAATATCAACCCTAATATAGCTCCGAGTCAGGATGTTCTCTCCTTCCTCCTACCTACTAAAAGGATCACTGGACAAGTAATAAACAATTCTTCATGTGGAATTAATAGCTTGCCCACTAAAATATTTTTGAATATACCTGATGTAGTATCAACACGTTAACTTCGCTGATTAATGAATCCTTCGAATTTGGCATCTTTCCTAACTATCTAAAAATAGCTATAATAATCCCACTTCATAACCAAAACCTGTAACTATAGACCTATTGCTTCATTACCTACCTTACCTGACACGTCATCAGTATGGCTTCTTACCTAAAAAATGCACTAGTGACGCAAAGTTTTCCGTTCTGCATGAAATATATACATCACTTAATGATTTTGTGACTTCTCAAAGGCCTTTGATGGTGTTAATCATGAAATTTTACTTAAAAATCTACAAATTTAGGGCGTTCTCCTTTGCAATGGTTTAAAACTTACCTAGAAAATAGAAACCAACAGGTGCGTGAGAATTCTACAAATCTGCCATTAAGCAGAGGAGTACCTCAAGGTTCAGTATTAGGTCCAATTTTATTTTTACTATTCATCAAGGACTTAATAGAATTACTTTATTTGCCGATGACACGAGTGTAACCTGGAGTAGTTCTGATATGCAGAAATTACAATCTAATAGCATAAGCAAAGATCTAGTAACAATCAAGTAACACCAGTAAAACCGTAGCGATGTCTTACAGAGGTACCTTACAAACTATAACTCTAAACAATAATCTGATTCTAACGGTGAACTCAATTAAGTTTTTAAATCTTTATATAGACATATTCCTAAAATGATCTACTCATATAGATACCTTGGCAAAAAAATTATCGTCTGCATGTTTTGCCATTAAAGAGCTGACCTCTTCTACTGCAGTAATAACCAACTTTTCCTTATTCGAATCTCAGCTTCGCTTTGGTTTGCCGTTCTGGGGTTCTTGTAGCTTATACCACTTCGAATCTGTTTTCAAATTACGCAAAGAAAAGCAATTCGTTATGTATTTGGTTTAAATAGTGGGACACTTTGTGAAAATTACTTAAAAAATTTCAAAATTCTAATCCTTCCTGCTCTATTTATCTTCGAATTCGTCTGTTTAGTTCGCAGCACATCAAAATTTATCGGAAAGACCAATCTATAGATATCCTACAAGAAATGTAAATACTGATGTTTATTAAACAATACCCACCTCTGATCTAATGAAAAATTCCATGACCTACAATGCCAAAAAAATGTTTAATAACCTTCCAATACAGTTAAAATCTATAAATTCATATGATAAGTTCCGAAGATCGACTAGGGCTTTTCTTCTAGAAACACAGTAGCAGAATTCTATAAGTGCCATAGACTTTTGGGTTGCAACAAATAGAAGCATTAATTAAATTGTAAATTTTACATCTTGTACATCTTCATTTCGATCCAACAGATATTCTAATACTTAGCATAAAAGTCTTCCCACTCCTATTAGTGCATTACAATAATGATAATTTCATGATTCTATTAACATTTAAATATTTTTCTATTGCCAAGTTTACTGAAGCATAGAAAATAAATCTTGATTAAAATAGAATTACTTCCTAAACCTATTTTAAAATCATATCAGCCTCTGAATTATAAGATATATAAATTAATGTTTAAAGCATCTCGCACCTGGAGATCTAAGTAACAAGATATTGTTTATTTATAGTTCCCAGCAAATTGTTGCTATATAAACTTACATAATCCGATCATTTCTTCTCTCACAATATATTTTCCAAGATATTTCGAGATGGTTAAACTGAAAAATTGACTGACACCGCTACATGAGGAAACACACCTATTACGTCATAATCGTGGTTTGTATTTTGTCTGTAATAACGAAAAAATGAAAAATTAATGAAAAATAAAATGTTGCTTCGAGTGCAGAATTTTAGATGCATAATATTTTATTACTTCCTTGCATGATGTTTATATGAAATTACATGAATAAATAGTCAAAAAACAACATTAAAGAAACAAGAACAGTTAGGTAATCTAATAATTTTATTTGCAAATAATGTGATCCTTAGGAAAGTTTTATTATAAAACAGAAACTATCTACAAAGTTAACTTTTTAATTTTTCTTTATATGATTTACTTTTACAGAAAAATTATTATTTCAGGAAAAAGATATGCTTGAAAATATTTAAATTTTTTTTATTGATCGTTTAAAAATACTTTCAAATTATTATAAATGAAAATTTCACTCAAATTATCTCAAAAAAATGACCATTACTGGGGTGTTATATTTAGGCATTACGGTGGTACGGTGATAAAGTAAAATTTAGCAAAAATAAAAATAACTCCAAAATTAATAGATTTAGGCATAGTAGACCTTTTATAATTTTTAAAACATAATGGAATTTGCTTCATAATAGGATTATAAAATATTTAAAATAATGATATTTTTGTCGTGTTATTTTACTGTTTTAGTTGTTTTTGGTGTGTGATTTTGTAAATCTTATGCTTTTTATTTGATTGTGCTTGAATATTTTGTGTTATAAAACTCTATTTTTTCACCTAATAATTTTTTATATTTTTGAAAAATAGGTATGAGTGATATTTGTTAAAAGTCGAATAAACATAAAATAACTGTTTAGTTTTAGGTCAATTGTAATCATATCTGTTGAAATTTTCCAGTGATCTGTTTTTATAGTAAATTAATGTTATATTTTTTGTTATTGTCAATTTTTTGAAAACGATTTTAGACTAAACGTCAAAACGTCAGTTTTCCCCTAGCCTAGAGGAAATGCGCGAAAACTTAGAAATTTCAGTATCTGTGAAAGCAATTTCAATCTACGCAAAACGATAATGCTTTCACATATCTCGAGTCACTTAGTTCTAATATCTCACTGTATATAGAATTTCCTTAGACTACCTCAGAATTCCACTAGCCTAGGGGAAAAACTATTAATTAAGCTGAGCAAAACTTGTGGTTTCTGAAAGGTTCCATTTTTGCGCAAGAAAGCTTATATATTTTCGTATTTTGAGTTCCTGAATTCATATCTGACGTACAAAATGTTTCATAGTACTTCAGAATTTCCCTAGCCTAGGGAAAAACGAAGAAAATTGTACAAGGAAGTTGTCGAAAATTTCTTAAGTAACTTTAAAAAATAGTGAAAAGATTTCAGGAACAAGGTTGCCTCCTGAGCATAAAATTACACTTCCTTCATTCCCATCTCGAACACTTCCCTGGAAATCTTGGTGATTACAGTGAGGAACAAGGAGAACGTTTCCACCAAGACATAAAAGAAATGGAGCGACATTATCAGGGACGATGGGATGAACACATGATGGCAGATTTTTGCTGGTTGTTAAAGAGGGATGTTGCAGGTGAAAGCAAAAAAAGAAAGAAGAACCCGCTCCGTCGGACGTTTGACGATAAAAGAACAAGGAAAAGACGAACAAACTAATATTTTACAGTGAGATTAGAACTAAGCGACTTGAGTTACGTGAAAACATTATCGTTTTGCGTAGATCAAAATTGCTTTCACAGATACTGATATTTCTAAGATTTCACGCATTTCCCCTAGGCTAGGGGAAAACTGGGGGTTCCAGGGGAAATTCTGAGACCAGATTCGGATTCATCGGCTCAAAATCCATAGGGGTAGTATACTCACATGTACAGTTCATTCAACTTTTTTTTTTGTGAGCCTTTGATACCAAAAAAGCGTAAAAATGTGAAATTTTCAATATTTTGGCAAATTTTGGGGCTTATGCACGATCGGAAGATATCAACTGATTTAAACCAAATTAAAACACAATGTTTTTGGGCTCTCTTTGAAGACGTCACAAACTAATTACATTACGAAAACATCTAATTCAAAAATTAAAAAAAATAATCGCAAAAATGAAGTTTTCTCATATTTTGTCATAGGGGCTATGTGCGATCGAAAGATGTCAACCGATTTTGATAATTTTTTTTCTTTTTTTTAGTCTATATGATTCGCAAGTTTTCCGCGCTATTTCAACTTCGAAATAAAAAACAGTTTTTTCGGCCCACCCTAACCTACACTTCGCGCCAAATATGACAATGATACGTCAAATAGGTTTAAAGTACTGGGCACAAATAATTTTAAAATTTTTAAATAAAATTGTAACTGAGACAGGAGACACATTTTATCTAGGTGATTTGGGTTAATCTTCATATTTTGAGGTCAGGATTCTACAGTTGAAATATTTCTAATTAGTAATTAAACACCCTGTATTTTTGTACACCAAAAAAATCCATTGTTTTTGACTCTAAAGCAAGACATTTCATTTTTGCCCAACCTCTTTGTTACGAAGAAATCGCTATGATAATAATAATTAAATTAAATTTAGCGATTAACATCAAATATTCTTGCATCCGCTACTATTTTTCCAATAAAATTAAGAAAGCTGGAACTTTTAGTAACCCCTCACAAAAATATGCAATACCGTGAACGAGAGCTCAACTCGAGAAGCGTAAAAAATTATTGCAGAATTTACATATTTGATGTAAATTGTAAATAAATATATAATTATATCTACGTATTCTCTGGTAAAAAAATGTTGCAATTCCTCACCTACTTGCACGTCGTATTCAAATTACATCTTCTGTGATCGCGATCAAGAATACAGAGGTAAACAGTAATAAATTTTTGCAACAGCTGATGTGCTGGGAATATTTACTTTATTCTTGTACTCGTTGTTCTAGGTGAAGATTTCTAGATATATCGACAAACTCATGTTAATGTAAATAAACGAGGTCCTCGGCTTCTTTCTCAATGGACTAATTAATTCGGTAGATAAATGCAAGATGAATAATTTATTATTAATTATCTTTATTAGTTATGTGAAGTGGAAATACTATAAAAATAATTACAAAATCATACAATTATTCATGTCGTTTTATAGTTTTAAGAGTTGCTAAAAAATTTGGGGAAATCAACGATACTCGCGAATACTAAACAGGGCGATTTTTAATTAGGATTTGACATTGCTATAAACAAAAAAAATAATAGTTTTAGCCTGAAAAAATTCAAAAAAATTAAAATTTGGTTTACACAGAATGAATTTTGTATAAGAAACGATTGGCAATGTGAAAATTACCGAAAAAAATGTTTGTGCCATTTTTGAGAGAAAGAGTGAGTTTTTTAGGGTATAAATGGACCTAGACTCTACAAAAAAAATTCAAAAAAATATAAGAAACCAACGGCGGCTCCAAGGGGGGGACAGTAGGGGCAATTGTCCCCCCCAGTCCGGCAATGAGGGGATATTTCTCAACAAACCCAAATTATTAAATTTTTATATATATATAACCCTAACAGCCGACGACGTTGCCACCCACCCCCAAATCTCTGGTTTGGAGCTGCCCTTGTAAGAAACGATTGTCAATGTCAAAATTACCGGAAAAAAATGTTTGGGCCATTTTTGCGAGAAAAATTAAGTTTTTTAGGGTATAAATGGCCCTAGACTATACAAAAAAATTCAAAAAAATTAAAATTTGATTTACACAGAATGAATTTTGTATAAGAAACGATTGGCAATGTCAAAATTACCGAAAAAAATGTTTGCGCCATTTTTGAGAGAAAAATTGAGTTTTTTAGGATATAAATGGACCTAGAATCTACAAAAAAAATTCAAAAAAATATTAAACTTTTATTGTATATATATAACCCGACAACGTTGCCCCCCCCCATCTCTGGGATTCCGAACTGAGGGGAGGGGGCGACACAGTAATAATTTTCGAAAAAATATTTTAATATAGAAACTAATAAGTGAAACATACTACATATATTGCAAACAATGCAAAATAACATAATATAGTTAGAAAATTAACCAAAACATATTACGAGTAGTCTGAATACTACTGAATAATAAAACGCGTATCGCCAGAGGGAAGGGGGCGAAACCAGCTTCGCCCCTCCCCTAAGTCCGCCACTGCATACGAAACTTGTACTTTTCTTTATAATTGTAGAAAAAGAAAATTTATCTCTCTTACAGTTTTTGAGTTATACAGGGAAAATCAAAACGGTCTATTTTCGCTTTTCGCGTCTATGAAATTTATTTTAAATAATATTAAACCATTCTTGAGGAATTTTTTTATTAAAATGTTGCAGGATTTAATCTTGAGGTGACAAATTTTCGTCTCTCCATCAATCCAATCTTTTTTATATGAAAATTTGTAATATGACGCTGTTTTTGTTCCATTGTGAGTAATCGCGGCAGCCATCTTACTCATAGCTTTCTCATGTCTAAATTTTCGATGCCAACCATGTCTTCTAGCTCGCGCACTTTTAATCGACGATCATCCGTTACTATTTTGTGAATTTTCTTCGCCATTTCTGGCGTGGTAACTGCGATGTTCTTTTTGCAGCTTATATAAAATCTGCTACCCAATATACTTCCCCAGAGTAGAATCTATCTGTTTTGATCTCATGGGTTTTGAGAGAAAATGTAGCAATTGTTTACGAAGACGATGCATTGACAACACCGTTTTTTTAAACAATTGTCTGAGCTTCTAAAGTGGACTGTAGTTTTTAATAGTTGAATTTTTCCTTTCCCAGAACTCCAAAATGATACACGCATGTTAATTGTATTTAACAGTTTATTAAAACTTTTTTAAAAACAACGAACAAGTACAAAGTAACAGAAAAAAACAGCTTTACATTGGTTTACACTTTATGTCACCAATCACTCAGAGAATAGCACTTGCATTTTTAAATGCTTTGGTTAATTAATTATAAAAATGAAACAAATTTGCACTGCATTTGGACAGCGGAGGTGAAAAATATTTTTGAGTAGACTGGCTTGATTCGCGGCTAAAGTCCTTACTAATTAATTACGAGATACATTGTTGGACAATGGAGCGGCCAGTCTGGTACACACTAATTCAAATTATTAAATCTGTTCGGAACCAAGTTCCTTCTTGTTAAGCCACGACCACCATGGTCTACGTGAGACTATTTGCGTACGTTATACCGAACCGGAAGTGTGGTGTACGTGCAAATATGCGACGAAATAATGGAACTGATTCTGATACGAAAGATTTTGATTGTATAATTTTAAATATTTGTCACGCGGCTTTTTCGATATTTGGCGTAATTGCCAATTTGTTTATTAATGAATGAAATGAATTATGTCTAATTGGAAATTAAACACTATCATAGTCATCATAGTCATTCTTTTCATTCATTTTATCAATCATTTTATCAATCATTTATCAATCATCAAATGTACCTTCTTAAAATTGATTAAATGATAAAGATGAAGATATAATGGATTCATTAAAAGAAATGATCATTATTGATTTGTTATAGTTCGGTGCTACACTTTTTAGACGAGCGAAAGTACTTAACATTTCACACTGAGGCTGCGGCAATTATGATACCAATATTGAAAAAAATTATTAACAAATCTTGAAAATAGCAGTTGCTGGGTGGCCGCTGTGGCAATAATTAATGCATATAATTCGCTGATGTACGTACCCGTTAAATAAGAAGTCTAAACAAACATTATAAATTGCATACGGGTTGCAACAGTTGAAACTGTATTGTTCATTTACTTGTAGGTACATTAGTACTTCCCAAACATGTCACACAACACCATTAAATAATTAAAGCTTAACGCTCATTATACCATGCAAGAAAAAAATAATTTCCTAACTGAGAACAAAAATAATATGAGCTGGTAGATAATTATTAAAAAATCTAGTCACAAATGAAGCCTCTTTTAGAAAGTTGTTTTTCTCATATTTATATCAAACTAAAATTTGTGGAATATTTAGAAAAAAGATGTAAAATTATTCTGAGATAGATAGATATTGGATACATGACCTCTTTTGGAAGCTGAAAAGCAGAAAAATTCAATGTTGACAAACTTGACATCGCTCTCTTTGTCTCATCCCTATTTTAAAATCAGAAGGTATATCAAATTGACATTTGGGGAATATTTAGAAAACAGACACAAAATTATTTTGAGATATATAAATATTCGATGTCTGTCCTCTTTTTGAAGTTAAAAAGAAGACAATTTCAATTTTGACAAGCATGACATCGCTATTTTAAACCAAAAGGTATATTAAACTAAAATTTGGGTAATACTTGGGAAAAATATGCAAAATTATTTTAAAAAAGACTAAATTTAATATCTGTTATGGGCCAGCCCAACATCGGCTGGCGCGACGCGAGCGCCGCTCTACAACAATGTCGGTTTTGCTAAGATGTGGGTTTAAGTCGGTAAATTTAACAAATTTTCGAAAGAAAATCCTCACCAAAGGCAAGAAACTTGGCGAAAGCCATCATGTTTCCGGCGTCTATGAGTTAAAAATTGATGGATCGTCTGAGATTAACGGAACTGTTTTGCGAGAAACCCCTGGTGCGCTAAGCACTAAAACGAAAACAAACCTTTACAAGCCGACAATCGAGGTATGTATATAATTATTATAATTATTGTATAAGTTCTAATCACAGATAATGACAAGTTAAAGAAACGTAAACGTCACCGATCAAGTACACAGGGTCGCATTAAGGGTGTTATAAAAATAAGTATGTAATCGATTTCAAAAAATATATATAATTTTTGATTTTTTAATAATACTTTAAATTTTATTTTCATTATAATATGTATTATATTATGTACAGCGTGTTTACTTCAGTTACACCATATGGACAACTTTTTTAAAATTAATTTTACGAAAAAAGTTACTCTTTGAAAAATCGATCGGCAATAAATAACGAATCGGCCAGCAAATTGCGATCGCTATTTTGGACAGACCATCTACGAGTGCTTCACGTGAAAATGTACACCAAATCAACCCAAATATCAAGACGACAAGTACCCATCAGAATCAGTGTCGAAGACAAATAAAATATTGACTTGAATACGATTTCCTCTAGAATCTCCAAAAATATAAATTTCAATTTCACCAATTGTTCAAATGTTTCGATAATCATAGGTGAAAAAAAAAAATTAATTGCCTTTTTTAGTTTCCTAGTTATCGTTAAAATAATAGGTTATTTTGATTCTAAATATTTTACTTTTTATTTGATTAATTTTTGATTTTTTTGTCGTTGGCATCTACTTCATTTCTAATTGTATCCCCGCATTCGTAAAAAAAATAGTATCTGCAACTCGTGCGGCATTGTCGATTGCCCACTTCGTTCGTGCTCTCAACTTCGCTCTCGTGGGCAATCGACAACTTTGCGTACTCGTTGCACAATATACTATTATAACGCCCGCCGCACATGCTCGCACTCGCACTCGTCCACGTAACTGCGCCAATGTGGCACTGGCAAAGGTAAAACTTGCTTGATCCGCATTTGCTCACGTAGTTTCGCTGAAGTACTCTCGATAACAGTTTGTCTATTTGTAATGGAGGCGATAGATGTGAGTTCCGAATCAGATGCTGACAACGAATTTTCAGATAGACTATCACTAACAAGAAGTGCAAGAAGAAGAAAAACTTGGAAGAGTTCATATTTAAAGAACAGAAAATCTTACGGAGAATTTGCGTTTACTTCTGAATTTTCATAAGAATTTAAATACTATTTTCGCCTATCTATGGATGAATTTAAAGAAGTACATGAATTAATGCCAACTGACTTGAAAGAGGAGGGTTCTGGTAGTCATGAAAGAATTAGAAATATAAAACAAATCTTCCACTCGTCTTCACTGCCACCAGTGTTGTTCTGTGTGTTACAATTGTAACATTTATGTTACAATGACCACGTCATGTTACGGTGTTACTACATCTCATGAAATATGCTGAAAATGTTACATTTTCTATCTAGCAAAAAGCGACATCTCTGAAGATAGGGCGTTTTGTTTTATTTTGATACCCTCAAAGGCAAAGCAAAATTTCGGCCGAAATGGGAAATGCCATTTTTGGATGATCTCTGATTAGTTCAGATTATTGTGATTTATTCTTTGCTCCTTTTATACCAGTGTTTAGTATTTATTTGATATTGTTTTATTTTATTTTGATAGAAATAACTAAAATTGCAAATGAAACCATTGTTTTATTACAAACCAACCATCATATCATGTACATCGACTGTTATTTCTTACTTTCATTTTAAATTTCCCGCCATGTTACATTATGTTACAATTTGGCCATTTATTGTGGTACGCCTGACAAACCCTCGAGAACAACACTGACTGCCACTCGAAAACTGTGGCTCGACGCTCGACCACAAGTGTCGCATCAGTCGACATGCGCGTACACGCTCATGTACGTTCCTGTGTCAACACGTAAGAGCAAATGCGATGTTGTTATAAATACCATAGGTTTGAAACTGCAACACTCGCACGAGGCTCGTGCCGTGTGTACTAGAACTGTCACTTTTCTTTATCTTTGAAATATACCACACAATTTTTGTCGGCCCCGGTCGCCAGATGTCGCGTCCGAAGATGTGGGGTTGGCGTATTATTTTGATTCATTTGTAGATGTAACAAAATAAGGGAAATATATATAGCAAGCAAATTATTAAAAAAAATCTGCAATTTAATATTGCATAGTAATTGCAATAAATTAAAAATTAATTTTGTAGTATTTTTTCTATTTTAAGCTATCAATCATTTTATAGGACATATTTTACTTTCTTAAATAAACAATAACAAACCCAAACAATCATTCTACAAGAAATATAAAACTTTTGTTACACAATAGACTATAAATTAATTAATATTTAATATCAGAGTGGTATCGAATTACAAAATCAAATCAAATTAATTCATATGACATAAAATATTTTAGGAAATTATAAATTAAAATTAATTTCATGCTGTATATCTTTTAAGTGTAATTTCAAACATAAAAATTGCAAAAATTGTGTTGTAAGTTTTTAAATCAAACAAATAGAAACCCATACACACTCCTGGTTGAAATGGGATTTAAAAAAAAACTACAACTTTATGATAAATTATCATAATATTTTCTCTATCTTAACTTTTTAATTAAATATTAAAATTTGTCCTTTTAAATTGTCATTAAAAAAGAAGGATCCAACAATTCCACCCCATGATATTTGAGACGACCTTGAATAGTTCTTATCATGGTTGCTAAAGAATTGCAAAAAATATTATCAGCTAGTTTGCAAACCACAGGGTTGTACTAATAGAATTTTGAGCATTTATTTATTTAGTTCTGGACCCCGCAGTTTTTAAAGGGGAATTGGGTTTCACTTAATCTCGCTCAAACGTGTTAAAAAGTATCAGTCATATCGTTCTCATTAAACGTCTCCATGGGCGCGATAAAAAATAATGTAACGATTTTGAGGTGGAGATTTTTTAGACGTCGAAAATCTTATTTGCCCTATATTAGTGCATTCTGTGAATCGGAAAAATATACAAATATTTTAAGCATCATCTCTATCCCCGTTTTCGAGGATGCTGTTTACGATGGCGGAGGTTAAAACGGGCAAAAATCACCCCCAAAATGGGATAATCCTGGATTCCACCGGCAACATTTATCTTTACCCTAGTTTTCGAGGATGTTGAACACGATGGCGATATCCAAAATTAGTTTAGACTTAACTCCACCCCTCAAACTGCAAAAAACCACCCAAAATGGGGGAATCGCCGTATCCGCGTCTTCTACCCGTTTTCGAGGATGCTGAACACGACGGCGGTATTTAACATTATTTTCGACTTAGTCCCAGCCCCCAAACGGCCAAAAATCACCCTCTCAATGATGAGATTTTTTTTATAAACAAGAAAAACCGCGTCATCTGCCTTTTTTGAGGATGCTGAGCACAATGGTGATGTTACATCTGTACACCGACTTGGCCACATCCCCCAAACGGCCAACAACAACCCTCTACAGTGTGAAAAATTATTTTTGAGCAAACATGAAAACCCGCGAAAATTTTTGACCCTGTAGACGGTGATTTTTGGCGGGTGGGACTAAGTCGAAAATAATTTTGAAAACGGTGAGGGGGATATGTTTTGTAATATACAGTTTATCTATTTTCAATTGCAAAACAATTGCCAATGGCGATCAAAGCAACTTGTTGGCGCATCTGGGAATTTTGTTTTTATATTTCAGCAATTGAAAATGGATAAACTATACACTCTCCGGCAAACCGGAGGGTGTATGGCGGCCTTTCGACTTTGTAAGGTAGCTACAATATTATTAGAGATGATATTAAAACTATAAATTTCGTTTAATAGAATTTTAACCCTGAATTATTTTTTCATTGAACGTCTCTCATGAAGAAATAGTAATTAATCGTCACGGAAAAAACATAAAATTTTAGAGTAAACAAGATTATAGGTGTTTATATATAATTAAATTACGAGGAAATAATTTATCTTTAATCCATATAGAGGATTGAACAAAATAATTCACTCGAAATGACAAGGTCTTCTTACATTTAAATTACTTATGACATAGTAGGTATGCTTGCAATAATTTGTATCTTCCTTTAATAAAGAAGTAAAAAATAATGTCAAGAAACTATAAAATTAGTTCCGGTCAAAACGGAAGTAAGAAAGGATTTTTTTGAAAAAATGTTTATAGCAAATGTGCATTCTTCCGGCTGTCATCCTTATTGAAAGGTTTTATTGGATAAATTGTGATGAAGAAGATTTAACTACATACAGAGATAAAACCGACAAAACTTATGGGGTTATAGGGGCTGCCAATATGATTTCAAAATGTCATATACAAATGTCCAAAACCGCTTCGTTACTAACATACAGAGTGATTTGTAAATTTAGACAAAAAAGTAAATCCGCCATTTTAAATACAGAGAATAGCCGATTTGGTTTAAAATTGGTATATACATTAAACTAAAAGCCCTTAACAAGTAGCTCTTTGAAAGAAACCAATATCAGGACCAGAATATTCTTTTTCTTCAATGTAAAGTTCTTGTAAGAATAACTCACCCTGTATAATAATTATAAAAAATCTGAGCTCAGATCCGAAATCTACGGAAAAAATCCTACAGGAATTTGTTAAAAAAGTTTCTGGCACCATTTCAGTTATTTAGTAATAAATTATTATTTTCAATTTTTTTCATTCTAGAAATTAATTATCGGATAAAGTACCATCAAAAATGGGTTAATATAATAAATATTTACGAAGCCAAGACATAAATATTGTTATTCTCTTTAATTAGTTCGTATTAAAATTTTATAAAATACTCTCATAACACAAAAAAACTGAAGGACTGGAATGAGTCTTTTTTATGTTGTTCTTTTAAGAATAACTGACCTAGTAAAACAGTTATCAATAATATGATTGCAGATTCGAAATCTACTAAAAAAATCGTATAGGAACTTGTTAAAAAGGACTGGACTGAATTTTTTGGAAATTATATTTGCTTACTAATAAATTTGAATTTATTAAAATACAACACAACGCATAATAATTTTTTGTAATAGACATAACAAAAAAAGAATTCGTAAAAACTTTTAATAATATTACAATAAATTTTCAAATTGAAGCCCTCCAGCATCAATACATTTTTGAGAGCGTGCCACTAGATGTTTTACTGACTTTCGAATTATTTGAGGGTTTTTTCTAACACTATTACATGCAGCAGTAATTTTCTCTAATAAATGTTTTCTATTTCTAACTTCTTCATTATATACACTTCTGATTTTAAATGACCCATAAATAGGGGTGGGAAATTTACTGGACCTCCACGGCCGATCCATCTATTGGGGTAAGTGGCATTAAGATGGTTTCGAACTGGAATCGAAAAGTGAGGTGCAGCACCATCATCATGAAACCTCATCCCACGGGTATTTAAACCTTGTAATAGATCCGGTAAAGTATTGGCCAAAAAAAATAGGTAAACCACCAGTTAACCGTCCGTCAAGTACGTGAGGTCCAATCAAATGATCAGTAAGGACTCCACACCATATGTTGACATGAAATCTGTATTGGCAGTTTTTCTGAACGTTTTCGTCGGCCCAAACGTGTCCATTTCTAGTATTATTAATTCCATCCCTGATGAATTGGCTCGAATTTATTAGTAAGCAAATATAATTTACAAAAAATTCAGTCCAGTCCTTTTTAACAAGTTCCTATACGATTTTTTTATTACATTTCGAATCTGCAATCAGATTATTGATAATTGTTATACTGGGTCGATTTCCAGGATCGTTAGCTGCATTTTATTGTTTCAATTGTAGGTTCTAATTCGATATTTCTTCTGATGAGGTTGTAAGAGAGCAAGCAATCTACCTTCAAAATGGGTCTAAGAGATTCTGTAAGAAGAAGAGTGTGTAAGGTTAGGACAGACCCCCCCCCCCGAAATAAAAAAAAAAACATATTTCTTTAGTAAGTACTAAGTAGTATGTTTTTCTACCCCAAGTAGTATTATAGTGACAGTAACTGATATCGCAACTTCGATTGGGTGGCTATTACGTAATAATAACTAAATCTACCCCTACACAGTAAGAATAACTTAATTTTATTTATGCCTAGTTGTAGTCACGTAAAGTTCACCGCTGGGAGCCACTTAATAGTTTTATAATATTTTGGTGCCACTAGGCCACCAAACTATATTGTAACGGTTTCATTTTTTCCCCAGATTCTAAATTATTTTACGTAAAGTTCACCGCTGGGAGCCACTTAATAGTTTTATAATATTTTGGTGCCACTAGGCCACCAAACTATATTGTAACGGTTTCATTTTTTCCCCAGATTCTAAATTATTTTTTGGATGCCCCTGGTATCAATCTTTTTTTATTTTGACAGTAGTGACTGACGTTAGGAATGGATGACAATTCCTGACTGTTCTAGTTTATTGTAATTTTGCGTTTTACTCCAATATATCCACCGATTTAGTTTTAAAAGGGTATTTAATTTTTGGTATGCGTTAATATTTAGATTTTATAGTAAAAATTGTAAAACGAACGTTGACGACAAGTTCGTTTGTATTTTGATTTGGATCTTTTGGAAAGTCGGTAATGTAGATTTTATTTTCGAGTTGCTATTAGGATAATTCCTAAAGGTCACATGACTGACGCCAAATTTTCCAATTGGTTACGGAAATTCAGAGATTTGGGGAGGATGCGCGGTTTTTGTTTTAGAAAAAAAGGTTTGTTGGGGTAGAACAGCTTTGAAATTTAGACAAGCGTCGGCTTATTTTTTTCATTTGGAAGAAGCACCCATAAGTGGCAAATTGCCATCCCTAAGTTGTTTGGGGGATTAAAAGTGCCATTGCTTCTGCGAACAAATTGTAGGCGATATTTTGGTGTGTTATATACTGTTAAGTATTGGTATAATCGCCTTTGTTCGCTCGACTGCCGTCGGATTATTGGAAGAATTTGCCGAACTTGTAAGACAGCTCTACTGCCTAGCTGATTTCTGTTGACTATTGGAAAATTTGATTTGGATTTTATTATTTGGAAACTTTATTTTGGATTTGGTCTACTGGAAATTAATTTGATTTAGATTTGGAACATAGAAGATTTTGGAAGACAAACGGTTTGATAAATTTATTTTTTGTATTCTTTCGTCAATGTTTTGTTGAGTTGCGTTTTTGTAGTTTTCTTTGTATCGCCCTTAATTTTAAGTATTTTCTTATTCCATTCAGAATTGGTACCACTGCTAAATGAGAACGTTTCTGTTTAGTTGTTTTTGAACCATATTTTTTGTTTTTGAAATTGCCATTTTTATATTTATTTTCGCACTTTTGTATATATTTAATGATTCGTTTGGGATTTGGGTTATTTGATTTAATAAATCGGTGATATATTGGAGTTTTGTCTTGCATTTACCCCTTTTGTTGATTTTCAGAGGTAAATTAGGTCAGATAAGCTAATTTAAATCAACTGGCGCCTCCCGAGCACTTTAAAAAAAAGTAAGTTAAAAAAAAGTAAGTTTTCGATCAATATTATAAATTGGAACCACGACCATCTCCACTACAGAGCTACGCCGATAGGCATAAAGTTGAGATCGACAACCCACCTTTATATGTAGCCCTATATTGTTTTATAGGCGTATAGGGCGTTACAATATCACTTAAACTTGAATACCACTTACAAGTGGCAGTGATCTTAAACTGGGCGTGACAGTTTTAGTGTCGTTTTGGGAACCATTAATTATACCTTTAAAGTGGCGGCACTTGATTATATGATTGCAGTAATTCTCGCCACGTTTTTGCCACGCAAAAATCACTTTAAAGTTTTATTTTCTAAACGCAGACATTTGCATTCATTTTTGAGAAACTTTTTTTCGTCAATACAGCTTCAAATTTACTACATTTCCATACATAATTAATGATTTTAATAACAAAGATTGATTGAAGCATCTAAGTATTTAATTTCCATGATGAAAAATTTACAGATTTTAACTTTTTTCTTAAATTATGAAGTATTCCAGTGGCGCGTGGGCTGGGGCCTCGCGAGATATGTGCCAAAAACGGCATTTTTTTAAACATTTTTTGGACTCAAATACAGTTTTTCTAATAGAATCAAGCATAAATATCGCGATAAAAAAATTGGAAAAATATGAAAATCGAATTTTTATTTTTTTATTATTCCCTAAATTGGGCACTTTAAATAAAGAAATAAAATGTTGGATTTCCTTAGACAAAAGTACACACAAAATCCTTCTTTTTAAGATAAAAATTTTTTTCTCTACTATTGTTTTTCCAAAAATGGCGGCCAATTCAATTTTTTTTCGAAAAATGCCGATTTTGGCTGGACAAATAGGTACATTTTTTTAAAATTTTTACCAGACATAAAAATACATATGTTCTCCAATGTTTAAGAATATTTCGAGGATTCTTTGGTTATTTATTGCCAATTCAGTAAAAAAAAATGTGCGCGAATTCGTTTTTTGAGGTTAGGATACATTTTTTAAAAAACCCTACTATACGGATCGATATTCTACTTCATCACGGTCATTTTAATTTTTTTTTATTTTTCCATGACTCCTAGAGCCGGAGATATTTAAAAAGTAGTGAAACAATCCACTCAAAAAATACCAAAAATGCCGTTTTTGGCACATATCTCGCAAAGCTCCAGCCCAAATTTATTGAAAACATTTTTACAAGCTTCTCTTTATGTATAAAATCAAAAAAAATTAAAAATTTGACTTAGCCTTACATCCATTTTCAGAATATTTTCGTCTAATTTCACTCCACTAACATGAAGTGAACAATGAACAAAGTTTCATCTTTAGTGTCAACCACCACACCACCACGTAGCTGCCACCAAAAAAGTGTTCCTCATTTTAGTCACCGCCACGTTATAAAACCGTTTCTATTATGTGGCAAAGACTTTGGCAATACACTTTAGAGTTTCTAATGTCGTGGCCGCCACGTTCCGTCCACGAAGAATGCTACTTGGGACTGGACCCCCCCCGAAATTATTTCCTGGCTATGGCCTTGGGCCTAAGATTATATTTATCCCCCTTGTTTTTTATAAATTTCGATAACACTCAATTTTTCATTTAAAATAATTCTTCTGCGTAGAATTTTAATTTTTGTATGATTTGGAAAATGGAATATTAGCCTATTTTGATTATTTAACGAATTTAACATTCTAATTTATATGTTTTGGTAATATTAAATGTTTTTTTAATAATGTTTGCATATGTCACTATACATACATTGATCAATTGGTCTACCTTAATATTCTTATGGGTTCTTAAAATCACGAATTATATAATAATAAAACGTTTTTGTATAAATTTACGTATAGTTTAGTTATCAGATATTCTTATACTTTTACGTTTAGAAGCACAAGTAAAACAAAAAAAATGCAAATATTGCATTCATAAAGTAGTTAATTATACAGGGTGTTTCATAGTTAAATCGACATAAGTTAACTGTAAATAGAGGGTACTTGGGCGATTCCAAATAACCTTGGATACTGGGTCTAACGCTTTTAATAACCGAGATACGGGGTGTTTTATCCATTTCGGCCAATATTTTAATAAGCCGTAACTTAAGAACCACCCTGTAGATTTCTCTCATACTTGGTACAGGTATATTGTATTAATAGTCCAATCCTATAGTGTAAGAACTACAATTAAAATGCAGACCCGGATTAAGAAGAATTTGTAAAATTTGAAAATCCCCAAAACAACACCCTGTATATCAGATTTTTTAAAATTGAGATGGATATTTGGAAAGAACGGAAAAAATGAGTTAAAGTGAAAATTTTTTTTAAGTGCACGTCCCATTCTACTACTGGAGTTTTCACGTCAAATTAGGTACATCAAATGCATTTCATTCTCACAAGCAGTAACTTTCGAAATACCTGGTAGATTTCTTTCATATTTGGTACAGGTATCATTTTTTAGTAGCCCAATCGTAAAATGTAAGGACTACTATTCTGACATATTTTTATAAATGCACATCTCGTCTACATAATTACTAAACTTTTAAAGTTAAAATTCAATTACAGCAATACTTTCATTGTTATTTTCATAAGCCACAACTTTGGAAACACCCTGTAGATTTCTTTCATATTTGGTACAGGTAGATTGTTTAAATTGCCCAATCGTACAATACAAGAACTACAGTTAAAATCCAGAAGCGGATTCAGAAAAATATGTAAAAGTTGGTAATCTCTAAAATAGCATTCTGTATATCAGATTCTTTAAAATGTAATCGGATACCTATTTGAAAACAGAAAAATAAAAAAGATGTGTTATACTGAAATATTTTTATCAGTACACAAGAACGTTCTACAAAAAAAATACAGATTTAATTTTTCGGATTAATTCCGGATACAAAATCCTGATCTGGATTTTAACTTTAGTTCTTGTATTGTACAATTGGGCTATTTAAACAATCTACCTGTACCAAATATGAAAGAAATCGACAGGGTGTTTCCAAAGTTATGGCTTATGAAAATGACAATAAGTCATTAATGGAATTTTAACTTTAAAAGTTAGTAATATGTAGAACGAAAAGTGCATTTATAAAAATTTGTCAGTATATCTCAGTTTTTTTCATTCGTTTCGAATGTCTGATGTACAGCGTTTTGCTTTGGGGATTTTCAAATTTTAGAAATTTTTCTTAATCCGTATCTGGATTTTAACTGTAGTGTAGTCCTTACATTATACGATAGGGCTACTAAAAAATGATACCTGTACCAAATATGAAAGAAATCTACCAGGTATTTCGAAAGTTATTACTTGTGAAAATGAAAAAAATGCATTTGATGTAATTTGACGTTAAACTCCAGTAGTAGAATGGGATGTGTACTTAAAAATTTTTTTTCACTTTAACTCATTTTTTTCCGTTCTTTTCAAATATCGATCCCAATTTTAAAAAATCTTGTTTTGGGGATTTTCAAATTTTACAAATTCTTCCCAATCCGGATTTGGATTTTAATTGTAGTTCTTACACTATAGGATTGGGCTATTAACACACTAGACTTGTAGCAAGTATGAGAGAAATCTACAGGGTGGTTCTAAAGTTACGGCTTATCAAAATATTGGCCGAAATGGATGAAACACCCCAGTTATTTGGACTCACCCAAGTAGCCTCTATTATCAGTTAACATATGTCGGTTTAACTATGAAACACCCTGTATAATTATACAAAGAAGAAATTAGTATCAAGTAGACAATGTAATGATGATTTAACAATACATTATTGCATAAATTTTTTGAATACATTTTCGGATGTGGTAAATTATATAATCATTATCTAGTTTAACAACTTGATAATTAAATTAATTTTAAAATATTACTTTATAAAAATCGGGGATGTGAAAAATATATTTATATCGCTCATCAATGAGATGCAGAATTGATCTACCAACAAGAGATTGAGTTTTTTTTAAATGCTCTAAATAAAATTCGTGAAATTAAATTTTATTTTTTAAACATTTTAAACCAGAAGTTCATATATTCTATCATAGTTTCTGATGCTAAAAATACATTCTAAACGATAGTTTTGAACTTTTTTATATGATTTTGTGTTTAAGAATCGATAAAATTACCATAAACGACATCATAATCTAAAAATAAAAACTATTTTGAGTTTCTTAACTTTCCAAAACAGAAAGTAGATTTAATATTTTCTACAATATAATAAAAATGAAGGCTCTAAGAGGTGAAACGTTGAATTAAAAATTTGGCACTTTGAGATTAAAGCCTTTATGATTTAAATAAAAAATTTATTGTAGCATTTTTAATATTTAAAAAAAATAAACGTCCTCTGCTCTAAAAACTAAAATTAACATTATTGTAGCATTTTTACAGATAGCAATGTAAAATTACAATAAAAAGGATCCTGAATTATTATTATAGACCAGGGCTGAAGCCTTTGAAATTGGTAAAAAGTGAAAAAAAATAATAGTAGAATGAAACTCATTGGAAAAGGAAGAGAATATAACAAAAATGAAAAGAAAAATAATAGACGCGCGATCTGAGGTCGGGAAGTGGAAGGGGGTGAGTTTGTAAGGGCAAAAAACTGTTTATCTCGATTTCTACAAGTCCTATGGAAAAAAGTTAAATGGGTGTAGGTAACAAAAAGATCTACAACTTTTGTATTTTACACTTTTTTCACATAACCTCAAAATTAATGTGAAAAATTCAATTAACCAAGTTTTTGGTTTTTTATTTTTATCTTTGATTTAAAATATTTATTTTTTCACCTTATTTTGACTTAATATCGAAAAATAATCATGTACAATTTTGGGCTATTTATTAAAATTTATACTTTAATTACTCGAAAAACATGAAATGTAACATGGAATCTTACGTTTTCCGGGTAATTAAAGTATACATTTTAATAAATAGCTCAAAATTGTACATGATTTAAGTTTTTTTCGTTTCTTTGCATTTTTTGAGAACATTTACCATAGTAATGTATATATTTTTTTACACCATCAAGAAGTAGAGATTTCAACGAACAAAAAGCCCACCGAGTTTTTTTAAAAAAGCAGATATGTTGACATGAGAATTTTCGATTGAAAATTAGGGTGCTTTTTCGATATTAAGTCAAAATTAGGTGAAAAAATAAAAATAAAATTACAGTGTGTTTGGGACATAAAAAGGTAAGTTTTCACCAAATTTTGTGAAAAAAAAATTTTTCTGTAAAAGATAAAAATAAAAAACCAAAAACTTGGATATTTGAATTTTTCACATAAATTTTGAGGTTATGTGAAAAAAATTTAAATACATAAGTTGTAGATCTTTTTATTAACTACAACTTTTCCATTTAACTTTTTTCATAGGACTTGTAGTTTTGCCGGAAATCGAGATACACAGTTTTTTACCCTTAAAAACTCACCCCCTTCCACTTCCCGACCTCAGATCGCCCGTAAATTATTTTTCCTTTCATTTTTGCTATATTCTCTTCCTTTTCCAGTGGGTTTCATCCTACTATTATTTTTTTTGGTTTCAAAAATTATCGACCCTGGTCTATTAATATTATTATTGCTACTAAAAAAACAGTAGCACGACGCCCTATTTTTGATTATTTCGTCCAACCCGCCACTGAATTAAACTAAATTAAAATCAAATGCAACATCAAACTATTTCAGCAACTGTTCCCAAATCTAATGCCTAATTACAGTATTTTACAATGTGCATTCTCTTCTATCTTAAAATCTTCACTTCCAATGGGGGGCCGAGCGCAATCACCTTACACTGTAATTATTTAAAAAAAGATTGAAGATGGGGGGATGGAAATACGTAAAAGTTCCAGGGCTGGGGTAGGGGGCCAAGGTTCCCATGAATTTCATATATATACTCTCATAAAAACAGTAGGGAATCAAGTTAGATCCGTCATTTGGACTAACCTACTAAGATGAAGGTAAAAAAATTGTGAATTTGTGGTTAAAGTGCAATTATTAATTTTTTTCGGTCTTTTTTTTTGTAGGCATTCGCTTGTTTGTTGGTGGTAGCTGCTGCAGCCAGCTATGTACAAGGTTAGTAGAAAAATATTTAATAAAATAATTATTGCAGGAAAATTATGAATATAATTTTTTTTGTGATTTTATTCGAATTATTATTATTTAATTCTAAATTATAATTAAATTTAATTAAATTTTTTTGGACTCCCACGTAATTTGGAAATATTTTAGCTCGCCATAAAGAAATTATATTTTTTTCCAATTATACCTAAGAAATAATATTAAAAAATCTGTCTTTTGCTTTTGCTCAATCACGTACCTACAAAATTTGGTGGAAAATTTGTAAATAATGATTTTTTATTTCGAAAATTTCCATAATTTATTTTTTATTATTAGATTAGAACGTAAATTCGCCAAAATGCCAAAAATTGGTTTAATCTAGACATATTGAAATTCAGTAAGTTAAGAATTAATAACGTTAGAGAATTTTTATATTAAATATTTTTAATTGTTTTATTTTCTTTTGAAGTAGGAATAATTTCTGTTTTTTTTAATTTTAAGAGCTGGTAATTTTATTTAACATATATAATATATCGATAAAAATTATATTATATCGAATCTTTTTATGAGTTTTTATTTATTATTTTGGAAAATTTATTAAAATTATTTTGATTTAATTAATACTAATAAAAACGGTGAATTTATTGGTAAATGTAAATAATATAATATAATAGATCCGTTATCAGGAAATACTAATTCCTTTATCAAAAATTCAAAACATTTTTTAGAAAAATTATCAAAAATTAAAATTACAAATTCAGATATAATGGTTAGTTTTGATGCAGTTAGTTTATTTCCAAATGTTCCTGTCGATAAAACTCTTAATCTTGTGAGAAAAAAGTTGACAAGTGATAATACATTAATAAATAGAACTAAATTAAGCGTCTCAGCAATTCTAAAATTGTTGGAATTATGTATTAAAACTACATATTTCAATTAAATAGTGCATCAAAATTTTGGCATGGCAGTGGCTTCACCTTTATCACCAAAATTGTGTGATATTTTCATGCAGGATTTTGAAATGGAAATTGTAAATAAACAAAATTTAAGACCTTCTGTCTGGTTTAGATATGTAGATGATATCTTTGCAATTTGGCAACACGATAGGGAAAATATTGACACATTTTTATATAATATTAATGATTCGGAACCTACTATTAAATTTACAATTAAAATTGAAAATAATAAAAAATTACCGTTTCTTGATGTACTAATACACAATAACAACAATTGTATTGAAACATCAGTTTTTAGAAAAGAAACACGTACAAATAGATATCATCTAAATTTTAATACAAACCACTCAATTTGTGTCAAAGGAGGTATTGTCAAATCTCTTTCCGATAGTGCAAAAACAATTTGTTCAAATGACAATATTTTAAATAATGAATTATCACTTGTCAAATATGTCTTGATTAAGAACAACTACCCAAGTAAATTTATAAATCGTGAACTTTACCGAGACATCAAAAATAAAGAACAACATTTAAATCCCCCAATACTTCATTCAAATATAGTAAAAATGCCTTATATTCCAAAATTATCCGAATAAATTAGATGGATTGGCAATAAATTTAATTTAAAAACCTTTTAATGAAATTCAAAATACAAAAAATTGTATTTACAAAATTCCAAACGAATGTAATATATCTTTTCATATTAGACTTAATGAACACCAATCATACATTAAAAATAAACAATTCGAAAAATCAAAAATATGTGAACATGCATCAGATTTTGGTCATAAAATGCAATGGACTTCTTACTAGATTATTAAAAGAACCTAATAATTATAACCACAAAATTAAAGAAGCAGCATTGATATGCTTAAATAATAACGAATGTGTTTCTAATTGTTCGGTCGATATTTCAAAAATTTGGATGCCTATTTTACAAAAAGAGTTAATTGCAAAAAGGATACCCTCTGTATCGGATACTATCTTATTTTTTTCTTATGATAATATTATTAAGAAAACTTCATTTATGACGAAGTATAAATTCTCTTATAATATGCAAATGCGCTATCCTTCTTTCAAAATTCGTTCTCAGAAACGTCACAAGAATATGATGGAAACAGATTTTGACGTCTTCAATTTCAAAACCTTTCTCCGTGTCCTAAGTTGCTGTCATATTTTTGTAATATTATCAAGTGTTCTGTTTCTATAGACTTCCGACTAAGGAAACCGAAACGTCACTGTCATATCATATCAGTGCTGCTTCTTTAACTTTGGGGTTATAATTATTAGTTCTTTTAATAATCTAGTTAACAAATTCCATTATATTTTATAGCCAATCATATATTTTCGATTTTTCGACTTGTTTAATTTTAATGTATGATTGGTGTTCTTATAGACGTTTCTCCTATGTAAAATTTATTCCATCCGCATGGAACTTTGAAAAACACAATTTTTTGTATTTTGAATTTCATTAAAAAGTTTTGTATTTCCTATTAAAGATTTTACTGTATTATTTGTTTGAAAAACTGTTCTTAAATTAAATGTATTTCCAATTCTTCTAATTTTAATGACACGGAAAATATCTGTTGCCCCTGAATATTCCTTCCAAATAAAAAAGAGAGTTTTCTTGTATCACCTTGTATATTGCATGGACTTTTTTATTACTAGTAAAAACAGTTAAAATCTCTCACCTCAACGTCTACTTAGGATGAATCGCCAATTAAATAAGAAACACATTAAAATATGAATGGCAGCCTTGTCCGGGGTCTTTCTAAATTTGTTTCAACCAAATTGTATGTAGTGAAAGCTTACAGGATAGTAAAATGTAGAAGTAAGAATATTCACATTTAACATAAATTAGTTTTAATTATTCTAGACAATGACATTATGCTACTTTAGTGTTACGTGTATTTTGTTTATTATGTCTATTCATTTCATAATTACTGAATGCGTAATGTGCGTAAAATATTGGAATTATGAAAAAATTATGATGCGTAAGAGATTGAAATTAAGAACAAACGTTTCAACACAACTGATTTTATGAATAAGTTGCTAATTCTTGTATTTATGATTATCCAATGATTCTTTTTAGATTTTTGGAAAGGTTCAATAAAGGAGAAGATTCATTTAATTTGGTTGCTTTAATGTCAGTAGATTAGAGGTACTAATAGACCATCATTTACGAACAATTCGACATTTTTATCAATATGGTCTCCTTCAAGAGTGATACATTCATTTCAACGCTTCTCTAATACCTCCATTTCTTTTTCGTAGAACGATTCATCTTTGGCCACAAAATATACTTCAGTTTCGGCATGCACTTCTTCATTACTGCCAATGTTTTTTCGCTTGAGCATTCTATTTAGGTCTCACAACAGATCGACTTGTAACATAGTGAAAGAGCACTTTTTCTTCTTCATTAATAATTGTATATTGTTTTCTCTTTTCCGTTTTCAATTCTCTTAGTAAAATTTATTTCTTTTGTTTAATCTTCATTTATACAACAAAGTTGTACATTTATATCTTTATTAAAAATGTTACATACAGAAATATATCCATTTTAATATAAGATGGTGAATCAGTTATATAAATAATAAACAAGAAGTGCCTTAAAATCGATCCTTGTGGAAGTGCGGATATAAGTAGCCTTTTAAATAGTTGTGACAAAATTTGGAATTCAAAAACGCCTTTTCTAAAAAAAACTGAATCAAATTTATAAAATTTTGCAGAATAACATTTTTTTTACTTGTTACGGTCCTTTAAAAAATCATTGAAAATATATAATTTTTTCTGCTTCATAGAAAAGTTTGAAAAATCTGAAATCTTTATTTTTATCAAAAATCGAATGTTTTTAAAATTTATTAGATTTTCTATTTTATTTTTCGAAAATACACTTGTAGGATTCAGAAATACACTTGTAGGATTCAGAAATAAAGGATAACCACCCAAAACTTCCTGAAGGCGTGGGGGTAACTTAAACTTCTGTGATACTCCTTAATTTAAATTATCCATTATTATAATTCTAAATTTTTTCATATTTTACTTTTTTCTGACCCCACTTCAATTCTTTACCCATTTGTTATTTTTTCCGTTATTAATTACAACTGTATAGTATATCAAATTTCTATATTTTATTCATGCATTTCAAACCCCTAAGTACGACGCTGTTACCGCATTAAAATTCCGATAATTGATATCAGCAGATAAATCAGCATGGTATCATCAGGTAACAACCTTTTACTAATCGTTATAAACAATTATAAATTGCAAAATATAAATTACCCGCAATGATGAATTCTAAAATAGGAAATATTACATTTTTTTTTAAAATGAATATATACCGCACCTAGACACATTTCTCTTACCGTCCATATTCCTCGCTCTTTTACATAATTAAATCGAGATGAAGCAGCGTTGCAACATTACACAATTTACCTAGCATCTCGTGATTTTTTTATAATTCTGTAATTACTTTAATAAGGTGGTTTATTAGAGCCAAGGAGAAATTTTGTAATATAACCAAATCGCCAGTCGTGAGATAGATAAATAGGAGTGTTTTTTTTAATTATTTTTAATAATAATAAATAAATTACGACCTGTAACTGTAGGTGGAAGCAAAAATTATGAACTCATCTCTAACTGAATTGATTTGATTTTTGTAATAAAATAATGTTATGTAATGTATATTATCTCTTTTTAAATAACTGGTAATCCTTCATTGAAATCTTTTACTCCTGCTATAAATTTAAATTAATATATACAGAGCGTTCTTTAAAGGTACGATACTTTGAAACTTAGACACCTGTATTACCAGACCTAATTCATCTGGACTAATTTAATTTATTTTTTTAGGTGGTTTCCTTAGCGGAGGCGGCGGTGGCGGATATGGAGGCGGCGGTGGCGGATGGAAATCCGGCGGAGGCGGTGGATGGTCAGGCGGCGGCCTCTCTGGCGGCGGATGGTCAGGTGGCGGCCTCTCTGGCGGCGGATGGTCCGGAGGTGGTGGTGGAGGATACGGAGGCGGCGGCGGCGGATGGAAATCCGGCGGCGGAGGCGGTGGTTGGTCAGGTAACGAAAATGTTTATTTTTAAATCTAAAATGGTTTATGGAAACTTTTCACTTTCCTAAATTAGTTTATTAGACTTTTGTTTCAAAGAAAAATTAAATCAAAATAATGCCGATAAACTTGAAAATCCGTCAAAATTTATTAATTTTATACATATTCTGTTACAGGCGGAGGCGGAGGTGGCTCCACTGTGAAAATCATTAAAGTCATCGTACCAAGCGGAGGAGGCGGCGGCGGCGGACACGGTGGATGGTCCGGCGGCGGCGGCGGTGGATACGGAGGCGGCGGCGGCGGTGGATGGAAATCCGGCGGAGGTGGCGGATGGTCCTCTGGAATCAGCAGTGGCTGGTCTTCAGGAGGCGGAGGCGGAGGCGGATGGCCATCTGGCGGAGGAGGCGGATGGTCCTCTGGTGGAGGCGGTAGTGGATGGTCCTCTGGTGGAGGCGGTGGTGGATGGAAATCAGGTTTGTAATTAATTGAATATTGTTGGGTTTTCTGTCCTTTTTAGGCGTCGGAAAGATTTCGGCAAAAAAATTATTAAAACTTTGTAGAATTGGTAATATATTGACATGAAAATTATCCATAAATAATCATTTTACATATTTGTCCATAATAAAAACTTTTTCTATTGCAATTCTTCCACAATTTCATGCAGAGTGACCAAAAATTTTGGATGACCACACAAAAAATGAAGGTGAGATCGATCTAATTGCTTATTCAAATGTATCCCTTCTGGAAAACAAGCATTCAACATTTTTTTAATATATTAAATGATTCCCGCGCATCCATAACTTTAAAAATGTTTATAGAACTGTAATTTTCAACCCCACTATCACAGTCATACTCATGAAATATTCACGATAGGCTAAATATTTCAAAAATTGTTTTCTTGTCTCTTTTTGCACATCTTGCGTATGTAGAAATTTTTGGCCATTCGCGGGCTGTCAACAACTTTGTAATGTTGGTTGTCTATCCATAAGTATAAAGTAAAATAATATTGGCAACTCTTCTCAAGACTTTTGTTAATATTCTTTTTTATTTATTTTTAGGAGGTGGAGGTGGAGGCGGCTGGTGGTAAACAGTCGAATTGAAGACCGAAGTTACCTATCAATCCAAGTTTTTTTCCTCCTGATATCTAAAAAAACAACAAAGAAATTGTGATCACTGCTTTTAAGTTTAAAATTTCACCTTGTATATTTTTGTACATACTTGTAAATTATTGTAAAAGTTCTAAAATAATTTTGTAAAGTATTTTCCTAAGAAACGTACTAAAAACAAACAATATTTTTTTGTATTTTTTCAATACCCCACTAAGCACACAGGCGTCTTAAATATTTCTGAAAAAATCACTATGGATATAAGTAATATCATAACCAACGTGTGTTTTGATCAAAATATTCCAGAATGATCTCAATGTGAGATTTTTAGTCTTTTAGTTGAAGATTTTCTAACACAAAAATGTAGTATAAACATAAAAATGATTTAAATCAGGACTTCAAGCTGGCTAAAAAAAATTGCCTTCACGACCAGAGATAGAAATTCGAGCTAGCCTGCTTCTTACTGAAGAGGAACAATAATTCCGAAACCGGTCTAAGAATGGCAAGCTCCTTTAATAATAAAATCAAAGTTTTTGGTTTAAAGCCCCGACTACGTCTGGACTTTCGTAATTCAGACGCTGGTGCAGTGTAGGACATTTAATGTCTTTGTTCTTGGGAACAAGTGTGATTTATTTCACAACCTTAGGTAGTTTTGGTACGCCCATGGTCCTTTTTTGGTATTTTTATGGTTACAAAAAATTCCACCGTCGTTAGAGTTTACGACCAAATCGACCAATTAGATAAAAGCGCCAATTATTTTGAAAATATCTTTCGTTTGACAAATAAAAATCCTGGGTAACACAAACTTGTTTTCAAACAAGTTGAATTCGGGTTTTAGTGGTTTTTGAATAATATTTCATAATTTTTACCGATAAGGTTTTTTTTTGAAGAGATTTTTAAAAAGATACAGATTTTGGCGCAAATCTTTTGTTTTATCCTAAAATGGTTTTCGAAAGTCTTTAGAGAACATATTGTGCAGGATGAGAGACAATTATATAGAATATTTGAATCAGGATCCATTTTTCCATTTCTCCTACCGTTCCCGTAATATTTGGTATTTAAAGGTTTTTGGTGCTTTCCAAACGTTCTAGAGTAAGTGTCATCAATATAGTATCGATTTTTTACACAACTTTTCAGAAAAAAAACATTTTAAACAACCTCCGTATATGATGACTTGTATTCCTAATAACTTTTGAATGGATTAAGAATTAAAATAGAGAGAAACAAAAATCTCCGAAAATTTAAACGCCGTCCTATATATGTGTGCAGATTTTCATTGAAATCGGAGAAAAGAAAAATCCCAAAAAAAATTAGTGTGTCTTCTGGATAAAAATGGCGGCTTGTTATACTCTGGTGTTCGTCGGCTATGAATTGTACGGGGGTTGTTCAAAATGATTTTTTGTAGAAAACACAAAATTGTGTGTATTAACTAAAACGGATTTCTATTTGGAAATCTTCACGTTTCTTCTATCTGTGTTTTTCAACTCAACTTGGAGCAAAACTATTTTTTTAAGATATTATTTTTCAAAGAAACTGACTTTTACTTAGATCATATATACTTCGATAGATACAGCATCCTGTAGTGTTTGTTTGGCTCTAGAGGGGTAATGACGAGAGGGGGTGAAGGGGCAATAGCGTACTATGATACAGTGGCGTACCAATTGGAATATTTTGGTACAGTGTAATATATTGTCATATTTATACAACACATATTTCAATTTCATTTTCTAAGGAATGAGTGACTTCCATGTAGGTACAGTAAAATTGGAATTAATGTGAATCGAAAATAAATAAAATAGAAGACTACGAAAATTGTTTGGAATGGGAATAATCTGAGAGGTTGAATACTATCATCTTGGGCTTCTGTTTATTTCGAATGCTATATCATATAATATGCTTTATGTATCTAGTATTAATTTTGTAGATGTTATGTTTATGCCATACATAATTGTATTATTCATTTGGTAGCCAACAATAGACCCATATATTTGAAAAGAAAAAGAATCATCGTCATTGACAACAATAATTAAACCTAGCAATTATGTCAATTCAATCAACATCTCGAATATTTTTTATAGCAAATTAAAAATCCCATTGATTATAAACTCGTTAATACAGAAAAAACAAAATGAAAAGTTGGTAGATATATTAATACAAAAGATACGTCAAAATGAACCTTCGTATAGATTGGGTTGAGTAATAAATGAAAAATTTGCTGATGAACATGGTTTATTTTAATAAAACATAAATTGACATACAATAGATAGATATTTAAACAATTTATTTACAATTCAAATAAAGTATACATACTTTACGTTTAGTTCTTATTTTCACTTCCTGTCCTATCCAACAGCACGCCTATGGAATACATACCTGATCTGACAGCACCTTTCTCAAATTTGATGTTGTACACTTAACAAGACTTTGGCATTTTGTTGAGAAACACCAATGTTCTCTAAACCAATTGTACATAGCAAAAACTTTCAAAAAACTATAAAAATACACAAGTTTAGCACAATAATTCCCAAAAAACAAAATATCTGACATCTGTCAAACTTTACGATATAAGCGGGTATCGTCGAAATTTGAAATCGACCAATCAGTGGATTAGTACTTTAAACACCCCCCTGGTCGCCAAAAAAAAATAATCTGAGTACCGTATCTAGCGTATCATATATGATCTAAGATATTTTAGTTTAAAGTAGTAGTATAAAAAAGATGTCCAATTAAGTCGGCACCATATGGAAAACATTTTTATTATTTGTTTTAGGAAAAAAAGTTATTGCTGATAAAAAGTCTAAAACCTAAAGTGCAACCATCAGATATCAAATTTTTTAGTCGTAGGTATACGAGGTTTGTCGAAAAATATGAATTTTATTCAAGAGAAAAGTATCTTTATTTTTGAAGTATGAAAAAAAATTATCAAAAAAACTTGTCATTATCAAAAAAACTTATGTTTCTAATGACATTTTACGTCAACATACCAATTTTTAACAAGATATTCCGACTTTAACTAAATTTTCATTTTTAATATTTTTTGATACACCCCTGTAATTGACAATTTTGAATTTGAAGTAAAAAGTTAGCCCGGGGATTAAACTTTTTTGATGTTCCTTGTATCCCACTAAATATATTGCAAATTTAGTTCCTGCTTATTGATTATAATGTGATGCAGAACTTTTTAGGAAGAATATTTTTTTTGAAAAATCAATAATAAAGTAATTTTTTTATTTGTTGTCAACTTTTTCAGACATACTAACCACACCATCGAACAATATTAACAAAAATTGGTATAGAATTCTTGTCTTTTCGTTCCTTTTAAGATTTTTCAATGAATTCAAAATTGTCAGTTACGGGGGTGTATCAAAAAATGTTAAAAATGAAAATTTTATTGAAGTTGGAATATCTCCTTCAAAATCGGTATGTTGACGTAAAATGTCATTAGAAACAAGTTTTTTAATAACTTTTTTTTTCATATTTCGAAAATAAAGGTACTTTACTCTTGAGCAAAATTCATATTTTTTGACAAACGTCGATTACGACTGTAAAAATTTGATATTTGATAGTTGCATTTTAGGTTTTAAACCATGCACGACTTTTTATCCGGAATAACTTTTTTTCCTAACACAAATAATAAAAAAGTTTTCCATATGGTGTCGACTTAATTGGACACACTGTATACACTCTAATTTTTTTCCGGAATTTTTTTTCTCCGATTTCAGAAATTTCGGATATTTTTCTGTTTTTCTCTATCTTAATTCGTTGTGATCATGTGATCAAAAAGTTTGTTGGGTTTCTGAAAGCTTGTATAAAGAAATCGATAGGATATTGACAGCTGTTATTTCTACTTTTATCTCATTACTTTTGAAATACCTTGTATATTAAAAAATATTTTTGATTTTATATGTATATATTTTTTCTATTTTACCAATAAATATCTTTTTTTCGAAAATTTAATTGTAGGTTCATCTACTAAAATTTAAACGATCAGTTCATCTTGTTTATTACCCAGTAATCAATTCTTTTCATTTTCAGTAAAATAGCGAAAAAAATGCATTTGAAACTGGTCGTACTGCTATACCCATATGGCACACATATCGAAGTTGTTACATAACTAATGCAAAGATTTACTTGCTTCTACTTTTTAATGTTTTTAATGCAATTTGCAGAAACTGTAGACATTCCTTAAGAGGTTATGCGTTTCAAGTGCATATATAAAAAGTTTTTCAAGCTACTCAGAATTTCAGTCATACAACCACACCTTTACGTGAAAACATGATGAAGGTAAACATTTTTTTATATTTGGTTTTTTGTCGATAGAAAATTTAAATCAAGCCCAAAATTTTAGCTAACACAAAAATTTCCTTCTTTTAAAAAATGAATTTGTAATATCTAAGATTTTATATTAAAAATTTTTTTTTAAATATTTGATGGTGAATTTTATTCATCCTAGTGGATGATATTATACTTACGGATTTTCATGTAATGAAATATAATTTTAAAATGTACTTTCGTGAATTCAATATATTTCAAATGTTTTAATATTTTTATGAATTTTAAAAATTAAAATTTTAATCAGGAATTACTTAAACTTAAACAGTTTAAAAAACCGTTACTTTTGATTTGATAACATTTTTCCTTTCATTTTGTAGGTGGTGTTTTATATTTTTCTACTTGTCACAATCGCCAGCTTGGCTGAAGGTAAGAAATAT
Source organism: Crepidodera aurea (assembly GCA_949320105.2). NCBI lineage: Eukaryota > Metazoa > Arthropoda > Insecta > Coleoptera > Chrysomelidae > Crepidodera > Crepidodera aurea. Next base: position 32,636,000 of record OX439472.1, on the reverse strand, counting down.
TTTCACTTATAATACGACTAAAGCTTCAATTATTACTGGAAATTTTTCTTCGACTCAGGAGTATTTTCAAAATATTCGTGTTCGAGAAAAAATTTTCTGTTTTTAATTGAAGCTAGTGTGGTATTCGGTAAGAAAATTTCACACCGAAATATTATTAAAAAATACTAGGATAATGACGGTTTTTTGTTAGGTTAAATAAAACACAATTAATCTACTTTCAAGCAAACAGGTTATCCATATCTCAAATGTGGCCAAAGTGTAATAAAATAAAACTACTAAATGTCGGTACCACATATAATCAGATTGTATTTGGAAAAATTTTTTAACAAAAATTTTGGCAACTATTTTCATCTATTAGCCATCATCAGGCCTACAAAAATACACAAGAAATAGCAAACAATTTTTTATAATGAACCTTACCTTGAGGTAAAATTTTTTAGATTAATTAAGTAAACAAAGTTAAAATTTTTAATGTCTAAAGAACATTTTAGGTATATCCAACAATCTAAGACTTTCTAACATTGAAGTACATAACTTGCGCTCAAATGCGGAGGTGAAAAATGTTGTGCTAGGTGGAAATGAACACCTGCCCAACGCCTCTACATTTGCCGGCTTCTTACAACCCCAATTTAAGAAAGGTGAGCTTAGCAAAATTATGAAAATTGCAAAAATCAAACAATCCAAATTCTCTACCGTTAGAGAAATGGAGAAAGAACCCTCTATCCACAACAGAGGGTTCGTAAAAATCAAAAACGCAATTAAAGCAAACATCCACTTGCACTTCAAAACCGTGACAACATTGGAAAGAAAAGAAGGTACACTAGTTATGAATATTAAAATGAGATTGGGTACAAGACCGATATGTATCAATAAAAAAAATATTCATAACTATTGTACCTTCTTAGATTAGTTTCTTCTTTTCTTTCCAATGTTAATCATTAATTTTTATAGATTTTTGTACGCCATCTTGTTGTCATGGTTTTGAAGTGCAAGTCGATATTTGCTTTAATTGCGTTTTTGATTTTTACGAACCCTCTGTTGTGGATGGAGGGTTCTTTCTCCATTTCTCTAACGGTAGAGAATTTGGATTGTTTGATTTTTGCAATTTTTGCAATTTTCATAATTTTGCTAAGCTCACCTTTCTTAAATTGGGGTTGTAAAGAGCCGCCAAATGTAAGACTCGTTGGGCAGGTGCTCATTTCCACCTAGCACAACATTTTTCACCTCGGCATTTGAGCGCAAGTTATGTACTCCAATGTTAGAAAGTCTTAGATTGTTGGATTTACCTAAAATGTCCTTCAAACATTAAAATTTTTAACTTTGTTTATTTAATTAATCTTAAAAATTCTACCTCATGGTAAGTTACAAAGTTCATTATAAAAACTGTTTGCTATTTCTTGTGTATTTTTGTAGGCCTGATGATGACTAATAGCCGAAACTAGTTGCAAAAATTTTTGTTAAAAATTTTTTCCAAATACAATCTGATTAGGTATATGTGGTACCGACATTGATTAGTTTTATTTTTATTTTTTTTATTAATCTACTTTAGTTACACAAAATAATAAAAACTAAGTCGATAGTAGCGTTTTACAAATTCGTTTTACTAAAGTTGGTAGAAAATAATGAAATAGGTATTTTAAAAAATAATATAAATTGGTTAAGCAAGTGTAAGCAACTTTTGACGTTACCTGAGTATAAATTATCTAAATAAATTCGTTGTGTTGTAGAGTTTATAACAATGGAGCGATTTGCGAAATACGTTTTATGCAAGTTAGTGAAATTAAAATGTATCATCGGAACCTTATAGAATAAATTCGACATAACCTGAAGTTAAATGGAAATGTCATTTTACCTATAAACGTCAAAAAATGTCCAGTGTAATTTTATGCTTCTTCCCCCAAGGAGGAGATGAAAATTTCCGGAAATTTTTTTAGTTGCTTTGATAACGATACAAAATAAAGGCTTTTAATTGGTCGAAAATGTTAGATGTGGAATTTTCCTATTTATTTTTACCATTTTTTTTATAAATCCGGATACAACAATTCAATCATTTATTTCATTGCAGACTTTCCTTGACAGTTGGTCATTATTACAAAATCAAAACAATTTGAAATCATTTCTATTTTTCAATAAAATCCTCCTTTGTTAGCATTCTTCTTTATTTACTACGATTTGGAATGGTAGTACAGCATCTCAAACAATTACATTTCCTGTATTATGGAAACGGAACACCGTCAAATTGTCTGAATTTTTGATATGTGATAGTACTGGATGTCCAGATCAATAGTGTCCATGGGCTCAATCCTATCCTCATATTTCGATACACAGGACGTTAAAGTTCAAGATCCCGAAATTTTAAAATGTGTATTTACCAAAAAGTCGCTGTAAAATATTTTTAAAAGTGTCTGGCGGATTTATGTAGTCAAAATAGATACGTAATAAATAAAATCAAAACATATTTCCTTACAGGGCGATTCATGTTTCCACAGGCCTTTTTGTTCAAAGTATGTATTTTTAACAAGCAGAAATGTCCTGAAATATCGATAAAAAAAAGTTACCGTCAAAGTTTCTGAATATTGGATATAATGTAGATCTTGACATGCTCGTTCAAAATTGTAATAGGTAAAATTGGATCCTAAGGCTTGTTTCCTAAAAATTCATACTTACAGGGTGATCTAACTTGAGCTTGTAAGATGACAAAATCAACAAATCTAAAACCAAACAATTACTTAAAAGGTTTATTGTTCCAATAGATAAGAAAATAGGTAGGTATATTTGAGTTTTTTATCGAACCCATAATTCATATTTTAAGCTCGTTCCTACAACACCAATGCGTTAGAGCCCTAGCGTTTTGGTTTACTTGTTATCCCTTTTTAGGAATACTTCACTGATATTTTTGGAGAATCATATGCAATTGTGGGAAATCGATTTTTCCATCGAGTTTTGAAATACCTCCTACCTACCTTCTATCGTTTCTTAATTTTTACGAGAGATTCTTCAATGAACATTATATTTTTCCTATGTAGTTTATTAAATCCAATAAATAATTGAATAATCTGAAAAAAAATACAGTGTAAATTATTAAGGTAGGTAGTTTAAAGCTTTATTATGATATTAAAACTGTTTCTAAAACAATTATTTCATTTTTTTTAATTATCAAAGTATAAAAAAAATATACTGAGCAACCCTGCATATAGTATATACAGGGTGACTGATTATTTTATTTACAAAAATTGTAGGCAGCTTTAAGCTTTACATTTTAACATCTACAAAAATATCAGTGGAATAGGCCTAAAAGGGCAAACCACTTAAAAAACGCGCCTAGGGCTCTATCTCAAGGGTGGTGTGGAAACGAGCTTAAAATCTGAATCATGGGTTCACAAATATTGTCAAAGCAGCACCTGTAATTCTATCTAATCTTTTTTTGTATCTAATGGAATAATGAATAACGCTGTATGATCAGCATACGTACAACCCGTTCAATAAAATAGATTTTAAAAGTAAGATTAAAAAATAAGTAAAAGGGAACATTTAATTATTAATTGTTTGGTAGCTGTTTTAGATTTGTTGATTTTGTCACCTTGTAAATGTGAATTTTGTAGCCTGCCTCCAATTAATATAACGGTGCAATATAATCTAATACAGTGCGTATTTTGTGAATACTTTTCATTACTAAAAGTTGCTATTGAGAAAAATTGATATTTTTACAATTTAAGCGTTTAATTTCTTGAAAACAAGCCATAGGATCCTTTACCTATTACAATTTTGAACGAGGACGTCAAGATCTACATTATATCCAATATTCAGAAACTTTGACGGTGACTTTTTTTATCGATATTTCAGGCTATTTCTGCATGTTAAAAATACATACTTTGAACAAAAAGGCCTGTGGAAACATGAATCGCCCTGTAAGGAAATATATTTTGATTTTATTTATTACGTATCTATTTTGACTACTTTTAAAAATATTTTACAGGGACTTTTTGGTACACATTTTAAAATTTCGGAATCTTGAACTTTAACGTCCTGTATATCGAAATCTAGCCATAGGATAGGATTGGGCCCATGGACACTATTGATCAGGACATCAAGTACTATCACATATCAAAAATTCAGACAACTTGACGGTGCTCCCGTTTCCATAAGAATGGTGCGGGGTCCTTCAGTAAAAAAAATTACTACTCTTTGTTTAAAAACGATTTAATTTTTATAGCCACTGGCTGGGGAGGCTGGAGAAGTAGCGGCTGGAATGGCGGTTGGAATAATGGCTGGAAGACTGTGAGAGTCGTAAAAGTCGTTCCAAGTTACAGTTCCGGATGGTACAGAAGTAACCCCTCGAAATCTTCTAGTGCTTGGAACTCCGGTTGGAAAAGTAAGTAAAATCGTGCAAAAGATAAATTAGTTTGCTTTAAGTTGCCGCTAGTGATTTTCTGGTCCATGTTTGTAAGAAAATATATTTATTATTTTGGTATACAGGGTGTCCCTCGACGTACTGTACACAGTCCAACCATAAGTACTATGGACCGAGGCCATTTCATATCTGGTATTAAAAAATGGCCTGTTGCGTTTTTGACGGATATACAGGGTGATATTTGAAAATATGTGAATTATTCTACGTTAAGTATATCTAAAAGTAAAAATCTCAGACCAATCAAATTTGGCATACTGAGTGTGCCCCCTGATACTAAGCAACAACCAAAAAAAATTGAACGCGCAACTTTTTGTTTTCTGAAGAAAAAAATAAAACTTTGAAAAATAGTATAATTTTATTGGATTCGCATTCTTCTTACGACTGATGCTGCACTACATTGATAGCACATCATCATTTTTGAACAAAAATCATAAGGTCAGTTCATTTTACTCGATATAAAGTATTAATCAATCAACTGTTGAAATTCCAGGGCCGTATTAATTTTTTTAAAGTTTTTATTGATCCTGTAAAAACAACACCCTGTAAGCGAGTTGTACAAATTTTCTTTCTGTAACGTCAAAGAAAAAACTATTACTTTTGATTATTGTGCAAATGCAAGTAGGCTTTGAATTCGCTTTGACGTCCATTTTGACAGTTTGTGAAAGAACGTGGTGAGCGACTGACAGAAAACCAAAAAGAGGGTATTTTGGAAATGGTAAATCAAAATGAGAAGCTAAGTACCCGGTGAATATCCAGTATTTTGAATATTTCTAAGTCCACAGTTTTCAGGACGTTAAAGAAAGATCTCCTCCATCCATATCACCCCCAACTGGTACAGAGACTGCAAAAAATAAATACGGCCCTGGAATTTCAACGGTTGATTGAATAATACTTTATATCGAGTAAAATGAACTGTCCTTATGATTTTTGTTGAAAAATGATGATGTGCTATCAATGTAGTGCCGCATCAGTCATAAGAAGAATGTGAATACATTAAAATTATACTATTTTTCAAAGTTTTATTTTTTTATGCAGAAAACAAAAAGTTGCGCCTTCAATTTTTTTTAACTGTTGCTTAGTATCATCCTTAAGCTTTAAAGTGAGAAAAATAAAAATTGTCTGGTCTGCCTTACAGGGTGTTGTTTTCAAAAAACCAATAAAAATCTAAAAAAAACTAAGTCCGGACCTGAAATTAAAATTTTTTTAAAACCTATTTTATTGAGCTCAGGGAGCACACTCAGTGTGCCAAATTTGATTGGTCTGATATTTTTACTTTTAGATATACTTAACGTAGAATAATTCACATATTTTCAAATATCACCCTGTATATCCGTCAAAAACGCAACAAGCCATTTTTTAATACCAGATATGAAATGGCCTCGGTGCATAGTACTTATGGTTGGACTGTGTACAGTACGTCGTGGGACACCCTGTATAGTCCAAGTTGATCTAAAATCAAGTTAATAAGTAAAGAGGTAAATACTAAAAATCTTATCAACAGAGATGTAAACGAGAACGGAAGATTTTGTATTGCATTTGATCGGAGCAGTGCCCAATTTTTTGTAGCATTAGTAAGTGACCCTAGAGCGCCACGGCAAATAATAATAATAATAGCCGCTTCTGCAGTTCTCTCGTAAGGGGGGGGGGGGGAATGAAGGGCGTATATTATTATTATTGTTATTATTATATCATATATATATATTATTTTAAATTTTTGTTTAATGTTTCAACTTTTTTATATTTTCGGTAATATCGAATTATTAAAAAATAATCACTTCAGTATACAGGGTGAGTCACGGTAGACGCGACGGTCCATTGTGGCTAAACGGTTAATGTTTTAAAAATTTTGTTTATTCATGGATATGTGGGTTGATAAAGGCTACATTTTAAAATTATTTTGAAATCGAATTTTAACTGAAAAAAATTAGACTAATAATTGAAAGCAATAATGTATTTAGAACTGCCTAAGGATGTGAAATAAAATCACACTTGTTCCCAAGAACAAGGACATTAAAAATGTCCTACACTGCACCAGCGTCTGGACTTCAACAACTACTCCTTGGGCTATATGCCCCACCAGGTATTGATTTACGAAAGTCCAGACGTGGTTTGGTGCCCGACCAAGATGGCGTTGGCACAGTAGATACAGTAATTCCACTTCGGCCAATTTCTGGTTGTAAGTTTTCAACGCGCATTAGCCAGGAGTTGCGACTCCTGGCTAATGCGCAAACGACGAGTTTAAGAACGACTGGCACTCTTCCATAGTTGCGGGATTTAAAAAGTTTCATCCAATCTACTGTGTAATATATTAGAAGTGTTATAAACATTTCATAAAGTAGTCTCTTATTTCATCAAATTCTGGGTTTAGGATATTTTATCAATGAGGCGTCAATCCCTATGTATGTTCCACTTATTTCATTGAAAAGTGATCATTTTTGTGACAATTCTACAATAGCATCTTGAATTATGATAATTTAACAATTCACATTGACAACATTGCAATATGAAAACATTTTTAATTGTGTCGCTCAATTTATTATTTCATTCGTTTTCGTTTGTATTATTTGGTGGTGTTTTCTGTTTGTTTTGTGCGAAATAGTAAAAGCGAAATGTCTACAGTTGTTGGTGATGTTGAGCTTAAAAAACCATGTACAATTTGTGTAGTATGTCGAAGCAATTCGAGGGAAAATCCCCAATTAAGTTTTTTTAGGTTTCCCAAAGATGATGCAAGGTGAGTAATTTCTGAAACAATATTGAACTTCTTTACTAACTAAAGATATTTTTTATAGATGTGCTAAATATTTTAATATATCCAATACATTCTATGATCGTTCTCAGAATATTTGCTTAGGAATATTCTGCAAAAAGAACATAGGTATCTTGTGAGGATATTCTGGGAATATCCTTTGCTGTGTGGGTGTCTGTCTGTTATTGTTATTGTAAATTAAAGTTTTAAGCTTGTAATAATTGTAATGTTTTGTGACGAGTGTAAAATTCTTGTAATTTTATATTAATAAATATCTATCTATCTATGTTTTTATTAGGTGTCATGCATTCTTGGTTCTTGTTTTCTTAGAAACAATTGTATTGACTATGTACATTGTATGCAATAAATTTCTTTCTTATATATTAGGAATGTGAAATGTCAACTGAAATGGGAAAAATAAATATTTTCGTAATAATCTCTTGCATTTTTTTTAACAACGAATATAGAATGGCTGTATTAACTTTTTTAAACAGAATCAAACTATATAAGCACACAACTCAACCACAATTTTGTATTTGCCATATTGAATTTTGGCAGAAACTCCATTCCCAAAAACTCCTTAAAACCACGTTTGAATAACATCGACCCATAATCATAAAACTCATTTTTTGTTCATATAAAAATATATGCCAAATCTCAACTCGATTAGAAATGGTTCAAATTTGTACTAATAAACGTACATATGAAGTTAATATAAGTGTGGCAATAAAGATAATCGTGAGATTAGAAACAAGTTTTCATACTTTACGGGCCTATATCTCAAAAAGCATTCGAGACCTCCGCTTTTTGACTTCAAATTCGTGTTCAGGAGACAAAAATACGTAAGAATCACCAAACATTTTTTTTTATCTCGGGTGCATCCGATTAAATGAATTTTACCTCATTGAAAACTGCATAATTAATTTTTACTACTTTTCCATGTTTCCAACCTTATTTGCATATACTGAATTTTAGCGAGCAGTTTATATCAATAATTGATATATCGAGCAGTGTATATATGAGCATTGTTAGGGATCGTGGCGGGGAGAAATGTCATTACTGTCAATAGTGTCAATACCAGTGCGAATATAAAAAATGAAACTGCTGGACACCAATATCAAAGGTGCCGACGCTAAGTGGAACTACTGTATCTACTGTGGCGTTGGGCTCTCCTCGTTCGTGATATACGTGCTCTAACGCAAACGCTTTTATTAAGAACGAGGCGAGTCGAATTCATTTTCAGACACTCTTTAGAGATAGGATGTCCGAAACCAGTCTAAGAATGGCAAGCTCCTTTAATAACAAAATCGAAATTTTTGGTTTAAAGCCCCGACTTGGTCGGACACCAAACCACGTCTGGACTTTCGTAATTCAATACCTGGTGGGGCATATAGACCAAGGAGTAGTTGTTGAAGTCCAGACGCTGGTGCAGTGTAGGACATTTTTAATGTCCTTGTTTTTGGAATTTTTATGGTCCAGAAATTTCACCTTCGTTAATGTATTTAGAGTTGTTTAAAATTATACAGGGCGTCCAAAATGGGACGATTCTCTAATGACATATTCAAACGACAATATCGTTCTTATTTTAAATAGGACACTCTGTATTTGATAATCGTATTATGTATCAAAGTCCATTACCTTTTAAAAATTATAAAGGTCGATTAAGCCTAAATCGTTTAGTTTTGGAGTTATTTTTATTTTTGTTAAATTTTACTTTATTTTTCCACCGTCATACCTAAATATAACACCCTGTATTTGATCAGCTTACACTATGATCCGAAAAAATTATCTTTGAAACAGGTGTTTAGGTTTTGATATTATTAAAAATGTTCCGAGATGCATCAAATTTCTCGTTTAAAGTTGTTGACACCTTTCACCATTTGTCTACATTATTACTTACTCATGGTGCCCCAGCGCATTTTTCAAGAATTGTACGAAATTATTTAAATAGAAAGTTTCCAAATGAATGGGTAGGGAGAGGGGGGAGGCCAAATGGGCCAACCTAAACACCTAGTTTCAAAGAATTTTTTCGGATCATAGTCTAAGCTGATCAAATACAGGGTGTTATATTTAGGCATTACGGTGGAAAATAATGTAAAATTTAACAAAAATTTGGACGCCGTGTATAATTTTAAACAACTCTAAATACATTATTGCTTCCAATTATTAGTCTAATTTTTTTCAGTTAAAATTGGATTTGGCAGATTCATAGGTTTCGAAGTTATTGGTGTTCTTGTAAATGCTTCCATTTTTAGAAATATCAAAAAAAAAGCTTAGGTATGGGGAATACTTAAGAAGGTTTATCTTATTTATAACGTATAATTTATAAATGCAATAAAATATGGGGTCTTCCTTAAGAAATAATATAACTTTGATACGTCACATTTTTTTGGGAGAACCTGTATATTTCAAAATAATTTTAAAATGTAGCATTTACCAACCCACATATCTATGAATAAACAAAATTTTCAAAATATTAACAGTTTAGCCACAATGGACCGTCGCGTCTACCGTGACTCACCCTGTATAATTTATTCATCTCCTAGGCCAATAAATAATAATCTCGTTATGAATTATGAATAGTATTATTAAATTAATATGCGAAAATAATATTAATGGAATCAAATATGTTTTTGGCATATATAAATTATATTACACATTTCATTTTAAGGTAAATAACCTTTTAAGTCATGATTTATCCGCGGTATTAAACGATTAATCAAAAATGTAAGAAGGGGTCATTAAAACTTGAAATATCTCAAAAATTTTGTATTTATTTTAAATTAAAAGTATTTATTTAAAGTTGATAAATATTCCTGTTAAAATGATTTCTTTTTAATTTTGGAAACCACTTTACTGTTAACGTTTTTATATATTTTGTTATTTCAGGTGGATGGTGGTAACTGACAAAACTGGATATGGTAAATGTTTTTAATCTATAATAAAACATAAAATTTAAAGGCGCCAAAAATGGTGCTTGTGTTTACCAACAGCGTACAAGAAATCTCTTCATAATTTCTAATAATATTTCTAATTAAGTATCAATTAAACAAAGGAGGACATGGTCGACTCATCTAACAAATAAAATATTTCAGAAGGTATATTTTAGCAAAATGAAAAAAATCATCAATTAATGTAAATACAGGGTGTCACATATGTATAAAAAAGTCCATTAAACTCCAAAAAAACTTTGACTTTTAAGGTCGAATATTACTGAGTGGACTTCTAGTATTTTTAACTCATACTACTGGATACGGAGATTTTGCAGTATATTTATGGAACATTCTGTATATTTTTTGATTATTATTGTAAAAAAGCATGGTATCTAGAGGTTTGTAATATAGCAATATGGTCAATAATGTCCTATGAGTTTAGTTTTTGCCTAAATTATTAATGTTAACACTAATCTAGTAAAGTATTTTTAATAACATATGATGTAAATATTAATAATTAAAGTAATTACTATTAACATCTGGTAATGAGACCAGTGATATTTAATTTTGTTACGAATTATTTTTATAATTAAATAATAGATTTTTAAAATCTTATTTGTATATTTTTCTTTTTTTCACATTGAAATTTGTAAAAATAAATTTTTTTTACAAAGTTACAGCAATGAAAAATGACTGTTTTAACCAAAATAACTCTCTTAATGATAATGGTTAAAATAAAAATAAAATTTTTGCCAAATTTAGAAAATCCATTTAAAGAAACATTAACTCTTAATTAATTCAAATGTAGACATTTGTAAAACGACATTAGCCGATCAAGAGGTTGACCAATAAATAACAAGATTTAGAATTAAGTGAATCTATGTCGTGAGAGTGCATCAACAAGTGAAAATCTCAAATTGCGAAATTAGTAAAGACTTGGTCTGGCTTCGAACCAGTGGCGTTGTTAAAAAATAATAATAATGCAACAAATTTAATAATAAACAAATTCATAAAACTACTTGCAAATTGATTATTCAAAGTATTAAACGTGAATATCGGTAGTATAAACAAAAATGTTGATGAATTTTTAATAATGTTACAAAATATAGACTGGAATAGATTGGGAGAGACTAGAGATGTGACTGATAAAAATCTCTTCGGCATTGACGGTTATAGCATATATCAAATATACTTATACTTATACCTATACAACTCAAGAAATACTTGATGGTATTAAAGCACTTCAAATAAAAATTGACCTTCCTATTAACAATTCACTACTACTTACAACATTATACAGATCACCGAAATCTAGTATACCAGAATTTAATGTGAATTTAAATGAATTCTTTGAAAAACTTTGATAGCAGTGCTGATCTATCGCTTTTTATGTGAGATATTAACATTGATTTACTAAGACATAATGATATATATCGCAGAATATGTAAATATTTTAAACGAACCCGGATATATGTCTACAATAAATGAACCAACTACAGTGCAAGGCAATAGCATGTCATGTCTTGGCCATATTTTCTTTAAATCAAAAGATCCAAACCTAAACGAAACTTTAATTCCAATTATTCTTAAAACGTCAATCACAGATCATTATACTTCCATACTTCAAATTGTTCTGCCAGGAAACATTAAACAGAAAAAAAGCACAATTAACAAATACAAAAAGTTTATAAATCCCTGTAAAATAAACGATATCTTTAGTAAATTGTCAGTATTGTCATCGTCGTGTGCTGAAACTGCAACAAATATTGCCATCATCACTTTAAAGGCATTAGAAACTTGTACAGAAATAAAAAAAATATCTAGAATAAATACTAAATAGCCCGCTGGTTAACCAATGGGCTATTAAAATCTATTAATAAAAACATACCTTATTCAAATTATCACAGAAACAACCACATAATAATAATTTAAAAAAATAATATACTAACTATCGTAATCAATTAAATTCTCTAATCAATACAGTGATGTATAATTACTATACACGTCAAATTGATGAAAACAAAACAAATTCAAAAAAGTTATGGAATATTGTTTAACAAGTTGCAAAAACCAGAAAACAAAAATATACTATAGAGCGAATTAGGCACCCCATAACGGGGGCACTCATTAGTGAAGAAAATAAAATAGTCAATGAATTTAATTCAGCATTTGTTGAAACAGGAAAAAACTTGGCCAAGAGAATTGAAAATAATGCTAACTTTGGTTTAAAGCGTAAATCTAATTTCAAATTCATTCGGTTTACTACTATTGAGATTGGAGATACGATTTCTGAACTTAAAAATAATAGAGAGTTATTGCACATCATTTGGGGTATACGGTATGCCTTACAATGACAGTTACGCATGCGCAACAGTAAACAACCATTTTTAAGTTATAACGTCGTACGCTATATCTAAGGCATAAGGAGAGCCTTAAACCTTATACGTTATGCATATTTGGTGTTCTAAAACCAAAAAGCGGCTTTTTCGCCATCGATTTTAGAATTAAATAACAGAAGAAGATCACTGATATAGTTAAAAAATTGAAAATTTGTAAACAAAATTTTTCGACTGAACATTAGACTTTAATAAAAACGATTATTCTCGATAATTTTGAGTTTATGTTGAAATGTAATACAAATTGATACAAAAGTTTTAATTATCTACAACATTTATATTAAACTGTTTACGATATGTTTCAGCTACAAATTCTAAAAATCCAATATCCAACCCTCAAAACATAGGGCTTCGGTACCATAAAAGGGTTTGTTAGATGAATTAGTTTGAGTATTTTGAAAAATAAATTATTGCATTATATCAAGGAACTTGAGTCTGTTTGGATTACAACAGATTGTAAATGTAAATTTAACTGCTGGCTGGGGATTACAGAAATCATTTTCCAAAATTCTGTGCTTAATTGTAATGTTTTGTCTATATGTATTTAAATATATATTATTGAAAAGATGTTAATTATTTAAAATACAAAAAATGAAATTTTCCATTGATATCTGATAGTTGCATTTTAGGTTTTAAATAAAACTAAAAACTATTAGTCTTAATTTATTGCTTAATAAAAGTAAGAAAGTTAAAAATATTTTATTTCAAAGTAATTTAAACTTAATTCTACAACATATTTCTATTTCTTGCTTTGTTTTTTGCTCCGATGGATCTTAAGAGTCTTTTCTTGTATGAACTTCCTGGTTCCCGGTTTTGATTGTTGAAATTTCATCAAAACCCTTCAATCTATTCGTATAATCTAATCTTCTAAGCAAAATGCACATTCCTTCAAGTCCTGTAACACAAAATTAGGAGTAATAGGTTTTTACTTTCATTAGGAAAAAAGTCAATAGTTTACCTGATATAACATTACTTCTTCTTGTTCTAATTACAGCTGGTAACATAAGACGTTCTGCTAAGAATACAATGTGTTCTCTTTCAAATCGGAAATCTGATTTTATGTAATGGGTTAACATTAACTCTAAATTGAGGCGATCATAGATATTTCTTCCTCGACCTTCCCTATTACTGAAATAATATGGCTTCCTGTGTTGATCTTCATGTTCTTCGTCAACAAAAATATTGAAAAGTTTTTCCATAATTTCGTTAATACTTTTCTACCATCAACTCAAGCACAATATCCAATATTTATATTTCGACACCATTGACACCCCACTATTAGCATGTCAAACGTCACTACGTCGAGAAAAGCAACTGCAATAACTCACAATTTTACGCATACCTTACATCGTCATAGCGCTAAGGTATAACGTATACGGTATACATTCTGCCAGTTTGCAATAACTCTCTAATAAATCTGTACCTAACCAGAAAACAGAGACGTGTTTCATTTAGATATCTACAAAGATCAATTTAGAACTAATTAGCTAAAAGTAAAAAGGTTCAAGTTATTGCAAGTGCATCCCTCACAAAATTCTATTTTGCTAAATAAAATAAATAAATAAAATTGGCAAGAGAAGAAAAAAAATGTTGCTATACACACATCATGATGTATAATAAATCCTATAAGATATGTTCAGCCCAAAATACGAGCACCGAGAGTTGAGAAATTATACGAATCTTGAAAGCTTGAGAGTATTATTTGTAATATCTGTTAAAGCAACCGGACACCGTGGCCTAGTTGGTTAAGGCCTCGGTCTTTGTACTTTGTTCGGTTCGTAGGTTCGATCCCTGCGAAACTCAAGTGGAATTAAAAGTCAGATAAGACTTTGGCAAGTGCAAAAAGGTATTTGTGTCATACGCAGTTTCAGTCACGCCGGTAAACAGGCCGGATGAGATCGGATATCTCGAGAAACTGATAGGGGTTGGTGGCACATTTACATACTTGTTAGTCCTGGATTTAAGGTGATTGAGGACCGTGGTTCGGAGCCCACGATAAGCTGTAGCTCCAGATTAGCCTTAGTTGCAAAAAGGAGACGTTAAAATTAAGCAAGCAAGCATCTGTTGAAGCTGTTTCTGCAACTGAGGGGTTGTCTAAAACTTTATAAATTTGATTTTTCGAATTAACTGAAACTATTTTGCTACAAAACTAATGAAAATCAAATTTTTTAAGTTAATTTGTTTCACTTCTAATTATTATAGTATTTAATTCAACAATAACAAAAAAATACCACAAATGAATTTTACACGATACTTTTTAATTTTTTTAACCTAGTGCATACTTTTGCAACAGGCGACTCGGTTTAAGCCAAAAACGTCGAATTAGTATCAATAAAAAAGTGAAATCCGTACGGTTTTATTTGTAATTCTATGCAAAAAACTTAGTTTATTATATCTAATACCATAAAGATCACCGAATTTGAATGTAAACAGCAAATTTATTCAAAAAAGTCTCTATTTCGTCTATTGTATAATCTGCATTTCGTGACCTGTCAAATTTGGGGGGACGATCACCGAAACAAATATATAAGAAAGGAATTATTTTGGTTAAAGTGTCAGTTCAGTTTTTTCTAAACTACCATTTAAAGATAATAGAAAAAAAATGAAGGTAATTTTGGTTTGTTAGTGATCAGTTTACATATTTTGGATTTTCAATGAAAAAATGAACAATTTAGTGCGGTGGTGTTTTTTTACGTTTATATATATTTTTAGAATACAGTGGATAATATTTTGTTGGGTTGTTGCAGTGTGTTAAAATTTAGAAACTAAACTAGAGTCTATCTGAAAACTTGCCAGTCAATTTTATTTCCTGTACCACTTCCTGTAATTATAAAATACTACAATTCTGCAAAATGCTTTATACTACACGATTTAGAAAACCAAAATAAACGTCAAATTTGTCGACAATTCAATTTGTTTCGCTTTGCAAATTAATTTTTGGGGAAGAAAGTACAAAATTTTCGACTAGGAATTAAATTTATGAGGGAACATCAATTTTAGCTGTTACACGATATTACAAGTTCTATTCTGTTTAGAAACTCTTTTACTAGTACATGACCAGTTATGAGTCCTTTTATCATTCTCAGCAGTTCAGCTGTGCTTTTGGAACACGGTATTCCTATGTAGGATTTTCCCTAATACATTTTGCCAGTAATACAAGTGTCTTTCCCTGATCCAGCTTTTTTCGGATCGACTATTTCTGTGTTCCTGGGTCTGTCCTGTTCCGGGTATTTTCCCTGATCCTTTTTTACAAGTTGGTCAGCTTACTCATTACCATCGATACACTGATGTCCTTGCACCCTGGCCAGTTCAACTCTGTTCTGGTCTCCCAGGACTTTCAGTTCTTGGACATCACTTCCTGACGACAGTGCCTTCAGTGCCGTCTGACTGTCTGACATCATTAGGATCTGTTGGTTGGACAACGTTTTGTTGGGTTACGGACAATTGTTCGAAAGCCAATTGTTCGGGGCAGTTATTTGAAAACAAATTGTTCTAAAATCTAGTTGTTCGAAAACAAATTGTTCGAATAGCATATTGATCGAACAGTAATTGTTCGAAAACTGATTGTTCGAAAAGTCATTTTTAATATTTTAGAGGTGAGCTCTTTCGTCTCCCATATTTTTAATACTAGTCAATTGTTAAATTAATTATAAAAAAATAAATAGATCTATACTACAAAACTAAGAACACATATACATAAAAATAAAGCATCTAACCTGACCTGAGTTGATTGGGAAAATCATCATCTCCTTTTCCTAACAAGCCCTAAAAGAAACTTGTTTTTGTTAAATGTTACTTGCCTACTAAAAATGACTTTTCGAACAATTTGTTTTCGAACAACTGGCTTTCGAACAATTGACCGAACACGTGTTTTATTTTCATGTTTATAAAATTATGCAGTTTTTTTGTTGCTAATTTTTTAAATTTAAATTCATTAGGAATATTTCGACTTTGTTCATCAACATAATCAGTGTATTTGACTGTAGGGTAATGGGAATCATTTTTTTTAATTTTTTCAGGTACTTTTGTCACTGCTTACCATAGCCGTAGTCCTTATTTGTTGCCAAGGTATGTTTATAAAAGAAAAAAATGTATTATTTAATAATATGTAGGTTAATAGTTTTTAAATATTTCATTAATTTGGTGTTCGCAAATGACGGATTTTTTTTAAAGGAAAACTTCGGTACAACTTTCCTTAACAGGTCAAGTAACTCCATAATATTAAATATGTATATGTGGTGGCTTGTAATAATATTTCAAGTTCTATCTAAAATTTTGACGTGACAGGTTATAGACAATTTTAAGGAAGTATTTTTTATTTTTATTTATTTAACCAATCCGAAATTACAATCCATAAGCAATTTTGTTGCCTTAGAAACTATTTGGAAAATTTCACACCAATATTTTTTAACCAACCAGCTCGTTACTATAGCAACCACAAAACTTTCAGGAAGTATTTTCCTCCTGGGTAGCCTGGGCGTGAATACAGCGATAGTTTTTGTGACAAATGCACAGCCCTGACAAACAAAAATTATAAAAAGACATCCTTTAATTTAAATGGACTGCTGAAGGTTCTATTAATTTGTCTTTAATTATTTCATGTAGGTAACCAAAATTCAAGGAACACGCATTCCATTTGTGCCATGAATATCTAACGAAAATGTCATGCTATAATTTTTTTTATTACTTAGGTGTGAAATTTTCTCAAGTGGTCGGAGGAGGGGGTTGTTATGGTCTTCTAATTTTCTTGAACGGTTGGTACATGAATATCTTGGTGTAACATCTGGTTTGTTATGTACCACGGAGCATTTGTCATTCTTCGTAAGACTTTTGATTGTGCACGTTGTATGATTGCAATGTTTGACTTACTAGCGCATCCTCAGAGTTAGTGTACCTTTAATCGTTTTTAATATATTTATTGACCACCTGGTATAAAAAATTGTTGGTTCAAATTTAACTTTAAACCTAAAAAAAAGTTTAGAAATATTTAAACAATTTAACCTACATTTAAATAATTGCCTTTCACTATTTTTAACTCAAAATATGTTTTAAATATTTACAGTAATTAAATATTTTCATAAATAGTTTTTTGAAAAAATCCATTGAATTTAAATATTTCCAATTTCTTTTATGAAAATTTCGACTCTCTTCGTTGAAGTCATTATAAGTCTAAAAACGTCTAAAAAAATATGTGGTACATTTTATTTAATAATTTGTTGTAAGAACTTCTTTTCTAGTTATTTGATTTTCTTCTTTACTTTTACTAACCCTTTTTCTCCAGTTCTTTTTGTCCCTAATAAAGTCTTGGCGTGTTCCCATAATAATTATGTTTCCTTTAGTAGTTTAGCCAGTTCATTATCATACAAGTTATATCTCTACTTTTTTTACCTCCTTGTCTGTTTCCACTTGTCTTCTTTCGTTAAGTTGTTTCATATGGTCCCATCATCATATTTGTTGCTCCTCAATACATTTACAAGGACTTCACATTTCTAGTGTCCCTCTTATGGGGTCGTTTATTATTTTGTCCATTATCATTACATTTGCTATCTTTAAATAATCCTTTTCTATAATTTGTATTTTCTTGTGTAACTCCTCGGTGACCACAATGTACAACTGTTGAATAAACCATTGGTCAAAAAATCTATCAATATATCTACACTGATGTTTCTTTTTGTATTTAATTTAATCTGAATTTCATGTTATTTGTCTTGATAAAGACAATAAACATTTTCGAAAGCTCGACATAAAACCAAAGAAATCGTACTAATTTATCTACTATTGACTGCTTCCCACTAATTATATCTACATAAAATATATCTAACTATCAATTACTGCTATAGAGTTTTGGCAGAAATATTTTATAGACAATTTTTATTTTGTTGTTGCCATATTTTATTTTATTACGACTGCTAACTTTGTTTTTTTAGCTGGTATTATTGGCGGCTACGGAGGCGGCTTTGGTGGATATGGCGGAGGCGGATATGGTGGTGGCGTTAGAGTAGTAAGAGTGATACACCATGGAGGCGGTTATGGCGGTGGATATGGATATGGTGGCGGATACGGTGGATCTGGAGGATGGGGATGGGGTCCACCACCAGTAAAAGTTATTAGGATTGTTCACCATAGTGGAGGTGGAGGTGGAGGTATGTCAAATACTATTTCGCTTCAAATAATTACCATTTGGAAATACTTTTTGGCCTCTACGATCTTTTAAAAATATTTAAAATTATCGTAGAGTGGGAGATTAATTTAAGGGTCTAAATATGAATACTTTAATACAAAAAACCGCAATGAGGAAGAATAAAATGACAAACTAATAACATCATTACGTCGGGGCGGGGGTTAAAAAAATTGCCGTTACTAATTTGAATTTTGGAATTTTTGAATTTTTGAGATTTGGATTTTTGGATTTTGAAATTTTTGAATTTTTGTATTTTTTAATAATTTTTTAATTTTAGGTTGGTGGTAACAGCTTCTTCAAAAATTGACGTCAACTTACTTGAAAAATGTACAAAAATGTTTTAAATTGTAAATAAACACGACGGTTTTATATATGACTTTTATTAATGTGGATAACTTAAAGAATACGATAGTAGAATTACTTGTAGATATCACTTTAAAGAAATTAAACACAAATTGCAATAACATAATTATAAAGTTTCATTTGCTAAAATTAAACACAGGCATATAGTTTCAGCTTAAAAAGAAACCTTCAGGCCTTAAAACGCATAGTATACTGACAACGCAGTCATAGGCGTAACGAGGGGGGTTATTGGGGATGTACCCCCCCCCCATTGCTTAGAAGAAATTATTAACAAAAAATTGTAACAATTTTAAAAAAATTAAAATTTGAAAGATTTTGCTTTTTCAAAGTTATTATTGCGGGATTACAGAAGTAAGGGTCAATAATGCCAAAAACACAAGATAAAAAAGAAAGTAACAATGAATAAAAATGACAAACCAAAACGTAATACAGTTAGTCAGTCCTTCTCGCTACACTTGTGCTGCCCTGTTCAATCCTTTACCTACGGCCACTATAGAAAACAGGTCACACAGCCTCAGTATATAGCTCATGACGCACGGTAAACACAAAACCGTGCGATTTGTTTACCGTAAACAAAACGCACAGTTTATACGTAAAAGTAAGCGGAACATTTAATAATTCGCAAGTAGGTAGTGATCGCGTAATCGCCCGTCATTTAAAATTATTTATTAACCCCCTTAACGAGCGCTCGGGTTAATTAGAGCGCTCTAAACAAACCCTCGAGATAATTCGAGCTCCCCAAATAAAACGCTCGAAGTAATTCGAGCGCTCTAAATAAACGCTCGAGATAATTCTAGCACCCCAAATAAAGACTGGATAATTCGAGCACCCCCAAATAAACGCTCGAGAATATTCGAGCGCTCTAAATAAACGCTCGAGATAATTCGAGCACTCTAAATAAACGCTCGAGAACATTCGAGGGCTCTAAATAAATGCTTGAGATAATTCGAGCGCTATAAATATACGCTCGAGATAATTCGAGCACCTTAAATAAACGCTCAAGATAATTCGAGCGCTCTAAATAAACGCTCGAGATAATTCGAGCACTCTAAATAAACGATCGAGAATATACGAGCGCTCTAAATACACGCTGGAGAATATTCGTGCGACCTAAATAAACGATCGAGATAATTCGAGCGTTATAAATAAACGCTCGAGTTAATTCGAGCACCTTAAATAAACGCTCAAGATAATTCGAGCGCTCTAAATAAACGCTCGAGATAATTCGAGCATCCTAAATAAACGCTCGAGATAATTCGAGCGGTGTCTTATTTTCTTAAATAAAAAAGAATACCTACATTTTCAATATATCAAGTGAAATGTAGAGAATTTTGTAAAATTGTTCAAAAAATCTAATTGAAGAAATTAAGTACCCTGTCATAAGTCCAGACTTTTTGGCACACTGTATATGGCCGTAGGTAAAGTATAATACGTAATGCGTGTTGTAAAGCAATTACGCACTCGCTGCTACGCGGCTTCGTGCACAATTTTTCCATTCGTGCCTAAAATGCTTTTTACAACACTTGTTACGTAATATACTATTTTCAAATCCTGTGCGTTTCCACGGTCAAGTGAAGTGCGGTATTTACTAGGCTAGTGATTTTTTTTTATCATTTTTTTGAAATTTTAATATGATATACTTAACATCCACAAAGAGCTAGATATCAATGATAGTGAAGTGTTACATGAGTTAGCAAAAACTCAACTAGTATAAACTTTTGTAGAGTGGGGAACTTTCGTAATTTTTTACTTACATATTTTATATTTAAGATTATTTTTTTCTGGTTTCGTAATGTACCTAATTTTAGTTTATTTTTATGATGAGTTCTTAGTGTTAATTTATTGTTTATTAAGTGTAGTTATTGTAACCAATAAATAGAATTACTTGTATTTATAAGCTATTTCTTGATCGCCCTTCCAAAAATAACATCTGGTCTACCAAAATAACATTTATAACTTCCAAAATAACATTTATAAAAAATTATAGTCTATTTATTTAATTTGAAGCTACATGATAATAGTATAATATATTATACCTTATTATGAGAAATCTTTTTTTGAAGGGAGTAATATATATGTTGGAGTGGTTGACTGGTGAGGGTAAACCCCCCCGCCCATGACTCAACTCTAGTTACGCCACTGAACGCAGTTGTTCCAACCAAAAGAATTTAACAATCGGCTTGGGACCAATCAGAATAATCATGACATAATGTCGACCAAACAATATTCAGCGCTTATATTCTAATTAGGTGAATAGGTGCCGGTAAGCTAGGGGACACCATAAAAGAACTGAAGAGAAAAATCAAAAAAGAAAAGTTTTAATAAAAAAAATTAGAAAACGAACAAAATATCTATATAGAAAATCAATTGAAACATAATCTTCTAGGGTTCTTTGCGAATTCGTTAGTCACTTTGTTGACGAAATTGTTCAAGTTTTTGAAAATGTGTTGCCTGTGTACCCTCAGCATTGCGAGGCCATTGAGTCGAGCTTCAGAAATGGTGCTCCTCAACCAGGTATTGATTCTCTTAAGGCTACTAAATGACCTTTCAACTGTACAAGTCGTACAAGGTAAAGCAACAAGGATCTTCAAAGCCTTCTTAATTTCAGGAAAAAATTCTTCAGTTTCCTTGAGGATTTCCACAACACTCACTCAGTTTGATCGATTCTGGTTTTTCCTCCCATATTATTTTCCAAAGCTCTATCTCATTTTTGATATTTGTAAGATAGTAAAAAATTTTGAATTCCTCGCAATGTAGCTTTGTTAAAGTAAATGATAATCTATTTTCTTCAGAAAACCTTATGTCTAGGGAATTTATAATTGAGTCAAAATAAGGAATTGTTATGGACCCGCGCCAGAATTCTGAGGGGCTTTTTGCCGGGTGGTTGCTACGGTGTTGTTGCTTTTAGCAGTACGGGGTACTTATTGATTTCATAACTTCCATCAATCCAATTTTTTTCCGCAATAGCAGTAGCATGCTTGAAAATTTCTTCTGTTACTTTTTCGGGGTTTTCACGGTGATTTTTGATTAGTTTTAAAATACGACCAATATACTGGGAAGCATGAACCGCATCCAAGGAGACTGATTGGAGCACGTTTACTGTGGGTTCTAAAAGAGCGGAATATTTGGCTAACAATACAAGGCTAAAAATAAACGAAACTTTGGAAGCTGCAGCATGGAGCTGATACGCATGTTTCCTTGTCGCAGGGTTTCTAGTGCCTCCATTATAGCACAAAAATTCTCTTTAAAAACTCTGATGCTCTTGTATTTCTCGCTCCATCTTGTTTCGCACAACTTGGAAATATTTGGTATTAATTTTCTTCTTAGAACCGATTCACGAAAAAATGTAATTATATCTTTGATGGTCCCAACTGTATTCCGGATGTCATTTCAATTAGAAGGGTAACTGGAGACTCTCCAGTGGAGAGCGTTAACCTATACCTTTACACCTATTAATGTTTAAATGATTTGTGAAAATTAAAAATAGACAAAATCGGCAAAGTATTTATTAAATTATAAAAAAAAATCACATTCTTAGAGGCACTTAATATTATCCTAAATAATAAAATCACATTTCTAATTAGTGTCTTGGCACTTAATTGTAGTTATTGTCACTAAGTAGATTTCTTCTTTCGTTGAATATTTTAATAAGAGGTAGATCCTGAACTCGAATATGCACCAGAAAATGCTAAAACAAAAAAACATTATTAGGAATTTCTGTTTCACCTTAGAATAAAGTTAATTAAAAAGAAAAGAAAGAAGAAGAATAACTTCTCTATAGCTATAAAAAATTCATACCTGAAGAGGATCCATAACCGGACGATGAAGCACCGCTATGGGACAACGATCCGGATCCACCGAAAGGTCCTGGGATTCCTCCTTGAAGTCCACTATGCTTTAGGCTTTGATTTAATAATTCTTTGAGGGCTATAAGGCCGCCTTCAGGTCCAGCAGCGCTACCTGCTGATGAGAAGGAACCAGCACTAGATCCACCGAAAGATCCACTGGAGGCGCCGCTAAAAGATGAACTGCCCGAAACAGCTCCACTGCCACTATAACCACTGCCGTCTATTGGGATTTGGGCACAAGTTTTACAACCGCCTTTAACTAAAAAACAATATTTTAATTAAGAGAATGAGTGAAGGCGCATATTTTAAATGTTTTTTTTTGTACAATTCAGTGAACAAAAAACATCATTTAATACTAACTTTTTGAATGATCATGCTGCGCAGAACCTCCAAAATTGACTGCATGAATTCCATGTCCGCAGTTACCATTTCCACATGGCGCTTGTCCAGAATTTCCAGAATATGCTCCAGAGTTTGATCCAGAAAATCCTCCAGAATATCCCCCACTACTTCCCCCTTGACTAGGAGTGCCACAGTTACCTCTTGCACATGGTTGAACCCCTGAATGAGCTCCTATATTTCCTCCGAAATATCCACCAGGTATTGGTTGATTCGGGAAGGTACATTTGCCTCCGTGGCAAGGCTGTCCAGGATGGTTGTTGGGAATGTGAACATCAATTACGGGAATTTGTTGGCCATCGGTTTTTTGTACAACCACATTTCCAGAAACATAACCTTGAGAGTTTAAGCCTAAAAATGTGAAATTTGACTTGTGATAGTTGGGATCAATATTAGGGCCATTCTGTTTAATAATGATATTCATCTAAATATACTCTCTAAATTCGAATGAATAAATCGGTAGTAGAATTATTAGTCTCACTGGACATACTTTTTATTCATAAATAAGTACTAACCTGGAATTAACTGGCACGTACCAGTGGAACATCCAGGTTTAGACCCACTCAAAATTTGACCTTCTTGTTCGACGGGAAGATGTCCAGTACCTGGTCGAGCAATATCACCATCCAAATTTTCTGAAAATTAATAAAGTATTTTAGTTACAAAAATTTGCAAAAGTCCTTAACCACAAATAATCAATCTCACATTCAAAATGTACCTTTGTAAATATTAGATCCAGCATTAGCTTGACTACCAGATCCAGAATGTTGGCCTCCAAATCCGTTTGGTTGATTTCCAGGTCTTGGCTCACCACCTATTACTACTGGCACAGCTGAAGGAGGTGCTGAAGGTCCATTATCATTATTAGAGGACACGAATGGTGGAGGAAACAATCTGTCCTTGCCTCCAGCTCCACACTGACTACCTTGACATCCAGGTTTACCTGGCTGAGGTTGATTGGGGATAGGGTGAGGTAACGGGCAAGAAGACCCTGTACAACTATAGTAAACTCTTTCATTTCCTTGGGGAAGATCTGGGTGAGAATCATCTGGTTTATAATTATCTGGTTGATAATCTTGTTGAGAACCACCTGGTTTATAATTTGGTTGAGAACCACCTGGTTTATAATTTGGTTGAGAACCACCCAGTTTATGATCAGGTTGAGAACCACTTGGTTTATAATTTGATGGGGAACTACCTGGTTGAGGACTATCTGGTTTATAATTTGGTTGAGAACCACCCGGTTTATAATCAGGTTGAGAACCACCTGGTTTATAATCTGGTCGAGAATCTCCTGGTTTATAATTTGGAGATTCTTCTGGTCTAGGTAACTTACAAGAATCTCCTGTACATTCATAGTAGATACTACCAGGTAATGGATGAGGTTGACTGTCATGGCTGGGTTTGGGGTGATGAGGTTGACTGTCATGGCTGGGTTTGGGATGATGAGGTTTTACGTGGTGATGTTGATATGGCTTATTTCCTGGTAGTAAGAAATCCATACTTCCTCCAGGTTTTACTTCTTGTGGTTTTGGTTTAGTATTAGGAGTTTCTTTGATGAGAGGTTGCTCAGTCGAATGATTTTTTGCTAAGTCTACTTCTATCGGAATATCGTTAGGAATGATACGATCAGGTTGTTGATCGATTTGAACGTCAATTTTTTCCTGATTATTAAAATTATCTGCATTGGCATTGCTATTGGATCCTGTGTGGTGATATCCATTGGATGGTTGTTTAGGATGTTCCGTATTAATAGGTTTAATATTGTCATGTGGAGCTTGGCCACAATATGACCCAGAACAACCTGGTTGAATTTTATCTGGACGGTCGGGTTTATTCCTAACATTAATATTAAAATCGAGGTCTGGATATTCAGGATTAGGTTTGTGATCCTCATGAACTGGAATAATAGGATGCGGTGAAACAGCTACAGGTATATTAACTTGAGGGACATTATTTAAACATTGAGATCCAGAACAGACTTTGCCAGGTATACTAGGATGGGGTTTTTCAGGATGGGGTGAAACAGCTACTGGAATATTAACTTGAGGGACATTATTTAAACATTGAGATCCAGAACAGACTCTGCCAGGTATACTAGGCAGGGGTTTTTCAGGATGTGGTGAAACAGCTACAGGAATATTAACTTGAGGGACATTATTTAAACATTGAGATCCAGAACAGATTCTGCCAGGTATACTAGGTTGGGAGTTTTCAGGATATGGTGAAACAGCTACAGGTATATTAACTTGAGGGACATCGTTTAAACATTGAGAGCCGGAACAGATTCTCCCTGGTGTACCAGGCTGTGGTTGATCAGGTCGATATACCCCATCTACGTTGCACTGACCTCTGGAACAATCAGGTTTATAATCACTAGGCTTAGGATGGTTGAAATCGACGTATATATTTCCATCTTCATTTTTAGAATTACTATTAGCTTGAGCATTAGATTCTGAACCAGAATGTGAGGTAGAAGGTTTCTTTCCAGGTCCAAAACAGGAATTACCATGACATCCTAACCTACCTCCAAATTCATCACATTCGCCGTGTGTGCAATCTGGATATCCGGGTTTATTGTTGTTTGGTCCGTTACCAGGATAAGGTTGAGGTTGACCATGAGGATAAGATTGAGGATGAGGTTGAGGTTGATAATTGCATTGCCCATTTGCGCAACCAGCACCACTCACTGGTGTGCTGTCATGAATGTTTCCTGGTTTTCCTGGGAAACTGTGGATAAGATCTGGAGATGGTACTGGTTTATGATCATATGTGTTTGGTTTTGTAGAAACAGGAACTTGTGGAATCACAGGTTTATCCTTAGGCTGGTAGGTACCTTGACCAACTGCGACACTCGTGTGGATACTACCAGTAGGTCCAGGTAATTTTCCTATAACTGATACAGCTATAGTTCCGGGTTTTGGTTGTGGAACCTCTTGTTGATGAGTAGGATTAGGTTGGGGACCTTGATTGGAATAAGGGCCACCAACAAATACTGGTATTACACCTACAGGTATTTTATCTCCTGGAGTTACGGGTTTGCCGTCATTTATATTTCCTGTAGATCCAGGAAATTGACTGAAATCTATAGGAGGCCTGACAAGAGGTGGTTGTGCTGTTTGTTCTTCGGGTACCCATGCTGGTGGGCCGCCACCTCCTTGTGGTGCAGGTTTATAATCGTTTATGTTACCTTTTGGTCCTGGGAAAGGACCTTTGCAATTTTTACAGCTTCCTGCTTTAAAGGATTCTTCATTGGCAAAAGAATTTGCATTTGATGCTGATTGTCCATAATTATATGTCTCTGGGTTCTTTTGACCTGGTGTAACAGGTTTGGACTCATGAATGCTACCTTGTGGTCCTGGAAACTGATGGTTTTGGGTTTTTGGAGCGAAATCCTCTGGAATTTGGAAGTCGTTTATAAAAACTTTGTTGGGAGTTGTATTTACGTTTAACCGAATATTGTTACCACTGGCTCCTGAAAAATGAAGAATAGTTAATAAGAGCAAATAAAAACTTGAACAGAAAAGTAAATTTTTTGGTCATTAAAATAATTTAATTAACTATATTAAATAAAAAAATATATTTACTGTCGACATAAACAAATGTAAATATAAACATTACTATATTTATCGATTCAATCAATTAAATACAATTTTTTTACCTTCATAACCATTTGCTCCAGTTGCTTGTATAACTTTAATCGGTTTTGGTCCTTGTCCTTGTACTCCATATCCTTCAATAGCTCCTGATCCTGATATTTGAATACCAGGCAGACTACATCCTGAACTACCTCCACATCCCGCACCAGAAACTTGTGGAATTACTCCAGAAATTTTACCGTTTTCGGAGTAGGAGCCACTATTAGCTTGTCCAGCTTGTACATTTCCCGATCCCGGAACTAATCCTGGTCCTACATTATGAATACCTGCTCCAGAAATATATGATCCAGAACCTGAGGAAGCACCTGAACCACTAACTGATACTGGAACCTGTCCTATTCCGGCGTTATGAGATCCTGCTGATCCACTATGAGATCCAATTCCATAATTTGATCCGCTGCCGGAGATCGCTCCAGATGGCGATCCTGAATAGGATCCTGCTTGTGATTGGGATCCAGAACCACCAAAGTGACTTGATCCTGATCCACTAAAGGAACCTGATCCGGATCCAGATGCAGATCCACCGAAGGAACCTGATCCAGCTACGGCTCCCGAGCCTGCTTTGGCAGAGCCTCCATTTGCACCAGCGCTTGCAAAGGATGAGGAGAAGGCTCCACTGCCAGATTTTATGGCGTTATTCGCGTCATCTAGTTCTAGGGCATCTGGACCAGACGAATAGGAATTACTGAACGCTGGAAAAATATATAAATAAATTTATAAATGGAATGAAAAAATGATGAAATTAAGGTGATTATAGAGTCAGGTTAAACTCAAGTCAAAATGTTAGAAAAGAGAGAGACCTTGCCAGACTCGTCTAATGTAATGTAAATGTAAGTATAATCAGTCAAATTTTATAATCAGAAAATTTTCAGCCAGCCTTACTAAAATTTGAATTATAATTATCACATTAGCAGAAACGTAATTTTTTTCTTCTTCTTCTTCAAGAAGCTGCTTGATTATTTATATTTTTTTGCGATTTTAGATGGTATGTAGTTTTTTGGTGGTAAACCAAGTGCTATATATTGTTTTCATAATTAATTTTTGTCTTACCTGAAGAGGATGCTGACGCAGATGAACTACCTATAAAGGAAAGATTTTTTTACAACACTATTGTTGACTTTAAAATTACAATTGCAGATATTTTATAATTCCGTCATGACCTATTAGCATAATTTAAATGAGGATAGAGTGTAAAAATTATGTAACGTTTGCGGCTTATTTATTGTACTATTTATATTTTTTAATAGGATTCTAAAACGATTAACATAAATATATTTTAGAAAAATGTACACGGTGTCCCAAAATCTTGATTTTGAAAGATTGCAAGACTATTAATAAAGAATAGAAGTATATTCAGAAATATAGTGGGTTGGCTATGTATTCTGCAGCTCATAAACCAGGTAACAAAATTACTTTTTATTGTTATTGACAAATAATATGTCATTAAATATTTAAGCCATTATTACTGACTCTTTATAATCTTTCTATTTAAAAAAATGTACTTTTACTTATACTTTTTAAATATATAGATCTGGCAAAATTTTAACGGAACATAAGATTTTCAATGTATTTTGGACTAGAGCTAACGTAGAAGTCGACCAGCACAATATATAAGAAATTCCAAAATAAAAATGAATTTTGATTTAAACATCCAGGAGTTTATTTTTAATTTCATTTAGTATTTTGAAAAAACAATGCGCGAATTGCTTGTTCAGTTCCCAATATGTTTCCTGTCACACGACCATTAAATTGAAGATATATTTAATGACCAAAGAAAGTTTTAAATCATATATTTGAGAACTTTTGCTAATTACTTACTGTAACTTTTGCTAAATGATCCTTTAACACCATGTCCATAACTGTGAGCTGCAAAAAAATGAATCAGTCAATATCTATGTGTATGTAAACATGTTTTTAAACTGGTTGGTTTTTATAATTGCAGTAAATACCTTGGAATATTATGTAATCGCCTTATAAGTATAAATGTCCAATCAATAAAATCAGTAAATGATTTTTTAAGAACTGATGTTTATCAATAAGTCAATTTTTTTAAACTTTTTTATATATCAAATTTGCAACTATAGCATTAAAAACATTATTAATTAGTAAAATTAATTTACACGCATTATCATAAAAAAATATAATAAAATAAAAAGTAATATAGGAAAGTAGGCAGGTACATTTATATATTGCATATGCTACTTTATACAATATTAAATTATCTGAACATCTTTTTGGTTATAATTTTGAACCTCTTTATGTCCAATGCTCTGATCTCTAAAGGTATATTATTGTATGTGGATACGCATCTGAAAAATATGCTGTTTTGGCCATTTGTGGATGAAAATCTTTATAAATTTACATCATTGTGTATATCACTGCGAAAATCCAAAGTTAAATGTGAGTGGCGTGTTTTACAGATAATCTGATGAAAGATACTTGAAATTTATAGGTTTTCTAAGGGTATAATGTGGAAATTTTTATAAAGCATGTCAGTGTTATATCTGACGGGAAGATTATAGATATTTTTAATTGCCTTATTTTGCAGTAACTTCAGTGGATTCACGAGACTTTGTCGTACTAGTATATTAGAGAGAAGTACTACAGTGATCTGACTGGATACGTAGGTATACAAAAGCTTAGACGTTTTAGGATTCCTATATATGAGAGCTAATAATTTTTTTTAAGGTTTCTGTATACGCTTGCCAGGAAAGCGTTTCATCTAAATATAAGCCAAGATATTTTATGGTACTTGAGTATTCCAATTTATTGGTTCCAAAGTCGATGGAACTCCGCATATTGACTGAAAATTTGGACTTGGAAATATGGGTTTCGTGATTACTCACCAAGCATCGTAAAGATGTTTCAAAGTTTATCAGTTTTTGCGTTGATTCATAACCATGGATGAAACATATGGGTCCATTACTTCATAACTGAGACGAAGGAACAGACGTAATAATGGACTGAAAGGGACGAATTGGCTGCAAAGAAGGCGAAGACATAGACAGTCCCATTGCGTGGGCTAATTTTCACTGATTATCTTCAGAAAGGAAAAACTATCAACGACGAGTATTATGTGAAGTGCGAGTAATGAAATCAAGGCCCCATTTGGCGAAAAAGAAAATGTTGCTTCATCAATACAATGCCTCAGTTCACATATACGTTATCTCGATGGACAAAATCAATGAGTTATAGTTCAAATTGCTTTCTCAAACACTTTATTCGTCAGATTTAGCCTTCCAAACTTAAAAAAAAGTCTCGATGGAATAAAAAAAGGAAAATGTTTGCACAGCTAGATGTTTACCTAATTTGTTTGCCAAAAATACTTGTTCCAAAAATTACAAGTATTGCTGTAATCAGATTTTTTTACATTATCCTGTCAATTTAACAGCAATGTTGTTCTTTTTGATTTAAAAAGTGTTGAATCTAAATCCCTGGAAGTATCAGGATTCAAATTTTCTGTAGTGCTTTTTACTTTACCATTATTTTTGTAAAAAATGAGTCGGTATCTTTTCGAAATTTAGATCGATCGATCTCTAACAAGCAAGCAAATAAAAGTATAAAGGCCTTTTTTTCAGAGCCGATCCCAAAAAAGTACTTTAATATCTTAGTAAATGATTTTTAACTTTGGGTACAATTAAAACTCATAATTCATCAGAATAAAAATATGAAGATTAATTAGTTTAAAATATTTTTAAAATGATTTCTATATTTATCAAAGGTGAACATTTTATTTATGGGAAATTAAATATGTAAATCTATGTAATAAATAAAAAATTGGTATAATTAAAATACTATTCTTGGAACGATTCAATCTGTTCAAGGATTTTGGATATTCCATTCTTAATGTAAGTTGGCCGCTTAAATTAATTCGCCAGAATAAAATATGAAGTGATTCTCAAAATTTAATTTTTATGTATTTATTTCTGCTCATTATTCCCAGCAGGTATAAAATATTTAAATAGAAGTTTGAATTTTAAAATAATCAAATTTTGTAAACCAGGCACCGATGTTTCTTTCTAAATTTATTTTCAATACTTTCAGAACTCTTAAATTTATTTATTACAAATTTTACAGTTGTGAAGTGCGCAGTTTTATCAGGGTGTCTATTATTAAAGATTTCCGCTGTTTCCCATATTTTATAATTGTCTCTCTCTACCATGGAACCTATCAACTGAGATCACTTTGAATTTGATTAAGAATTGCATTTACACTTTAGCAAAATATATTCACTCCTTGTTCAA
This sequence comes from Crepidodera aurea, assembly GCA_949320105.2. Taxonomy (NCBI): domain Eukaryota; kingdom Metazoa; phylum Arthropoda; class Insecta; order Coleoptera; family Chrysomelidae; genus Crepidodera; species Crepidodera aurea. Next base: position 32,604,820 of record OX439472.1, on the reverse strand, counting down.
CTCATCTCTCAAGAAACGAACATATTCGAATTCCTGGAAACAGAGTTTCATAAAACCCATCAATAAGAGTGGCTCATGCACGGGATAATGCATATAATTACAGAGGCATTTGTAATCAATCAGAGTTACCAAGAATGTTGGAATGTTTGATTTCTAAAAAACTATGGTTTTTGTAGAGGTAGATTTACCTCCACTTCATCATCAACGCTTTTACAAAGCGTTTGAGGGAGTCAACTACAGCTTATTATTTGCAAAGCTTCAATATTTGGGAATTGATATGTCAAATATGGAATTTCAGTATCAGATCCAATTGAAGTTCCTTCAGGGGAACTTCAAGTATCTCACATGGGACCACTATTATTCAATATCTTTATCAATGATCTTCCTAATATCACTAGCAGTTCCTTTCTATTATTTGTCGATGTTTTAAAGATGTTAAGAATAGTTCAATCCATGTCTGATGCTGAGAGTTTACAGTTTGATTTAAATAACTTTTCTAGGTGGTGTAATGTGGTGTAAAGTAATGCTATAAAGTTGATATAGAACCTGTTGGAGAGTACTTAAAATAAATTCTTAAGATACTGTGGCTATAACTTGGGAATGAATAGAGAATAATATAATTATTCACAAATATTAAATGTTCTGAATTTGAATACACATAAAATTGAGCATGCTTCACTTTCTGCAAATTTATTCAAGATTTTCAAAGTTCCTTTTTGTAGAACAAATTTTGGCCAATATGAGTCTCTCAATAGAATAATGAAATCAGCAAACACTCACAATAGCAAATTTGAACTGTTCGAGTCATCTTTACCATCCTTTAGAAGGGCATTAAAAAAACTGCTTTATAATGGAATGAAATTAAAATTTTATATGGATGTAAGAGCGGAGTCAAATTTTTTCGATTTTATACATAAAGAGAAGCTTCTAAAGAAATTTTCAATAAATTTGGGCTGGAGCTTCGCGAGATATGTGCCAAAAACGGCATTTTTGATATTTTTCGAGTGGAAAAATAAAAGAAAAATTAAAATGATCGTGATGAAGTATAGTATCGATCCGTATAGTAGGGTTTTTTTAAAAAATGCATTCTAACCTCAAAAAACGAATTCGCGCACATTCTTTTTTTTTACTGAATTGGCAATAAATAATCAAAAAATTTTCTTAAAAATTGGAGAGAATATTTATTTTTATGCCGGGAAGACATGGTAAAAATTAAAAAAAAGTATTTGTCCAGCCAAAATCGGCATTTTTCGAAAAAATTGAATTGGCTGCCATTTTTTAATAATTCGATTTTCATTTTTTTTATGTTTATAGCGATATTTATGCTTGACTCTCTTAGAAAAACTATATTTCAATACAAAAAATGTTTAAAAAAATATTTCAGGTTCTAAAGTAAGATTTTTGTGAGGGAACGAATCAATATAAATCAATATAAAAAATTAAAATCGATTTTTTTTATTATTCCCTAAATTGGGCACTTTAAATAAAGAAATAAAAAGTTGGATTTTCTTAGACAAACGTACATACAAAATCCTTCTTTTTAAGATAAAAAATTTTTCTCTACTATTGTTTTTCCAAAAATGGCGGCCAATTCAATTCTTTTCGAAAAATACCTATTTAGGATGGACAAATACATTTTTTTTTTAATTTTTACCATGTCATCCCGACATAAAAATACATATTTTCTCCAATTTTTAAGAAAATTCGGGGATTATTTGGTTATTTATTGCCAATTCAGTAAAAAAAATTATGTGCGCGAATTCGTTTTTTGAGGTTAGGATGCATTTAAAAAAACCCTACTATACGGATCGATACTCTACTTCATCACGGTCATTTTAATTAAATACCAAAAATGTTGTTTTTGGCACATATCTCGCGAAGCCCCAGCCCAAATTTATTGAAAAATTTTTTACAAGCTTCTCTTTATGTATAAAATCGAAAAAATTAAAAAAAATTGAATTAGCTCTTACATCCATTTTCAGAATATTTTCATCTAATTTCACTCCACTATTAGTTATCTGTACACATGTATATTTAATTTGTTTTTGTTTTTTGTAATTGTATAATTGGCTTGTTTGTTTACATAAATTTTACTGGCATTTCTAATCATTGCAAACACACACTGATATTAGATTTGACGTTTGTTTACAGGTATTAGATATTTCCAAAGCACTCTAGATTTATGTGCCTAACATTTGTACTAATTTTCTTATTCATTTATTTTATAAATAATCAAACAATTGCTGACTTGTTTATTGAAATATTTTGTACATTTCTACAGTTAAGGCCACGAATCTACAAGTACATTTTGCACTCCATTACAATTTCAACCTATTTTTACTCTTCGATCACTCCAAATCATCATTTTTATTTTCCCTGTATTTTAGCAAATGTTTTATAAAAGTTGATTATGGATTTACAAGCCATGAAGAGCTTGTAAATGTAAGATGAACTATTTCTTCATTTGTGTAAAACTTTTTGGGACATACTGTATATAAATAAGTATATAAAATATTTTCCTATAAACTTTTAAATTTAAATACCGACTAATTTTTATGTAAAATGTTTGAAACTTGTTTTATTAAAGAAAAAATACGTTTTTACTAGATCTATTAGATTACTCTAAAATTTTACCAAATATACAGTGTATCTGTAAATTGGAATCTTATGGAAAACTTTTTTATTATTAATTCTAGGAAAAAAAATTATTCTTCATAAAAAGTTCTGCATAATTAAATTTTCAATCGTTGCACTAATGCCTCAACATATCCACCCCCTCTTTCTAAACATTTAATCGTTCTTTTGCCAAACTCCGGTAATACATTCTGTATCATAACTGGAGTAATTTTCTGGTATTCTTCAGAAATAATCCTCTCCAAGTAATCAACATCTTAATATGCTGAAAAATCTGCTGTTTTAAGTAACCCCCATAAAAAATAGTCAAGGGAGGTTAAGTCAGGAGATCTGGCAAGCCAACGCAATTTGATGTAATTGCAAATCTGCATGTAACTTTTAATTATGATGAAGTTTTCATAATAACTATTTTCGATATTCTCAAAAATAAAGGTACTTTGCTTTTGAGCAAAATTACGACTGAAAAAATGTAATGTCTGATCATTGTATTTTAGGTTTCAGATTATGCAGAAATGTTTATGAAAAATAACTTTTTTCCTAAAATTAACAATAAAAAAGTATTCCACATGATTCCAACTTACATAAACACACTGTATAACACACAAAATTAGTAAATCACTGGTATTAATTAAAAAAAAACGCGACACTGCACAATTATAAAATCCGGCACCCAATTTATTCATTTATTTACAACTAAAATCAATCAGAAAAACCACTAAAACAAATGAATCACTTACACCTTCCCACATTGATGGTTAACATAAATAGTAATAAATAAATTTGTTGTTTCATGGTCGACGCTGGTTTTTGCACGACCAGTTCTTGACTGGACCAAAGATTAAGAATCTTACTATTTATAAGGACGTCAAGTTCAAGTTTTAGGTGTTTAAAAAAATTAGATTCATAATGGGAATTCTCAAAGACTCAGAGTGTATTCCACTTAAGGGGTATCGGTAATGGAGCAACTGCACCTGAGCTGTAAAAAAAATATAATAAAATTATTTAAAGGAGACCACAGACAAAAATTAAAATTAAAATTAAAGCCAATTTCTTTAATAACTCCCATTTTAAAGCCATTTTCTTTAATAACCCATTCAAAATCGTCCATTTTGTCGGCTCCTCCTGTAAAATCCAATAACGATATTAAGAAGTGGTCTTTAACAAAACATTTGTACATATTTTCTTCACATCTCTTCCAAAACAAAGATCAGAATGTAAGAATCGCGAAAATCGCCTCCTCTTATCAAAACCAATAAAAATAATAAAAATCGACCTGCGACAAAATATTTCTACATGCCTTTTTAATATCTCTTTCAAAAATTAATGATCTACTACTGTTCGTTTTTCAGTAATAACTTTGTCGCCTCCTCCTGTCAATACAAATAAAGAATATCTGGTCACCGAGCTTCGCTCTTAATATTCAAATCTACATTTTTAAGCAGCCCAATGAGTATATAATTTAAGTATATTTATAACATGACAAATTATTAATTAATTCGCGAAAATCACGGAGTGGGCGACATCTACTTGAACTACTGATAGGGAGATAAATAAAAAGTTGATTGGCGATTGGCTTGAAAGTAGGCGGGAAAATTAAAAAAGCTGTCAGTGTTAATTTTCAATTGGCTGCAGCTGTTGTTGACGTTTATCAACTGCGTCACAGAGGTTAGTTAAATGCATTAAAGTTGCCTAGTTTCTGGGGATTTCAAACTTTTAGGGCAACTTCTACTGACGCTTGATCTTCGCGAATTGTCACGGTGGACAGGCCCCGTTTCCGGGACGGGCAACAGCAGCGTGTAGGGCACACGTCCCGTCAACAGAAGATCGCTGAGCTCACTCTATTTATCACTATATAAGAAAAACTCTATGTTCAATTGATTTTATTATTTTTTGATCTGCAGTGAAGGAAAATTATAGGTCTGATATTCATACTTGGGTAAAAACCTCCACAAAAACCTGTGACCAGACTCTCGAGGTGTGGCAGATATTGATATCATATTTTTTCAAAAATTCTTTCTCTCTCTCTCTCTCTCTCTCTCTCTGATCATGAAAACTTAAATATTAAAACTGTCCGCATAATAAAATAGTAGCCGTAAGGGGTAGTCTCACACTATCGGGGAAGGGAAGACAGGTGTCCATTTTAACAGTGTTACTCAACGTTCCTATAAATATTTACCTAAACCCATGATTTCTGAAATTGAATTGGCAACGTTGTATTTTCAACTTTGAATTAATAAGATGGCTGTCATTTGACAAGCAAATTATTTATGTCCGTCAAATGAACCTTTTTTATATAAAGCGACAAATTTAAAATTGAATTCTTTCTGATTAAAACGCCAGAAATTAAATAAAGTCAAACCTTTTTACTACTATACTATACAGAAGAAAGGAGTGCAGTATTTAATTTGCAGAACGTAGTACAGGTTCAAGAGGTAGAAATTTTATTTTTACCTCATCCTTCAATGCTTATTTGTAGTTAAAATTTAAATTTTAATACATCTGATCGGCCTAATATAGTTTTTGTCTAGATTCTTGTTTCCATGGTTTTTACTGTAATAAATTTGTTCTTTTGACAGATAAGTCAGACTTTATTTATTCATAGCCGTATCGTATGTATTTTAATTGATTCAGAATTTTGTATTAATATATATTTCAAAATGGCTTCATTCTAAAAATATTATCAGTCCTCCTAAATCCTTGAAGGCAGAATTATTAGTAATAGCAAGGCAACATAAAAACAAATTCAAAAAATATATTATGGATGAGATGGCCAGAGAAAATGGAATTAAAATTCTCAGATTTCCTTCGAACCACGCAGAGTTAAATTCCATTGAACTGATCTGGTCTCAATTATTAAAAGGTTATGTTTCTCAAAACAATAAAACATTTAAATTTCCTGATGTGCGAAATTTGTTTTTGAAGGCAGTTTCAGATGTAAATAGAGAACATTGGGGAAAATGCATTGATCATGTTTAAAAATGTGGAAAATTCATTTAGGAAAGTGGATATATCAATGGATAATTTAATAGAACCGATAATAATAAACATCAGAAAAGACAATTATAGTGATGCCAGTAGTTTTAGTGAAGACAGTGACTTTTAAAGATAGTTCTTGAACTAACTTTTTTTTTAATCTTTGAGTTTAGGTAAGTACTGAAGCGTTACTTTTAATGCCAAGAGATTTAATTTAATCCCAACATATAATCCTCCTTGTTATTTATTGGTTAAATTTAATTCGTTCAATGTTAAAGTGTCGAATGCATAAAGTTTATTTTTATTTTTTGTAAATAATATAACTTCAAAATTTAATCTACGAAGTGCGTATATATATTTTATATGCTGTGACCTTATTTATATTATAGAAACTTATTTTGCAAAGTACGCCTATGGAATGTGACGTTATATCCCCACTTTGACTGTACTCATCTATCCTTTATAGTATATATTACTATAGAAACAAGTTATTATTATGTGCCGTTGCTAGGAAATAAAACTAAAAGCTTGACTTTTCTTGTAAATATCTCGGAAGATCGAATTTTCACAGACATGAGACCTACATTTTTCGCCGATTTAGATAGGAATTAGTCTACCCTGAAAGTTTCATTGAATTCTGACGAGTGGATTTCGAGATCCTCTGGACACACATACACACACACACACACATACAAACCTTGCTCGTTTAATAGTATTTGATAAAGAAAATCGAAAAACTCAGTCAGTACCACAACAAATATTATATAAATTATATTCTTATATTCACAAATTGCACGGCGTCTGAATCGCAAACAACAACTCCTGGGGCTAAAGCCCCCACAGGCATTGAATTACGACGATCCAAACGCACGTCGGCTGCTTGTTAGCCAATCCAACCCTTTGATTTTTTTATTCAACGAGCTTGTTATTCCCAGACTGGTTTCGGCATTATTATGTCTCGTCAGTAGGAACTAGACGGTTCGACATTGACTTAAAAATTTAATTTACAAATAAAGATATTAATAATATTAATATTATTTGTTTTAACATTTCTTAATATCCTTTCTATATAACTTGTACAGACGTTGCTTTGTCAAATTTATTTGATTTGTTGGGAATAAAACAATTATTATTATTATTATTATTATTATTATTATTATTATTATTATTATTATTATTATTATTATTATTATTATTATTATTATTATTATTATTATTATTATTATTATTATTATTATTATTATTATTATTATTATTATTATTATTATTATTATTATTATTATTATTATTATTATTATTATTATTATTATTATTATTATTATTATTATTATTATTATTATTATTATTTAAAAGAAGTCTTCAGCGCAAAGCATATCTGCAACATTTGTTTATGCTCTTAACCATGGTTAATCCAAACTGATTTAAGCGAAAATATAAATAATATGGATATTCGCAAATGTCATAAATAACTCCAGACGACTGAATAGCCATATAAATAATGTACTGTGATTTATGGTAATTTATGCAATAGGCGATCAATTACTGATTGGTTTTCACGCGGCAAACGGTTCCACTCAATCTGGCCTACTGTTTACTTTATATCGGGAATAATATTTATTTAACTTTCAGTTTTCATCCTTTATTCTTTATTATACCATGTACAGTTTTGAATTAACCCTATATATTGAGCCAAAAATATTCAACTGAGATTAGAAAAAGTATAATGAAGATTATTTATATACGACCAAGTGCAGCAAACGAATCTTTTCCACATTTAAAATATCGAGTCCCTAATGCCTAATGTATTGCTGATTTCATGGAAATATATAGGAATAATTAATTTTATTATTTACAGCTAGCTGCGGTTTTTCATAATAATTTAACAATTAACGATTGGAAGATGTTTTAAGCGTTCCTATTTGTTTTAATAATTTATAACATATAATTAAAACTGTCAAACCCCGGATTGTAAATTAGCGGTAAGACATAAAATATTAATAAAAATTGAAATGTACAAATTACGTTTTATTGAGGATTCAAATAACGCTAGTAACAATTTTTTTTTCGATTCAAAGTTTTATAAACTGTAATACTAGGATCCATATCGATATTTGATGAACTGTTACCTTTTTTGATAATTTTCTTACATTATTGGAATCTTTTTCTCTAAATTTTTTAAGGTTAAGATTACCGCCGTTTTTTGAATTTTGTGTCTCTTAATAGTTTTTGCCAAGTCTAAATAAAGTGAACTTTCTGAGGAGGAGCTGGTGGGGAGCATCCCCTACAGAAGATATTGCGACATGTATACCTACCGTATCGCAGTGAGGCATGTATTCCATTTTGTACGCTAAAAACATGTACTCTCTACTAACGCTATACTTAGTTTTGACTTAGAAATCATCGAGTATTTAAGAATGATGTATTTAAAAGTTTGGATAGTGAAATCATGCGTTTACATCAAAATAAGTATTGTACGGCTGGTTAAGTAAATCTCATTACGCACATATGCTGCGCGTCTGACTGCCATTTATGGATAATTATAAAAAATACAATGGTTATGGCATATATTTCGAATGCGGCGTCTCTTCCGGAGTTACTCTAATGTCAATAAAAAATAATAAAAATCCAGGCTTCTTTATATATATTCCATAAATTGATGTAGAATGTAATCTAAAATTCCAATTTTTCGCCTCTTTCTGTCTATGCAAAGAAAGATATTACAAATCGGTCTTTATCAAAACATTTCTACATAACTTCTTAACATCTCTTCCAAAAACGAAACAGCCACAGCTGCTAGTTTTAAAGAATGACGAGACAAAGAAAATCTAAACATCTATTTTGTCACTACCGATAAAGATATTAAAAATAGGTCTTCAACAAGATATTTTTACATTCTTTGCCAACATGACTTCCAAAAATAAAAGATCTTTCGCTTCTTGTTTTAGAGAAATGACGAAACAAAGTCTAGAGTGTAAGAACCGCGAAAGTCTAAACTCTTGTAAAATATATTTCTTGGACGTATTTTTTCCAGACTGTCATTTTTTGCTCACTACTTTGAAGACAAAGTGCGATTTTATGACCACTTTTCATTATTTTCGGCTTTAATTTTTTTGACCAAATTTTCGACGAATTTCAACTTTTGTATCAAATTTTTTGATGAATTTTTTTACAGGTTAGGGTTAGACACAATACAATGTTTTCTATACTGCTTCGATGACACTATGCTATTCTTGACAAAATTAATTTTTACCTTAACATTTTCTCAACTTTTATTGCTCCTACAAAATTTTCGAAGAATTTAAACTTTTGTACCAAATCTTTAAACAATACCAATTGTTTAAGAGCGTCGCATTTTTTTCAGTTATTTGAACCACAAATTCCCACGTATTTTCATTAAAAAAAAGATTTTGGTGTCAATTTTAGGATTTTACGCAATTTTCCATTCCTTTTCATTATTTTCCCGACTTTTTACACATTTTTTTTCATCCACATTTTTTTAATTAAAATGTTGATAATGCTAATAATTTCAGCTGCAATTCTCCGATTATAGAGGATTTTTAATTACTTATATTTTATATTTTTTATATTCTAATTTTCAATTTTTCTGTAAAAAAACTGGCTAAACAAGTATAACTTTTTTTTCATATTTCAAAAATAAAGGTGCTTTACTCTTGAACAAAAATCATATTTTTTTGACAAACCTTGTATACGACTGCAAAAATTTGATATCTGATTTTAAAACATGTTTTAAAACCTGTTCATGCCTGCATAACTTTTTATAAAGAATAACTTTTCCCCCTAAAATTAATAATAAAAAAGTATTCCATATGGTGCCGACTTAGTGAGATACTGTATAAAAATTCTATTGTCATACATTATTTTTTCGGTAGATATAAAGAATTTATCTCATAAATCTTGTCTGGGACCCTGTGCGTGGTTTGCAATAGTTTGAACAAACAATAACAATTACAATTACCATTTGACAACAGTGTATCTAAAACCTCAAGTGACTCACGATTTGTGTAAATTGTTTATTTTATGCGCGTATGAGAAATAATCAATCAAAAATAAAATGCAAAATTGCCAACAAAGCGGATCTACGACGCCTCAGTAATAAATTCACATCGAGAAAGGTTATAGTAAAGTTTAATAATAGAATTTACCTACCTAATAAACCTACATTCTATAATAACGATTTTTTACCACAATTTTAATTATATTCAACTGGAATTTCGATACATGCGCTTTTAAGCTTTGTAACTGTCATTCCTACCCTGTTTTTATAATAACTTTATAACCCTGTATATATAGAATTTTCGGATACATTATTTTTAAATAGTGAAAGTAGGCCCGTGCGCAGAATTGGCTCGTGGGAGGGTTTTCATTAAAAAAAAAATCGAAGAAACTCTAGTTTGTCCATCGTAAGAAAAGTTTTTTCTAATATTTTAAGTAAAGATACACTGGCCTGCCCTCAACTATTTTTTTTAAATATGGATCTGTACTTTTTATTTTATTTCATTTGTTGAGCATATTTTGAATGTAAATTTTCAAGAAATGTGAACGTAGGAAAGAACACAATTTAATCACAAAAATACATATCAAGATGGCATTGAAACAAAAATTATCCTTTAATTTGACTTTTCTTAATCTTGTTGATTTTTGACGCAGTGCAATTTATTAGTTAGTGTTATTTTAGTAATTATCTAAAAGTTAGATTGATCAAATTGTTCGGAATCTGAATTCGAGCAGTGTGTGCGTATGTGTGTGTGCGTGTGTTTTGATTCTTTGTGTTTATGAATTTTAAAATTCTGACTTTAGATTTTGATGTGCTCCTCCGTACCTCTTCGAGATCTCCTTCAAAATGGGGTCCTAAATATGAACATTTTGATGATTAAAATGACATTGAATTTAAAGTAGACGCATAGTGAATGACGATTTTGGTAAAAGTGAGTAGACTGTGGCTGAGTTGGTTTGAATGAGAACTGTCATTCTAAAATTTTTTTAATACTGTCATTGCAATTTGTGCGGTCCATGGCAATGCTAGAAAACATTCTCAACTGATTTAATTTTGAAAAACCAATCAATTTGTCTTGAAAATACGCATCTTTTTTCCCATTTCCTGTTTCCTACCCCGTCGGCACTTAAATGAATTGATAACTTAGACTTGAATATGTAGACTTGTAATACCGTGTTGTTTACTTTGTTTCTCTTTTATATATATATTTTTTTATTCATATGACACTTACATATATGTTGTGAATGTCCTCTTTTACAATTTTTTTTATTCTCGTTTGTTTTATCTGAGTATATGTAGATACATGTATATGGCATTCTGCGTATATGCCATAAATAAACAAATCCCATTTAACCAACTTTGTATCTATAATGGTCTCCGAAATCCCAATAGTGTTGAATTAAATTTGCGCCACTCTGTATATAAAGAAAACTATCTAAAACGGACGTACATAAAGTAAAGTATGCATAGGCGTAACGAGGGGGGGGGGTTATGGGGGTTGTAACCCTCCCCATTGCTTAGAAGAAATTAACAAAAAATTGTAAGTAACAATTATAGAAAAATAAAAATTTGAACGATTTCCCTTTTTCAAACTTATTATTGTGGGATTACAGAAGTAAGGGTCGATAATGCCAAAAACACAGGATAAAAAGACCGTGTAGACACAGTTATTTTAATGATAAAAGGTACACTAAAATGACAAACCAAAACGGAATACAGTTAGTCAGTTCTTTTCGCTACACTTGTGCTGCCCTGTTCAAACCTTTTTCAAATCTTGTGCGTTCCCGCGGTCAAGTGAAGTGCGGTGTTTACTAGGCTAGTGAATTATTCTTTAGTCATTTTTTCAAATTTTAATATGCTATACTTAACATCCGCAGAGAGCTAAATATCACTGCTAGAGAAGTGTTGGACGAGTTAGCAAAAACATCTCGCCGACTTAAATTTAGATTGTCCTGAGTACTTGTGTATAAACTTTTGTAGAGTGGGGAACTTTCGCAATTTTTTACCTATATATTTTGTGTTTAATAATATTTTTTTTCTTGTTTTATAAATAGAGTTACTCGAGGGGTAAACCGCGAGGTCCATTTTGGTGTACAGACCTCGTCCATTAGTAGCTATTACTCAGCCATTACTAGCAATTAGTAGCCATTACTAGCCATTACTCGGCCATTAGTAGCCATTAGTGAGCCATTACTAGCCAATAGTGAGGAGCCATTACTAGCCATTAGTGTACAAAAATTTAACTCGCGGTTTACCCCTCGGAGTTACTTGTATTTAAAAGCTATTTCTTGATTGCCCTTCCAAAAATAACTTCTGGTATAATCAAAATAACATTTATAACTTCCAAAATAACATTTATAAAAAATTATAATCTATTTATTTAATTTGAAACTACATGATTATAGCATAATATGCAGTGTCTTCCCCAAAGTACGCACTATATGGGAAATTTTTTTTAAGGGTTTTTTCGACAAAAAGTTATTCTTGATAAAAGTTTATGCATCCTCGTCGAAAAACCCTTAATAAAAAAGTTTCCCATATGGTGCGTACTCTGGGGATGACACTATACCAATATTATGAGAAATCTTTTTTTGAACTTAAAAATTTGAAGGAAGTAATATGTTGGTTGACTGGTGGGGGTAACCCCCCGCCCCATGACTCAGCTCTAGTTACGCCACTGAAAGTATGATGTATCATATTCAAATTTATAGAATATCCGTTTTATACATTTCTGGAATAATTTTTTTCTAATATTTCAAGTAAAGATACAGAAATTTTCGTCATAAGGGGGATTCCAACCCCCAAAACCCCAGCCCAGCGCACGGCTTGAGTGAAATAATTTGTATTTATTAGTAAAAATTATAAATTGGGGTTTCGTTCGTTATCCAGAATTGATATCTCCCGTAAATAACAAAACCTAATATCTCCCTTATCTTATAGTACGGGAGCTCGCAACCTTTGGAAGACAAGAATTTTATGTCAGCTGATTTTTTGATATGTCGTCCTTCTTGCTCTTTCGGTTAGAGTCTGGGCTGTCTGGCTGCCGGTAGCGGTTGCGTTCATTACTGCGCATCTCACCTGTACAGGTGATAATTCTGGATTTGAAAAACATTTTCTCATGCTTAATTTTCAATTTTTTGCCTACAGATAGGTCCACCAAACATACATTCGTTATTGCCAGACATTTTTCTTGTTGTTAATTATGTGCCAGACGCGAATTTTTTATTTTTTTTAATAAAAAATTAAAAGTATTTTTTAATGTTTGTAATTTTTATATTATATGTTCTTTAAACATACAAAAATCTGAAATTAATTTGCCAAACGTTAATTCGGTTTTTAAAACTGGAAAAAAAAATTAAAAACTCTTGAAAAGTATTGCCGTATGATGCTAGTAGATAGAGAGAGACAATTGTACAATATTATCGAGAATGAGACAGAAAATAATTCCAAAAGAACATTTATTGTAGTAATTGCCTACATTCATGGTAGTAAGTAAAAATTGAAGTGGAAAAATTTTAATATAAAAAATAAATTAAAATTGGTATTGGAATAAATAAGAAAAGATGGAATTAAAAATGCGTTATTATTTGCATATGCATACAAACTTATTATATAAACGTAAAAAAAAAATAAACGCGCTGGTATGTATATAGCTTTCAATTATATGTTATTCAGTGTTTTTCTTCATATTTTATTTATTCATCTAATTATTACATTTTTCTTATTTTTTTTGATTTATATAAAACTCTGTTGGACTTATCAATGAAAAGAGACAATCATGAATCGAATAAAAGAGAGAAACAGAGAGACAGTAGAAGTTTTAAAATTCGAAATAAAATTTTTATTTTATTTTTTCACTCTATAATTGTATCACAAAAAAAAGAGGCATCTTCATTTTCATTATCGTCATCACTCTCATTGGTAAAACTATTAATATCATCGTCTGGAGAGTTATCGTTCTCTTCTAATACGCTATTATCTGTAACAAAAAAAAAATTGACATCAATGTTATTCTTCTTATTTGTTGTATAATATTTTAGTTTTTATTCATAAGTTTTCTATTCTATACTTACTTTGAATAATAATATCAGCCACTGACAATGGTAATTGCTCTTAATTTATATTTCATTCGTATCCTCAAAACTTGCTGGCATTTCTCTAGTTCACTCACAAAAAGTATTATTTTATCTGTATGTCTTTTACAAAAAACACATTTCATTTTATCACTGTCCATTGTAATACAATTGATGGTTAAACATTGAAAGTGACATAAACACAAACATATGATTTTAGACTGACGCCATGTTGTTCAGATGTGCTGGGGATATAATTCATGCGCATGCGCAATGTCTATCGTTCTTGCGTTCTCTCTCTATCTACTAGCATCATACGGCAATAGTTTTTAATTTTTTTTCCAGTTTTAACAACCGAATTAACGTTTGGCAAATTAATTTCAGATTTTTGTATGTTTAAAGAACATAATATACAAATTACAAACATTAAAAAATACTTTTAATTTTTTATTAAAAAAAATAAAAAATTCGCGTATGGCACATAATTAACAACAAGAAAAATGTCTGGCAATAACGAATGTATGTTTGGTGGACCTATCTGTAGGCAAAAAATTGAAAATTAAGCATGAGAAAATGTTTTTCAAATCCAGAATTATCACCTGTACAGGTGAGATGCGCAGTAATGAACGCAACTGCTACCGGCAGCCAGATAGCCCAGACTCTAACCGAAAGAGCAAGAAGGACGACATATCAAAAAATCAGCTGACCTAAAATTCTCTCTCTAAAACGTTGCGAGCTCCCGTACTATTAAGAGTTACAAGAAAAAGTTATATCTAGATGTAAATGATATGAAGATAAGCTCCATATCGTCCCTGTAATTGCAAAATGTCGTATGTCAAAAATTCCGTATGTGCGTATAAAACACAAACACGTTAAGTTAACTCCTTAAATGTAATATAACATGATGTTACATCATAAAAATAAGCTATAAACTGATTTCTGAAATAATTAAACAAAAAAGTAAAAAGATATTAAGTTTTTTTTGCTCTCCTGAAAAGTGGCCTTTTTGACATACGACATTTTGCGATCACAGGGACGATATTTAAAAATTATTTTTAATTATACAGGGTGTGTCATTACGTGGTGGTAGCACAAATTATTTTTTTTTAAATAGAAAACCCTGTATATTCTTTAAAACTTATGTTACGCTTATTTTAAGCTTTATACTAATATACCAACCTACCGCGTTACAGTGGGTATTTTCAAAAATAGAGCCAGTTATATGAAAAAATCTTGTTTTAAACCCAATTCATTTATTTATTTGCTTTTACATATTTTCCATGTAGTCTAGTTTTATATTAAAATAGCTCATTTTTGATGTTACTTAATTTGTATGCAGGGTGATCCCAAATGTTTGTTTTTTAAATTTAAATAGACAATAGAAGTTGGGAATTTTAAGGAAAACCTGGTCAGAAAATGTTTTTCGTTCTAGAATATTTAGGTCTCAATAGACCCAACAAAAGTGCAATAGAACAACCAAAAAATGCATTTCCGTAAAAGTTTTAAACGGCTCGTAATTTATTAGACTAGGGAAAATCGTTTTTTTTATGAAACTTGGTAAAAACGTTCTTTTTTATATATTAAATAAGCTGTAATTTATTCAAAGCAAAATATTTATTTTTTGTTTTTATACGAATTTAAATTAATCCATATTTTTCCATACGAACAATATATTTTTTCATACCATCTTAAAGTCGAGGTTTCAGCCAAGAAAATGAACACTAATAAAGTTAACAAATTTGAAAATCAACTTTTTTGATTGAAAATTAAATTTTCCCTTTTAAATTTTCTCGATAATTTTGAGGTTATGTTGAAAAATGATTAATACAAAAGATTTAGATTTTCTAATTATCTACAACTTTGACATTAAATTTTTTTCGATAGGATGCATATTCCGGAACTTTTACTGAGTCGTCTTTATTTTTCTTAATTTACTTATAGTTTACCCTAAATTTTCCGACCACCCAACATACCGCTAAGAATTTTCAATGAATTAGGGTATTTTGGTCCTGATCAGCATCCGCAACTTCTTCACAGCTCTTTTTCACGATTTGCAACGCATGAACATCAATTATAAATCTTTTGGATGAATTATTAAACCTTTTGCCCATTTTCAAGTATCAAAATTAATGAATTTTGTTATGCCACATTGACAATAGCAAAATACAGCGACATTAAGAATATTACAATTATTTATACAGGGTACTCCTTGGATTAGGCTATTTGTAAATACTATACAAACATGCATATAATATATTAAGTAATTCATTTCGGAAGCTCATTGTGGTTTGTATTTTAATTTCTCTCTCTTTCCACTGGATTAAAACCACTTAGTTGTTAAAAAAGTTTTTTTATTGACGTTTCGGCTTTCCAGATCGAAAGCCGTTATCAAAATGACATAAAATAAATAAATTTACTAGAAACAGAACACTTGATAATCTTGCAAAAATATGACATCAACATAGTATACATAGAATAAGATTTTGAGATTGAAGATGTCAAAATCTGTTTCAATCATATTTTTGTGACGTTTCTGGGAACGAATTTTTGAAAGGATAGCGCATTTGCATATTATAAGAGAATTTATACTTCGTCATAAATGAAGTTTTCTTATTAATATTATCATAAGAAAAAACCAGATAAAAACTTATGATAATATTAATAAGAAAACTTCATTTATGACGAAGTATAAATTCTCTTATAATATGCAAATGCGCTATCCTTTCAAAAATTCGTTCCCAGAAACGTCACAAAAATATGATTGAAACAGATTTTGACATCTTCAATCTCAAAATCTTATTCTATGTATACTATGTTGATGTCATATTTTTGCAAGATTATCAAGTGTTCTGTTTCTAGTAAATTTATTTATTTTATGTCATTTTGATAACGGCTTTCGATCTGGAAAGCCGAAACGTCAATAAAAAAACTTTTTTAACAACTAAGTGGTTTTAATCCAGTGGAAAGAGAGAGAATATATTAAGTATTTCATTTCGATTTTTCACCAGATTTTAGTCGCAGTGAGATAAAAAAACAATTTTCTTCTAAAAAAAATATATTATGACAAAACTCCATGTACACGTGATATCTCTCTACCTCCTTATCACCCTTCAGCATCATGCCAATATCACCGCAGGGTCCGCGTAGTGCAAACCATCTAAAATGCCCTTATTGTTTGAGAAGCAAGTGGCTTGAGAATGGCCACGTGCTCGGGAAAATGCGCACGTGACTGGAATGAGGAGCCCGTAGCGCAAGGTGCTGAAAACAAGTGCTGGCATAAGTGAGTCTAATTGACACATTCAAAAAGCCATTTATTGCAAGTTAGGGGGTCATGAGGGTAAGGCATATGTTTTTAAATTTATTTCGACTTTATGGAATAAAAAAAATTATCACTGTTTTTATATTCTTATGGTTTTTGCCTAATAGACAGAATTGAAGAAAAACATTTTTACTTTTTGAAGAAGTTTTGATGGTAAAAGCATTTTCACTTTCATACCTATCGATGAATTAATTAATATGTTAAAAAATTGAGTTAAAAAACTAAACTTAGTGTAACGGATCACGATTAAGTGAAAAAAATGCGAGAAAAAATGTATGCACTGTAAAAAATAGGGTGAAAATTACATTAAACATGTCTAAAAAAACATTATTTTTAACGTATTTTTACGTTATAAAATAAAAGACGTTGTAGTTAACGATATTTTAATAAATTAGCGTATTTTTACTTAAATATCTTACTAAATTAATAATTGTGAAATATTACACGTAAATTATCGTAATTTTTCGGTAAATATGATAATTTTACCATTTCTATATTTCGTTTTCCGACAGCTCACGATATATCAGCCAGTACTATCTTGGTCATGAGAATTTAAGTAACGTCAGTTCACCCTGTACCACTAGGTTGCGGCCATTTTTTCATTCTTTTCGGCAACGCAAGTTCAAACTCAGGTTACGCTTCGCCATTTTTTTATCCATGATCCATGTAATTGATTTTTTATAATTTTTGTGCTTCTATGGGCGCTTAAAGTAAGCGACAGTTGTTTAAACAGCAGGAATGGTGTTAGTTGTGATTTATAATAAAAAAAAGGTACTAAAGGTAAGATTTTTTTCTATAAAGTACAGTAATTAATAGAAGTGACCAAAAATCTTAAATTGTGTGTAAATAAATCCTGCCTAAAAACCCTTAAGGTTCATTGGTGTTTTTGTTGTTGATCTCAGAACACAATTGTAGGTAAACGTTGATATGCTTTTAAAAGATTGGTTTAATATGCATATTTTTAGAGAGTTATAATGTTGCTGAGGCCAAATTGAAAAATCTGACATGTGACAAATACGAATAATGCAAGTTTCTATCAAAAGTGTGTAGGAAATGGATCTGACACTGAAACTCAGTCAGACGATGAAAATGACGCGAACATAGGAAAAGAAGTTCTACGAACTGCAACGAAAAACGTACTTCCAGCTACACCAAGGAAAATAAAATTACAAATTTGTTAACAGCGATTCTTCTCCACCTCTCACATCAATGTGCTCTGATACTAATCGCCATATTAATTCAGGTAATTTGAAATAGGGTATAAAATAAAATATATGTATTCAATTTGTCATATATTATTTATTTCAGCTTTTGAAAAAACATTGTTGACAACTTTAAAGCTCCAACTAAACTTGGCAAATGCTGAAAACTGATTCCCCCTCAAAATGTTCCAGACCGTTTTCCATTTTCAACACTAGAAGAAATCCAAGATTTTGAAAAAATCTCTCTGATTGGAATTATATGGTAATATTTCATTGTTTTATTGTAAAGCTCACTTGGTGTAGTATTTTTTTATTTTATTTATTTTTTTACTGACAGATTTAAATAATAATTTAACATGAAAACCATGTACAAGGTGTTTATAGATATTCAGTGTCATACCTACAGGGTCTCCTAAGAAACTGTTTTTAATTTAAATTATGTGAAGAACTAACCTTTTTTTTAAATAAATTTATGTAAGCATTGGAAACCCTGTAGGTCTAGAATTAATTAATTTACCAATAGGTATATAAAAATATTATTTGTTTGTTTGATATACATATTATATGATAATAAGGTTTTGTTTAATATTTTTTTTAAATAAAAATATATATGTTCTTAAATTGTTTTTATTTCCATTCATAAATACCTAATAACAAAACAATACTGAAAAAATCAGAGAAAAGTTACTAAAAACTACATATAGTATTGTGTAATTTTACATTAAAATTGCGTTATAAATACGATAAAAATGTAGTAAAAATACATAATTTTTCTATTACTTACCTGAAATATTTTGTAAATTTACTCGTATAATAAAGTAAAAATCCATATTGATAAACCTACTTTTCCGAGATTTAGTGGTTATTTTACATAATAAACTAATGTAATATTCCGGTTTATTTACTGTAAAAATCGACTATATATGTAATTTTTTGGCAAGTTTATGTAGAAATACAATTGATGTAGTAAAATTACATTAAATATGTTACAACCATAGTTTAACGTAAAATCACTAATTATTTTTTACAGTGTGTATTTAACAAAATTATTTTTAATTTAACATCGAAAGATTCACCAAATACTTTTTATTACTTTCTTTTTCAATTTGGGTGTTTAAAAAACCAAATCGAATTTGGACGACCTTAGTATTATTTGGCATTATCGTTATACGGCCGCGTTTAAACTCAGCAAACCACTTCTTTACAATTTGCCTCGAGAGTCCCAGTAACACTCGTCAAGCCCTTCTTCACTAGAACTGTATTTTTTCCCATTAAAAAGCAATGCTTTATTAACACACGAGATTCAGATTCAGATTGTTTTGAAAATTGTAAAAGTAACTAAACTAAACGTCATAAAATTTTGATTCGTATCATTTGAAGGTTAGTACTTACTAAAAATCATACGAATGTATCAATAGTGGCACCATCTATACGTCGTCCTACAAACTTATTCGGTGTATTATATAAACTAATTTATTCCATTCACAGAAATTCCGAGATCGATTTAATACTAAATGTATCATTATGTCTCATCCACATATCGAATTTTGTTTAATGCATTTATGATTAATTTATAACCTTATTCTGTACTCTATTTTTGTATCGATGATAAATATATTTCTTAGAAGGTCGATATGAAATGCATTATTAATAGAAAAAAAAACTAAATTTCTTTCCTTTTCAGTAATTATCCATAAGAAATGGAACAGGAACTTGATTTTTACTTCAAGACATACATACGTAAATTACTTCTACATAAATACATTAATATCGTTAAGGGAACGTGCAACGAGGTTGCACAAATAGTTGATACAAATCTGCACGATCTTTCTAAGGATTATATGTAATATATGACTAATAATTTCTTAGTTTCTTTTCTAATTATGCAAATCAATATTTTTTTCTTAGAAACTGCTCACAAAGATCCCATTTTACACTTTACTCTGCCTAAGTGGGCATCATAATAGGATTTATTCCTGATTCGCCTGTTCCCTTTTCGCCTGACCAATTAAAATTTCCCTATTCGACTGACGGCTAAAATTGTAGTGGCGTTTCGCCTGATCATCACGTTTTATATATGTAGTACACGTCTTTTGGGTGTCATATAAAGTTATGTTTGGATAATTAATATTTGACAATGTTGAGCGGCTTTTTTAAGAAACTGTACTACACTATAACAAGTAATGTTTGATAGTAATTTAAAATTTACAAGTCCATAAAACAAGCAAAATAGCGTTGTCATATCTCATTCTTATTTTACCAATATTTAACATAATCAAAATATAAACGGTTAAGTTGAAGGTTGTGGTTAATTATGGATAATACACAATAAAAGTATGATTAAACAATATTATTTAGAAAAAAAACATTAATGAATAATACTTATAAATCATTTACTCCCCATATCAAATAACTTATTTTATTTACTGCTTATTCTTTTATACAACTCATGGCAAAGCGTACAGATCTATATTTTTGTGTTTGTCCGTTTCACTGATAAGTACATTTTAACCAGTGAGTAAGTAGAAATCCGTTTTCTACCTGCTAATTCCACGAACGTATCATTGCGTGGGGTTGATTTAGAATAAGGAAGAATTAGAATAGCAAAAATTAAATACAGGGAGCCTTTAAATTTAAAAAAACTGGCGATTACCATGAGGAGATGAATGCATATCATAACAAACATGGAAAAAAGCTGAAATTCAACAATGGTTAATAGATAAAAACATCCATTATAACAAAGATAGTCTAAAGGCGGAATTACTACAGATTACAAAATTACATGTTTATAAATATAAAAACTTCGCAGTTGATGAAATGGCGTTAAGTCGTGGAATGACAGTTTTAAGATTACGCGAATTTAATCATATAAAATTGATCTGGGCGGAAGTAAAAGGACAAGTAGCACCAGAAAACAGAACAATTAAAATGGCGGATGTACAAAATTGTCTTAAAGAAGTCATTCAAAGCGTCACTGCAGAAAACTGGAAGAAATGCATCAAGCAGATTCTGAAAAAAGAACAAAAAATGTGGGACATATACCAACGGATTGACCAAAATATTGAACCAGTCAATATCAACTTTGCTGACGATAGCGGTAGCAACAGTGCATCTAACGAATCTGAGGTGGAAGATTAGACGAAAGGTATGTATAAAGAGACAAAGAAAATATAAAATAAAAAAAAGTTTTTAGTTTATTGTAAAAATAATTAACTATTGGTTGGGTCAGTCCTTAACTCTTTCAAAAATTAATAAGCACGCCACTGCCTTCAATATGCCAAGGGCCAATAAAACTCTCAATAATTTTTGGTTCTGGTATAGTTCGAAAATGTTTGGATGACGAAAAAGTTCCGTCTGGAAAAAAATTCGTCTGTCTTCTTGCAATAAGTGCGTTAACTGTGTACTCGAGAAAAAGTAGGCAATTCTATTAGAAAATTAAGTCGTGCATATTTGATTTTTGTCATTAATTGCTCAAAAGTTGTAGGAATGGGCTTCAGTTCTTCACGTTCCCGCTTTTTACATTCAAACGTCACTTTTTCAACGTCATTTTTTGCACACTCAATAACACAAATATGGTCCTCCTATTAAAACTTTACACATTTATTACCAGAGTAGGTCAGGCGAAACGCTACCAAATAGTATACAATTTTAATATCAGGCGAAACGGGAATATACCCATAATAGAGCAGAGGTCTCAAAAATAAATAATTTTTTTGAAGAAAATTAATTAAGTACCACCAAAAAACAGTTCTTATGGGATTTGGTCCTCAATAAAGTTTTTTGAAACTTCGTGACCCACGTCTTGCTTAACTGACCAAAATTATCTGTGGGGATGAAGCCAAAAAATTTTTTTAGGGTCATTCCGTAAAAATTAAGGGTTAGTCTTTCGAAATAAATTGTTTTTGGTTGATTTTAGTAAATATTGTTTTAGAGGAAACTTCCCGATTTTCCCCCTTGGAGGTAAAAAAATTAAAACATTTAAACTTTTGTTTTTCCCAAAAATCTGCTGCCCTAACCTTCACCAAAGAGAATATAACGGGGCAAAAGGAATCGAGAATAAATATTTGAAGAAAGGAAAATTATTCTTTATAGAGAGAGAGAAAGAAAGGTATGCTGCATCTTGGGTAGATAAACCTTTTCGAAAATCGAATTAGAAATTATTTAAATTTTTTCCTTTATTCGAAGTTGAAATGATTTCCCAAAAAAATGATCTGAACTGTTAAAATTGATTAATAATACAATAAAAGTATAACTTTTTGGATTTCATCCTGTGAATTTTGGGAATCAGTTAAAATTTGCTTTCATTTAAACCAGAATTTTTGTTTAAAACCCGTTATATCATTATTAATATTTATTTTCCTTGACTTAATTACTTCCTGTAATCTCGAAACTGCATGAAAAAATGTTACTAAAAAGACTAAAACCTATTATAGAAGAAAAGAAACTAATTCCATCACACCAGTTTGGATTTAGAGAAAACCATTCAACTATGGTCCAAGTCCATAGAATAACTAATATCATCGAAAAAACCTTAAAAGAAAAAAAGTTAGCTCTACTGCCTTCCTTGATGTAGCGCAAGCTTTCGATAGAGTTTGGCATGAAGGACTCAAACACAAAATGAATGGATTATTGCCAAAACAGTATTCAGAATTATTAGCATCATATATAACAGAAAGATACTTTAGGATTAAACAGGAAGAAGCATACTCTAAAATTAAATAAATTAAGGCAGGAGTACCACAAGGAAGTGTATTAGGGCCAGTCCTATACCTATTATACACTAGTGATATTCCTGAATTAGAGCAAAATATAATTGCCACTTTTGCAGATGAGACCGCTATCATGGCAGTAGGGAAAACCCACGAAGAGGCTGCAAGAAAACTACAAACATCATTAGATAGAATTAATAATTGGACCACTCGTTGGAGAATCAAATTAAATGAAAATAAATCGGTACATGTTAATTATACTAACAAAAACAATGAGTATATACCAGTCAGAATAAATAATATCCAGATCCCTTATGCAGTGATCTAGTAAGAAGACTCAAGAGGAAGAAGCCCTTTGAGTTAGTGTAAGTGAAAGTGACAGAAAAAAGCATAGCATAGTGCGCAGTAGTGAATGCACGTTAAGTAAGGTGTAAAAAAAAATTACCAGAACCTAAGGTACACTAGTGAGTAGACTTTAGTTATCCAATCTTCACGTATTAATTTAAGTTGGACAAAAATTACTCATTGATCGTTATGTGATCAGATTGTAATATCATAATAACATAAACGTTACTTAATAAATGTATATTTAACACAAATGTACATTTGTTTTTAAACCTTTACTGTAATTATTTTGAATCTACGGTTTTTCTGTAAATAACTAAATTCGAATATGTTTTTACATAGGTTAAAAACAAAAAAGTCGTTGTGCAAAAAATCGGAAACGATCAAAAAGTTAATGAAATAATGAAAAATCTAATAGAGAGAGTAAGTTGTAACCTAATCCGGGATCAACAATACCACCCTATTGCATTCCATCTCCCAAGTGCAAACATAGGTCCGCCCCACGTGTCTTCTACCCCCTATTCTTGCTCGCACCCCGTATACACAACAAGTGTATACGTAGAGGCAGCATTAAAGGCACATTAACATAGGGCGGGGCAAATTAGGAATATGGTTTATTTTGCAACCTGATAGAGGTCACACACTTGCAGAAAAAAATAGGACCGTACTAGAAAATTTATTTTTAGATATTTAAATTAAAGATTATTTCAGTAATTCATTTCTATAGTTCATGGTGGCTTGGTACTTCAAATACTCCTTCTCTTTGGATATTAAAATCAGTTATTTATTTCAAAAAAGATTTAATTTTACCGTTTCGATTTTTTCTTCTAAAAGATTTATAGTATTTATTATTTCAGTACTTTTGCTTGTTTAAGTTGGATAACAATTTGTATTTGGGGTTAAAAAACTCATACTCTTAAATTCATTTGTAAATTGTATTTTTAAGTTATTTCAAATACAAAATATTTCGACCTATACAGTAGGTATAACTAATGTTTGTTTCAAATATTTTTTTATTAAAAGCATTTGTTATAAATTTACCAAAATTGTCAGTTTCTCTAAAAAATCCTGAAAACACATGAATTCTTGTAGTTATTTTAGGAATGCTTCAAAACGTGTGCGGAAAATTGCTCGTCAACAAAAGCTCGCCCTCAGTTGCTCGCCCACAATTGCTCACCAGGAAAGTTGCTCGCCATGCAATTGCTAGCCAAAAAAGTTGCTCGCCAATTGCGTCACAGGATGTTTTAGTTCTTTTTTACATGAATATAGATAATATAGATTAAGAAACACGTTGATTACAAAACATATATTTTCAATTATTATTTACAAACAATTTTCGTCAACTAAAAGCATTTATAAAGGTTTATTAAGATTAGATCAGGTCAATTAAGATTAAGATTATGCAGCAACTTCCGTTTTCCCTTCTCGCTTTGCACAAATTGTAACGCCATTATTATTTAGGGAGAAAAACAAATTTATAACACACTGAACACTATCACGAACTGAATAATAACAGACTGAATATGAAATGAATATAAAATACAAAATATTTTGACCTTTGCTTTTGGTGTCACTACATCTCTATAATTGTTGATGAGCAAATTTCCTGCCGAGCAACTGTGGCCGAGCAACTGTGGACGAGCAACTGTGGCCGAGCAATTGTTGGCGAGCAATTTTCCGGTAATCTATTCAAAAACAAGTGCAGTAAAAACTGAAAGGTCGTGATAAGGTCGTTTTTAAAAATTCACAACATAACATAAATATACCCAGGTTTCTTTCACTCCTACCATTTTTGGGAGCATTAAACTGATCAACTGTAGATTACTGCTCTTTCCCAATTTTTAAATGTATCAAAATATACCGCTGAAATCTGTCCTGACAAATTTTGAGGTATTCTGAGGTAATAATCACTTCATATTTCCACGTGTTTTCTTACTCTAACATCGTTTTAAATAAGGACCATAAATGAACAAATTTGTATATAAGACGTTCTCGCTGATGACGACATACGACCTTTAAATATCACCGAGTTCACCCCTGCCCGAATCAGAATCGGTCCATCAAATCACAAGAGGGATGATGTTGATATACGGGGTAAATCCTGATAACCACCTATAGTGTTGGGTGGTGGGTGAAAATTATGGACTCAAAAACCACCAAACTTATCAGTCAAAAACCGACTACTGGCCAAAGGGCACCAAAAATCTCAACCTGTCGTAACCTAGGAAACATTGTCAAATAAATTTCTTGACTGGTAAAAAGTCACCAGAAATTTGTCGGAAAAAAAATGTTTTCTTCGGGCAGTTGCGTTTCTGCAGGAAATATTTCTTGTTATGTGACCGGTTCTTCCGAATTACTAGTGCCTGGACGGGTTACTGCTAGTAGCGGGATACCGCAGGGTTCGGTTACCGACCCCGTAGATCCTGCGATGCTGGTGGGTCAACCTGATATTCAGCAGGTAAGTTTTCGATAGTGTGTTTGTTTCTTTGTGGAATTTAAGAAATTTTTATCACTTCGTAAAAAAATATACTTACTTTTATATCCGTAAAGTTTGATATTTAATAATTATTCAGGTAGAAAATGTCTTTTATTGGATTCTTTTTTATATATAGTCCAGTTGCCAGAGCCACATTTAGCAAAAGCTCTAGTAAAATGTGATATCGCTGAAACTAGGCTCTTAGGTACTTTAAAGGGTGTAGAAAACTAAAAAAATCTTTGCTGATCTATGATATGTTCACAATTTCGAAAACAAAAAAGTACCTAAGACTAGTTTCAGCGTTATCACATTTTATGAGAGGTCAAAGTCTCTTACAACTGGGCTAATATGTTTAATTTTGATAATGATAGATAGCACCATCTAGCGGTAAACTACACTTAAAAATATTTTTAAACATTTCCTTTTGGCCAATATAAGAATTTTTTTCTAATAGCTAAGACATACAGTGTGAATCACCCTGTAGGTAGAAGACACCTATGTTAATGTTAATATATTTAATAATTTTAAATTAGATTAAATATTTCTCCATATGTACCCGATTAGCGGGATAGTTTGGGTTAAGTTGTGGGTTAGTTTCAAATAGATAAAAAACCTTTAAATAAAATAAAAAATACTGGATATTTCTTAAAAAATTGAGAAAGAAACTTAAAAACTAGAATCAATAAACCATGTTCATCAATACAAAATTACTAATTGATATTTAATTTCAATATTTTTCCAGATATCTGTAAGAATGTCAACGATTGGCACAATAGAACTTGAAGAACGATTTAAATCAACTTGGTCCCCATCTACTCATTGGATCAGAGCCCTAAGACTCTCAGACGACTGCCATTCTTACAATTTACAGTTAAAATTGCAATCCAATAGTTCCCTGAAGAGTCAACAAGCGCCGAAACTTATATTGCAGGCCGTGAGACCTATAGAAATTGGACAAGAGTTGCAATTGTGGTTTTCTGAAGATATTTTAGCTGTGTTACAGATGGTGTTTCTAACGCCAGCGAATATACAAGGTAATTAAGAATTTTGCTGTTTTGTTCCGTTTTTGTTTTATAACAAATTGATTTTTAGGTCAAAAAAAGTATGTGTGTAATCGTTGCTCAACTCTTTATGAGTCGCCCAATCCATTAAAACTTCATATAACTCTTGGTTGTGGAAAAATGTCGATTTCTACACTATGGCAAAGGTTGTCAGACGCGATGACCGATAGTTTTCAAGCTATGGGAAAAGAGGAAAGCTTTCATTTTCAGCTATATTTGGAACAACAACTTAACAAACAAAAGACAGCAATGGATTTAACGAAAAATACGGAAAACAGGTTGTACCGGCCTTATGAAAAGGAACCATCAGCTTTTAAACCTTTTAAGAAAGAAGAGAGTTGTGCCATGGAAAGTGACACGTTTTCTAAGGTATGTGTTGTCATTTCGACATTCTCTTTCCGAATTTGAACTTTGCTACCTCGTATTGTTGCCGCTCGCGCCGCCATTTTGGAAAAATGGCTCCTAAAAACAGTTTTTTGATAATATCTGCTCTCCGACTCATTTTACGATGAAAATAGTTATGTAGTAAATTAAACTAGAGAAAATTTCCTATAATTTATGTAGTAACCTTTTTTTGTAAAATGAATAGTTTACCAGCGGCGCAAAATCTACTCGAACACGAGTTTTGGCCAAAAAACTCATTTCCACACCACCATGAGGTAGAGTAAATTGGCGCGTTTTTTTTTTATTGTGGTATCCCCAGTAGGCCTAATCCACACGCAATGCACTATTGCAAAATTTAGTGCATTCTCCTTTGCTTCGATCTTTTTGATGGACCAGGAGTTCATCGTCTTTAGTACCAGTCGAAATGTCACAGATAGAAATTTCTTCCACATCATCCGCGGTGGGATTATCAGGTTCGTAATCCTCTTCTTCCTCGATTTCATCGTACGTTTGCTCGAGAACAGTCTCATCCTCTTCATCGGTATCTTGTGACGGAACTTGCGAATTTTATCACAAGTACCACTGCAATTTGTGCATTTAACAGCCTTCCTGCATCCACAGGCTTTCCCACATCCCTTTTTGCATTTACAAGAAATCATTTTCAACAAGGTTTCCGGAGCTAGAATATTTTTCGTTAATATACGAAAACTCGTGTTGGAGTCAATTTTGCGCCGCTGGTACGCTAAAACTATTCATTTTACAAAAAAAAGGTTACTACATAAATTATAGGAAATTTTCTCTACTTTAATTGATTACATAACTATTTTCATTGCAAAATGACTTGGAAAGGAAATATTATCGAAAAACTGTTTTTAGGCACCATTTTTCCAAAATGGCAGCGCGAGCGGCAAAAATACGAGGTGGCAAATTTGAAATTCGGAAAGAGCATGTCGAAATCTATAAATATTACCAATTTGCAAAACTACCCTAAAACTTTCCAAGTAACCTCTTATTTGAGCCCCAAATGACTGGAGTATAATGCTTATCTTTTTATTGAAAGATTTACATCTAATAGTTTATTAATTTTTTTGCAGAGCGGACAAATGAATTTAGCAGTTCCACCTCCATTGCTTCCAACATGCTTCGATCAACTATCCAGTCCTGTATACAACGACGAGGCACAAATAGAAACTTTAGTAAGCAGTTTAGGAAAGTCCAGACAAGGACACATTTGTCTCTACTGTGGTAAATGCTATTCAAGGAAATATGGACTTAAAATTCATATAAGGACTCACACTGGATATAAACCATTGAAGTGCAAATTTTGTAATAGACCTTTTGGAGATCCTAGTAATTTGAATAAGCACGTTAGACTCCATGCTGAAGGAAATACTCCTTACAGGTAAGGATGGTTATATAACAATATTTTAGAAGTTGTCGGAATAATGATGGTCCTTATTTTGTTTCTCAGAAATCGAAAATTGGCTCCAAACTTGTCAAACAAATCAATTTTTAGAGATGGAATTCGAAAATTGCTTGAGAGATGGGAGAAAATACTTTAATTAATTCATTTTGTTTTGAAATAAACACATTCTTGAAAGATATTGACCAATGACATCATATGAAAATTGCAAATATCAGCTTTTCAACTTAAAGAAAAATGTTCATTTCCTTGAGTCCTTAAAACATAGCTTGATTATTTTTTATTTTTGTAGGTGCGATCTATGTGGAAAAATCTTGGTCAGAAGACGTGACTTGGAAAGGCATTTAAAATCCAGGCACATGCTAGAAACTCATCCTGGTATGAATTTACTCATAGATGATAAAAAAACGACCAGTGATGAAGAATCAAAATCGAGTGCCAGTTGAAAAAAAATTCAAATGCTGTGAATTATATTGTAAATATGTACATAAAATGATTTTGTGAGAATATTTTATTTTTTTATTGTTGAATTTTAAATAGATTGACTATGTTTAAAATTGGTTTTTTTTTAATTAAAGCATAATTAAAACGTATTTTGGTTTAATGAGGCGTTTGTTACAATAATAAATGAAAAAGAAATTACATGAAAAAATTTAAATAAACTGCAGTTTCGTAAAAATAGGTTTGGCAGATTGGTGACATCCAATTTCAATTCCAGTTTTAATTTTCATATAAAATTCCTTATTTTTAGACAGAAAAATATTTAATTGGTAAATAATAAACACAATTTGTTTTTTGAAATGTTCTAGTATTGATTCCACATCTTTCATTAGGCTTAAAATGAAATGAGCTTGGTCCTATAGTATTACTTTTTCTTATACAGGGTGTTTCATAGGTAAAAGGAAATATTGTAAAGGTAAGTAGTGGGGGTTCTAAATAAAGGGTCTCTTGGCTTCCAATGCCTAATTATTATTCATTTGGCCCTAGCTTTGAATCACTTAGTATATTTTTTCCATTTTTGGCATACAGCTTACACTTCTCTCGAATAATGTACTGAATTATTGAGAGATACGAAAATCCAGGTTCGGCTTCAGGAAAAATTGAAACATTAACAATATCAAAACCACCCTTTATTTCACAATTTTAATATTTTCATTTTAGATTTAAATAAAGCGGAAAAAACTGAATTGAAACAAGTTATTGTTGTTATACCGCAACGGATTCGAATGGACCTTTTACTAGGGAATTTTTTTAATCTTATTAACTTATCAGTTCTAATAGTAAACAAGGACATCAGGGTTTTATTATACAAACTGACAAACAAATTAATTTTTTTGGTTTGCCAGTCCTAAGTCTGGAAAAAGAGTGAAGGCAAGTTTTAGTTTCTTTATGAATGTAAAAAAACCTAAATATTTACACACGAAAGTAAAAATATACACCACAATCTGTGATTTTGGAAGCTACCTAATAATAATTTATGCAAATCCTTAGCAACCATGATAAGAACTACTCGAGGTCGTCTCAAATATCTTGAAATCGATTAGCATACATAGAAATTTACAGGGCACTATTGTCGGGGTGATTGATGACAGGGTGACAAGGTGATTGAAGATTGAAGGCCATCTTAAGTTGCCGAAGGCTACATTCAGGACTCAATTCAGAATAAAATTTATATAGCTGACAGGATTCAGAAATTCAGCATGCAGTTCGTCCTCAAAATAATATTTTCCGGCCTTATAAGTGTAAAGTAAACTTTTTTTTTACTTGACACTGACACCGAAAAGTTGACGTTTATTTTAGACTGTCACTGTCGCTCGTAGTCAATAGCAACCAATAAATGAGCGTTCTTTTGAAATATAAATTTGTTTTATCTTATTTTGGTAACTAAACTACGCCTCTGCGTGTTTAAATCCAACTTTTAAAGCTGGGCGTTTTAAAGTTACCATGGCAACATCAACAACCCGAGAAACGTGAAGTCTAAATGTCAACTATATAATTATTGATCTGACAGGAGTACCTTGTAATGTAAAATTAAATATTATTAACAAATGTTTCAAAAGCTTTATTCAAATATTTTAGTATTTAAGTAATCAATGTTAGAACTCATTTTAACCAATATACAACCATTATTAACTGTGGTGACAACAATTAATCTTATGTGATAGATTTAAAATTAATTTTTGTTTTTCTCATTTCCATGACAACGAAAGTATATTGATGCCACATTACGCCGTCGTGTTCAAATCATCGTGCGTGGTTTAAGGATCTTAATATCCACTTATACTTTAATATACTATAAAAGTTAACAAGAGTTAAACAGTTTATAATTAAGTTAATATGATTATTTTTTTCGTCTGTCAAAACAGTCAGATTTTGTGGTTTCAGCCAATAAGAGCTCACGATCCCATCTAATCATTGAGTTTTAAACTGATTATTTTTTTCATCTGTCAATACAGTCAGATTTTGTGGTTTCAGCCAATAACAGCTCAGGATCCTAACCAATCATTGTGTTTTATACTGATAAAACCGCTTCTTCGTATTTGTTTCTTGATTAAACTGTGTTTACCTTTTTGAAATGTCAAATGTAAACATTTAACAATTTTTATTATACTAAAATGTATTGCAAATCTATGTTAATAACCAAATTTCAAAATGTATTTGTAAACTAACCTGTTTTTATTAGTTGATTTCAAAATGCCTTTAACATTTTTACATAACATAACACTAAACTTAAAATTAATTAAATTAAGAAAGACTTCATTTCATTCTTCTTCTTCGCTTTTATTTACGGCGTTTCGCGGGGTAGCCAGTCAAAAAATCGCCTTGGTGGCCCTGTATGTAAAACTATAACAGCCTAACAGCTGAGGTTTCAATTTAAATTGGTAAAGAAAATTTTCAATATTTGTGTGTAAAGTGCCTTTTGCATAAATGACTATGTTCTCTGTTTTTAATACAAAATGATTCAAAAAATAATCCTTTCAAATACGACTCGTCCTCTGAAATTTTATAGATTAAATTTTTGATCTTCGTACTCAAACGCCTTTATTTTAGGCAAAACCACTCAAACAAACTGATTTAAGATAAAATCACTCGTCCTGCGGACTCGTGATTTTATCAATCAGTTTGTTTTCGTGGTTTTTCCAAATAAAGCCGTTTTCGTGAAAACCAAAAATTTAATCGATAAAATTTGGAGGACTCGTGGTATTACCTTTGATAAAACCGCCTCTTCGGTTTTGTTTTTTGATAAAACTTTGTTCACCTTTTTTGAAATGTCAAATATAAACACTTAACAACTTTTATTTAGCATTATCAATTATTATTATACTAAAATGTATTGCAAATCTATGTTAATACCCAAATTTCAAAATGTGTTTGTAAACTATCCTGTTTATTCGTTTATTTCAAATCGCTTTAACACGCACATAACTCACTTCAACACACAACATCAGTTTTTGAATATCTAAATCATTCAAATTACATAGAAATTCATAAATCTCTTTAAAAATGACAAATGTCAAACTCTATAACCGAATTAAGCCAAACGCAATCACGTATGCCTTGGTGGCCATGTATTTAAAACTATAACAGCTCAATATTTTTTGATGTTTCAATTTAAATTGATAAAGAAAATATTGAACATTTGTGTGTAAAGTGTCTTTTGCATAAATGACTATATTCTCTGATTTTAATACAAAATGATTCAAAAAATAATCTTCCAAATACAACTCGTCCTCTGAAATGTTAAAGATTAAATTTTAGGTTTCCACGCTCAAACGCCTTTATTTCAGTACAAATGATGTGAAAAAAGTTAAAATCACAACTCCCAAGAATTACGACATTAGAAAATGTCACACACTGCACCAACGTCTGGGCTTCAAACAACTACTTCTTGGGCTATATGCCCCAACAGGTATTGAATTGCAGAAGTCCAGACGCGGTTGGGACCCGAATCGTTTCGGGACTTAAACCAACAACTTTGATTTTGTTACCAAAGGAGCCTGACTCTCTAAAATATTTTGGTACCAAAATATTTCTCTTTTAGCCTTTATTTCAGGCAAAACCACTCAAGCAAGCTGATTTGAGACAAAATAAAGCCGTTTTCGTGAAAAACAAAAATTTAATCGATAAAATTTGGAGGACTCGTAGTATTACCTTTGATAAAATAATCTAATACTCAGATCACGATCTATCATTACTTAAAATTCGATTAATTTTAATGAACTTACATGTTATTCACAGTCTGCAAAAATTTTTAAATCATCCATATAAAAGCTATTTTGGAGCTATTAAGGAAAGTAAATTTATTACAATTATTATAACAATCTCTACACGGACATTAAAAGTTCTGTGATTTATTTGAGTTAAAAATAGACACAAAGAAGCAGCAGCGTTCTATCAATATAATAACAATTTCTATTTTAATTAAAATTTCTCTACGCCACTGTTGCTAAAAAAATTTGAATCTGGTAATTATGTAAATGAATCGAAAACAAGTCTCTCACACTTTATTTTCATTCTGATACCTATTTATAACCTATTCGTGTGTATTTTGTCAACCTTGATCTTAAAAATCTTGTTAGACACAGCGATATTTTTCATGGTAATTCTTTGAAACTTTATTATTTATTGGCGTCGTTGCCTGAAATGCCACTACCCGAAAATTATACATTCACGTGTGTTTCAAAGAACTATTTTACGGGGTTTTTACAAATTCAGTTCCTGTTTACAAAAAAATATATGAGTTCTAGCTAACGTAACACTTTCCGGTATTTTGTTTGCGAAAAAAAAAATATAAATTACTTCATCGTCAGCGTTTGTACAAAATTTCATTGAGATAAACTAAAGGTGGGGTCAGAAGCTCATTTAAGTAAATTTTCATTTGAAATCGGATGGGAAAGGTCACAATCTCGAAAGATCGATTTATGACCCTGACAGAAAACGTCCAACCTATAAGTAAAGGTCGATAGTTTGGACATTTCTGCTTAAAAACGTTCGTCTTATGAATTATGTTTGTACATACGATTTTAGCACAAAACTGTGGATGCTTTTCTAGAGCCATGCATTTTTACATCGTTGCTTTCAGCCTGAAAGTATATCCAGATTCTGAAAAGTGAAAAAGTTTCAAACAAATAGGTATCTATCTAACATTTGTAGTTCTCTGTCTGGTGCGTGTCTTCTCTTCTTGAACAGCACAGCCTGTTTTTTTTCCGAATTGATTACGATCTTGCACTTCACACACCATTCCTCCAGATTGCTCAATGCCTCTTGGAGATAACGAGTTATCATCCTGTGTGTATAGTATACAGTAGAGGTGATAATACCGCTCCCTGTGGTACCCCTGCTTCCAGTTCTCCATATGTAGAGAGAACGTGTCCCATCTTAATACGGAAGCTCCTTCCACCAACGTACGATAGCAGCAATCTTATCATTTCTCTGGAATATCCCATATCGCACATCTTATATATTAATCCTTCATGCCAAACTCTGTCGAATGAATTACTTACGTCAAAAAATACAACTCCGGTTGATTGATTTTGATTAAACCCTTGGGTTATAACCTCCACCAGTCTACGGACTTGTGTTTCGGTTGAGTGTTCAGCTCAGAAATCGAATTGTTCGTCAGGAATGATTTCTAGTCCTTGTGTTTTATCTGTAAGTCTTCTCAAGATTACCCTTTCTGCGATTTTGCTCATGGCTGGCAAAAGACTAATCGGTCTGTAGTTTTGATGACATTTTATATGCTTGTTCGGTTTCGGTATCATAAGCACGTCTGCTTTCTTCCATCTCTTAGGAAATTAAGAAAATGTATAAAACTGTTTTCCAATCCCTCTGTAAAACTTAAAGTTACTATTGAACAACTGTACTACTAATTTCTAATTGTCTATACATCAATTAAACGTCCAGATGCAGAAAAAACATCCCAATTAATCCCGCTTGTAAAAACTACTATTCCACTTCTGAAAATACAGGTGCGTCCTTATCAAAACTATCCCAAGGATATTTTTACGGCCTAGTGAAGCCAGGATAACTCAAAATAATTCACTGGCATTGTTAAGGACCTTATTGTTTGGTTGTTTAGATTTCAGATCGGACTTTTGATTAAAAAAAATCAAATTAGTCATGCAGATGTGAGCCGGCGAGTGGTTAGGGGACCGATTTGGTTGGTTTGATAGCGCGTGCCATAAAAGAATATATTAGGATTGATTTAAGGGGTAGTATGGTGTGTAGCAAGTGTTCTCTGGGGGTTAATTTCACATAAGGATTTAAATTTTAGTTTTTAGGTACTCGTATATCTTATTATACCTGCTCTTTTAATAACTTTGACCACGTATCAAACTGCCTCTTGTTTGTTACATGCAGAATTAAAAAAAAAGAGAGAGAAGTATTTAATAAGCAATAAGAATAGTACGAGGACAGCTCATTTCCTACCGTTTATAGGTATAGTCGTAAAGTGACAACATCAAATATTAATGCATGTAAATAACCAGTGGGTTTTTTCTCAAGTACTTTAACTGGAAAAGAATCCCATAAATATTGTCTTAATATGGTTGTTAACTTTTTAAGTACGGTAAAGTCGATGCCTGTTTAATTTATTTCATCTTTTTGGTATTGCAATGTTTGCTTGGTTATATTAATAAAATTGACTGGGTATTTTAATTCATTGTTTTTTATTTTTTGATATAAATACAGATATGTATATCAATACTACAAGTATAAGAAGTTTAAAAATGTAAAAGATTCCAGATTCTCTCATTTATTAGTACTAGCTCCGCAATCATAAAATCGAATTCCACAGACACATATCCTTGTTTCACGAATATTTCACTCGATTATTTTCAGTTTGACCCGTCCCCAATTTTTTTCAGAACAAAAAAATTATAACCTTCAGTTCTTAAAACTAAAATATGTAGGATATTGTAAATTTGAACAATACGGATTTCTATTAAATTAAATAAATCTCTTAGAGGTTTTTTCTACATTTTTTTTCAGTACGAACATGAAAATTAAGGTCCAATTTTTGAAGAAAAATAATTAGCAATATCAAGATTTAAAAAAAAGGAAAATAGATTAAACTTCTAAAATTGACTCGAACATTGGCAATTTTTTTTTTGAAAAATACAGATTATAATCTAATTTGTAACGCTGGAACATTAAAAATTCGCACCATCGAAAAATAGATCCATTTATCAATTACTAGACGGAAAAGGGAACAATTAATTGTTAAATATCTGGAAAATTACCTCTATTTCTAAAACCGATTCAAAATTGCTTTTTTTATGAATGAAAATGTATAGGAATATGTAAAATTTTTAAAATAAAAATGTCTAATTTATAAAGCGGATATTATTTCACCAAAAAAAATCAATAAAATTAAATTACTCACATGAAAAATTCATTAATATTTAAAAATAAAAAAAATACGTCGAGAAATGCTGAAAAAGGCGTGAAAACGCAAGTACGATCCAAAATCAAACCAAATACACAGGAAATTGTGAATTTTTAAAACGTATATTTCAAATAGTATAAATCACTTATGACTTTTTTTTTGCTAATCCTCAAGGACTAAATCAATACAAAATCGATAAACTTGTTTCAGATTATCCTCATTAAAATGTAAAAACTTTGTGTTTTACATATATGATTAAATACGAAAATTTTGATTTATTAGATCATCACCTTTCATACTTCGATGCTAGAATAAATTGTTTAAGAGGGGTGTTGCCATTTGGACTTAATATTGTATAGAGAAAGATATTGAAGCAGCAAACAGCTTGGGGTAGCTTTGTAGCATAGCAATTCAACGTAATTGTTGTAATAAATCACATTCTTTTCTATTTTAAACATTTCAAATTTCTGGCATGAGATTTTAATATTAATTGTACAGGGTGAGCCACGGTAGAAAATTTGATTCATGGAAATGTGGGTTGATAAAGGCTACATTTTAAAATTATTGTTCCAAAAAAGTGTGGCGTATCAAAGTTATATTATTTCTTATGGAAGACCCTATATTTCAAAATATATCAAAATATCTCATTTTTTTAACGAAAAATAAAAATCCCAGTGTTCAACAATGAGGCCTCCATCCAAAATGTTTCTGGCTACTGATTTGCTGCAGGGATGTGTTTTTTAGGAGGAATAGAGAAATGAAATAGAGAAATGGAAGAATTCGAAATAAACAAAGGTGTAAGACAAGGAGACTCACTGTCAGCTACGTTGTTCAATCTGACTCTAGAATTAGTTTTAAGGATACAGAAGGGAAATCTGAGAACAACAAGTCAATTAATCGCGTATACAGATGATATAGTATTAGTGATAAAAAAAGGAAAATCATGGAAAAAATGTTAAAAGATTGAAGAAGAAGGGATGAAGTTGGGACTAAAAATTATTGTGAAGAAAACTAAAATAATGAGATTTGGAAAAACGGGACAAAATGGAAAAATAAGAATAGAAAATTTTTTTAAAGAAGCATAAGAAACATAAATACCTGGGTGTAATGATAAACAATAAAAGAGAAAGGAAAACGGTGATCGAAGAAAAAATAATGGCAACAAACAAAATATTGACTAAACAAACAAAAATGAACATATACAGAATAAGGCACATAATAATGTATTATTAATATATATATATATATATATATATATATATATATATATATATATATATATATATATATAATATATATATATACAAACAAAATATTGACTAAACAAACAAAAATGAACATATACAGAATAAGGCACATAATAATGTATTATTAATATATATATATATATATATATATATATATATATATATATATATATATATATATATATATATATATATATATATATATATATATATTAATAATACATTATTATGTGCCTTATTCTGTATATGTTCATTTTTGTTTGTTTAGTCAATATTTTGTTTGTTGCCATTATTTTTTCTTCGATCACCGTTTTCCTTTCTCTTTTATTGTTTATCATTACACCCAGGTATTTATGTTTCTTATGCTTCTTTAAAAAAATTTTCTATTCTTATTTTTCCATTTTGTCCCGTTTTTCCAAATCTCATTATTTTAGTTTTCTTCACAATAATTTTTAGTCCCAACTTCATCCCTTCTTCTTCAATCTTTATATATATATATATATATCAAAATATCAAAATATATATATTAAGAAGACGCATGACTAGTCATATCTCTTGTGGATTTTAGGAATAATAACTTTCATCCACAAAAAAAAACACCCAAAATTGTATAACTACCACCCCCAAATTCATGTATTACTCTTACACCGGCGTATCCGCAAACATAATACCCTCCCGAATTAAAATCTAATACCAAAACCATAAACGGTGATTCGGAACAATGATTTTATTATTTAATAGTCGCCCTTTAGATTTAGGGCTATGGGTCGCCCTGCGCCCAACGTAGATATTAAAACCGAGTTGGCTTTTGTAATTCACCCCGTATCGAATGCTCATTTCGCTACACTTTCTGCCGGTGCAAGGTTTGTACAGGGGTGGAGACGAAAAGAAAATTAGGGGTACATATACTCAGCATAAAGAAATTATGAAAAAAGTACTAAAACTAAAAAATCGCAAAAGAAAAATCAAGGACAAAAAAGCAGCGAAACATTCTAGAGAATCATCGTTTTGAAGTGGTAAAAAAGGATTCTTAAGGATGGATATCCTGCATGTCCTGTGAAAAATGAGTACACTGTAGCTGTGCAGGTATTGTTGACAACGACGACGAAGAAGCCATTCATGTCTGTACGTTTTGTTAGCCTCAATCATGCTCCCGGGGGTTCCCCATTATACCCTGAAGAAACAGAATAAGTTGTGTGGAGAAATAAGCGAGACCCATCTTCGTTTTCGTCAAAAATTACGAACCATAAAATCATTAAATGGGAAATCCAACAGATAAATTCATACAGTTTACAATTAATTTGATGGTTTAGGTAATTACTCGTTTTTTTTGTCATTATCTTGTCCATGAAATCTTCAGACAAAGTCTAAAATAAAATACTTCCACATGTTAAACAATAGTTTTAATCAGTAGTGAAGTTAAAAGTGTAATCATAAAAAAATAAAGTTTTACTAATTACTAATATTTATTAAATTGCAACGCCACAAGTTGGCGGGGTTTTCCCCTGAATAACATTAATACAACAAGTGCTATAATTTTTTAAACACTCTTTAGCGGATGGGCAACCAGTAATACGACTACATATTTACCACACAAGTGAGATAAATGCACCATTATTATATAAGTGCGAAATTAAACTGAAAGTATCCTAGTTAAAATCCATTGCCTTGAGATCAACGAAATATGTTTATTACCTTGATAATTTTTTACTACCTATAGTAACCAATCAAATTACTTAATTTAGAGTCGTGTGTCAAATTTCATCCAATCAGCTATGGATTACAGCGATAACACCCTACATGTGGTGTTTTCAGTTTGGTGTTTTCAACAAGTCAAGTTTTTGATTAAAAATTAATTAAACGTCAAACTGACAACTAGTTTAAAAATGTCGCTAAGATTTGGTAATGCATCTGACGATGCAATTAATGATATTTTATCAAGTAATATACCAAAAAATACAACTAAATCAAAAAAATATATATGGAAAATATTTCTCGAGTTTTGTGCGACCAGAGAATACGAACTGAATGCTGAAACGAGTTTGCCTAATTTGGCTAATATATTGAGAGATTATGCGGTAAATATGAGAAAAGCTGACGGAACTGGATATAAAGAAGCGACTGTAAAAACAATTTGGAATACTACGAGTAAGCTACTCCAGGAAAAATACTTCAATAACTTCAAAATTGTATTCGACCCGTTTACCAGTGTGATATTTAAAAATGCGCGAGATGCAAGAAATGCAAAACGTAAAAGATTACAGCAGGATCCAAACAAGCGAAAATGCAGTTCAGCAAATTTGAGTTCAAGTGATTTGGCTAGAATCATTGAATTATGGGATGAAAATACACCAGAAGGTTTACAGAAAAAATTTTACCATATAGTAGCTGTTGAGTTAGCTTGGCGAGGTGGTGAACCAGCTGATTGCCTTATAGATTATTTCAAGATTGAAAAAAATAATGATGGAACGCCAACCAACAGAATTGAATACAATCCGATGTTCAATACAACATGCCAAGGAGGATCGAAAAGTTGTACAAATAGTAAGTGGCTTGTTCCCAATATTGCAAACGAAAGTGCATGCCCTGTTCGGTTGTTCCATAAATTATTGTCTAAAAGAGGGAAAAATATTACTTCCAGTCGCCTGTTCTTGAGAACAAATCGTTTCTGGAAATCTGAAAATGACACATGGTTTGACAATATTCCGGTAGGCAAGAACACATTTAATATGTGGACCAAATCATCCGCGCAAGCCATTGGTTTGGACAATAAGTGTAAAAAGATATCCAATCATTCAAACAGATCAACTGCAGTTAGCCATTTGGCAAATAAAGGAATTCCTGAACAGCAATTAATAATGTACTTTTAATACCTGTAGTTTTTAGTTTTGTTAAATAAAAATGAGTAAATATTAAACGTCAGATTGACAACCAATTTTTTGAAATCTACAAAGTAAAAAATTATCTTATCGAATACCCCTCGGGCCTTGATAAATCCTCAAAACTTTGTCATAGCGTGTTGCTTAAGGATAATAGCCCGAGGCCGAAGGCCGAGGGCTATTATCAAGCAACACGCTTACAGCATTCTCTATGACAAAATTATCTCGGTATTATCAAGGCCCTAGGGGTATTACTACTGACAACCACTTGACGTCCAACCAGTTTGTTTGTAAACAACGCCTTTTAAGTAAAATTTTCGGCTGGTATTTGATGTGCTTGATTAAAATGAGTGATTCAGACAGCCTTCCATCCGATATAGAAGAAGCTGCGAGCAGTGCCGTTTATTACGAACAAACCTACGATCATTTTGCCAAATGGTGTGATGAAAAAGGAGTTAAACATGCATTGAATGAGAAAGTTTGTATGGCTTATCAAAGTTATCAAAGAATTACAAGTCGTCCAGTCTTTGGGCTTATTACTCAATGTTGAAGTAAGTGATAGTTGCAAGGAAAAATGTGGACGTCGGCATAATGATTTTTAATTTTATTATAGCCACCTTCGCCGACGACACTGCCATTTTAGCAGTAGGAAAGAGCAATGAGGAAGCAACCCACAAGCTGCAAACAGCTGTCCACCTTATCTATGACCGGACGAAGAGATGGAAAATTAAACTTAATGAAACTACATCACTACAGTAACTTTACAAACAAAAGGATAGATCATATTCCAGTCAGAATAAACAATAACCTGATTCCATATTCAAACACAGCAAAATACTTAGGTATTACCTTAGATGCCAAACTCCGATGGAAAGTGCATGTTAAAAACAAAAGAGAAGAACTTGGACTGAAATATAGTAAAATGTACTGGCGCTTTATAAGCAGATACTTAAGCCTGTATGGACCTATGGTATCCAACTATAGGGATACACCAAAGCAAGCAACTTAGCAATCATCCAAATATTTCAAAACAAAGCACTGAGGAACATAGTAGATGCCCCTTGGTACATTCGCAATAGTGACCTCCGTACAGATCTGGAAATGAACCAACCATCAAGAAATTAGCCAAGAGTCATGAATAAAGACTTTATCATCATGTCAATGTGGAGGCTATCCAGCTCCTTGACAATACTGGGTTAGAAAGAAGACTTAAGAGGATCAAGCCCTTTGAGTTAGTTTAGTGTTTTTAGTGCAAAAGCAGAGCTTGTGTGTGCACGTTAAAGTTTAGTGCAATCCATTCTACAGAACCTAAGGAACGCTGATGAGTATACCTTAGTCTTAAGTTTCAAACTCTATTAGATTAAGTTAGAATTAATTTGCTCATTGGTCACTGTTGACCAGATTGTAATATACTAAATGCCTTTATGGGTGTTTAATAATAATAATAAAAAAAATTATTCTTTTGAAACTATTCAACCAAGTATAGATCTAGGAAGGTCATGAATATTGTCGGACATCAGATGTTTGCTAAACGTACGACCAAATCGCAAATTATTTTTATTTTATTAGTTTATTTTGTAATGTTTATAACCTAACAATCGATTAAATTCAATCTTGCTCAATTCCCACGTATACAGTACACGCAAAGTTTATGGCTGTCCTGATCTCTTATACTCAAACATATTTGGTCCTTCAAGCCGGATCAGATTGCTACGCCCCTGCGCTGTTTTCCAATACATCCGTCAAAAATCCAAGCTCATCCTCTACTGCACACCACCACTGTCACCGATCGCCGACCCTGCTCCCCTCACCCCTTTTATCCCTAACTAGTTAAGGCTCAATTGAATCCTAATTTCAATCTTTAATACGATTTGTCAGACGCAAGTGCGAGCAAAGCATTGTGCATGGTGTACGAGTCCAACAACCCTCTGTATATTATGTACAGGAGGATTAGGTGTGTTTGAACTAGAGATTTTAGAGAAAAGAGGTTTACGTTGGGGACATCATCATTACTTAGTATTAGTTGTCATGTAATAAAAAGTGATAATAGTTTTATTTTTAAAAAATTTAATTAAATCATTTTAGCAAACATTTTTGTTAATTTTTTAAACATTATTATTGGCAATTTGTTTAAAATTGTTTTAAAAAAGAATGGCAATTTTAAAATGCAAATTTTATGCGTGTGGTTCAGGAATTTAAATAGTAGTTTATGATGCAAGGACGAAAAGTGTTACTTTTTCGGACGATTATGGAATTTACCGGCTGAGGCGTTAGTCGAAGTCGGCAACCCGTAAGAGGCCGAAAAAGAAACTTCTCGTCTGCGATATGATACAATATTTTTTATTCCCATATAAAAATATTAATAAAATAAAGAAAAATACTAGTTGTACTTATAATTTTATAGTTTGGATGGAGCTTGTGTAGAATTGATAAACACAAATTGAGTTATGATAAACTAAACCAGTGTTATTAGAACTTTTTCATTGAATTTGAGGGTTGCGAATAGCTGATCGGTTCTATCAGTGTAATATAGTGTTATGGTGTTAAAATTTTGAAATGTTGGGGGAATTATGTAAAAGGGACTTTAAAATTGACAGAGTTGTTATTGGATGTTTGTTTTATGTTGATGATTAGATTGTTTAGTTGATATGAAAGATGTCAGATTTGAACTTAAAAAAAATAAAGATTATTAAAAGTTAAAAAAGATTTTAATTTTTCTTCACAATTTGGCGCAACAACGTGGGCTCGAAATTGAGTGAACCAAAAATGGATCTTAGAGATAAGAAAAATCACAAGATGTTTACGTTTCATTATATATTTAATCTATGAAAATTTGCTCTTATTTGTTTTAATAAAAATCGTTTTAAATTATTTACTATACGAAAATTTTATATTTTTATAACTATCATAAACCGTTAAATGATTGGTAGATGGACTGGCTAGTCCATCTGCTAAACAGACATACGTAATTTAATTTTCTTACTTATCGTACCTGCAATTTCAATACCGTACGTTTCCTACTATTGCATGTTTAAAATCGTAAGATGTTGCTAAGGACACGTAAATTTTTGTAGTAGAAATTAATTTTGATAACAAT
Source organism: Crepidodera aurea (assembly GCA_949320105.2). Taxonomy (NCBI): domain Eukaryota; kingdom Metazoa; phylum Arthropoda; class Insecta; order Coleoptera; family Chrysomelidae; genus Crepidodera; species Crepidodera aurea. The sequence continues at coordinate 32,561,596 of OX439472.1, read as the reverse complement.
TTTCGTATGCGGGGTTTGTATCTCGAATAAATATTCATGAAAATAACTGGTGGCTCCTCTGTCGGATTAGTTTTCCTAGCCCGACTCATCGACATTACAATAGGATCGATATATCGCTTAGGTTGATAAAAAATAAGTTATTAATAAAAAATAAGCAATTAAATACATTTTCTCACATATTAGGCATTTGTACCCTTGTCAACAAAAACAAAAAAATATATTTTACTTCACTTTAAAATACTAAAATATATGTACACCTGTCATAGCTAAATATAAAAAGTAACCAATCATAAAAAGGAAGTGGTTACTAGGTTTTTTATTGATTAAGAAAATATGATTTTAACTTCGTCTTGAAGTATGATAAAGATTATAAAGATGTTAAACATTTGATCTCTTCTGGTAGATTATTATATCTATCAAGTCCCTTGAAGGAAACAGGATTTTGGGTAGGTATGTGTTAATGTGACTTGTAGGATATAAAAGTCAGTCCTGGACCTGGTTGTCTGTCCTTTTATTTTAGTTTTTCCTGACATCCAGTGTACTTCTGTAAATAATTGTAGATTTTTAAAACATATTTTATTTGAAATACGAATGGGGCAATAGCGTTTTTATTTGGGGTATTAGCGAGTGAGCGCTATTGCCCCAAAATCCAGCAATATCAGCATGACAAAAAATGTTAAATATTTATAATTTTTTTGTTCTTTCAGATGGTTCGTAACTATAAATAGAAAGGGCTCCGGGCTTTATGGTCTACGGAAAATCAAAAACTATGTTAATCAGACAAGCTTCTTGTGATTATAAAGTACCACAAACAACTTTAAGAGACCATGTTAATAATAGACGTAGGAATTCTACAAGAATATCCGTTATTCCAAAACACGTTGGAAGAAGGACAGTATTCACTGAAGAGGAAGAGAATCTATTAAAACAACACTATTTCAAACTATCTGAGCTGTACGTTGGATTGTCAATTGATGACTTCAGATAGGTGACATATAAATTTGCTGAGAAGATAGGTGCAAGAGCAGATTTATTAACAAAAAAGTGGAAAAAATGGCTGGCTACGATTTCTATTATCAATTTAGAAAAAGATATTGAATAGGGTAGTGAGCTTTAACAAACCTGAAGTGGATAGGTTTTTTGCAAACTTATCAGCTTTATATGAAAAATATAAATCGTGTGCTGCAAATATATATAATGTTGACGAGAGTGGTGTTCACACAGTTCATAAACCCTCTAAAATATTGGCCAAAAAAGGAGTGAAACAAATTGATAAAATAACCAGTGGAAAAAGAGGATCTCTAGTAACAACAATATGTTGCATAAGTGCAGCTAGCAGTTATGTTCCCCCATTCTTAGTTTTTCCTAACGCCACATACATCCCACAAGATATAGCCGCTAGATTTAGTTTTCTTTGGACTACTAAAAACAGCTTTCAATAATCAATGTGGTTATTGGATGAAAAGCAATTGCGGACAACGAATTACAGTGTATGAAATTGCAGAGCTGTTTGGTCAAGCATATCAAAAAGTTGCTACTGTGGATAAAGGGGTTAAAGGTTTTAAAAGCGCTGGAATTTATCCTTTTCAACCCACTGTTTTCAATGAAGAAGATTTCGCGCCAGCAAATACATTTGGTTATTGTACCTACATAACTTTTTCTTGTAGGTAAATTGGGGAAATTTTATTTCTTATTTTATAAATTAGTAAACATTATTTTCAAGATCTTTTTTTGAAGAACTCCCAATTTCCTGAGTGGTGTTGAAAGACACCTTTACGAGTAACCAGCCTTCCTCCTGAACAGAGGATATCGCAGATGGTGACCAATCCCTTCACCATACTCGTGAGAATTATAACAACAAAAAAAACAAAAACAAGGGAGACAACGGAAAACCCAGAAAATCAAACTTCGACCCAATAACCCAAACTAGCACCACCGTTAGAGACAAGCTGAAATTCCAGAGGCTCAGAAGATGGAGAATCAACCAAGATAATGGTTGGAATAGAGAAAATACCCATAATCAGCTTCATCGCAGCAGGACAGTTGCAGCAGCACACAATACTAGGGTTCTAATCCCGGACCCTCAAAAAGACTGGGTACTCACAAACCTGTTTCAAAATTGGTAGAAGTAAAAAACCGACAGAGAGAAACGGATCGTCCTCCAAGCTCAGAAAAAAGCCACCAGTCTTGCCAGACGAAAACTGTCTGAAGTAATGCCCAATACTTCAACTGATATACGAAATTTGTATTGTATAGTCGGCACGGAGATCCGTCAGAATGCGTAAACAGAGTGAGTCATGAATTTCCAGGTAGTCCGAGAATATGAGTAAATGTACCGAAGCAATTCTACGATGTTGCCATTTTACATAGAAATGCTCCAATGTTTTGAAGTACATTTTCTGACCAATGTCCGTGCCACCCCATTTTTTTGGTATTAAGCCACCATTTTGGCTATTTTTATTACGTCTATTGTTGCATGTCGACATTCTATTGTTTTAAAAATAAATAAATAGTTGTTATAACACTGGTATAATAAATATGTGTGACATATTTTTATTTTATCACGCAGTTCTCCGTAATATAACTCTCGTCGAAATAGTTTACAGTAAAAAGAAAACGGTCCTACAATTACTGTGCGAAAACCATACCATAATAAAAGAATAATTGCGACCCAGTCATGGAACGTAAATATACGTGTGGATAAGTACCGAACACGTGACAACTTTTAACCGAAAAATCTAACAAAAGTCAACCTTTCGTAAAAATTACAAGATTCTACAATAATTTGGATAGGTTTATTTCAATTTCTTGCCAAATATTGTCATTGTCTTTTTTGTAATTCTACACGTAAAAATAATTGCTCAATTGGGCAGTTTAACAAAATAACAATTTCGTATGAAAAACTGTGTAAACGTTTCTCTTACCAAGAAACGATTATTAATTAGTTAATTAAGATGTAATTAAATTGTTCTATAGCCCCCTTTTTTAATTACAAATCACGATAAGTCGAGAAAGATCGTTGATTGACGTATTTTGTCTTTCACTGTAAATAATATACAGGGCATCTTGTAAGTATGGGTCAAACACTCATACGTACATAGCATGAGTAAAAATAACATTAAAAGTTTCAGAGATATTAACCCTCTGAGAGTATTATTGAGTGGAAAAATCAATAATTTATAAGTAATAAAATAAGTTGTGGTGGATAATGCATGGCTGAAATTTTAGAATTAAAGAACGAAGTCGGAATAATAGTAATCTTGTAGAACAACATCAAATTATTTTAGCGAGACGTTGGGGAAAACACTGTGCCAGTACGAAGGTCGTAAGTACTATTTCAAAGATTTGACCGGATACTAATACTCCAAAGATGAAACCGACAAAAATTTGGGGTTATAGGGACATAAAGACATAAATATTGTTATTCTCTTTAATTAGTTCGTAGTAAAATTTTATAAAATACTCTCATACTCAAAAAAACTGAAGAATAAATTTCTTTGTAAGAATAACTGGCCTAGTATAACAATTATCAATAATCTGACGCACATACGAAATCTACTAAAAAAAACGAATAGGAACTTGTTAAAAAAAAAGACGACTGAATTTCTAGTATTATTATTTATTAATTCCATCTCTGGTGAATTGGCTCAAATTTATTAGTAAGCAAATAGAATTTACAAAAAATTCAGTCCAGTCCTTTTCAACAACTTCCTATACGATTGTCGATAATTGTTATTCTAGAGGTCAGTTATTCTTACAATAATTTATTAAGGAATAAATGAAATGGTGTCAGACACTTTTTTAACAAGTTCCTGTAGGATTTTTTCCGTAGATTTCGAATATGAGCTCAGATTTTTGATAATTATTATACAGGGTGAGTTATGCTTACAAGAACTTAACATTGAAGAAAAAGAATATTCCGGTCCTGATATTGGATTCGTTCAAAGGGCTTCTCGTTAAGGTCTTTTAGTTTAATTCATGTACTAAATTTAAACCAAATCGGCTAATCGTTGAATTTAAAATGGCGAATTGAATTTTTTGTCTAAATTCACAAATCACTCTGTATGTCACTAACGAAGCGGTTTTGGACATTTGTATATGGCGTTTTGCAATCATATTGGCAGTCCCTATAATATAATAACTCCATAAGTTTTGTCGGTTTCATCTCTGGACACCAGTTCAAAGCAAACTTTTATGTGTGGCAGTGTGGTTGGTTAGAGTTTAATTTTTTTACGGAGAATAAATTTCGTCATAGCTGACGTCATACTTCGAGCAACACGTCACAATCTGGTGTGTGGCACAGTGCTCTTGATGCTGTATTAACAAGCCTACAAACTCAATTTGGTTTATGCACATTGTTAATGTGTTCTCCGCAAAATAATGAAGGTCTAACATATTCTGGTTTTGTTGAGGATGGTTTGTTGACATTTACTTTAAAGAATAAGGACTATTTTCGTGCAGAAATGAATGCCAAGGGGTTCGAAGACTGGTTTTAATCAGTAGTAAAAAAAATTCATCAAGAATCAGTAATAGTTATGGATAACGTCAGTTCCCATAGTCCTCTTCAAGAAAAAATACCAATGGGTAGCTGTAAAAAGGTGATTTAATTGAATGGCTACCGGTAAACAGGCCGGATGGGATCGGATATCTCGTGGAACTGATAGGGGTTGGTGGCACATTTACACACTTGTTAGTCGGTAGATCACCTGCATGACAAAGGCATAGTCCTGGGTTTAAGGTGATTGAGGACCGTGGTTCGGAGCCCACGATAAGCTGTAGGTCCCGTCCAGTTTAGGCCATTAGGTCAGAAAAGAGACGTTAAAATTAACAAACAATTGAATGGCTACAAAATAAAGATATGCAAGTGAATCACAACCAGCTTAATAGGTCAATTGTATGAAATTACCAAACAAAATATTAAAAATATGTAGTGGACGAAGTCGCAAAACAAAAATTCGTAACTGTTCTACGGTATTATTGTTAAACCCCATCAAATAGATTTGAGCACATACAATTTAGATTCAGTAAAGAAGTTACTCTTAGAGGTGATAAAACTTAAAACTTATCAAAGACTGTCATATTTATTTAAACTGGTAAATAAGAAATTGTATAATTTTATCTATTAGCCCAGTTGTCAGACACTTTGACCTCTCATAAAATGTGATATCGCTTAGGTACTTTTTTGCGTGTAGAAAACAATAAAATATCTTTGCTGCTCTAAAGTGTACGCTAATTTTTGGTTTTTTCATTATATCTCGAAAAATAAAAAAAAAATCGAAAAACTAGTAGCACCACGTGAAATATCGGAAAATTTTACTTAAAATTTGTATTACTATAAAAATTATTATAAATAAGAAAGCGAATTCCAAAAATTTACGCGCGCCAGGCCGTTGAATACAAATATTCGAGCAAGGCGTTCGGGAAAAAATTGAAGTATTTTTGCCTAAAATATACGCAAAGAAAAAAAAACAGTATTTTAAAAAGGAGGCTTTCTTAGGAAGCCGTTAGTTTTTAATTTCTCTTTGTTTTCTCATAGAAAATTTGACCGGAATATACAAATTCTAAAATTCTCTGAAGATATTATATTAATAGAGGCACACCAAAAAATGTCTGTTTATTAAAACTTATGTTTTACAATAATCACCAAATTGTCGATTTTTGTCTTCGAAATTATGAATTTAGCATACAGTTTTAGAGCAGCAAATTTTTTTTAATTGTTTTCTACTCCCAAAAAAATACCTAAGAACCTAGTTTTAGCCATATCACATTTTATGAGAGCGTTTGGTCTAATGTGGCTCTGGCAACTGGGCTAATATAGAAATGTGCTAAAATGAAACAGGAAAACGAACCATAATTATAAAATGTTAAAGTTAAATCAATAAAAACTTTAATACTAATTCAAGTGTACCTATCAATTTCTAATTTTATAACAATTTTGTATTGTATTTGATTCATTTAAAAGTATTAAACCAACTTGTTTAACTCAATTTTGTTATTTGTTTTGTAATATAGGTTTAATTGATTTTTTTATGAAGGAAACCGTATAGCAACAAAAAATAATTGAACAATGAATGTACCTAACGCAAAATGCCGAAAATTCATTGTAAAATCGGGAATTACATAAGCTTGCAAAATCAAAATCTACTCACCCAGATTCACAACCGTACGTTTATTGTCTTGAAGGAAACGTAAAAATTGCACTCGTTTTAAATAAATAATCTCGAATTTGAAAGGTTGTTGTTTTTTACTTTGTCAGGAAATTCAAAAAGCTGCTGTATGAAGTTTATTTCAATATACTATCAAATTTGTTTTTATGAAATGATTATGTACTCTTATGCCTAAACATAAAGTACTGTTAATTGTAACATTCACGTCAAAAATATTCCAGGGCCTACTATAAAAAATTATTTATAAGTAATTGTTAACTGCTGATTTTGCAAGAGTATGCTTAAACATTGATTGATCAGTTAATTCTCAATCGATTTTAAAAACCTTATACCGGCAGAGAGTTGAAAGAAGTGTCTTCTGAAAATATACAGAGTGTTGCATTTAAAAAAGCAACCAAACAAAAATTTTAAAAAACGCCATTTTGTTTTTGGTTAAACGGAAGCCAGAAAAAAACTTTTATGAGTCTAAACAAAACTTGTATCATTGTGAAGTATTTCAGTGAAAACCGCATGTATCTGTCTGTATTCGTTTAAAAGTTGTAAGCTCTTGAAATAACGGAAAATATAAATGTAGAAAATAAATAAATAAAAAATATAAATATAATGGGATACCCGGTATATAAAAAGTGGTTTTAATATCCGTATTGCTACAGAAATTAATTATTATGTTTGATTGTTGTATTAATTCTTATCCTATCATCATAGTTTTTAGCTTATATTTTAGTAAATTAGACATTTTTTAATGTAATTTTTATTTTATAACAAAAATAAATAAATAAGACTTAGAAAAATAGTTTGTATATGAATTTTATACGTTTTAAGAATCATTGCAGTATAAATAACCACTTACATCATTTAATTATATTTATATGTACATTACAATGAAAATATTATACAAGAAGTGAACATATTGGACTTTGAAAAATAAGAAAATTATCTAATTATTGAAATTATTAATCCGAGAATGTTTGGAATATGTTGTGATGATCGAATCACCAAAATCCTTAAATTATTCATACATAATTAGTTCTGGCCTTACACTGAGGCTAACTTTTATCTTGAATTTTCTATTGAATTGAGATATGAAACACATTTATTTCCATTATGAAAAAAAGTACCAAATCTTAAATGAAACATTGATGTTATACAGAGCGACTCATAAAGAACGGTAAATATTTTTACCGTAGAGAAAAATATCCAAATAGAGAACAACCAGAATTTAGGAGCATAGAAATATTTATTTTTTAAATATTTACTCATCAAAAATTTTGTCAAATATTAAATACAATGTGTAATCTTTTTTACGACCTTTTAAATGAATTATAAATTGTAACACCTCTTTCATCTTGCAGTGGCCTGAAGATGTCAAAATAAATCGACGAAACATTGGCTTTCAAGAAATATTGTTTTCTTTTTTATTTTTTTAAAGAATCAAAGCAAAAAAGTGATTTAATAGTTGCACATTTTTTAAAGGAAATATTTTTTTTTATCTATACTAACCCATTAGTGAGTTGTACTGATTAATTGTGTATAAAGGAGAAAACCCGCGTCATCTTCCGTTTTCTTGTTTATAGCGAAAAAAAAATTATCACGCTTTTGGGGGTGGTTTTTGGCTATTTGGGGGTTAGAGTCGGCTTGGGGAGAAGATCCAAAATCATGGAAGATGACTAAGGTTTCCTCGTTTATAGAGAAAAACAATTTTTTCATTCTTTCGGGGGTGATTCGAATCCTTTTTTTTTAGCAAAAAGGATTCGGACATTGGATCCGTGATTATTATTTTTATATTTATTATTATTTATATTTATTTTTTTAACCTTATTTTTACTTAATATCGAAAAAGCAGTCTAATTTTCAATCGAAAATGCTCACGTCAAAATATCTTTTTTGTTCGTTGAAATCTCTACTTTTTGATGGTGTAAAAAAATATAAATGTTCTCAAAAAATGCAAATAAGAAACGAAGAAAACTCCGAATTTCTTTTTTTTTTAAACATCGTGTACAATTTTGAGCTATTTATTTAAATTTATACTTTAATTACTCTTTTGTTTATCAATGTAACACGGAATCTTACGTTTTTGTCATATTCTCTTCCTTTTCCAATGAGTGTCATTCTATTATTATTTTATTTGGTTTCAAAAATTATCTGCACTGGTCTATTATGAAAAAGAGTGATTAAGTGAGACAGAAGACAGTAGAGGGAGATCTTCAAAAATGTTGACAGAGTTGACAGATTCACGTCTAGTTGTTCAGTTTCAGTTACATTCGAAAAACACAAAATTAATTTGCTTTGTTTTTTTGTGAAAAAATTAGTAAAAAAGTTGTAGAGCGTTATATATCTGCATAGTAGTTTATAGAACTCAGTGTGTTATCGTTGTGTTATCTATCACTAAATGGCCTTCAGTCTCGGTTTATTTTATTGTTAAGAAAGTGAGGCGATTGAACGAGAGCGTAGGCAGCGTTTGGAGGCAAACAGTATGCGAATAATCACAAGGTCAGTCATTGGAAGTGTGTGGAACAAATCTTGAATTGCCGTGCTCGAGAGTTGGCAAACCATCGGTGTTACTTGTTTTCTGTCCGGAAGGAACGCCAAAAAATATTACAAAACATTGATGCAATAAATTATGGTCGAAATTATTTAATTTGTAAAGGAAAGATTTGATCTCATTTTCGTCATAAATGCGCCCTCACTTGAGCCTGCGCAAATATTAAAAAAATCCGTTTTTACGGATAACTGGAAATTCAATTTTCTCCATTATTCGAGAATACGGTTACAAGAAAAACCTTTCGTGCAGTTATCCAGCACCGAATTCTTCGATGGGCAATATTGCACCATCAGGAGCGTTTTCCGTTGAAGATACACCTATAGGTGTTTACCAGAGTGTGACTCCAGCTCTCAAAATAATTCTTTTTACTTAGAAACTTTCAGTCTCGTACTCTCTCTTATTTGTTATTGTTGTTTCAACCATTGTTTATACAGTGCGTGCTGTTAATTCGGTTGTCCCGGTGATTTTGAGTTTTTTTGTAACATCGCAAGTGAAAACAGGAAGGAAATCTATAAAAGTAAAAGTGTTCTTTTGAAGAGAAAATTATCTGTAAATGATTTAAAATCAATTTTTGAGAAATGTAAGGGTAAGTCTAAAAAAAAGTAAAAGGATATAAAAATATGGTATTTCGAAATTTTGAATTACGGTAGTTTTTTTTGTAAAACATAAGAAACATAAAAAAGAAAGTTTGAAAAAAAATATTGGGAGAAGTATAAGAAAAACAAATAAAGATCGAGTGGGATTAGGGATGGTTAGGACATGTACCTAGATTGTCAGAAGATAGTCCAACAAATCAAGTGCTACTGAGAACCAAATAAAAAGTGGTGGAAAAGGATCTACAATAAATGGCAATTAGAGATTGGAAAAGATTAAGCAAAGAAAGGAAGAAATAAAGAAAAATATGGAGCTCTAGATTCAATAATTTAGACCGTTTCCTCAGATATCTTCACGGAATTAAAAGAGTGAAAGTCGGTTTCTTTAAGAAACTTCGTTTATTTCATAAAAATACACTTAAACATATGGTGAGCCTTAAAACAGGTTTGTAAAATTGGAACTCAGATAGTTAACCCCAAATTGAAAATGTTTCTTCTTAATCACTATAAATAACACAGCCACACAAAACAAGTGGTCTGAACTTAATGTCAGTAGGCTACCCTTACGGATTTTGGGTCGCTGAATCCGAATCAGAATTTACTCTACGCCCTACGATTTTTCCCTATCGTAGGATAAAAGTGTGAAATTTTGGAAATTTGAGGCTTCGTGAGAGCAATATTTATCCACGAAAATATTTATAAAACAATGTGTTTGATACGAATTTTGAGCCGCTATGTCCGAACCCGAAGGTAGAAGATCTCTACAGTATCTCAAAATTTCTCTAGCCTATGGAAAAAAATGTATAACAGCAAATCGTTAGGATTCATGGGGTTATATTTTTTGCACGAGTAAGCTGATATCTTTCAGTATCTTAAGTTTCTGACTTCATAATTTCCATTGGCGGATCCATAGGGGGCAGTGGGGGCTGCAGACCCACCCCCCTTTAGGTCGAGTTTTTTTTTATTTAAAGAAAGATTACAAGAAGCCGAGAGGTCCTTTTCAACCCTTCGAATGTTGAAGGACAACCATGAGAGAGGATAAACTTGTTATGGTCCATCCGCTGAGCAGGGGATATTCCATATATCCCCAGGTAAAAGCAGCCCCCACTTGAAAATGGGCTGGATCCACCCATGATAGTACCTCAGAATTCTCCTAGCCTAGGTGAAAAAATGAGCAAAACTTGAAGTTTAACGAAGGTTTAACGTTTTTAGTGTTGCTGAGTTTATATCTGATATTAGTAGTTTTCGCCGGTACTTCAGAATTTCCCTAGCCTAGGGCAAAAAGTGTACAACTGTGCAAAACTTGAGGTAATGGAGGTTTTTTCACGGCAAAGCTGGTACCTTTCTGTTTTTTGAATGGCTAATTTCAAATCTGACATAAGAATTTTTCTACGGTGTTTCAGTTTCTCTAGCGTAAATGTTACGCTCCATTAGACCTCACGTTCTGCTCAGTTGTACAGTTCCTCTAGGCTAGGGGAAACCTGAGGTACCGGCGAAAACTTCTAATATCAGATATACACTTAACAAAAATAATCATGAAACCTTAAGTTCTACTCAGTTTACCACTTTTTCCCCTAGTCTAGGGGAGTTCTGAGTCTGAGATACTGCAGAAAAAATCTAATATCTTATATAAATCTAAAAACGGAAAGATGTCAATTTTCGGTACAAAAAATAAGCCTTCGTTAAACCTCGAGTTTTGCTCACTTTCCTTCTGATATACTGAGGTACTATAGAAAAATTCTCATGTTAGAGGTGAAGTCAGAAACTTAATATACTGAAAGTTATACACTTATACATTTTTCCCCTAGGCTAGGAAAATTTAGCGGCTCAAAAATCGTATCAAACATATTGTTTTATTAACTTCTCCGTGGATAAATATTGCTCTCATGGAGCCTCAAATTTCCGAGATTTCACACTTTTACCCTACGCTAGGGAAAAATTGTAGAGTGTCCATTCACATATAAACTTTTTTTTGTGAATCTGTGTAATTCTCATATTTGTCATTTGTAAATAACTTAAAAACGTAAAAATACATATGTGATTTTCGATTAGCTCTTTGGTGCCTTTTTGGATCATTCTGTTAATTACCTTGAAAACTATTCTAACCTTTAAGCATGATGACGCAGCGGGTTTGAGTCTATACTTCATATCCAATTGTTACCAGTAATTGAATCCTGTCCTGATGAACTTTTTTTAATGCTTCATTTTTCTATTATTCCTACATTAATCACACTTTAAAATGTTTGTTCTATTTTTCGCAATAAAATAGTATAAAAAACCAAATTCCTAGTATGAAAATTAAATTTTTTCTCGAATAGAAATATATAGATATTTTTCAATTAAAAAAAAAACACGTACGCCGTAAAAATAGTAGTTTTCCTAATCAGTGCGCAGTTATGTTTTTCCGCATGGCGAAAGCTGTTAGACGAACGACGCTAAGCGGAGTTCGTAAAAGCTTTCGCCATGCGGGAAAACTACTTTTCGCACGTGTTAGTAACTATATTTTTTCTACGAGTGAAATAACTAGGCCATCTCCTGGAAGTCCTCCTTCAGTGTCCATTTTTAAAACAGTTTTTTTTAATGCGACTGAAAATATCACTGACACTGAACTGACATGAAAGCGTTGTCTATTTTGGTTGCCAAGTCAACAAAACCACATTTGACATAAAAATATTGTAACACGTCAAAGTTGATGTAAACTATACCTAAATCTGCATTATTTTATTTTGTTTAAATATAAAAAATCAAGTATATTTGCAATTCTTACATAAGTACATTACTAAAAAAATTATAAAATATAAGAAAAAATGCGTCTGCAATATGGTAACTTTGCTTTAAAATAAGCATGCGGGAAAGTGCTGCAAGTATGCGGGATAGTGCTACTTTGCGCAGGCAAATCATTACGCAAAGTAGCTACACTTTGCGTACACTCGTAGAAAAAACCTATTTTAGAGACGTATTTATTTTTTAATTCATTTTCTAATATGTTCACGACTTTTCGACGCTATTTTCCACCTTTCCCCACATTTTTTTTATGGTTTATATGAATCTTTCACTTCGTACGATTTTTAATGTGACATTTTAATTTTTCTTGTAAAAAACATCGTTATTCTGATATTTAGATTTTTGAACTTCTATTGTTTCCGCCGCCACAAAAACGTCCCGGCACGTTTACGCCCTTTTCCACTAATATTTTGTTTTTCTATGGCAAATTTATCTATTTCCAATCCATTTTTCATCCAAAATTATAGATTTCGGTGTATTTTCTAATTTATTATGATTTCTTTGTTTGGACTTTCATTTTTCTTTAAAAAAGAATTGTCTGAAAATCAGTTATTTACACTAGTCGCCAACTGTAAAAAATCATAATTTTATTCCCAATCAGTCAATAATATGTCATTTTCATAGCTTGCTAGAGGTTCGAAAGTGCGCATTTTCTAACTCTAAATTGTAGCAACTTAATTTTTATATTTTTATCTTTTCTGCAGTTTATTTTAGTTCTGATGAAGTGCTACTCGTCAATTTGATTTTAGACTAAATTTGATGACAGATAAAAATTGTAATAAAAACTACTATATTAAAATATTTTGTACATTATTAAATTTTAATTAATTTTAGATTATGCAATTCTGATTGTGAATGTAAAATGTCACTCAAGTCTCGCGCTCCACTGTAATGACATATTTTCCACCTCGGTTTGTAATATTATCGAAAATTCGAAATTTTATGATTCGAGTTGCCAGAGAGGTTGACCAAAAACTCGCATAAAATATGATTTCGATGAAACTTGGCAATTAAGTACTAGAAAGGGTGTAGAAAACGATAAAACAATCTTTGCTGCTCTAAAGTGTATGCTAACTTTACAATTTCGAAAATAAAATCGAAAATGTGGTTTTTTCATTATATCTCGAAAAAAAAATTCGAAAAACTAATAGCACCACGTGAAAGAGCGAAAAATTTTACTAAAAATTATATTATAAGTTATTTATAAAAAAAAATTGTATTACTATAAAAAAATATTAAAAATAAGAAAGCAAATTCGAAAAATCTACGCGCGTCGAACCGTTGAATACAAATATTCAGGTGAAGCGTTCGGAAAAACTAAAGTATCTTTGCCTAAAATGTAGGCAAAGGAAAAAAGAAAGCATTTTAAAAAGAAAACTCCACAACTTTCTCAGGAAGCCATTAGTTTTTAATTTTTTTTTGTTTTCTCACAGAAAATTTAACCGGAAGTTATAATTTCTAAAATTTTCACTGATATTTATAAAACTGAAGATATCTATTAATAGAGGCATAACAAAAATACATCCTTGGACATTTATCATCATTATACTTTTACTTTTGATTTAAATATAATTAAAATGATGAACATTATCTCTGTTTAATAAAACTTATGTTTTAAAATGATCATTTTTTTTACATTAAATCAATTTTTAAATTATTTTTAACTTTATTAAAAAAAAAATTATTTCTGATTTATATAAACACTAATTTGAAAATAAAAATTGCGTCGAATGAATGTTGTAAAAAAACTGATAATTTTAAAACATAAATTTTATTACAGAGATCATTTTAATTATATTTAAATCAAAAGTAAAAGTCTAATGATGATAAGTGTACAAGGATTTTTTTGTTATGCCTCTATTAACATATATCTTCAGTTTTATAAAAATCAGTGAGAATTTTAGAAATTATAACTTTCGGTCAAATCTATGAGAAAACAAAAAAATAAATAAAAACTAATGACTTCCTGAGAAAGCTTAGTCTTCTCTTTAAAATGCTTTCTTTTTTTTCTTTTAAGCAAAGATACTTTAGTTTTTCCGAACGTCTCGCCTGAATATTTGTATTCAACGGCTCGGCGCACGTATAGTTTTCGAATTTGCTTTCTTATTTTTAATAATTTTTTTATAGTAATAAATTTTTTTTTTAAATAACAATATAATTTTTAGTAAAATTTTCCGCTCTTTCACGTGGTGCTATTAGTTTTTCGAATTTTTTTTTTCGAGATATAATGGGAAACCAAATTTTCGAAATTGTGAAGTTAGCATAAACTTTAGAGCAGCAAATACTTTTTTATCGTTTTCTATACCCTTTCAAGTACTTAAGTGCCAAGTTTCATCGGTATCACATTTTGTGCGAGGTCAAACTCTCTGACAACTGGCTATTCATTCTCCACAACTTTTTATTCCGACGTTTGTCACATCCTTTTGTTTGTTAATTTAAAAAAATTTAATTTAAAAACCAGAAATATTTAAGAACAAGGGAGAATTTCTTTTGGTTTTTTGCTGACTGGGTATCATGGTCGATGTTATGAATTCTTTTTCCGCAACATTATTACCACCAGTTTCCATGATGTTTTTTGCTGTATATGAACGACATTTCCATGTCCTATTGCTCATAAACTCCGCTACGTAGCGGTCCGCCACAGTGGATGACTCTCCGCTGTACATGCAAAACATCTACGCCTAATACATTCGTTAATAATGTAGACGACATTCCTTAAAACGATTGTTCCATGTATTAATTTGCGTCTAGAAGTTTTAAAAACTTAGATATTTCGTAAGGTGTTTTGGAGATTGAAGATAGAAGAAGCGTCAGCCGCAACAGGCGCTTTCGATCAAAAATCTACTTATGAATCTATGTAAAGTTTATTGTTTTTTTCTTTTGAAGTAACCGATTTTATTTCATCTTATTTTAGGAAAACCCGTATTAGAACCTAAATGAAAAAATGTCCAAAAACTCTTTCTACGCCAATTCAACACTGTTGAAGTCTTCTACAAGTAAAATTCGATATAGGATGAGAATACAAGAATGTGGTTCACGTCTAAATTAAAATTAGTTTTTCTAACTATTACAATAACAGTTTTACAAAAAACAGCCGCTGAAAGAGTATGTCCACCACAAGAAGCCATATTGCCTTGCAGATGCCTCGTCAGGGGCAAAGAGTACCAAATATGGTGAGTATTTTGAAATTAAAATGTCTGAAATCAAAATTGTGTGCGAATCCAGAATAATTAAATTTTTTTTATTGAGCTACAGGGTGATATATGTATTTTCGGTTCGCCTACCCTTAAAACTGCGGGAACTTGCGGGAAGAATCTTGCGAAACATTTGCAATGTTCGGACATTCGATTTCACCTGGTTTGGCATAATGAAAATATACTCCCGATGCTTCTTCGCTAACCTGTTGTCTCTTTTTCCAACTTCTTTTGACAATTTATAATACACGCTAGGTCCTCCCAGTTCAAAAATATTGAATTGCAAAGTTGTCATAGTTTAAGTAATCGTTTATAAACCTTTTTAATGGATAATTAATAATATTTAAAAATACTTTTAAATGAATTCTTTTTCCCATTTCTAGGTGCTCCCACACCAATCTATCCAGTGTTTTGGAAGGTCTAAAATCAATTGGCAAATACATAACCATCCCAATTGATGAATTAATCTTAGAAAACAATTATTTACCATCTCTACCAGGGCGAGCTTTCGCTCCTTTAAAAATTCTACGTCTAATGCTGAGGCATAACACTCTAGAAAGAGTGTCTACAGATTGGCTAGCTGGGCTAGAAACGAGCCTAATGGAGCTATTTATAGTAGAACCGAAGCTAAATAGTTTCCCACAACTGTCTATAGAACCATTAAAAAGTTTAAAAGCTGTAACTTTAAGATCAAAATTGCTTAAGAGGTTACCAATGTTCTCAAGCTTGCCACTTTTAAGATACGTCCAAATAGAATCCTCGTCACTGATTGAGATAGCTCCGTCTAATTTCAAAAACAATCCTTCATTAGAAAAATTCCATATACAATTCAGCCCAAGGCTCAATAGACTCGAGGCTAATCTATTTGATGACTTACCTAAATTAGACCTCATAAATATAACGTATTGTGGTCTAAATTGGGTACATCCTAGGGCATTCAGTAGGCTACCAAGCTTAAAAGAACTCTCTTTAATTGGCAACAAAATTACCGATCCTGGTATGATTGGAAGAGCTAGTAGGGAATTACCTGAGCTGGAAATTCTAAAACTCGATTATAATTATATCGGAACTTTAGAGGAGGCTACTTTCGTAGATATGCCTGCCGTAAAAAACATATATTTATCAAATAATGTTATTGGCGAGATAAAAAAAGGTGCATTTCACAGGTTAACTTCCTTAAAAACCATAGATTTAAGCAAAAATATGTTAAGGAGAATCCAAAGACAAAGTTTTCTACAACCTATCTCATTGGAAGAGCTCAATCTTAAAAACAACGATATTACTGATGTAATCCAATTTAGATCTGTACTAGAAGATTTACCAAATCTTATCTATTTAGACGTCAGCTATAATAAACTGGACGGTATACCATTTGGATCAATTATAGGGCATTCTACTTTGGAACATTTAAACTTAGGCTACAATAGATTACGACATGTAGATAAAGAAGCTTTTATACTAATGCCTGCTTTGAGAGAACTTACTTTAACAAATAATTCTATTATTGAAAGCTTGAGAGTACCTTTCTGGAATCTACCAGCTTTGAAGGGTTTGGATATGTCTAAGAATTATCTTAGAAGACTAGACCACGGCTTTTTAGATAACATCGGAATGCTAAGACGAGCTGATATGAGTCAAAATCATTTAAGCTTCATAGACCCAGAAGCATTTTTAGCCACATCACTTCTAGAACATATAAACATATCTTCTAATGGTCTGAAAATGTTGCATCCTGCTACGTTTAGACACTTAACGCAGCTATACGAACTAGATGTTAGTAGGAACCATTTGAAATCGCTGGTACCTGGTTTACCGGGAAATATAGAACATTTGTATTTACGTCAAAATGAGATTTCAAAAATTTCAACTGATGATTTACGTTTACCCTCGCTTAGGTTACTAGATTTGAGCGAAAATAGAATTCAGAGCCTAGATGAAAGACAATTTAGGTCTCTTGGAAGACTGAAGCGATTGTATTTGAGTAAGTATAACATTTGAAAAGTTTTTAGGATATGAATTGCAACCAAATTATATTTTATTATTAGCCCAGTTTCCATAGCCACATTTAGATCAAAACCTCTTATAAAATGTCATATCGCTAAAACTAGGCTCTTAGATACTTTAAAGAGTGTAGAAAATTATAAATCACCACATGAAAGAGCAAAAAAGTTTACTAAAAATTATATTACTAGTTATTTAAAACCCAAGACAAGCCAAGCTGCTGAATACAAATATTCAAGAGAGGAGTTCGGAAAAAAACTAAAGTATCTTTGCCTAAAATGTACACAAAGCAAAAAAAGAAAACGTTTTACAGAGGAGACTCTAAGCTTTCTCAGGAAGCTATTAGCAACGCTTTTACTTATACTTTTTATTTATTTAACATTTATGTTTCAAGTAAATTATACATATTTTACTTTAGTAGGACTCTAATTCATTAACTTTATTCTTTTTAGTTTTTAATTTTTTTTTTGTTTTCTCATAGAAAATTCGACCGGAAGTTATAATTTCTAAAATTCCCACTGATTTTTATAAAAGAGAAGATATCTATTAATAGAGGCATAACAAAAACAAATCCTTGTACATTTATCATAACTATACTTTAACTTTTGATGTAAAAATAATTGAAATGATGAACATTGTTTAATAACTTATAACGAAGGTGGAATTTTTTGAACCATAGAAATTCCAAAAAAGGACCATGGGCGTAACAAAATGCCCCACCAGGTATTGAATTACGAAAGTCCAGACGTGGTTTGGTGCCCGACCAAGTCGGCGCTTTAAACCAAAAACTTCCATTTTGTTATTAAACTATAACTTTATAGTTTTCTATAGTTTTACAAGCTTTGATTTTGTTATGAAAGTGAAGATGGCATTGGGCTCTACTCGTTCGTGATATACGTGCTCTAACACAAACACTTTTATCAAGAACGAGGCGAGTCGAATTCATTTTCAGACATCCTTTAGGAATATGATGTCGATCTCGCCTGCTTCTTACTGAGTTTTTGGTTTAAAGCCCCGACTTGGTCAGGCACCAACCCACGTCTGGACTTTCGTAATTCAATACCTGGTGGGGCATATATCCCAAGGAGTAGTTGTTGAAGTCCAGACGCTGGTGCAGTGTAGGACATTTTTAATGTCCTTGTTCTTGGGAACAAGTGTGATTTTATTTCACATCCTTAGGTAATAACTCATGTTTTAAAATTGTACAGCATAAATTATTTTTTTTAAATAAAGTTCAAAATATACTTTATAATGTGTAATAATTCAGAAATTGAATTATATAAATAAATAAACACTATTTTGAAAATAAAATTGGCGTCGAATGAATGCTGTAAAAAAATGATAATTTATTAAACAGAGACAATGTTCATCATTTTAATTGTTTTTACAAGGATTTTTTTTGTTATGCCTCTATTAATAATATTAGATAATATATTGTTTTGGTACTATTTAAATGTCTCTTAAAAAAATTCTTATTCCTGTTATATTTTGATTTAAATAAATTAAATACTGTTGAGCGCCAAATTTAAACTATATTCAAAAATTTAATTTTAATTAATTTAGTTTTACTCAATTCTCAGAGTTGAGGCGAGTTCATATTAAAAATTGTGATCATTTGTTTTTTTTTTAATTTTTATTGAAATTTTTTTTAAACAATGAAATAAATATTGAAAAAAAAATAAATGATCACAATTTTTATATCAACTCGCCTCAACCCTGAGAATTGAGTAAAACTAAATTAATTAAAATTAAATTTTTTAATATAATTTAAATTTGGCGCTCAACAGTATTTAATCCATTTAAATCAAAATATAACAGGAATAACAATTTTTTTTAAAGAGACATTTAAATAGTATCAAAACAATTGGCGCCCAACGTGGCTAAAATTGAGTTAACCCAAAAGAGAGAAGAAGAGAATGATGGAATAATGATGGTCTTAATGGAATGAAGAAGACAACAAGGACAACTTAAGGAAAATGATGAAAAGTATGGAAGAAAATATTCAAGAAAATATGGCTAAGAAAACAGAAAACAAATTTGAAGAAATAAATAAAAGACAGGAGATAATAGAACAGAAGATACAAAGAAACAAAGTCAAAACACACAGAAAATGAAATTAAAAGAATAGAAAGAAGTGTAATAACAAATAATAATAATATAATAATATTGGAGAAAAACATGGAAGAAAAACTAAAAGAAAATATGGAAATAGCTGAAGGAGAAAACCTAAAGACAGGAAGAGAATTAAAGAAAAATATAAAAGAAGTTGAAGAAGAGATAAAGGAAGGATTCAGACTACAGGAAGTGACCAACATAGAAAACAATTCAGTAAGAGTAAGAATAAATAATGTACAAAAAGACATGAGGCAAGAGTTAGCAAGCAGAAGTGAGGAACCAAGAGCAGGTATAATATGTAACAGTGAACCATCAATGAAATTTGAAGGAGATGTGAACAAATTTCACCCAAAGATATTTACAAAAATCATAACACATAAAATTAAAACAAATTACCACAAATGGAAAATAAAATTAAAGAATCAAAATAATTTTCGGAATAATTCTAGTAATAGTTACATAAGTAAAAAATTTGATTCTACTAGCATAAATTTGATGTTAATAAAAATAATAGCAACTATAATAATGACATATTAAATAAAATAATTATAAAGTAATAATAAATTTGGTATTCATTAATTATTTAACCAAATAATTAAATGAATACAAATTTGGGGGAAATTGTTATGGGTTAAAAAAAATGAGACAAAATTATGGAGAGTGTATGTTAAATGAATTAAAAATGAGTGAAAAGGACTTTAAAAAAATGTGATGGTTGTTAGGGGATGTTTGTTTATGTTGATTAGATACTTTTGAGTATTGAAATGTCAGATATGAAAATTATAAAAATAAAGAATATTAATTAAAAAAAAGTTCATATTTTCAATATCATTACAATATATCTTCAGTTTTATAAAAATCAATGAGAATTTTAGAAATTAAAACTTCCGGTCAAGTTCTCTATGAGAAAACAAAAAAAAATAAAAACGAATGGTTTCCTGGTAAACCTTAGAGTCTCCCCTTTAAAATACTTTCTTTTTTTTTTCTTTGTGTACATTTTAGGCAAAAATACTTAACTTTTTTTCCGAACACCTTCCTTGAATATTTGTATTCAACATCTTGGCGGGCGTAGAGTTTTCGAATTCGCTTTCTTATTTATAATAATTTTGTTAGTAATACAAATCTTTTGTTAAATAACTTGTTATATAAATTTTAGTAAAATTTTCTGCTATTTCATTTGGTGCTATTAGTTTTTCGAATTTTTTTTTTCGAGATATAATGAAAAAACCAAATTTTCGATTTTGTTTTCGAAAATGTGAATTTACCATACACTTTAGAGCAGCAAAGATTTTTTATTGTTGTCTACACCCTTTAAAGTACCTACGAGCCTACTTTCAGCGATATCACATTTTATGAGAATTTTTGATCTAAATGAGGCTCTGGCAACTGAGCTATTTCTTAAAAGCAATTTTTATTTAGTCATGTAATTAGACATGAAATTGATCATTAAGAAGTATACTTCATATTTTTAAGAGAGAATTAAATTTCCTAAGAACACGATATACAAATACAAAGCAGCATCTAATTTTGGATTTTTGCATTTCATATATTCATTCTAGAACTAAAACACTTTTGTTTTTAGAATCCAATTTTTTGCGACATTTAGCTGGAGGATCTCTTGACGGATTGTTGCAATTAGAAATTTTGGATTTGAGTGACAATCGCATATCTGAAATCAATCCATTATCCATGAAATCTATAACTGAATTGAAGATTTTAAATATAGCTAATAATCAATTAACATTGATTGGTCCAGCTTTATTAACCAATGCTAAAAATTTAAAGAGATTTAACGCAAGTCAAAACCAGTTGGGTGAAATTTTGCCAAACACTTTTGATGGTATGTTTTTCAAAATTTACTTTTTTTTAATGATTTTATTCAACCTCGAAGGGAATAGTGGGATACGAATTTCTGTACCTTTGCAAGCAGTTTGGAGTTTGGCATCTTCTCCCTACATGCAGTTAGTAGACTACATACTCCAGCCATTTTTTTTATATTCAAATGGGAATTTAAAATAATAGTCCATGGAAGTTAGGAAATAAATCGGAAATTTTTAGGGACAGCAGATATCGGGATGCGGTTTTCTGCATTGTGTTCAGAAAGCTCCCAGGAAAAAAGTCTATATGGTGTGGTTATGCCATTTTTCTAAAAATGCATTCTGGAGTAACAAATGCATTTTGCAATTGAATAATTACTTGGAACATTATAAAAACGACTGGAAAAAATCGCTCTAAAATCGTTACTCGGGGGTTTTCGGGGATTCCGAATTCAATTCTGGCATTAGAATTACCCGGGGGCGCTCGGGGGTGGCTCTGCGGGGAAAGGTAATGGAGAAAGTGAAAAATCACAAATTATGAAAATAATATTTTATATAATAAATAGTACTTTTTATTAATATTGAATTATTGATCATAAAGTTCAATTTTTAACTTAAATACTAAACATCTTCTTCAAACTCTTCTTCTTCTTCCTCGTCACTATCCTCGGCCTCGTTGGAAGTGCCTTTTTGGTTTGAGCAATTTATTACTTAAATAAAGTATTATTTTCATAATTTGTGATTTTTCACTTTCTCCATTACCTTTCCCCGCAGAGCCACCATCGAACGCCCCCGGATAATTCTAATGCCAGAATTGAATTCGGCATCCCCGAAAACCCCCGAGTAATGATTTTCGAGCGATTTTTTGCAGTCGTTCTTATAATGTTGCAAGTAATTATGCAATTACAAAATGCATTTATTGCACCAGAATGCATTTTTCGAAAAATGGCATAACCACACCATATAGACTTTTCACTTGGGAGCTTTCTGAACACAATGCAGAAAACCGCATCTCGATATCTGCTGTACCTAAAAAAATTCTATATTTCGGTCGATTTTGATCTAAATGCCCTGGACTATAACATACGGATTGTAAACCATTATAAAAATATTTAATAACATAATTTTTCAGCCAATATAAACATTGAAGACATAGACCTGTCCAGTAACCTCCTAGTACAATTTCCAGAAACTATTTATGGCCTAGAAAAACTAAAAAAATTAGATTTAAGCAGAAATAGACTCAAAAATGTCAACTCCACCATTCTATCTAGTCTGAACGACTTAAGGGAAATAAAATTGAGCAAAAACTTCATACAATTACTAGAAGCAAACACTTTTAATCATTTGAAATATCTCAAAACAATATTTTTAGACGATAACGATATTATGCTAGTAGAATCTAATTTTATAAAAATGTTACCAGTACTGAAGTTGATAAAATTAGAGAAGAACAAGATTGAACAGCTTCCAAGTCATGCTTTCAACACTTTACTGTCACTTCAGAACGTAGAACTACAACAAAATAATCTAAGATTTATAGACCCTCAAGCTTTTCATCTGGTGCCTCAACTTCTCACTTTAAATTTGAGTCACAATGAAATATTTAAAATAGAAGACATTGGATTGAAAAGTTTGAGATCTCTAGAACTTCTAGACATGAGTTTCAATAAAATAACAAGAATGAATTCGAACTTAGACGATTTGGAATGGCTAGTGGAACTCAGATTGAAGAAAAATTATATTTGTGAGGTAGACGAAGGTGTTTTTGGAAATATGCCTAGGTTAAAGGTTTTGGATTTGAGAAACAATAAATTGGTTAGCTTTCCTGAAGTTGCTGTAGAGAGACTAAGGGAAAATACCGCTCAGTTAGATGTTACAGGTAAGAAAATTTTTGTTATCTATGTTTTTTATTTTTACAATTAATTTTTAGGTAACCCATTAGACTGCTCGTGCGAAATGCTATGGCTCAAATCCTGGCTGAGAGAAGCTTCTCAAATCAGCCCAAGATGCTCGGACGGGACCCTTCTTAGAGAAATGCCTCTATCATCCCTTGATTGTCCTGAAGGCAGACAAAATGAAAAATCCTTCTCAGGCTGCGATACTGAACTCCTCAATGCACCAAATTTTCAAAATCCTCAATTACTTTCCAAATACGCTAGCTTGAGAAACTTTAGTCTGAATGGAAAAAATAATTTGGCGCCTAATCCACAAGAATCGGAATATTTCTATGACGATTATATTGATTATCCTTTTAATGCTAGTGTGGTTGATCCTACTGGGTATTTAACAGAAAAACTTAAGGATAAAGGCAGACCTGTTCATTCAGAGAAGATTCCTCTTGTTTTGAAAGAAGTTGGAGAAAATACAACCGGTAAGAATCTGGAAAATCCCACAATAAGTAATAGTAGAATTTGTTTTTTTGCTAAAACTCTTGTGAATATATACTTCCCTCAAAGCTTGCAATAGGGGAAGAGAATACTAGCATTGTATAAGGATATTATAGTAGTATCGCCTTACGGACTTTTATCAGTAGGACAATGTAGACAGATTGTAGATGGCAGCACTCCCTGTGGAAACAAGTCATGTCTTTAGGTCATGTCGTTGCTTCAGTGAAATTATAATTTGAAATCTTCTTTTTCATTTCTGCTTGTCTTTTGTTAATGTACTATTTAGTTACAAAGAAAGCGAATTGGAAGACGTATGGAATTGAAGGCTAAAAAAATCAATTTATTTTATTATCTACTATAAAAAATTATTAAATATAAGAAAGCGAATTCGAGAAGCCGGGGTTAATTTTGTGAGTAAAGGGCAATTGTGAATAAAATTGCGAGTAATCAAAAGGTCAGTAGTATACTATCGATAATGGTAATTATGAAAAATTCTTTTTGTTTTTTTCTTAAAGTCTATATTTTTTTGCAATAGTTTGGTTTCTTGTTTATAATACGGATATTATATGACTGATTTAGTTCAGTTTAAAAGTATAAAATAATTTATTTTTTATTTATTAGTATTTTATTTTCTGGTAGAATTAATAAATTATTATGTTGTAAACAACTTTAATCTTTTTTATCTGTTTTTTTTGTAATGCTGATGCTGGTTAGAAAGATACCTACAGTTTTGTATCTATGTATTAAAAAAATGTCTTGCTGTTGATATTTTAAAGTTGTGAGTAATCCACTCTTTTGCTAGTCCACAAAAGTTTTGAAAGTAAATAGGTAAAGGCTAGTTGGCAACCCTGTCATCGAGACCTCTAGACGCACCAAGGCAAGCTGAGTTTCAGTGGAATTTTCCTGTTTATAGGGTTAATAAATAGTTGAGATTTGCGTTGTTAATTTTGTATTATTAACTTTTATACATATTTTATTTATTAGATTTTAAATTCAATTTAGAAAACTGTTCTAGTACTTATTTTGCTGGATATTTGGTTAGAAAACATTTAAAAAAAATTTAATTGCAATAATTGTGAAAAAATGGGGAAAAAGGATCTGAAAATTTGGATAATAATGTATAGAGTTATATATTTTTTACAAAAACTGTGATCTTGAACGCATGGAAAACTCCAATTAACGCATATTTAATGAAATTCTTTACCAAAATAAGTTTAGATAATTTTAGTAAAATTATATTTAAAACAAAATTATATTTCGTTTAACTAAAATAATCAATAAATTTTAATTATTTTTTTACACAAAATAAAAAAGCATAAAAGTATAATGATAAATGTACAAGGTTTTTTTTGTTATGCCTCTATTAATGTTATATCTTAAATTTTATAAAAATCAGTGAGAATTTTTTGAGGTGATTTAGAGGCACTTAATATAGCCTGAAAAGAAGTTTTCAAGTACTTTATATATTTAATAAAATTTCTGGGTGAGGCTCCTCGGTCCCTCCGCTGAGCAGGGGGTATTCCATAACTTCAAGACCCTTACCACTCGGGTGGAAGACATGTATCATAAATTTTATCCTTATTAGTAAATAAAGATGACTAATCACACAGTTTTGTAGAAAATCCTGATTGAATTTTCAAAATCTGCTCAACAGATGTTTATTATTACATACCTAAGTGCAATATTACAGACAACAACTTTAATAGGTAAAAGTAAAGGGCATGTGAAAGAAGATGTAGAGGGCGCATCTGTACAGCATTAAAAATTGAGTACTTCATAAAATAGTCAATAGATGGAGGGCGAGAGTTATACAATGTTACTAGAACATATAATTTATATTTTTTAACGCTTTACGTCTTCCATTAGTGGTGATTATTTGTATATAACATATTATTAAATTTCAGGAAACACGCCC
Organism: Crepidodera aurea; assembly: GCA_949320105.2. NCBI lineage: Eukaryota > Metazoa > Arthropoda > Insecta > Coleoptera > Chrysomelidae > Crepidodera > Crepidodera aurea. The sequence continues at coordinate 32,536,078 of OX439472.1, read as the reverse complement.
GTTTTGTACGCAGCGACATCAAAGAAAAAGCAAAAACCGGAAATACCTCAGAAGGTACCAGATTCTCCGAGCACAAGTGGTTTCACATTCTTTGGCATTCCGTTACCTCCGCTGAATTTGAACAATATTTTTGGGAAAAAAGTCGATCAAACCACTCCAAAACAAGCGGAGAGGAAAAGCGCTATTATGAACAATCCTAGAAAAGAAAAAAGACAGCCTACACCTAAAATAGGAGCAAGAATTCGTCCAACATTAGAGTTACAAGGAGGAAGACTTCAACCTCCTTCTATACCAGAGTTACAGGGAGGTTTTATGCCTATTTTACCGGGATATGGAGGATTTAAACCGATCCCTGATCCTAGTTTATTAGTCACTAGCACTGTATCTACTAGCACTGCATCTACAACCACTCTTGACCAGAAAATATTGGAAGAAGATACTGAGAAAGTTCCCGATCTAAAATTTCCGAAGAACAAAATAAAAGATGCTGAAACTCAAATACCAGTACAAAACACTTTAGATCAAAAAAACTACAATTTGGAGTTAGTATTGAATAAAAGTTCTGTGATTATTTCAGCTGACAGTACGTCTGTGATTAATAACCGAAACAAAAAAAGTCAGTTGGTTGATGGGGATGTTAAAGTTAATAATACAAGATTGGAGAGCATTGCGAATTTAAAATATTTCAATAAGAGTGAAATTCATTACACTGAAGAGTAAGTATAAGAACTGAGTTCATATGACATTTATTATAATTGGATAATAATAATTTGACACTCGCAAATGTGCTAAATAACGCTTTGTCAACCCCAATCATGGGCGTATCCAGCCGATTTTCAAGGGGGGAGGCTGTCTTTCACCCAGGGGTATATGGAAGTACATCCTCTCTCATGGTTGTTCTCATACAGTCCTTCAACCTTCGAAGGGTATTATTTAAATGAAAAAACTCGAACTGCAGCCCCCACAGCCGCCGGTGCCCCCAATACAGGTTGGGAATCGTTGCTTTGTCAAAACCCACTTGTAAGCTTCATTTTAGCAGTTTTACTGATAGATAGCCAATAAAAAATTTATTGATCCTAAATATGTCATGTGTGTATACTACGGTTTATTTTATTTCTTAATCTGTTATGGAATTATTTTCTGGAGGGGTTCACACAGTCAAGAAGTCTTTGTGGTACAAAAAAGAGCAGTTAGGTATTGGCTAATCTGAAGCTTGGTGAAGGTCTGTGTGGTTAAATGGGACCTAGTTTTACAACTTTTGATGTGTTTTGGTTTACATGAATGTTCCTATGTACAAAATGATTTTGACACTTTAGGATGTTGTTGGTCCATTATTGACCTACTACCTACCGCGAGCTCATTCACCTCGAATTTTATTCAATATTTTTTTAAGTATTTTTTGCTGTCAGTGGACCCATTTACCCAGAAATTTTGGATAAATGGAGACATACTCTCTATTATGGTATATTTTATTACAATTCAATCGTTGGGTGAATGGAACATACCTTTATCATATTACCACTATACTAGAACCAAAAATGATTGAGAGTTTTATTGGCCGTTGGCATATTGAAGGCAGTGGCGTGCTTATTAATTTTTGAAAGGGAAGGACTAACCCAAATAAATAGTAAATTATTTTTACAATAAGCTAAAAACTTTTTTCTTTTCGTCTAATCTTCCCTCTCAGATTCGTTAGATGCACTGTCGCTACCGCTATCGTCAGCAAAGTTGATATTTTGTTCAATCCGTTGGTCCCACATTTTTTGTTCTTCCTTTAAAACGTGCTTGATGCATTTCTTCCAGTTTTCTGCAGTGACGCTTTGAATGGCTTCTTTGAGGTAATTTTGTACATCCGCCATTTTAAATGTCCTGTTTTCTCGTGCTACTTGTCCTTTTACTTGCGCCCAGATCAATTCTATAGGATTCAATTCGCAGTGGTAAGAGGTAATGCAATTTTTTTATATTTATAAATATATATTTATAATCTTTGAATATTGCATCACTACACAATCGAGACTGCCTTTTGACGACACTTTCTATTTGTCACTTATTATCTATCTAAGCCAATTCCTTGAATGCATTTAATAGAGAGTTATTGCAACCTCTTTTTGACAGATTTTTTATTAAAGTACACCCTATTTTGACATGTGCGCATGCGCAGTAAACAGCTCCAGTTTTGCTTTTATTAAAATACAGGCTTCCTGTATTTAATTTAAATATAGGCTTCCTCCAAGGTTTGTCTTAAGTAAAAGAACTTTATTTTGACTTAAACTTCCTTACAAAGAAAGCGCCCTAAATTTTTTACCAAAACCTTTCTAGAACGACCTATAGAGGTCTCCAAACCTCAGGTGCGTTTTTATAAAAAAACTTTGTGATCTGTCAGTAAATTTAAATTTTTAAACTGCCCTTTACTTACATGATTTACCAAGCTTCAGATTAGCCAATATTCTAACTGCTCTTTTTTGTACCACAAAGACTTCTTAACTGTGTGAACCCCCCCAGAGAATAATCCCATAACAGATTAAGGAATAAAATAAACCGTAGTGTACACACATGACATATTTAGGATCAATAACTTTTTTATTGGCTATCTATCAGTAAAACTGCTAACCTGAAGCTTACAAGTGGGTTTTGGCAATTTTACAAAGCAACGATTCCCAACTTGAATTGGGGGCATTGGGGGGCTGTGGGGCTGCAGCTCCCCCTTTAGGTCGAGTTTTTTCATTTGAAGGACTGTATGAGAACAACCATGAGAGAGAATGGACTTGTTATTTGACATTTAAAGCAAATGTGGATAGAAGCTAATTTTGTTTTGGAATATAATTTATTATTCATTTAAAATGAAATTTTTTAAAAGATATGCAACATTTTTTATCACATAATATTTTCAGATCTCCAACTAATAAATCATCGGTTATATTAGAAAAACCCAAAATGCCCACAACCATAAAACCGGTAATACCAACCTTAGAAGTCACTCCTCCTCCTGAACCAACATTTTCAACAACTTTAAAACCGAAGGTAAAAGAAAAAAGTAGGGAGAAAATTGTAGTATCCACAACTCAAGAATCCCAAATAAAAGCTGATATCAAAGAGCAGGAATTATCAGGAATGGAAACGCAAATTAAAGTGACTGAGGACAAATCGTCGACTACAACGACTGTTCTACCCAAAACTGTGACGGAAGGAGGGAATGGAGTAAATCAGCTCAAAAATCCGTCTGCAGGTAAAAATTCAGTATTTAACAGTAAAATTTTGACTTGTAAAATCTCTTTTAACTAATGGGGCGTTCCCACGGGGCGTGAATCTCGAGAGTGAATCACGCTTTCGAACGCACAGTCGTTAAACTTGCTTTCGTGAGTAACGGCTCACAAGCCAAGCGTGGATAGATCAAACGTGTTTGATTTTCAGTCGTGAGATACCGTTCCTGAAGCCAAGATGTCGTCTAGCACCTTGGAATTATTAAGCGCTCCATCTTTTTGGCTGAGATAGTAGAAAAAAAAAGAACTTAAAACAGCACAGCTTACAACAGCTAGATCATTCGTGATCGATGTTTCTCGTGAGTGTCACGAACGAAAGTCGACTAGCGTGATTCACGCACCGTGGGAACTCCCCATAATACTCGAGGTTACTGGAATAATTTTTGTATTGGATAATTGCTATTTTTAGGATCGTTGCTTTCCACTTTACTAGCTCCGGGAGGTCAACAACCATTCTTCAAACCAACAGCAAAATCGACAATAACCAAAGTAGCTTCCCCGCATGGAGGTTCTACGGCCCCGCTGCTTTCCAGTTTAGAAGTATCCGATACTATTGAACTCCCACCAAGTCCACAAAAGACGTCTTTAGAGGAATCTATAATTACTTCAACTGAAGATAGTAGCAAAAACGATTGGTATTTTGAGAATTATAACAAGAAAAGTTTGGAGCCATTTGTGGCAAAAATTATTAATGAAAATAATAGTGGAGAAAGGATTAGGGGAAGAAAATTTGTGGTAGGGGTGTTGCTATTTTTAGTTATGGTGTATGGTTAATAAAGTTACCAAAAGTATTATTCTAGAAGTTATTTTGTTTTTTTTACAAAATGAATTTAATGATCCTGATTGGTGCTCTAGGAAAAATCCTTTTTTTTGTTGAAAAATCGTACACAATCACAGATGAATACTCGTAATTCCCTTAAATATAGTTTTCATAAATATACGTCTAGATTGCTTTACTGGATGTTTAGAATAAACGTATCTCACGGAAAAGTTTTTTAAAGTTAATACAAATTACTGCATTGTCAGCACAATCAATACAAATACCTTAAATCTACTTTGACAATTTATCAATTTTTAATCGATTTTGAACGAGCTCAACTCTTATTTAGGTATAAGTTCCGGTAAACGCTTTAGTGCAACCATCTCAGAAGTATCTGTAGAGTGTTATACTTTAATATATAGCTCGGGAGCCAGAGAGTGTAAAGGGTATAAATTAAAAAAACATGTACAGGGTGGCCAAATAAGAATGCGAGGTACTGTATCTGGGAAATTATCCATCGTAGAGGCTTGCGGAAAAAAACGGCCAAGAGAAAAACCTGGAAAATATTTTCAAGTTTCTGAAACTGCAATCTTGAATATAAAAAAGTGACGTTTCTGTGAATTCCGCTGCATTAACCTAACAAAAAAATATCTTTAAAGTAGAGGATAATCTGAATCTTTTTTGTTTGACAATTTTTGCTGTATCTCTAAAAATAAAGTGGTGGGGGTTATTCAAAGGTTTCAATAAAAACACCCTGTATATTCGGAACGGCTGAGCCGATTTTAACAAACTTGGGCTATTTGAAAAGAGCTGTTCTTGGGCTACAAATGTCATAATATTTGAAGTTTTGTTAGTTTCACATGTCGCCGATAGAGGGCTTTTTTTTCGACATTTCGACAGAAATAGTTAATTTTCTCCAAAAAATTAAATGCATTGGTATGATTTCTTTTTCATGAAAAAGTAGCTAAATGTTGCCTAAACAAGCTCGAGAAAACCGCATCTCGATATCTTGTTCCTAACCTAAAATTTAAGCAAAAGAAAATTTTATACGGAAATCCCTTAAATTTTTATTTTTTAAACTAATTAATTCCTTTTATTATGTAAGTTGTGGCCCTAAAGAGGACCGATTTAAAAGAGAAAGGTTTTTAATGCCCCCGTAAACGCTCTATGCATTGCTGAAGCCTCTCATGGGTAGACAAAACTGTAGCTTCAATTTCGGCTCTCGGTATGTTACGTAATGCATTACGAATCCGGTTTTTCATATCTCTTTGGCCGTAGGTTAAGTCTGGTGATCGCGCAGGCCATGGAAACAGACTTCCTTTTCCAATCCACCGCTGCTATAATATTGCATTAATATGCTCTCGGAGAATAATAGCATAATGTGCTGGGCAACCATCAAACTGCAAAAACAAGTTTTGACGTGTTTCCAGTGGCACATCTTCCAACAACAACGATAATTTATTGGCCAAAAAGTCAAGAAAAATATTGCCGCTTAGGGATTGCTCGAAAAAATATGGCCCAATAATTCAGCCTCCCAGTATGCCACACCACACAACTAAACTCCAACGTCCTTGGTGCTGAACTTCACGCAACCAATGCGGATTTCCTGCAGACCAATAATGCATATTGTGCAGATTTTAAAGGTGGCTTCATCGGTCCAAAGAATTTGAAATAAAAATTCTCCATTATTGTGCGAGAGCATATTAATGCAGTATTACAACAGTGGTGGATTGGAAGAGGAAGTCTGTTTCCATGGCCTGCGCGATCACCAGACTTAACCTGTCTTGATTTTCAGACTCAACCTACGACCAAAGATATATGAAAAACCGGATTCGTAATGCATTACGTAACATACCGAGAGCCGAAATTGAAGCTGCAGTTTTGTCTACCCATGAGAGGCTTCAGCGATGCCTAGAGCGTGATGGTCAGCATTTAGAGCATTTAAGGGGGCATTAAAAACCTTTCTTTTTTAAATCGGTCCTTTTTAGGGCAACAACTTACATAATAAAAGGAATTAATTAGTTTAAAAAATAAAAATTTAAGGGACTTCTGTATAAAATTATCTTTGGCCTAAATTTTAGGTTAGAAACAAGATATCGAGATGCGGTTTTCGCGAGCTTGTTTAGGCAACATTTAGTTACTTTTTCATGAAAAAGAAATCATACCAATGTATTTAATTTTTTTGAGAATATTAACCATTTCTGTCGAAATGTCGAAAAAGGCCCTCTAGCGGCGACATGTGAAACTAAAAAAACTTCAAATATTATGACATTTGTAGCCCAAGAATAGCTCTTTTCAACTAGCCCAAGTTTGTTAAAATCGGCTCAGCCGTTCCGAATATACTGGGTGTTTTTTACTGAAACCTTTGAATACCCCCCACCACTTTATTTTTAGAGATACAGCAAAAATTGTCAAACTGTAATATATTTGGGACACCATGTACTACAGTTTATACTGAACCAGTGCGCTTGCGCATGACACTATGACATGGTCATTATTTGAGTAGTAATATAGTAATTAGCAGATGAAGAAGTGTTTAATTTACTCATTCATATTATTTGGTTATATTTATAATCCAAGCATATTCTTGGTAAAACCAAAAGATATAACAGTGGCGACGAGGATTCGATTCGTGGTGTGTTTCAAATTAAATTACCGACACCAGGACAAGAACCTAAATTTTTTTCAAAATTGTGAACGCGTGTGTGAACAAAATGGCCGTACAAAGCGAAAATGTTGGTCAATTACGGGAGTTCGACCCGGTAAATTCAGATTGGACAATTTATAGGCGACGTCTTGAAAACTATTTCATTGCAAATTCGATCGATAAAATCGAGCGAAAAAGGGCAATCTTATTAAATTTATTGACGGAAGATGCCTACCAATTGGTCTTTGATTTGTGTCTACCCGTAGAACCGGAAAAAAAAACTTATGAGGAACTTGTACAATTATTAAGTACACATTTTAAGCCGGTTCGGACAGTGTTCGCTGCGCGATTTAAGTTTTATAGTGCCAGAAAAACCGCGAATGAGTCTGCAAAGGAATGGGCTGCTAGACTCAGAAACATTGCGGCAAGTTGTGATTTCGATTCGGCACAGTTGGAGTTAGTGCTAAGGGACTTATTCATCATCGCTTACGATAAAGGGCCGGTGCAGGAACGATTGATGGAGGAGAAGAAGGCAGTCACCTTCACGGAGGCTATTGAAATTGCTTCTGCAAAATCAGCCGCGCGGCCATATGAAAATTCATCCGCCGGCGCCGTATCCATCAAGAAGGAAGCAGAGGTTTATTATGCACGTGCGCGACCAAAAGGTAGAGGTGCGCATGGCGTAGGACCGTCGACGTCATCAGCAACCTCAGCACGGAGAAATTTCCAGAACGTAGCTACCAGGAACCAGCTGATGACAACAAAAACAAACACACAGCACCGATGCACCGTATGTGGAAGGAAAAATCACAGTTCAGATAAGTGTTCTTTTAGAGAATGTTTTTGTCATATTTGCGAAAAAAAAGGCCACTTGGCTTCGGTCTGTTCTAAAAAAGTAGATAAAAGATTTACAACAAATAAAACTTCACATAGTAATGTTCAGAATTATTTGGAATCAGATGATTATTCTTTATATTCTTTAGATGTCGATGTGAACCCTATTTATATCAAATTAAGAATTGAAAATTCAGATTACGAATTTAATTTAGATACAGGGTCTAGTTTTAGCGTTATGTCAGAATCATATTACTTGGAAAACTTTTCAGAAAAAGAATTACAGAAATCAAATAAGATTTTCAATTTATATAATGGTAATAAAATTGTACCGATCGGTCAAATTACTTGTAATATCGAATTTAGAAAAAAATGTGAGCTATTAGATTTTTATATTATTCAAAATGCCTTGTGCCCGCCTTTGTTAGGTCGCGATTTTTTTAATCTGTTCAATTTGAACATATCAGAGTTGGATTTCATGCAAATCCCTGATGACGTAGATTTCGTGATTAAAAAATATTCTAAAGTTTTTGCACCCGGATTAGGTAAATTCACTAAGGGTGTGATATCGATAAAATTGAAAGATGTTAATGTTGTACCGAAATTCTTCAGAGCTCGCCCTCTGTCGTTTGCAATGAAAGAAATGGTGGAGGTGGAATTGAACCGACTAAAAGATTTAGGGGTTATCGAGCCAGTTGACTATAGTCCATGGGGTACACCGGTGGTACCAGTGTTAAAAAAAAATGGCACCGTACGAATCTGTGGCGATTTCAAAGTGACAGTCAATCCTTTTATTGAGGTGGATCAATACCCCCTGCCTCGTATCAATGAATTGTTTGTAAAATTACAAGGTGGTATTGAGTTTTCCAAACTGGATCTCTCGAATGCGTACCAACAGATTTGTCTTGATGAATCTTCAAAAAAGTTAGTTACAATAACAACTCACAAAGGACTATACAGATTTAACCGGGCACCTTTCGGAATCGCGAGCATACCTGCTAAATTCCAGAAACTAATGGAAGCTCTCTTATCGGGTTTAGACTGGGTTATTGTATTTCTCGATGACATTTTGATTACAGGGAGAAACCGTTCAGAACATGTAGAAAGACTGGAGCGAGTTTTGAAAATACTGGATGAGTCTGGTTTAAAAATTAGTCCAGAGAAATGCAGTTTTTTTATGAAGGAAATAGCATATTTAGGTTTTGTCATTAATAAAGACGGTTTACATACCGACGATAAAAAAATTGTAGCGATTAAAAATGCAACTCAACCTGAGAATTTAACGCAACTAAAATCTTTTTTAGGGTTGATTAATTATTACGGTCAATTCGTACCAAATTTAGCGGCGGTCCTATACCCATTACATAATTTATTAAAAGGCAATGCAGTTTGGCAGTGGTCTCCAGATTGCGAAGCTGCATTTAAAAAAGTAAAAAAATTATTGATATCAGCACCGATATTAACTCATTTTAATCCGGATTTACCAATCAAAGTATATAATGACGCCTGTGATTACGGAATCGGATCCGTAATCACACACATCATGCCAAACGGAGATGAAAAACCTATCGCGTTTGCGTCGCGAACATTATTAGAACGAGAAAAGAAAATGAGTCAAATTGAAAAAGAAGCTCTGTCAATCATATTTGGACTTTGTAAATTCAACCAGTATATTTGGGGTCGACAATTCACCCTAGTGACAGACCATAAGGCGCTTACAACTATTTTTCATCCTCAAAAGGGATTCCGCAGTTTTCTGCGAATAGATTAAGGAGATGGGCGGTAATTCTGTCCAACTATCAATACAAAATAGAATTTGTTAAATCTGAAAAAAATTGTGCTGACTTTTTATCGCGCTCGCCCATGGAAAGTGAGGAAAAAGACATAGAAAACGTAGATTTAAATTATGTAACATATTTTTCCGAAAATGATAATTTTCCAATAAATTTTGAAACTGTAAAATCAGCTACATTGAATGATAGGATAATGTGTGAAATAAAAAAATATGTGTATCACGGTTGGCCACAAAAACTTGACTGTGATGAAATAGTTTCTTTTCTGAGAGTAAAAAATGAGCTTACGGTAGATTCCGATTGTCTTTTGTGGAACAATCGATTGATTATACCCAAAGTGTTACAAAAAGATATTTTGAAAGACTTGCACTCTTCTCATTTGGGTATAGTCAAAATGAAAAGCTTGGCCCGGTCATACTTCTGGTGGCCTGGTTTAGACAAAGATATAGAAAAAATATGTCGAACCTGTGAAAATTGTATGATGTTTAAAAAAACGCCAAACAAAGCTGTTTTGGATTGTTGGCCTTTTCCACCCGAAATTTGGCATCGATTACACATTGATTTCATGGGACCATTTTGCAACAAACAATTTTTGATAATCGTAGACGCATATTCAAAGTGGTTGGAAGTTTTCCAGTTGAACTCGATAACTTCACAAACAACAATTGAAGTGCTCAGATCAGTTTTAGCAAGATTGGGCTTACCAAAACAGATTGTATCGGATAACGCATCAACATTCTGCTCAAAAGAATTTCAAGATTTTTTGAGAATGAATGATATAGTTCATATTACATCTCCACCTTACCAGCCATCAGCAAACGGCGCAGCAGAAAATGCGGTAAAAACGGTAAAAAACGGTCTTAAAAATAATTTGGGAGTCAATAAAAGTATTTCGCTGAACAAAGCACTGTGTAATTTCCTTTTTGACTATAGGAATACTGCTCATTGTACAACCGGTTTTAGTCCAGCGGAATTAATGTTCCAAAGAAAATTGAGAACTCGTTTCGATAATTTGAAACCTCCAAAAAACATAAAACCGCCGACAGATATTAAAAGTCGCATCCTAACAAAGCAGGCAAAACAAAAATATTATTATGGAGGAAAAAGATTTGTAATTTTCGAAATTGGTGAAATTGTAACTGTAAAAGACTATAGAAATGTTCAACATCCAACGTGGATAAAAGCTATCATATTTAAAAAAATCGGCAAATCTACTTATATAGTACAAATTCCAGATTTAAACAATGTGACTTGGAAAAGACATATCAATCAAATAAATAAATATCAGTTTAAAACTTCAAATATTTTAGAAAATCCTACTGTAGAAATAGATTTGTCGGTTGAAGAAAATACTAATAATAATTGTAAGATTGTGACCAGTGATGAACACAGTGATAGTACTAGTGGGGTTGAAAGACCCAAACGTATAACGAAACCTATAGATAGACTTGTATATACAGAAATGTAAATAGTAAAATAGTAAGATATTATAAAAGGGGGAAATGTGTAATATATTTGGGACACCATGTACTACAGTTTATACTGAACCAGTGCGCTTGCGCATGACACTATGACATGGTCATTATTTGAGTAGTAATATAGTAATTAGCAGATGAAGAAGTGTTTAATTTACTCATTCATATTATTTGGTTATATTTATAATCCAAGCATATTCTTGGTAAAACCAAAAGATATAACACAAACAAAAAAGATTCAGATTATCCTCTACTTTAAAGATAGGTTAGGTTAATGCAGCGGAATTCACAGAAACGTCACTTTTTTATATTCAAGATTGCAGTTACGCCCCCCCCAAATATTTTCCAGGTTTTTCTCTTCGCCGTTTTAGTAATAATTTTTTTTCCGCAAGCCTCTACGATGGATAATTTCCCAGATACAGTACCTCGCATTCTTATTTGGCCACCCTGTGCAATCGCAAAGTTGTAATCGACTAATGGGTCGGCTACCCGAGCAAATGGTGTTTGAACTAATCTGCGACCCTATTCGCTATTAGGCATAGACTCCGCACACCACATTGTCCTATCACAGCGCTTCGTTTGAATATCCAACCAATAGAATAGAGTGGAGTGGGGTCGAGTCCACGTTAACTGAGACAAAGGATGTCGCTTACGTTTAAAGGATCAGGTTTTTTGGTAGCATCAAAGGTGCCGCGTTTTAAATCTGTTAAGTTGGGGATACTATATGTATTGTCCGAACTTTTTATAAATAGATTCACCATAAATTCCCAGATTTGGTGGCTTACAGGGTAAGATTGAAAGAAGGGAAACACCAAAAATACACAACTGAATAACAATCCCAAAATTTAAAATTACACAAAGTGTCAACAACTGAACTTTTATTACTCGTTTTTAATAATGTACTAAATCGGTTTCATTCTGCGACTCCTCGTCTCCAATATTTTTTTCTAACACAAATTTGTTATATCAATTTATTGACAACGACTTTAGAAATAAAAATGGAATCGTTAAATTAAAAACTTTTTTGATATAAATAACTGGTTTTATTTTATTTGAATTACTAATCCACTATGAACTACAGAAATTGGTTGTGCCTGCTGATACAGCCGACGTATACTTAATAGATTTGGACCCATATATCGGTGCCAGAATTATTATTGAGCTGATATCTTTGGTAATAACACAATGTATAGTCGGCACGCATTTTGGTTAGATCGCGCAAAATGAGTGAATCATAAAATTGCAGATGGCCCGAGAAACTCATGAATAAATTTATCGATTAGAAGAAAACAGGGGCGAACTTATCTAAATAAAATTTTACGATGTTGCCATATTACACCTGCTTAGCTCTGATGTTTTGAAGTAAATTTTCTAACCGAATTCTGTGTCGACTATACTATTTACGTTCTAATGATTTTGTTCAACAAATTTCATAAATTCGTTCCGCTGATTAGTGGCTTCTGTCAGTCGGAAAAACCTTCAAAAAAAGAAAATATTTTCTTACGTAACGAAACTAGTTACCCCCCGTTTTGGAGGATGCTGAACACGATGACGGTGGTTTAAACTCTTTTTGAGTTGACCATCACCCCCAAACGGCCAAAAACAACCCCCAAAATGGGTGAAACGCGTACAAACCGCATTATACCGAAAAAAACTGCGTCACCTCCCGTTTTCGAGGATGCTGAACACGATGGTGGTGGTATAAAATCTTTCTGAGTTGACCATCACCCCCAAACGGCCCAAAACAATCCACAAAAAATCCCGAAAAAATCTGCGTCACCTCCCGTCACCTTAATCTGCCAATAACCACCCCCGAAAGGGGTGAAACATGAATATACCTTATATACCGAAAAAAACTAGGTCACCTCCCGTTTTCGAGTATGCTGAATATGATGGAGATTCTGAATCTTGTCCCCGAAGCAAACCAACCCCCGAACCGGACAAAAACTACCCCGTGAGATCCTGTCTTGTGAAGTGGATAATGAAAATCCCGATAAGAGAAAATTAATAACAAATCATTGAATACAAACCGGATGATGATTCCTCGTTTGTTGATTGATCTTTTACTCTAAAAAATAGCCCGCGTACTTTTGAATGTAATTCTGTCGTATATGTCGTTTTTTCACATAAATACTAGACACAAAGTATGCGCCTATCTTTTTGGTTTAACGGGCAATCAAGATACCTGCATTCGGCGTGTATTCAATGATCTGCGAATATATGATTCATTTTCTCTGTTGCCGTTTGAGGGGTAAGTTTACTTCGGGAAGAAGATTCAGAATCCCCATCATGTTCAGCATACTCGAAAACGGGAGGGGACGCAGATTTTTTCGGTATAAGGCGGTGTGTTCGCGTTTCACCCCTTTTGGGGGTTGTTTCTGGCCGTTTGGGCGTGATGGTCAACTCAGAAAGAGTTTTTACCACCACCATCGTGTTCAGCATCCTCGAAAAAGGGAGGTGACGCAGTTTTTCTCGGTATAAGACGGTGTGTTCGCATTTCACCCATTTTGGGAGTTGTTTTTGGTCGTTTGGGGGTGATGGTCATCTCAAAAAGAGTTTAAACCACCGCCATCGTGTTCAGCATCCTCGAAAAAGGGAGGTGACGCAGATTTTTTCGGTATAAGGCGGTGTGTTCGCGTTTCACCCCTTTTGGGGGTTGTTTCTGGCCGTTTGGGCGTGATGGTCAACTCATAAAGAGTTTTTACCACCACCATCGTGTTCAGCATCCTCGAAAAAGGGAGGTGACGCAGTTTTTCTCGGTATAAGACGGTGTGTTCGCATTTCTCCCATTTTGGGAGTTGTTTTTGGTCGTTCGGGGTGATGGTTATCTCAAAAACAGTTTAAACCACCGCCATCGTGTTCAGCATCCTCGAAAACGGGGGGGGTTACTAGTTTCGTTACGTTAGAAAATATTTTCATATTTTTGCGACTTACAGATGCCACTAGATACGTTATGTCCTGTGTGTGTTAAATCCACTGTGAGGGCTGTAATTTGATCAACAAAATCGTTTTCAAGAAAACCAACTTGTGTATCAATAACTGGCATTTCCGATTATATTTTTTTGTCGTTTATTTTTATAATATACAAACTGTATAAAGTTAGACCCCCATCCAGTTGGGCAAATTGGGTGTAGCTCGAAGTCTCTCTAAAGTGTAAGAACTAAGCGTGTTTAAATCTCCTGGAAGAAAAAATAACATAATACTTTTTTGTAATACCTTTAAAACATGCTGCAAACAAGCTGGCGTTCGTTAATTTGACGCTTTCGAACAAATATGTCAAGCTATTTTAATTGTTTTTTTTTACTTTTTAGAGAACCAACGACAAAAAGAGCCGATGTAAGTGCAACGTCAGACGAAGCGGCTGTAGGTAGTTCGAGCTCCCCTCTCCAACTTTTTCCTCTGGAGTAATTCTCCGCTGCCTTGCTGGAGCTCCCGATTGATTTCACAGCCCCACAAAATTTTTTTTTTGTCTGCGCCAAGAACTTTATTACTGTAACTAGGGGTTTTTGGGGTCGCTGAATCCGAATCCGATGTTCGCATGACCTTATCAGGTCAGGTTATGGATCGGATCTGACCATCACATGACCTTGACCCTGATCTGATGAGGTCAAGCGGACCTCGGATTCGGATTCAGCGACCCTAAAACCTTTGTATGAATTTTTTAGATTTTTCGCAGAAGGTTTAATCAATTTGACCGTCAAATGTCCTTGACTCTGACCTGGCGAGGTGAAGCCGACCTCGGATTCGGATTCATCGACCCTAAAAACCCCTACTTGCAGTAGTGAAATTCTTGGCGCAGACAAAAAAAATTTTGTGGGGCTGTGTTTTATAAACTAGTAAGCGCAACGTCGGAAAATCATTTTACAGCTTTAGGGGATCCGAATACCACAAAAATCTCATTTTCTGACATTCCCCGACTTGCACAAATTCTTGCAATATCGGCAACAGAAATTTCGCAAACAGTGCGTGCAATGTGTCAAATTGTGCTTTATCGATTCATATGAACAGAGAAATCACAAAAATATAATTTTCTGCGCCAAAATTTTTTTACGTCATGTTGGATGTCTACAGTAACATACTACAGAATTTCAGCTTTAATTTCGCTTTTTTTATTGATGTTAGAAGTTACCACCGATTTTTTGTTGCCTTCGCAAAAGCAACCAAAAATTTATTGCCGGAGAAATCCAGACCCTCCTCCAAGGTAAAATAAACAAATAATATACAAGTGAAGAATAAAATGCCCTGACTACTTTATCAAATCAATCAGGGTTGCATTGAAAAGGGCTGCAGCGTACTTCAGCAAGGCGACAGAGAATTACTCCAGAGGAAAAAGTTGAAGCAGGGGTCTCGAACTACCTACAGCCGCTTCATCTGACGTTGCACCCACATCGGGTTTTTTCGTCGCTGGCTCTCTACGGGGTGGTTCATAACTATTGGGACATAGGCTAAGGGCAAGTTATTGAGACCAAAATATTGTGATAAGACCAAATATATCTTAAATATAAAGTTGGAATTTTTTTTTCGTTTTTCTCTGATAATGTCACTGCAAAATTTATCAATTGTTATCAAAATCGGCAGAGAGGCATAACTTTGGACAAGGACTATTATTTTATGTATTATTTCTCATTTTGTTATAGGGGGCGCCACGTGAATGATTCCTGATGATGAAATTAAGTGGTATCTTTTTTTGACGAAACTTTTTAGTGATTTTGATTAGAAAATATAACATAATTCATACATAATATCAGTACTCTTGTTTATACACGATAATTTCACCCGTTTTCGAGAAAAACGCAATTGAACAGGTAATTTTATAATGTTTTCTTGGAGATTCTTTATTGCAAGAATTAGAAAAGGCATAGAACATTTAATTTAAGTTTGCCCTTTTTATGTAAAATTATTTTTAATTCTGCTTTATAAGCCGTTGGAATAGAAGCCTTTTATTTAGAAGTTTTTCATTGTCTGTTGTTTGAAATCCCCTTCTCAGAACTGTTCAATCGCGTTTTTCTCGAAAACGGGTGAAATTATCGTGTTTCAACAAGAGTATCAATATTACGTAGAAATGATGTTTATGTCATATTTTCTAATCAAAATCACTAGCAAGTTTCGTCAAAAAAAGATGCCACTTAATTTCATCATCAGGAATCATTCATGTGGCGCCCCCTATAACAAAATGCGAAATAATACATAACATAATATTCCTTGTCCAAAGTTATGCCTCTGTGCCGATTTTGATAATAATTGATACATATACAGGGACATTATCAGAAAAAACCGAAAAAAAAATTCAACTTTAACGCCCTGTACCTTATTCCAACGCAATATTTTATTAAGATACATTTGGTCCTATCGCAATATTTTGGTCCCAATAACTTGCTCTTAGTCTATGTCCCAATAGTTATGAACCACCCTGTATATATTAGTGTAATATGAAATTCAGGCGCATATTTAAGAGAGCGGAATATTAAGAGGCCAAAAATTTTACAATAATAATGTTTCAGAACTCAAGGGACCATATGACGACGGTAGAGCTAAATTTATTCATATTAATATAAAAATTTTATTGAAAAAAGTTGCAGATCGTTGAAAAAAAAATTATAGGGGAAATATGTTGTACAGGGTGGCCAAATAAGAATGCGAGGTGCTGTATCATCGTTGAGGCTTGCGGCAAAAAAATTATTAAATAAATAAAATAAATAAATAATTTATTTAGTCCTTTGAAGAACACTACAACATTAAAATACAATATAAAAATATGTAAAAGGAAAATAGTTTGACATAATAAATAACAATTATACACATTTAAAACTTTCACATTGACTTTGTTACAAGAAATCATAGTGGTAAAATTCATCTAATGTATATGGACATAGTTCAATTAATATATTTTTTATGTTTTTACTAAACAATTTTAATGTTAAATCCCTGACACGAGGAGGAATATGGTTGAATAATCTCAATCCTGCAAAACTTATAGATATGATTGTGAATTGAGTTATTTTTTATCAATTTTTCTTTGTTTATATAAACTGTTAAAATATTTTCTTTTTTAAATAAGGGACGACAAGACTCAGTAGGCTTTGCCTTCCCAATGCACCGGGTTATTCTTTTTGGGAGATTAATAAATCTTTAATGACAGGAACCACCCCACACGGTTATGCCATATCGGATCCTCGACTGTATTTGGGCGGCCAAGAGAAAAAGCCGGAAAATATTTTCAAGTTTCTGAAATGACCGCTAGGGGGCGTAACTGCAATCTTGAATCTTAAAAGTCATGTTTCTGTGAATTCCGGCTATATTAACCTAACAAAAAAATACCTGATCTTTAAATTCGAGGAAAATCTGAACATTTTTTATTTGACAATTTTTGCTGTATCTCTAAAAATAAAGTTGTAAAGGGTATTCAAAGGTTTCAGTAAAAAACACCCTGTATATTCAAAACGGCTGAGCCGATTTTAACAAGCTTGGGCTAGTTGAAAAGAGCTATTCTTGGGCTACAAATTTTATAATATTTGAAGCTTCGATAGTTTCACATGTCGCCGCCAGATGGCTTTTTTCGACATTCCGACAGAAATGGTTAATTTTCTCAAAAAAATTAAATGCAATCGTATGATTTTTCAGCTAAATGATACCTAAACCATCTCGCGAAAACAGCATCTCGATATCTTGTTCCTAACCTAAAATTTAGGCCAAAGAAAATTTTATACGGAAATAAAAAGAATTAATTAGTTTAAAAAAATAAAAATTTAATGGATTTCCGTATAAAATTTTCTTTGATCTAAATTTTAGGATAGGAACAAGATTTCGAGATGCGGTATCCGCGAGCTTGTTTAGGCATCATTTAGCTACTTTTTCATGAAAAAAAATCATACGAATGCATTTAATTTTTTTGAGAAAATTAACCATTTCTGGCGGAATGTCGAAAAAAGCCCTCTGGTGGCGACATGTGAAACTATCAAAACTTCAAATATTATAACATTTGTAGCCCAAGAATAGCTCTTTTCAACTAGCCCAAGTTTGTTAAAATCGGCTCAGCCGTTTCGAATATACAGGGTGTTTTTTACTGAAACCTTTGAATACTTCTCCACACCACTTTATTTTTAGAGATACAGCAAAAACTGTCGAACAAAAAATGTTCAGATTGTCCTCGAATTTAAAGATCAGATATTTTTTGTTAGGTTAATATATCTAAATTCACAGAAACATCACTTTTTTAGATTCAAGATTGCAGTTACGCCCCCTAGCGGCCATTTTAGAAACTTGAAAATATTTTCCAGCTTTTTCTCTTGGCCGTTTTAGTAATAACTTTTTTTGCCGCAAGCCTCTACGATTAATAGTTTCCCAGATACAGTACCTCGCATTCTTATTTGGCCACCCCGTACCGGAGAAAATGCCCATATAATTTTGTTTGTGAAAAAAAAAAATTTTATTTATAATTATAAAAAAAATGTTATTTTCGTTGAAAAAAAATTGACTAAATCATTTACAAATTCAATTACAATTGAAAAATTAATTTAAAAAAAAATTGTGATAAAATATTGTTAAAAAAATTTACTAAAATAATTTGTAATGAAAAATTTTTTGTTTTTTGACTAGTGAATTTTTGAAATATTTCTGAAAATCGTAAACATTTTAATTTTTAATATTTTTACCGTATTATGTTTTGTAATGAAATTTTATTAATATCAAGTTAAAATACAGGGTGTCCCAATTAAAATTTGCACCCAAATATTTCTAGTTTTGTTCAAATTTTGAAAAAATGCCGAAACAGGTCAATTTTAACCTAGAGGGGGCTCAATTTTTATCGTAGTTTCAAACTTCTTTTTTCATCCCTCTAGCGCCTTGAAAAATCTTAAGTGACACATCATTTTGAAGCTGCTTTCATTATCTAATGCAGCCCCGTTCTTTTTTTATTTTGAATGAATCTTTTTTGAGGAAACTGCTCAGATTACACGGCCACACAAAAAAAAATTTGTCTGCGCCACGAATTTCACCACTGTAACTGAGGGTTTTTGGGGTCGCTGAATGTGAATCCGAGGTCCGCTTGACCTCATCAGGTCAGGGTCAAGGTCATTTGAAGATCAAATTGAGGAAAAATCTGAAAACATTAATATAAACGTATTTAAATTAAAAAACCTTGAATTGAACAGTACATTCGTTAAAATTAAATTGATTTTTAGAACTACTATTGTTTTCTTTCACAATAATCTAAGCAGTTTTCTCAAAAAAGAGTCATTCAAAATAAAAAAAAAGAACGGGGCTGCATTAGATAATGAAAGCAGCTTCAAAATGATGTGTCACTTAACACCCCTTGCCATTTAAGATTTTTCAAGGGGTGGTTCTAGGCGCTAGAGGGATGAAAAAAAAAGTTTGAAACTGCGATAAAAATTGAGCCCCCTCTAGGTTAAAATTGACCTGTTTCGGCATTTTTTCAAAATTTGAACAAAACTCGAAATATTTGGGTGGAAATTTTAGTTGGGACAACCTGTATATGACAAAAGTGAATCATATTTAATATAGTGGTTATATCTCAACAGGCTCTTTGTTCAGAATGGTTTTTTTACATCACCTCACTTATTAGACTATTTCACCGTCATCAAATGATATTCAATACCTGACCCCCTTAATAAGCACCTGAAGATTTTAAATCAGTTGATGAATGTAGGTGATGAAACAGGCAAACAATGTTTAACAAAAAAACAAGTAAAACTTTATTAAATATTTTTAAAATAAAAAAAATATTAGGTAAATAAAATATCAAAAAAAAATATATGAAAAAAGCACAATTATGTGAAAATAGGGGTATTTTGAACTAGGTATGGGTCCTGATAAGTTCGTTCAGGTGTAAATATACAGAACTTGCAGGGATAGTCTGGAAATAATAAAAAAATGTTAAAGAAAGTGAAATATAAACGTTACTTACAATTCCCATTATTACAATAGAAAAAAGCAGATTTTAAAAGCGTTAAAAAAATTGTTATAGGCTGTCCCAGAACTTTAAATGATTAGAAATATTAACAAAACTGATGAAGAAACACTAATTGTTTCAAAACCTTTAATATCGCTGGAACAACCTGTAAAAAGTCAAAAATAAAACGAAAGAAAAAATATGCGTAAAAAATCTTACCAATACCTGAGTTAATTTTACCCAACTCCTTGTGCAAGATTAGGAGAAAGAAGACCTTACCATTGAAGAAGAGATCCAAACTATGAAAAAAAACTTTTTCTACTCTGTAAACATTTTTTTGAGTCACAGTAAATAAGCGAAATTATTAGTTAATGTTTGTGCCATTATATTCCCAACAACATGTAGCAAAATATTTTTAGTAGATACAAACATTTATTTCTGTAGTTCTTTTAAATGTTTTTCTTTCTGTTTTATTATCCAGAAAGTAGAACATTTAATACAAATATTTATTTGTATTAGTTACTAATATTTTAATTAATAGTAAATATTGTGTAAAAATTTTCTTTATATTTTATTTATAAACGTTTGTGGCTAAAAAGAAAAGTCACATGAAATGTAATATATTTATTTATAGTGTATAAAATATTTAAGTACAATTTCTTCACAGATGAGTTGGACGGAACCGTTTATTTAATTATTTATTTAAATATTCGTTTATTGCTAAAATATTTATAGAAGCATATTTCTAAATCTACATAACAAGAAAATATAAATAAAATATTGGGAGATTCAGTTATAATAAATATTTAGAAAAAAATATGGTAAAAATAAATTTAAGTACGTAAATAAACAACACGAATATTTTTAAAGCCTTAATTCGATATACTGTGTGTTTAGATTATTCCAAATTTGGATTATTTATTAAAATAAAATTAGTAAAAATGGCAATAACGCCAAAAAGTGAAGTTAAAAAACAAGTTTAGTTAATTTAATTATTCCATAAAATAAACTGTTGGTGAATTTTTTTCGTTGCAGTTATTTTATTTCTTTTTATATCACAAAAATCAAACCCAAGTATCCCAAGTATTCCAAAAGGTATAAGAAAATTAAGTCAAATAGTAAAATCGACGCCAAAATCGTCTTATAGGATGAAAGTATGAAAAGTTTTAGACGGTTTTCCATTTTTTCTATTAAAAAAAAAAATAAGAATCCCACAATAAAAATTAAAAAAGGAGCCATTTAGGATGAAAAATTCAATATTTTTGAAATTTACGAAAAAAAAATTGTGGGATCAAAATTGTGGGAAAGAGAGAAAAATGACTGATTGTTGTAGAAAATGAGGTTTTTCCATTTTTTTACAATAAAAGTGAAACTAATTAATACATTTAAAATCCAAATAAAGCGCTTATTTGCATGAAAAATGCATTAATATTTTTGAAAGAACCCCGCACAAATCTTATGGGAATTAATTTAAAAAAAGTACCCTCTTATGTTTTCGAGGTCGCTGCATTCAAATCTAATGCCAATATAATAATATTGACAGTTGACAAACTAACTGTCGAACAGCATGTATCAATCAAAATTGATAAAATTAATATGTAAACATAAGTTTTTAAGGTTGCTCAATTCAAATATGTTGTCAAAAAGACGATATGGACAGTTGACAGCTGTCAACTAGCTGTCAAACAACGATCAATAATCAAAATTGATAAAATCCACATGTAAATATGTTTTTGAGGTTGCTTAGTTCAAAACTGATGTTAAAAAAACGATATTGACAGTTGACTGCTGTCAAATAACTGTCAAACAGCACGTAACAATCGAAATTGATAAAATTGACATCTGTCTTTAAGGTTGCTTAATTCAAATCTGATGCCAAAAAGACGATATTGACAGTTGAGTACTATCGTTAATTAAATATTTGCATGATAATGTGTCAAGATAGAGTAATAATTAGGTGGAAGCAAGCATGCTTCAGTGGTTTTTAAAATATCGTTTTTTTTACCTTCAGTTTTGAATTTAGCGATCTCAGAAACATATATTTACATGTGGATTTTATCAATTTTTATTATTGCTTGTTGTTTGACAGCTAGTTGACAGCTGTCAACATCGTCTTTTTGACAACAGATTTGAATTGAGCAACCAACTTTTGAAAAGATTACCTTTTTAAGTAGTAAATAATGTTAAATCAGTGGAGCTTTGGAGCTCCGTAGGAGCCGAAATACGCAAAATTTTGTTCAGGATGCCGAAAGGAACAACATATCCAAATTTCAGCCAATTTGACCGGGAGCCAATTCCTATAAGATTTGTGCGGGGTTCTTTACGAAAAAAAAAAGAGGAATCAAAATTGTGGGAAAGCGAGAAAAAAAGCCTGAAAAGGTGAAGAGAATGACGATTTTCCATTTTCTAATTTGCTAGAAAATGCCAAAAAATAGTAAAAAGGTAAAGAAAATGAAGTCAAACCCTAAAATCAAAGACAAAAAAATGTTTTTTTAAGAAGAATTAAAAATCTGCTGAGTGAAATAAATATATCAAAGATGGTTTTAAAATCATCTGTTTCAAACGTAATGAGCAAGAATTTCGATAATAAAATTATTTGTTTAATTTTTTTTAAATCGAAATATCCAATACGACCTGAAAAAAATTTGAAAAACAAATTTTTAATTTTAACTTCGCAACAACTGAATAACAGTAGATCTAAAAATTCCGTACAAAAGTTTATGTTTATGGAACAATAACATTAATTAATAATGTTTGTATTAACCCAAGATCTTAATAATTCGAAATAATCTAAATTTATTTTACACACTTTATAAGTAAATGCACATTCAAATGGTTAACCAATGTACCATTTAGAAACCCAAAAGCAGTAGTTATATACAACATATTTATATGAAAAAATGTTCAGTATCTTAACAGACAAGCAGTGCAACAATATCATATGTATCATATATGATACATATTTTTTCTCCCATTAGTGAGTTAAAATGATTTTATTCATGTGATGTATTTATGACCCCCGATAATTTACCTCTCAATTTCACGTAAGTAAGTAAGATGTAAGAACCAGAATATTAAACTATCAAATGTTCACTTCAAATTATGTAGTCATTAAATTTTGTACCAATCACAGCTCACACATAAGTGTACTGCGTTATTGTATTCAGTGAAAAACTTCGAGTACCACGTCTAAATATCCAAAAATTGGTCTAAATAGTTATAATTTTACGTCAAACTATTAATTCACTGAGTTAATACGATTTTATTTATGCGTGATATATTTATGACTCCATTTATTTTACTAAATATTTAAATTTTGTGAATCACGCGTGACTCGACCCCCGCTATTTTATCGGTCAATTTCGCATAAGTATATTTTGTCAACAGATGAAGTTTAGTTGCGAAGAACCAAAATATTTAACTACCAAAGGTTCACTTCAAATTATGTGGTCATTAAATTTTGTACAAATCACAGCTCACACATAAGTGCATTGTGTTATTATTGTTTTCAGTGAGAAACTTCGAGTGTCACATCTAAATATCCAAAAATTGGTCGAAATAATTATAATTTTACATCAAATTACCAAAAACGAAATAAAAACTGTATGTATCATATATGATACATATTTTTTTCTATTAATTCACTGAGTTAAGATGATTTTATTCATACGTGATGCATTTATGACTCATTTTTTTTACAAAATATTTAAATTTTGTGACTCACACGTGACTCGACCCCGCTAATTTATCTCTCAAGTTCACATAAGTATATTGAGTCAACAACTGATGTTTGGTTACAAAGAACCAGAATATTTAGCTATCAAATGTTCATTTCAACTTATGTAGTCTTTAAATTTTGTACAAATAACAGCTCGCACATAAGTGCACTGTGTTATTGTTTTCAATGAAAAACTTCGTATATCACATCTAAATACCCAAAAATTGGTCGAAATAGTTATAATTTTACGTCAAACTACCAAAAACGAAATAAAAATCGTTATGTATCATATATGATACATGGTTTTTCTACTAATTCGTTGCGATGATATGATTTTATTCATACGTGATCCATTTATGACTCATTTATTTTACTAAATATTTAAATTTTGTGACTCACACGTGACTCAACCCTCGCTAATGTATCTCTCAATCTCACATAAGTATATTAAGTCAACAAATGAAGTTTGGTTACGAAGAACCATAATATTTAACTATCAAATGTTCACTTCAACCTCTGTGGTCTATAAATTTTGTACAAATAACATCTCACACATAAGTGCACTGTGTTATTGTTTTCAGTGAAAAACTTCGTGTATCACATCTAAATACCCAAAAATTGGTCGAAATAGTTATAATTTTACGTCAAACTACCAAAAAACGAAATAAAAACCGTTATGTATCATATAAGATACGCGATCCAAAAGATCATTGTATCCGACACCCGCTTTCCCGCGTTTGATTCGGAAGCGAGAAAAATGACTTAATAGTCAACTTGCCTGGGGGTTTACAATGCAAATGTTCTTCGATAAATTGGCATGGACATGTGAAAGAAGAGCAGTGGCGTCCGCCGGAGGCGGGTGGGCTGTTTAGGTAACCTCTAGCCCGGTCTCTACCCCACCTGGAGGCGTAACGCAGGTATAATAAGGTCGCTCTTTCCTGAAAACAAAAAAAATATGTATACAGCGCGTGTTTCGATGCGGTTGTCTTATCAGAACCTTCTCAGTTGATATTTATTAAAATTTTAACGCAACATGTCGCACTTCTAATTTTACAGGAAATTCACGAGTGTTTTGGCTACCTGAGGATTGTAGAATTCCGGGGATAAGGGGTTAAAATTAATGAAGACTTTAAAGAAGTTCCTAAATTCATACGAAATAACCATCCATTAGAGGTGCCACATGTATTAGTTTGCTATTATTAAAAATGTTAACTTACAAACCCCTTTTTTTTAACAAATAAATTAACACAGGTAAAAAGCGTGAAAATTAGATTGGACTTAAACATATTAAAGCTGATAGTACGACACAGGTTTAAGTATTTGAAAGTAGTTATTAAAAAAATATTTTGCTTCCCTGTGGATTAATAATTCAATCATATATGTTCCGTCCAATACCTACAGATTATATTTGAATTAAATAAAATATAAAAAAATAATTTTTTTTAACAACAACCTTTGAATTTAAATGTTTTCAAAATATATAGAGATCTCAAAAGCCAAAACTTATAGTTGGTGAACAAAAAGATACTGAGAAATTGATTATTAAACATATCAAGTAAGGCGCGGTGCGGCCGACTTGTATTTTCACTTCCTCCTCGAGAAACTTTTAAAAATATTTCGATTTAAGTTTTATTTATTTTTAAATAAATATTATCCTACAGTGAAGCAAAAAGAAAGTTTTAATAATGTGTCTCGTACCTATCTAACAAGCATTTGATTGCACAAAGCCTTTTTCAGTTTAAATGGTTACATTGAGGTTCGTGCAACCTACACCGTGTGTGAAGTTACATTATGATAGCATGAGCATGTGCACGAATATTTATTGATCCTTTAATCATAAAAAAAATTAAATAAATAAATACAGTTTATCTAGAATAGCTTTTAGAGATAGAGATTAAAAAGCAGTTTCGATATGAAGTGCTTTTGTATTTCATAAACTAAAAATTCAACAAATACTATTTTTTACATCTCTCCTCATTCAAAGTTAGGCTTGACAAGCTTTCTATGCAAAGTTTTTCTAAAAACCTGTTGTATCTATTACATTGTGTAATTATTTTATACTATTCGAATATTAATATAAAATGACGGTCTCTTGGAGATAAATCCATTGTAAGCGAGTCCTTTTGATACTCACTCATGACACGCGCTCTAAAGGATGAAAATTTGTGGAGCTCTAATCCTGAGACCCGGGCCGGATCTAAGGGAGGGAAAACAGGTGCAATGAGAATGTGCCCAACGGCCGCCATAGAGGTAATCCTAAGCCTTACACCCCTCCATATAGTAGAGGAGATAAGGACAACCTACAGAATGACCAGAGAAGGATCAACCAAACGCAAGTTTCGACTCCTTCCTGGAAATCACCAAACCTGGGACATGCCCCAAGATGAGATGATAAAGAAGTTTAGCTTTGTGAAAGAATTCAACACAAAGCTAAGTAACAAAAGCGAATGGGACAAAGATACCATCCCAAAACTCAAGAGAAGTGCGATTAAATGGTACACAGATGGTTCTAGAACAACAGAAGGAACAGGAATAGGAGTATATGGGCCTGGAACCAAATATTCCGAAAGTGTATGCAAATCTCCGAGCATTTTCCAAGCTGAAATATACGCCATCGGAAAATGTGCCCAGTTCAACATAGAAAGAAATTTTCGCAGACAAGAGATCATCATCATGTCAGACAGCCAAGCAGCCATTAATGCCTTGAACTCCCACGTAATCAACTCCAAGATGGTTTGGGAGTGCCTGGAGAATCTAAACGAACTAGGCAAGAACAACATTGTTACCCTCCTATGGGTTCCGGGACACACTGGAGTGGAGGGTAATGAAATAGCAGACATGCTCGCAAAAAAGGGTCTGAAACACCATTTCTGGGATCTGAACCCTTCTGCGGAATAAGCACCAGTACAATACTTGATGAACTTGGAAAAGAAGTAAATAACACAAGATCCCAATACTGGATAGGACTACAAGGAATGAGGCAGGCCAAGATACTACTGGGAAACTATAACCAGAAAAGATCTGCATCAGTAAAAGTAAAAATAAGCTCAGAATACTAACGGGTATCCTAACAGGGCACTGCCGGCTGAGAGGCCACCTAAAGCTCGGCTACTCACACGCCTGCCGCAGGGGCGATCTAGGGAGCAAGCCGGCAGGGGCAATCTAGGAGGCACCTCTACACACGTACCTGCCGTTCAGTTCGACAGTTAACGCAGCGCAGAACAGACGTGTCCAAACTTCATGCTCGTTTTCCTTTTCCATAGTAGTAAATTTCTCAGAGAGCTGTACAATCCAAACAAGTCCTCCAGAAGGTTTTCTCTTAAGAACTGAATCGAAATTGCCCCGATTACACTACACACACGAGTTGTGGCAGGGAGGTAGGAGCCGATTTAGGAAGCAAGGAAGGTCCGAACCGTCTGCCGCCCTGCAAAGGAGGCGATCTAAGAAATCCCCCCGGCTTGCCTACACACATCACAATCAAGGAAGCGATTTAGTGTCAACCCTACTCTAACACTCTAGAATGCCCCTACGGCAGGTGTGTGAGTAGCCCGCTTAAAGAAACTCGGATTAGTAGACAAAGAAGAATGCAGATTCTGAGAGGAAGAGGAGGAAACCTCTATCCACATTATCTCAGAATGCAGTACCCTGCAAAATCCAAGGGTACGATACCTCGGAGAATATCAAATAGAAGAGGAAGATCTACCTAACCTGAAGCCTACCGACATCCTGAACATTTTGAGAGCAATAGGACTGGAGGAACTGCTCTAATCGTTAAGACAACCTTAACGATTGGGCAGCAGTAGGGGGCACAATAGATCTTCTAGGTCGCAGTGTATCGACACCCCCATCACAGATAGATAGAAGGGAGGGCAAACGGGGCTGCAGCCCAGGGGCCACCACGATAGGATTTTTTTGGTAAGATTAATACCGGAATACCGAATGATATGCAAAATTAATAGCATTTCTCCCACTTTTTCCACTCATTTTTCGTCCAAAACGCGATATTCGTATTCTGGTCAAATTTAATGTTAATATTATTCTTCGATCTGATAAATCATGTGTATACATATATGCGGAATACCTTATATCCTAAAGAAATGAATTCATCCACATCGAAAAAAGACCAAAGACAAAAGACAAATACTGACCAGTACTTACAATTACGCACCAGAACAAGAAATGTAAAGTTGAATCCGCTCGATTATATGAAAGCGCAAGACGCTAACCTGTCACCAAAAGAGAAATTCAAAGTGTCATGTTTTATCCCAGTGATCGATCAGCTAAGTTTTTCTCTTATTGAAAGATTGGGTGGGTATGATGCAGTGCGTTCGATATCTGTATTGAGCAATGACTTAGAGCAGATGGACGCTGCAAATTTGAATGCTGCAGCAGAAGAATTAGTTAAAGTTTACAAAGACGATTTAGAACCTAGTCTTGGTAATGATTTGGTCCAATTTGTATCGTTGATAGATTTCTACAAAAAGGACTATCAAAAAGACCAATCTAAGGAGCTGTTCTATTATCAAATTCTTGAAAATCAAAATTTCAGAGCTACATTCCCAAACATTGAAATTACTCGCAAGTTGCACGGTTCCATTCGTTTGCTGTGATTTAATTAGATTTATTTATTGTATTTTGTATATTTTATATTTTGTTAATTATTTGTTCCGAAATAAATTATTGAAACACTTGAAAGAAAAAAATTGTTTAACTTGTTCGAAAAATAATTAGGAGCCTCCACTTTTTTGTTGCCCCATCGCCTCCACACCTTTTGATCCGGCCCTGGTAAAAAATTACAAATATTATCATTGATTCGCGACCAAGTGTCAGCTACAACATTATCCTTACTTTTAATATATTGCACGGTAAAATTATAAACAGATTTTTTTTGAAAAAACAATGCATAGGTATTTTAGTTTCTGTTAGTCACATATATAAAATAAATATCAAAACAATTTGTCTACGAACATCCATAATTTCGAATCTTTTATATTATAGTCTTAAAAGCATTCACTTTGGTTATCACAATATTAATACGGAGCAAACTACGAGTGTTTCACCATAAATTAGTAGATTCATTGAAAAACCTTGAATTAGCGTGCAATTGTGGTTGATAAAATACTCTAGCTAATTGCGTTTTAATAACAACAACAAAACAGGTATCGGCGTTATGGGATATAAGAAATTCAATTATTCAACGACCACATGATTGTGCCTAAGTGAATGAACCCGAATCGGAGAGAAAATCATCTGCTGCTCCACCGCTCCATCGGAATCCTTTTTATTGTTTTATTACGTCACATTTAGTCGAGACAAAGGACCAGGCACCTTTCTTATGGGAAAATGGCTTTCCGTCAAATTTTCTGAAAAGTTGGTATAATGTAGAACTCGATGCTCTGACAAAAAGTGTCCATTGGTCCAAACCGATCCTATGGCTAGTTTTCGAGGTGCAGGGTGTTAAACATCGGAAATGCCACTTTTTTATAACCAGATTTCTCATGTTTTATTCGCGTTTGTTGTAGAAAACATGAATTAAAGATTGTTTGGCAACAATATTTTATAAACAATTACTATACAATTTGGTTATTTACAGGATGGTTCGAAAATAAATAATACCGGGTGTATCAACGATGCGTGCGTGGAGGATAGCTGCTTCCCTTTTGAAGATAGGAAAAAATGTTTCAAATAAAAGTTGTAAATAGCCATGAAAGCTATGTTCCAAAAATAACTACCAACATACAGGGTGTCCCATAAATGTGTGACTTATCAAAGTTATGTTTGTTTAAATGAAACAGCCTATATATTTTTACTCGATTGAATTTCTTCGGAAGAGTGCTTCTCAAAAATATAGGGTTGTATCGGTTTATACCAGGTGGTTCTGAAGTTATGGTCACATTTATGTCCCAAAATGGGTTCATTCAACACCAAATATTTCAAAATAAGTAACTCGGAATAACAAAATTTTTTCACCAAATATCCTCGAAAATGGTGTATTTTGATTTCATATTCATAAATTTACCGAATGGCACTTTTCCCATACAGGGTCAACCAAAACTCGGGATCATTTTTTTCTCAGTTTTTTCAAATGGAACGCCCTGTATATAGTGCCATACCAGAATAGTCAACACTATGATCTTCCAGAAAATGTAGGGTTTGCCTACTTGATTTTCACCGGAAATGCATCTAATTCTTAAGGAAAGTATGAAAAATGTCATAAAAGCAATAATGATATTTTTTTATTCAATGATGGACAAAAATAATCTCAAAAAAATGTAAAAAACTGTCATTTTACAGTAGATGTTAAAGTTAAAGTTGATCTTGTAGTAGAGCGAAGAAATCCTCTAATTCTATTTTTCCTTCAGCGTCGTTGGTTTGCCGCTAATTTTTTTTTTGCTCACTTCTTGTGTTTCACATTTTCTGTTTCCACAAACCTCTCCTTCGAAAAATCTCGAGTCGCATATCGAACTGCACACATTCTACTGGCTAAAAGCAGTTTCTGTAATATCTATCCGGAAAGTAGGTCACTTTATCAATTATATCAAATCACCCTTGGAACATTTTAATGTTTCAGGTACTGTCAACAAAGATGACATTTTATTATCGAAGTGAATTTATAATTTAGACCTAATATTTGATGTAGACGAGACAAGAAAATATTAGATTTAAACTATAAATTCACTTCGATAATAAAATGTCATGTTTGTTGACAGTTCCTGTAACATTCAAATGTGTGATTTGATATAATTGATAAAATGATCGACATTCCGGATAGATGTTACAGAAACTGCTTTTAGCCAGTAGAATGTATGCGACTCGAGAGTTTTCGAAGAAGAGGTTTTTGGAAACAGAAAATGTGAAACACAAGAAGTGAGCACAAAAATAAATTAGCGGCAAACCGAAGACGCTGAAGGAAAAATAGAATTAGAGGATATCTTCGCTCTACTACAAGATCAGCTTTAACTGAAGTCGTAGATAGACTTAATTTATGCCTAGCTTATTTGTTTGTTTGTTAATTTTAACGTCTCTTTTCTGACCTAATGGCCTAAACTGGACGGGACCTACAGCTTATCGTGGGCTCCGAACCACGGTCCCCAATTACCTTAAACTCAGGACTATGCCTTTGTCAGGCAGGTGATCTACCGACTAACAAGTGTGTAATTGTGTCACCAACCCCTATCAGTTCCACGAGATATCCGATCTCATCCGGCCTGTTTACCGGCTGAATGAAACTGCGTATGACACAAATACCTTTTTGCACTTGCCCAAAGTCTTATCTGACTTTAATTACACTTTAATACGGCAGGATTCAAACCTACTCCCCGAACACTGACCAAGCTGAATCGGCAGACGCCTCCAACTAGACCACCGTGTCCGATTAAGCATAGCTTAAAACGGATGATTGTTTGAGCATCTACTGTGAAATGACGGTTTTTTACATTTTTTTGAGTTTATTTTGTTCCATGTTTGTCCATCATTGAATAAAAAAATATCATTATTGCTTTTATGACATTTTTCATGCTTTCCTTAAGAATTAGATGCATTTCCGGTGAAAATCAAGTAGGCAAACCCTACATTTTCTGGAAGCGCATAGTGTTGACTATTCTGGTATGGCACTATATACAGGGTGTTCCATTTGAAAAAACTGAGAAAAAAATGATCCCGAGTTTTGGTTGCCCCTGTATGGGAAAAGTGCCATTCGGTAAATTTATGAATATGAAATCAAAATACACCATTTTCTAGGATATTTGGGGAAAAATTTTTGTTATTCCTAGTTATTGATTTTGAGATATTTGGTGTTGAATGAACCCATTTTGGGACATAAATGTCACCATAACTTCAGAACCACCTGGTATAAACCCATACAACCCTATATTTTTGAGAAGCACTCTTTCGAAGGAATTCAATCGAGTAAAAATATATAGGGTGTTTTATTTAAAAAAACATAACATTGATTAGTTACACATTTATGGGACACCCTGTATGTTGGTAGTTATTTTTGGAACATAGCTTTCATTGCTATCTACAACTTTTATTTGAAACATTTTTTCCTATCTTCAAAAGGGAAGCAGCTATCCTCCACGCACGCATCGTTGATACACCCGGTATTTTTTTTTGAAGATATCATTTTTTATTACCTTAAAAATACGAGCAAATGTCATTGCATCATGAATATATAGTTTAAGTAATTACTTCTTGATATTTTATACAGGGTGACTCATAAATGTAGTTACAGAGGGCATATAATTATTTTAGCTTTAACGAATCACCCCGTATAAACGATGTGTTATAAAAATTTTGTATTATCTTAAACAAATGTACGACCTGTCACTCTAGCACCACTGTATGTCATACAGCGTGTTAAACTGCGTTCACCACCCTGTATTTTAAAAGTTTCTCCGTCAACTTTATAAATTAATACATTTTCACATTACCAGAAGTTCAGTATTTAACTGAGCAAAATTTTGTTGTAATCAGATGACCAGTTTTTCTAAAATGTGTGCCCATAGTTACTAGTTTAAAGATGTTTTTAATATATATTTTACTTATCATGAAACTAAAACTAATAGTCTAAGATCTGAGAAATATATACCCTCGTCTGTTATTTGACGATGACAAAGATTATGTGTTAGATAATATATACATTGATGATAAATTGCAAATGGGTTGCCTAGGTAAATCGCGGGCCGATGCTGTTAAATAATAAAAATTTTAATTAACTTTTTTGGATCAACTTCCCCCATTTGTTATTCATAAAAATCGAGCATTCGCTGAGAGAATATCACACAAGGAATTGTAAAAATATAGGTTGCCTACTTTTCCTTCAGCACAACTGTGAAGTTGCCAGGTATAAACTGGTGAGTAAGCGGGTGGTTTTTGGCTATTTGAGGGGTGAGGTCATGTCGAAAGTAATTTTGGATAACGCCATCGTGTTCAGCATCCTCGAAAACAGGGAGACACATGTTCAATTTATCAATCTATATATTATCTAACTTATAAACTTTGTCACCATCAAATAGCATATGAGGATATATATTTCTAATACCGGATCTTAGACTTTTAGTTTTAGTTTCATTATAAGTAAAATATATAATAAAAACATCTTTAAACTGGTTATAGGATTACAAAAAAATTTTGCTCAGTTAAATACTGAACTTCTGTTAATATGAAAAGATATTAATTTACAAAGTTGACGGGAAACTTTTAAAATACAGGGTGATGCACAAAACACAGCTTTTCTAATTTTTAAAGTGTTTGCAATCAGTTTAACACACTGTATGACATAGAGTGGTGCTAGAGTGACAGGTCGTACATTTGTTTAAGATAAAAAAATTTTATAACTAACACATCGTTTATACGGGGCGCTTCGTTAAAGCTAAAATACATTATATGCCCTCTGTAACTACATTTATGAGTCACCCTGTATAAAATATGATTCAACATCAAGAAGTAATTACTTAAACTATATAAACTGTAAATAACCAAATTGTATAGTAATTGCTTATAAAATAGTGTTGCCAAATAATCTATAATTCATGTTTTCTATAACAAACGCGAATAAAATAGGTCTGTTATGAGAAATCTGGTTACAAAAAAGTGGCATTTCCGATGTTTAACACCCTATACCTCGAAAACTAGCCATAGGATCGGTTTGGGACAATGGACACTTTTTGTCAGAGCATCGAGTTCTACATCATACCAACTTTTCAGAAAATTTGACAGAAAGCCATTTTCCCATAAGAAAGGTGCCTGGTCCTTTATGAATATTTTTTGTTTTAAGAAATTCTCGCTCCCGCTGTCATTGAGTATGCAATTAATTAGGAACCTTCTAAAAAACCTTTCTTTACGGTAGCTCCATGGAAACAAATCAAGAAGTATTAAATCGGACTAAATCTAAGTTTTTATGTATGAAATGCCTAAAAAAATGTCTATGAAGGAGGTTTTGAAGCCTTCTTAGAGGGATAAACTTTTTATGAGCGTTCGGAATTTTAGTTTGATCAACAATAATAATAAAAATCATTTTTGTAAACCGATGAATCATTGATATTCCGAAACATCAGCATTATTAATACCACAATAAGCTAAAAAAATAAAATGGATAATAAAAACTTCTCTTTGCGTTTTCCTACCATTAAATTAACCCAGAACGGTGACTACCAAAAAATTATAAAAAATTACTTTTAGTAAATGCCCATGCTAATCATAATTCTGGACCACAGAGGGCAGCAATCTCTGCGATCGTCTGCCCTCGATGGCTTGTTGGCCAGCAGTTCTTCCACATATTGACACGGGCACAAGGCGGAAGTGATATGGCGTGGATTGGAAGGATTTCCCAAAGTTTCGTCTAAAGTCCAATCTAATCTTCTCCGCAAAAAATCTTTTCCCCACTTCTGAGCATGGCGAAGGAATAGTAGCTCGGCTTGGCCCTAATGATAAAAAAATGTAAGTAATTCTAAATATTTTGTTTATTAGGAGTAGATAATTTGTGAACGGTATTATCGCATCCAAAATTTCAAGTATGAAGTGACTCTGTTGTAGAAATAATTATTTAATGTATTTTTAATGAATAATTATAATGACGATGCATCGATGGTGTATTTATAAATATATATTTTTTTGTGATATTATACTTTTTTATTCGTAAATGATAAAAATTTCTTAATCAATAAAACACGTTAACACAGATTGTAAATCTTATTTAAGTAAGTTCTCGAGTTATAATTTACGGCCAAGATATTTATGTTTTTAAATGTTAAAATTGTTAGACAAACATTTTTATCGAAGTAAAGAGTAAAAAGATAGATGCCAAAACAGGTCAATTTTCACCTAGAGGGGGCTCAATTTTTATCGTAGTTTCAAACTTCTTTTTTGATCCCTCTAGCACCCAGAACCACCCTTGAAAAATCTTAAATGGCAAGTGGTGTTAAGTTACACATCATTTTGAAGCTGCTTTCATTATCTAATGCAACCTCGTTTTTTTATTTTGAATGATTTTTTTTGAGAAGACTGAAGATTATTGTAAAAGAAATCAATAGTAGTTCTAAAAAACAACTTAATTTCAACGAATGTACTGTTCAATTCAAGGTTTTTTACTTTAAATACCTTTGTATGAATTTTTTCCGATTTTTCTCAGAAATTTTCCTCAATTAGATCTTCAACTGACCTTGACCCTGACCTGATGAGGTCAAGCGGACCTCGGATTCGGTTTCAGACAATTTTTTTTTGTGGGGCTGTGTAATCTAAGCAGTTTTCTCAAAAAAGAATCATTCAAAATAAAAAAAAGGGGTTGCATTAGATAATGAAAGCAGCTTCAAAATGATGTGTCACTTAATTAATTTAAGATTTTTCAAAGGATGGTTCTGTGCGCTAGAGGGATGAAAATGGTTAAAAGGTTAAAATTATTCATTCTGTTACGGTATTTTTTCAAAATTTGAACAAAACTCGGTACATTTGGGTGCAAATTTTAGTTGGGACACCCTGTATTTTGGTCCAAAGAATATAAAACTAGGTACATATAAAACTAATAATTTTTCACGATGCTACACCTTTTTATAACATTGCTGAATGTAGTGTCAGGTATTAGACGGGAATTTTGCTGTTCCAGCCCTAATGGCCTTAATAGTTGGCTAATGACTAGCCAAGACAAAAGTGGACCATATAATAATGTTCAATTTCAAATTATAAATTGAACATTTGCTTTTCATTTCATTCATTCATTTTTTTACCCTACCACTGGAGTGGAAAAGGGGTATTGAAAAAATTAAACCCGTAGACCGCCGGCACTGCAACAATTTCAAACGTAGTTATAATCCAGACACTTTGCATAGCAACTCAATTCAAAAGTGAAAACTACACGTCACAGAGATGGAAAAATTCATACAATAACGGGACAGAGATAACACCTGGTCCAAAAGCTAAGAGCGGTGTGCAGACTAGCTTCGAAACGTTGTAACAAAGAAAATTATGCCTTACGAGTGACGCTTTAATACGGAGATTGCTGGAGCGCCAGATTATTTAATGTGGTCTTAGGGGTACAAGTAACTTCAGATGGAGATACGGAATCTCCAGGGGTCTTGTCGATTTCAGAAACAATATTTTTTATATAAATATTTTTTTTAACTAGAGACAGAGGTAAGGTAATCACAGACCTTAAACCAAAAAAATAACGTTGACACATATATTGCTTAAGAAAGCTAAAATCTACAGATTCAAAATATAATATTTCAAAGCCCAACCCTCAAAACCCGAAACGAAAAAAATACTAGCTGATTTTAAAAGTGATTTCCCAAAAGAAATGGTAATCGGCATTTATTATAACGCAGAAATGAAAATTAAAAATCATGCAATCGTTTGATTTTTAATTTTCATTCCGAACTGACGGACAATTAAAGTGAAACTAAAAATCTCAAATAACTAATTTGGAAAGATTTTCTAAATTAATTTTCAAAAACAAAATCTCAAAAGTCTAATTCGGAAAGAATCTAAATAAATAATTTAATTTTCCGAAAAGAAAAACAAAATCTCAAAACCTATTTCGGAAGGAATCTAAATAAATAAATTAATCTCTAAAACAAAATCTCAAAACCTAATTCGGAAAGAATCTAAATAAATAATTAAAATAAAGTCATTTATCGCGTATAAAATAAACGTTTCTTTCGGCTTCAAATTGACAACGGACTTATAACGGTGAAAAAATTATCAGTGTTTACCTCGTTTTTTTCTAAGGTTTTAATTCTGACCGGTGAAATCGTAGAACAAGAATGAATCTTATTTTAAAATTCTGAAACCATTTAGACTCTCCGGATATTTTCCCTACTATTTCTACATAGGAATCGCGCGCGCAGCCAGCGATTAGGCCGTGGTTGCTTCGTTAAAGAATTAAAAATGTACCCGGTGAGCTAGCCAAAAATCGAACATTTTATTTAATTTGAAATAAATTTTTGATTTGATCTTAAATTGAATGATTAAAAAAATAACTTATATTTCGGTAGAAATATATATCAGCATTTAAAAAATAACTTCATTACAACGTTCTAGAAGATTCATTCACCCCCGCCTTTGAGACGGAAATAATCTAAAAAAAACAAATCAGTGCATCGTCAGCCTCAATCGACTCTTAGATCTTGCATAAAACTATTTCCAGGGACGTATCGAGCTTCATAAGTTTTGGGGGGTGAGTCATGTTGAAAATGCCGACTCGTCAAGGAAAATTTGCCGACTACGGCATGAAAATTTGCCGACTACGGCATGAAAATGCCGACTCAGACGAAAATGCCGACTCGGTACAAAAGTTTGGGTGGTGTCACACCCCCAACACCCCCGCCTCGGTACGCCCCTGACTATTTCACATTCAAACAAGCAAACAGCTATAAAATACATTTTGTGAGCGATTGTCGTAATTAATTAAGTCAACATCATGTGTAACATTTTTTGTTAAATTGTGTATAAATTTCGATCAGTGTTAAACATAGAAAATTATCAGTAACGTGTTCTTTTATTTATTTATGGGATATTAAAAGACAGCGCATATCAAAGTAACT
Source organism: Crepidodera aurea (assembly GCA_949320105.2). NCBI lineage: Eukaryota > Metazoa > Arthropoda > Insecta > Coleoptera > Chrysomelidae > Crepidodera > Crepidodera aurea. Next base: position 32,499,145 of record OX439472.1, on the reverse strand, counting down.
ACAGTCCATTAGACGCCAGTTACAAAAAGAAAGCTGGAGTATGGGATTTGATAAGAAATTCTGCTACTTCGTATCAAATTCCCAACAATTAGGTTACCTGCATTTGCTGCTTCCTGTTCGTTCTCCTAGACTTTGAAGAGGTGGAATAACTCCATATATTAGGTTATGGATGAACAAGTTATAATGTCACGTCTTACTCGCTTTGGAGATGACTTAAATCACGTATTTGTTCCGACTTCGTGGTCATTTTAATTTTCATTAGTTCAGACCTCGCGCATCGTTCAAATTACCAGAAACTCTTTGTGTTGAACAATTCCGAATAATACCGGACCTGACCGATCTTGATCTAACGGTAACTGTGAATTGTTTGTTTGCAAACGACCATGAGCACGCATAATTAAATTTTTATTGGAAATTTGATTTGATTTTTTATATAGGGATTTTATTTAGATTAGTTAAATATGTTTTCCAACATTAAGAATGCTGGAATTGAAAATTATAAAAATTACTTACGCAACTCTAATTGAAGGCCGCAACAAAATGAACGTGATTCAAACATACCTGTTTTCTGGACAACCTTGTAGTTCGACTGCCCTGTATAATAATATCTTGAGCGGTTATATCCATCCTCTGTTCCCAACCACTATTTTGGTCCCTCTCTTGCTGGTCAATGGCTGTCTGAATATGTGCTATACACGGTGCTGAATCTAAATATATGAAACACAAAGTAACTTTGTGGCAACTGATTTTTCCTCTGTCGTCGAGTGCTAACAATATCTGAAAAGAAAAGATGTGGGAAAATACAGAAAGTGTCTGAGGCATCAGAGGGTATTTTGAAAATCAAACCGGTATTGAATTACTTCATTCTAGACTCTCGTTGATCCGACTACAGTCGAGATATCAACTCTCTGATTCTGTCATTCGAGGAGCAAATCATTTCCAGAGACCGGTTTCGGCATTATTGCGCCTCGTCAGCAGAAAGTGGAAGATCGTTTGGTATCCAAACTGTAAATGGAAGCAAGGCTTCAAAGTTGTATTAAACAGTTGTTTTTTATTGTTTTAAAACTATATGCTGTAACATACAGCACAGGAGGCAATAAGGAAATGACCAAAATGAACAAAACACTCTGTATCTCAGCTATAAGAGACTGTAGATCCATAAAATATGGGTTATTTGGAATCACCCCAGTGACTCCTATCCACTGTTAAATTATTGCCCTCTCCCAATGAATATAATGTAATACTTAAGCTTTATAGATTCACTACGATTTAAGGAATTTTGATCTTTATTATTGCCAACACCGGTCTAGAATCTTTAATAACAGAATCAGAGAGTTGTGATATCGACAGTTGTCGGATCAACAGAATCTGGAAAGACTTTATACTGAAATCGCAATCGACACGGAGTAATAAATCAAAATTTTATGGGCGTTTTACAGTACAGGCGGCTCAAACAAAATCTGTGGTTTTAAATGGTAGTTAAAAGGTGTGTTAAAATTAAAAATTTTGCTGTGCGGCCCGGTTTTTATTGGAGATAACAATAAATGTTTAATTTTCAATCGTAAAAATTAAACATAACATTCAAGACATTCATTCGTATCAAACCGGCAACACGGCGCGATCGCGTAAAAGTGAAACGGAAATAAAGACAAAAGACACCGGACATCTATCGGTAACCATTATGTTTTTAAATTCTCGCACGTACTACCCAAGAATTCATAAGCCGAGAAGCGAGGGAGCTTCGCAAATTAAATTAGCGCGCATGGTGAAGCATCTCCCTTTGGCACCATGGGGTCCAAGGGGTTGTTTATTGTTATTTTAAAATCAGTTTCAGTGCTCTTTAGCAAATTTCTTTTATTTTAGAATGGTAAAAAAGAAAATATTTTCTGAATTAAGTTTACTTTGTGTTAGCCATTCTCATTAGTTATTAAATCAACCATGTGATTTCTTGTTATATTTGTGCTTCGTTTTTCATTGAGAGTTTAATAAAAATGTTAAACGCAAGGTGCTTGTTTCATTGAAGTTTTGAAGATAGAAAAAAGAATAAAATACAGTCCATTGAACAAAGTACAGACATTTATTTAAAAAGCGGTGTTGTCCCAAACATCGGTCGTCTTGGGAAATAAATGCAACAGCATATCTCAACCCCTGAGATGTGAACAATAAATAGACTATCCTTATTTTAATCCTTTTTAAGACTCTGATGAGCTCACGGTTGGGTAAATTATTGTGTATTTGTTTGTATTATTTTTTTTGTTACTATTTTAAACTTAAATAATGGCAATTTAATCTCCGGAGTGCTTGTTTCAGGTGGCTAAGGCCAATTTTGTTTTTTTTGTTTTATTGGTGGGTAAACTTGGTAAACTCAATATTTTCATTTTGTAAAGTACCTACATACCGAAATAATACTCAATAATACATATTCAAAAAAAATATATTTTTAAATGATGGTTTTATGTACCCCGTAAATAATATATAGGCACTCACATCTAAACTTTCCTGTTCTGACAGATATATTACTCCGGCTCGGTCGCGATTTCAGTATAATAAAAAATTATTCAGACCCTGAAAAGTAAAAACGAATCCCCAAATTAATATATTGTAAAAAAACTTTATAGAAAAGATGAAAAATAAAACTATTTTTCAACCAGTCTACAACTAGTAGTAAATTAATAAAATCATGAGGCTTTTTTGGTTGACTGATAAAAAATAAAACCTGGCAAAAACATTCAAGATAAAACCGTTATTACAAACGTGCTGGTGATTTTTTTTCTATTGTTTAATTGTTGGCATAATAAATATTTGCAAAATTATAATAATTAAGTAAATATTTAAATAACTTAAACATAAATATTTTGTGCTTTCACATCTAATCTTCTAGAAAACAGTTGCCAAAAAAATCAATAAAAAACATCTTAGCCAGGAAAAATGTTCAAACAAATGTGAATGAATAAAAAAACTTACCTTGTGTCTTAGCAAATGTTTGTTTACATTTGCCATACATTTTTCCAAATTCCTCTGCAATTTGAACTTCAAGTACATCGATAAAAATATGGCCCCTGCATTTAATACCAACCAGCCTATTCCTAACCCGAATAGAGTGAGTCCCTCTAATCCAGAAAAAAGTAATCCTAAAAGGACTATAAAAGCTAGCGTTATCCATAGAAAAAGGACGCGTTTGTAGCAAACATTGTATAAAGAAAATCTAACGTCATTGACTAACAGCTCCAAGGCTTGGACGTATTCTTCTACGGTAAGCTAAAATAGAAAATATGTAGGTAATTACTTTTTCCTTTACCAAAGATTATTATTAATTTTAATTTATTTATTATATTTATATTCGAAAAAAATGCATTCTATAATATGAACAAACAAAAGTCGCTTTAAACACCTATATACAGGGCGAGTCACGGTGAACGAGACGCTCCATTGTGGCTAAACGGTTAATATTTTGAAAATTGTGTTTATTCATGGATATGTGGGTTGATTTTTTAAAATTATTTTGAAATATATAGGTTTGATAAAAATGGATACCAAAATATTTTACTGGGAGTAATCAAACTGCAAAAATGATGTGAAATAAGTTAAAATCACAGCTCCCAAGAATTACGCCATTAGAAAATGTCACTCACTGCACCAACGTCTGGACTTCAAACAACTACTCCTTGGACTATATGCCCCAACAGGTGTTGAATTACAGAAGTCCAGAAGCGGTTGGAACCCGAATCGTTTCGGGACTTAAACCAACAACTTTGATTTTGTTACTAAAGGAGCCAGTCATTCTTAGACCGGTTTCGGCATTATTGTACATCATCAGTCTAAGAATCACAGGCTCCTTTAGTAACAAAATCAAAGTTGTTGATTTAAGTCCCGAAACGATTCGGGTTCCAACCGCGTCTGGACTTCTGTAATTCAATACTTGTTGGGGCATATAGTCCAAGGAGTAGTTGTTTGAAGTCCAGACGTTGGTGCAGTGTGTGACATTTTCTAATGTCGTAATTTTTGGGAACTTATTTCACATCATTTGTGCAATATACAGGTTGTCCCAAAAAGTGTGACCCTATATTTTATTGCATTTATAGATTATACGTTAAAAATAAGATAAACTTTCTTAAGTATTCCCTATACCTAAGCTTTTTATTTTTCGAGATATTATATTTCTAAAAATGGAAGCACTTCGAAACCAATGGAATCAGCCAAATCCAATTTTAACTGAAAAAATTAGACTAATAATTGAAAACAATAGTGTATTTAGAGTTGTTTAAAATTATACAGGGCATCCAAAATTGGGCGATTCTCTAATGACATTCAAACGACAATATCGTTCTTATTTTAAATAGGACACCCTGTATTTTATAATCCTATTATGTAGCAAATTCCATTACCTTTTAAAAATTATAAAGGTCTACTATGCCTAAATCTACTAATTTTGGAGTAATTTTTATTTTTGTTAAATTATACATTATTTTTCGACCGTAATGACTAAATATAACACTCTGTATTTGATCAACTTAGACTATGATACGAAAAAATTATCTTTGAAAATATGTGTTTGATTTTGACATTATTAAAAATGTTTCCAGATGCATCAAAATCTGTATGGTTAACCGTCATACTAATCCATTATTATGAAAAGTGGATTCATCCGTAAACAGAACATTATAAAAAAGCATCTTCACTAACCTTCTCCAATATATAAACAAAAATCTATCAATCTTTAAAAATCCGTTCCTTACAGATTTTGATGCATTTCGAAACATTTTTAATAATGTCAAAACCAAACACAGAGTTTCAAAGACAATTTTAGGCATTACGGTGGAAAAATAATGTAAAATTTAACAAAAATAAAAATAACTCCAAAATTAATAGATTTAGACATAGTAGAAGACCTTTATAATTTTTAAAAGGTAATGGAATTTGCCACATAATAGGATTATGAAATACAGGGTGTCCTATTTAAAATAAGAACGATATTGTCGTTTGAAAATGTCATTAGAGAATCGCCCAATTTTGGACGCCCTGTATAAATTTAAACAACTCTAAATACATTATTGCTTTCAACTATTAGTGCTTCTATTTTTAAAAATATCAAAATATCTCGAAAACTAAAAAGCTTAGGTATAGGGAATACTTAAAAAAATGTATCTTATTTTTAACGTATAATCTATAAATGCAATAAAATATAGGGTCTTCCATAAGAAATAATATAACTTTGATAAGCCACACTTTTTTGAGACAACCTGTATATTTCAAAATAATATTAAAATGTAGCCTTTATCAACCCACATATCCATGAATAGACACAATTTTCAAAATATTAACCGTTTAGCCACAATGGAGCGTCTCGTTCACCGTGACTCACCCTGTATAGAGGGTAAGTAAAAACATTTATTTTTATATTATTTCCCGACTAGTTGCAGAGATATGCCACCTTAGGGGTAAGGGGTACTCAATATTTATTTATAATTTTTTTATAGTAACGAAATATTCACAAAAATAAGAAATACATGTTATGGAACGTGATCCCTCGAGCCGGAAAAAGATTTTTTTTAAAACATAATTTCAGTATCGATTTGCTATTTTCTTATCAAAAGACATCGATATAAATGAAACTGGGAATAAAATAGTTCAATCTTCAATGAAGAATAATTTAGATGAGTTCTTTTATCATAATATTTGTTAAAAATGCAACAATTTAGTTTTGCTACTTTAATAAATAAATTTACTTCCTGTATGGTTTGTTATATGAAAAATGTAACGGTGTTTTCCATGTAGGTATAAATTAAATTCATAGTTTTGAATAACAATTCACCTTTCTTAGTTAATGGTGCAAAAAATAAATCATTAGCAATTTTAAAACGTACAATTCTAATTATTCAATCATTTTTTTATTTATAGCGCACATATTTATTCTACGGAAAATTTAATTATATACTGTTATATTAATATCTACGTAAAATTCATCAGAAAACGATTAGAAACATCACTACCATTTTTTCGAAATGAGCAGCAAGTTAATCAAAAAATTACTTAAGTATGAAATGAGTCAAGCAAACTATTTACTTTATATCAATATGACAATATTGTTTTAACAATTATCTTTTAACAACGAAATGTTTACTGTTGAATTTGATTAATTCTTTATATAGAGTCCTATAGGAATAACACGCACTTATTTTCAACATTGCATTTAAATGTTTACGGACAGAAAAAATGAAAACAGAATCAATTAGCTTCAGTAATTTATTTAAATAATGTGATTAATTCCATTGATAAAACATTATTTTGCGCATTCTACAATTTACTTTTATGTTGTTTGTTGTAAATGCAAATTAATTATAAAATTATATATCCTAACCTGAATTAAAAATAATTTCTAAAACGGCAACACTGGTTTTAAACTTTTCCATACTTTCAGATCAAAGATCATTTTTTTCAATGGTGTCTCCGATGATCAATAATTCTGGTACTCTTTAATTTTGGAATTTTCTTAGGTTCACAATTGTATTTTTTTGCTTTAGATGTTACTAGTTTGCCGGCCTTTACCTATTACCAGCCACTTTAAAACTTACTAATATTTTTAGATGTGCTACCATCTATGGTAAGAAGAGAGTATTAACATTAAATTTTGACTGATTCTAGTCAAGATGTCACTCTCTTCTTTTTTATCCCTTTCAGAGATTAATACAAAGTGAGTAAACCAGTAAGGAATTTTAATTTATTAGATTCGACATCCTAAGACCGGTTTCTGTCTTTCGACTTCATTAGTTAGGCTTTTCGAATCCAATAAATAAAATTCCAAACTCGTACAAGTCAATAGCTATATCCGCTATAAGATAACATTTTTAGATGTGCTACCATCTATGGTAAGAAGAGAGTATTGACATTAAATTTTGACTGAATCTAGTCAAGATGTCACTCTCTTCTTTTTTATCCCTTTCAGAGATTAATACAAAGTGAGTAAACCAGTAAGGAATTTTAATTTATTAGATTCGACATCCTAAGACCGGTTTCTGTCTTTCGACTTCATCAGTTAGGCTTTTCGAATCCAATAAATAAAATTCCAAACTCGGACAAGTCAATAGCTATATCCGCTATAAGATAACATTTTTAGATGTGCTACCATCTATGGTAAGAAGAGAGTATTGACATTAAATTTTGACTGAATCTAGTCAAGATGTCACTCTCTTCTTATTTATCGCTTTCAGAGATTAATACAAAGTGAGTAAACCAGTAAGGAATTTTAATTTATTAGATTCGACATCCTAAGACCGGTTTCTGTCTTTCGACTTCATCAGTTAGGCTTTTCGAATCCAATAAATAAAATTCCAAACTCGTACAAGTCAATAGCTATAACCGCTATGAGATAACATTTTTAGATGTGCTACCATCTAATCTCTGAAAGGGATAAAAAAGAAGAGAATGACATCTTGAGTAGATTCAGTCAAAATTTAATGTCAATACTGTCTTCTTATGATGAAGTCGAAAGACAGAAACCGGTCTTAGGATGTCGAATCTAATAAATTAAAATTCCTTACTGGTTTACTTACTAATATTTTATTGAAACTTTTACTAGTTGCAAAAGGTGAGTGATTAAATAATTCAAAATTGCTTATACAGGGTGTCTCATAGTTAAACCGACATACGTTAACTGTAAATAGAGGGTACTTAGGTGATTCCAAATAACCTTGGTTACTGGGTCTAACGCCTTTAATAACTGAGATACGGGGTGTTTCATCCATTTCGGCCAATATTTTGATAAGCCGTAACTTTAGAACCACTCTGTATATTTCTCTCATACTTGGTACAGGTATAGTGTGTTAATAGCACAATCCTATAGGTAAAAACTACAATTAAAATCCAGATCCGGATTAAGAAGAATTTAAATTTAAAAATCCCCAAAACAACACCCTGTATATCAGATTTTTTAAAATTGGGCTGGATATTTGAAAAGAACGGAAAAAATGAGTTAAAGTGAAAAAAATTTTTAAGTGCACATTCCATTCTACTACTGGAGTTTTAACGTCAAATTACATCAAATGCATTTTTTTCATTTTCGCAAGCAGTAACTTTCGAAATATCTGGTAGATTTCTTTCATATTTGGTACAGCTATCATTTTTTAGTAGCCCTATCGTATAATGTAAGGACTACACTACAGTTAAAATACAGATATGGATTAAGAAAAATTTGTACAATTTGAAAATCCCCAAAGCAACACGCTGTACATCAGATTTTTTTTTTAAATTGGATCAGACATTAGAAACTGATATATACTGACATATTTTTATAAATGCACATCTCGTTCTACATATTACTAAACTTTCAAAGTTAAAATTCAATTCATGCAATACTTATTGTCATTTTCATAAGCCATAACTTTGGAAACACCCTGTAGATTCCTTTCATATTTGGTACAGGTAGATTGTTTAAATAGCCCAATCGTACAATACAAGAACTAAAGTTAAATTACAGATCCGGATTACCAAAAATTTGTAAAAGTTGATAATCTCTAAAATAGCATCCTGTATATCAGATTCTTTAAAATGTAATCGGATACCTATTTGAAAAAAGAAAAAAGTGCACTAAAATTTTCACTTTAACTCATTTTTTTCGGCTCTTTTCAAATATCCATCCCAATTTTAAAAAATCTGATATACAAGGTGTTGTTTTGGGGATTTTCAAATTTTATAAATTCTTCTTCATCCGGAACTGGATTTTAATTGTAGTTCTTACACTAAATATTGGGCTATTAACACACTATACCTGTACCAAGTATCAGAGAAATCTACAGGGTGGTTCTAAAGTTATGGCTTATCAAAATATTGGTCGAAATGAATGAAACACCCCGTATCTCTGTTATTAAAGGCGTTAGACCCAGTAACCAAGGTTATGTGGAATCACCTATAAGTACCCTCTATTTACAGTTAACGTATGTCAGTTTAACTATGAAACACCCTGTATAAAAACTATTGATTTTATTACCATGCACTCAACAATTGGAGCCTCATTGTAAATTAGTTGTTTTATCGAAATATATCGATACAGCAATTTGTAGAAAATATACGTAATTATTTGTTGACTATAATGAACGTAGGACAAATTAGGTTACCAATAAAACTAGATTTAAGGAGCGTGTAGCTTGTTTGCTATATAATAATACAACAACAATATAAATATATCAACACAAATGTACAGAGTGAATCATGAGGAACTACACATTCCTAACACGTAAAGAGGCACTTAAGGGGAATATTAAATTATCATTAAAAATGTATCCATTAATATATCTGCTGAATTAATAAAAGAGGCATATGCGTAACGAGGGGGGGGGGGGGGGTTATTGGGGATGTAACCCCCTCCATTGCTTAGAAGAAATTAACAAAAAATTGTAAGTAACAATTTAAAAAAAATAAAAATTTGAAAAGTTTTCCTTTTCAAAGTTATTATTGTGGGATTACGGAAGTAAGGGTCGATAATGCCAAAAACACAGGATAAAAAAGACAGTGCAAACACAGTTAATTTAATGAATAAAAGGTACACTAAAAGACAAACCAAAACGTAATAGTCAGTCACTTCTTCTCGCTACACTTGTGCTGCCCTGTTCAAACCTTTTTCCGTGGTCAGGTGAAGTGCGGGGTGTCTACTAGACTAGTGAATTATTTTTTCATCATTTTTTCAAATTTTAATATGCCATACTTAGCATCCGCAGAGAGCTAAATATCACTGCTAGTGAAGTATTGGACGAGTTAGCAAAAACACCTCGCCGACTTGAATTTAGATTGTCGTGAGTGATTATGTATAAACTTTTGTAGAGTGGGGAACTTTCGCAATTTTTACTTATATATTTTGTATTTAAAAATATTTTTTTCTTGTTTTATAATGTAATTTTAGTTTATTCTTATGATGAGATCTTAGTCTTAATTTCTTGTTTACATTATTAAGTGTAGTAAGATATTGTAATCAATAAATAGATTTACTTGTATTTAAAAGCTATTTCTTGATAGCCCTTCCAAAAATAACATCTGATATAACCACAATAACATTTATAAAAAATTATAATCTATTTGTTCAATTTGAAGCTACATGATTATAGTATAATATATATTATACCTATATTATGAGAACACCCCCCCCCCCATGACTCAGCTCTAGTTACGCCACTGCATACAGGCTACTTTGCTACTTATTGGATTAGGATTTGCAAATAACTATGTCAAATTTCGATCATTTTATTACACCAAACTTCCGATATATGGTAATTAGGACTCTAATATATTAAAAAAAGTGATGCTAGAGAGAGTTTAGATATAATTAGAAATAATGATGTGTAAATAAAACTCCGGCCTGATCCCTATTAGTAATTTGTACATGCTAGCATGTAGACAGAAAAATGTGTGAATTAATGAAGCAAGATATTACAAGTAAATTAAATGATTTTGAATTATTTTTAAGAAAGAAATTAATCTGCTATTTTAGTTTATAGAAAAAAAATTTTTATTGTTTGCCATGAACGTCCCCTGAAACACAAAAATATTTGATGATCCAAATTTACTTGAATGCAACATTAAAATATAGGCGAGTGCATTGTTAATTGTTATCAACTTTGTCTTATCATTTTTTATTACAAAGTTTTTAACTATGAATCAAAACAAACAATGAATGACGAATCTGCAGGTGTACGTTATCCAAAGATTGTTGGTGACAGAGAAAGTTTATATTTAATCAATGTAACAAAATTGAAATAATTATTTGGGATATTTTGTTTTTAAATTTTTTTTAAACTTAAAAGGTGTAAAAAATAAAAAATTGTTAAATACAGTAATGGTTTGGATATTATTTAAATATTCAACAAACAGAAATAAAAAATTATTTAAAAATAAATAATTACAAAAAAAAATTAAGATACTTACTGTTAGGCCTTGGGCCATAAGTTCCTCAGGCACTAGTTCTGGACGGAATTGTGCTGGAGTTATCCATGGAAATTTAGTATTTACAGGTAATAGGGTAACGATAATATCACCATTCGCTAAAAATTATATAATATTATGTACCTTTTTTTAGTGACAAAGTGTGTATTAGAATTTAGTATTTACCACGTCTCTTAACCCTCGGGCGGGCGCGCCAGCGGCAATCTGCCGCAACTTTTTGCTTTTGTGTTATAATTAAAATGTGACGGACCCTTCGAAACTGGGCATCTGGTGCAATATAAGATTTCTGTTCAGTTGTTACAAGCGAAAGATCCAAAGCAGGTAGAATTTGCAACGAACAAAATTAACAAAAACAACAAAAATTGGTATGGTCTTTTCGTTCCTTTTAAACTTTTTCAATGAATTCAAAATTGTCAGTTACGAGGGTGTATCAAAAAATGTTAAAAATGAAAATTTTCTTAAAGTCGGAATATCTTGTTCAAAATTGGTATGTTGACGTAAAATGTAATTATAAACAAGTTTTTTTAATAACTTTTTTTTCATACTTCAAAAATAAAGGTACTTTTCTCTTGAGCAAAATTCATATTTTTTGACAAACCTCGTATTCTCCTAAAAAATTTTAATATCTGATGGTTGCATTTCAGGTTTTAGACCATGCACAACTTTTTATCAAGAATAACTTTTTTTCATAAAACAAATAATAAAAAGTTTTCCATATGGTGCCGACTTAATTGTACACACTGTATATAAGAAAATGATTAAGAATGGCATATTTGTCTTATTTTACTACGTAAAATCAATTTTCTTCGTTATTTGTAAACTACAAACCTGAAAAACCAAATGCTGCAGATTGCCGCGGCGCGCCTTCTCTTAAAAAATTAAAAAGTGGTTGAAATAATAAAAATTTCTTTGCACAGTTATTAACGGATCATTAAAGGGTAATTAAATGCCCTAATTTAAAATTTTCTGCTCTGCGAATTTTCGCCATAATTACTGTTTTGGTAGCTTTATCATAAATGAGCAGAACATGACCGAAAAAGTGGTTGAAACAAGAAAAATTGCACAGTTATTAACGGCTCATTAAAGGCTCTAGGAATACACTAATCGCGAAGTTCAGGACTATACTACCGAAACACCGATTTTCATTGTTAAAATCGTTTTCCGCCATGTTCCGCAAACCTTACCACCACGACGTGACTGTTTCCATTTTCGCAAAGAAATAAATCGAGCCTGAAATTCGCGATTAGTGTATTCCTAGAGCCTTTAAAATGAGCCGTTAATTACTGTGCAAAGAAAATTGCAATTTTTATTGTTTCCCACTTTTTCGGTCATGTTCTGCTCACTTAAGTTTAAGCTAGCAGAACAATCATTATTGCGAACATTCGCAGAGCAAAAAATTTTAAATTAGTGCAATTAATTAGCCTTTAATGAGCCTTTAATTGTCCATATATTTATTTTTAATTCTGCTGACTCTGTTCTGCTAGCGTAAGAGACGTGGATTTACCATTTACCTATTGTGAAAACGCGATTAGGGAACCGATTTCCGATAAAAGTACAAAACCACCAATTAAAAAAAATATTTGCTATTGAAAATGGTCTTTCAGTTTAATAAGAATGTACGCAACTTTTGTGTGTTATAGTTTGAATCATGAGTCAAAATTTCACTCATTTTTTTATGCTGTAGCAAGTTAAATATTTTAAAGAAACGCTCTCAAAAATATATTTTTTTTAAGATGGTCTTCCGGTTTAATAAGCCCATAGCCATATTACATCAAAGAATGTATATTTTAAAGTTTAATTCAATTTGTTTTTATAAAAGTTTAACACATATACCTATTTGCTAATAATTTATTGTATTAATGCTTAAATATTGGTTACGCTGTATTATATATTTTGCCAGAAATCCTCTGCTAAATTTGACTGCTAGTTTCATTATCATATATAGTAACAGGATTGTATTTTTGGTGAAAGTTACATTGTTTAAAATTAAAAACTTTTTTGATATAGATAAATGATTTTAATATCCAGAGAGAAGAGTATTTATTTGTTTAATATACAAAATCAGCTTTTTAAGACAGTCATATAAAAAATTATTTTCCCAATAGGATGTGACCTTACAGAATATTTTTTATGTAACCAAAAGTTTAGTACCTATTTTGTAAGTATTCCAGGAATTACGAACGACTTGACAACGCAGCAAATATTTAACCCACTAGTCAATCGCAGTTTATTAGACATAGGTATTGATAAAAACATTTAAATTTGTTTTGAAATTACAATTCTATTACAAAAATTTATCAAAACACTGAAATAGCTCACATTTTCGAGAATGTATTCAGCAAACTTTACCATATTAGACATTTTGGGAGCCGCATATTTTCCATTTATTTTAATTTTAGAAGGGTTTAAATTTAAATATTTTTAAGAAACCTTATTAAATGAAACTAAGTATAATACTTACAAAATCCTTGTCGGATTGGTTCAACGGTTGCTATAGGTAATTCAACATTTTTAAGCGGTTTCGGATCCAAAACTGCGACATTACTATTTTCAGTAGACCTACTTAAACTTCTTTCTATATTTACTTGTACGCTTTCCGTATTTATAACAGCTGCAGAATTGGATTCCTTATTTTCGAGCTGCTCTTCTTCGAACTTAACCCAATTTTGAGGTTTCTGAGGTGTTGCACTTTGGGTTGATGAAGGCTGTGGAACTGCAGCAGCTTCAACAGTTGGCAATTTATTCGCAGTTTCTTGTTCAGCCATCGCTGTTTTATTTGGACGCAAGAAAATAATATTACATCCTTTGGTTGGTTAAAAAGAAGTTGTTTACGTTTTGATTTTTTATGTTTTCATTACACAAGAAGTCACAAGGCACTGAATCTGAATGGCAAATAGCACATTACAGGTGGGAGGACAGGTGGTAATGGTAATTGAAAAGGTAGATAACTGTTAAACTGAACAGGTGTCAAAAATATAAACATTGTTTAAAGATAAATTACCCTTGTTCTGAGATAGAACTATACTTATATTTTTTAAGAATTTAAAATCTTTCTTGGAATTTAGTTTATGCAATCAATGAAAATCTATTTATAAATTAATTAAACCCGCTCAAATCATGTTCTTGAACTAGTATTTCCATCTATTAACAAAGAGTTTAGTGAGTCAAAAAGTTTATGGCTCTTTCACTTAGATGGCGCCACATTATTGTAGAAACAGGATCCTACATCAATGCATTTTGATAAATGGATTTGTCTGTTTTGATTTAAAGTTACAAAAACAAATGTTAACTAAATTTTTTTTGATAACTAAATTAAATGAGAAGCTGAATATAATTAATATCTACTCCATCGGCAAGGAGAAATTTACTTGATTTGGGGACTCTACTACAGTATTTTTTGTTCTGCCACCTAGTACTCAATGGTAGAACTATAAGTCCGAATTAAAAATACAAAACAATTAGACATAAGATTTAAACGAGACATGTACAAAGTTTAGATGTAAACAAAGATAGCGAAATGGGTGTATATCGTCTCTATTTTCTTGAGTCTAAAGCGTATTTTGTGTTGCCTGCTCTGAAGGGAATTCATTGACATTATTTGAAATGTCAAATACCAGAGTTCAGCACCTGATATTGATTTATTTTCATTCTGCGCAAATAAAAATAGAGTTCAATTAATAAATATTATTAACAATTGTCACTTAAAACAAAGTAAACTCTTTGCATACAGTTAATTATGGATAATTAGTGATATTTTCTAAAAAATCACCAACATATTTTGCAGGTAGAACTGAAAAATCTACACCAATTTTTATTTTAAACTTGAAGAATGGAGTTTCCAATTTTTCTCAACATGATTCTTTGGCAAATGGGCCATAGTTCAAAATGAATTGAGTGTCAGGTAAATTTTACGTAAAATTAAGATTGCTGGTCATTAATATGTTAAATTTTAGTAACTTTTATCTGGTAAAATGGGTGGACAAGTTAGTCAGGTGTTCCAATCTGGAAGTGCTTTGCTTACTAATGGACATGGACACAAAGTATCGGATTCTACAAGACAGAAAGTCCAAACAATTTTTGACGCCTTAAGAGCCAACCCTAGAATTGGTGTGCAAAGACTTGAAGGGCTTTTACAACAAATTCCAAGGGTGCTTATATTTATAATTTATATAAAAATTACTGATTTCTCCTTATCTACATTTTTTAGGAAAATAATTTATGATTCGAGTATGATTTTTTTGGATATCAATGATTAAATATTCATCTGAACATTTTTTTAAGATTTTAATACTAATTGTTATGTTATTTCTCCATAGTGAGATACAATAAAAATAAAGAAATTAAGGGCGAAGTTCATTTCCTACAGACACATGAGGCACTGTAGCAAATGTTATACCACTTAACCCTCGAAAAACCTGTTAAAAATAATATATATATAAAATACTAATTTGACTAGTAGTTTCCAATAATCTTTTGAAAATAAGACTTTAAAGCTGAGCACTAAATAAATTGTTTTAAGACATAAATTTAAATATAATACTCCCTACTATTCCAGTCACAATGATTTTATAAATCTTATTGTAATTTTTCTTATTTCTGATAATTTTTTGTCGTTTTTGTTGCTGTCTGCTGTAATTCTTTCTTTGTATTTTCGTCGTTTCTTCAATTTCTAGTACTTCATTGTTCCATCTTGCCTTTTTTATTTTTCACTCTATATTCTCTCTAAATTGTCTGTTTTGTTGCATATTCTTTCTCTTTCATCGGCTTCTTTTGTTTCTAGGTACTCTTGCTTCCCTATTTGCACATTAGCATTTTCTATTAGTATGATTTCATCTTTCTTTAAATTTTTGTAAAAATCATTTTCTCATTAGCGCGTATTTTAAATCTTGCTGTTAATGTTGCTATCCATCCATTGTTGTTTTAAAGTATTTTACATTATTCTTTACTTTCTTATCTACATAAAATCGTACTATTTTTTCTCTTAATTCCTCTCGGCTGTATAGGAAGGTATACTGCTCTTTTATTTCTTCATCTTGTACTGCTTTTATATCTGTCATATTTTTTTCTTTAGCATCTTCCGCTTGTTTAATTTTTATTATAAAATAAGAAATAAAGAGCAAAAACTAACACCAAAACAATTAATTATCTGGCTGCCTAATTTTGCATATTTTGTTGTCTATTTTTATATTCCACCACTAAACTAAATATCAGTTTTATAAATTGTTTTTCTGCTGAATTTTATAAATTGTTTTTATGCTGAATTTCTTTTTTATTTCATATTTTTAAATGAGCAGTAATTAGTAAATTATAATTTCAACTTAAAAGGCTTCAAATTGAATTTTAATTATCAAATAATTTTCCAAATTACCTCTAGAAATATTTTTGTCAGGAATTGATTGTTATTTATACGAAATTCGACTCAAGATTTTTTAATTTATTAAATTCATATTTTATTTAAATACAGTCTTACATAAATATACTATAACATATTTTCTAGAAAACATATGTATATTAAAATTTAATTCAGACCAATTTATGAAAACTTTTCAGAATGAAAATATTTTGGCAATACATGATGAAACAGGCTATAATCTACTGCAAAAATGCGTTGGAGCCAACAATGTCGAACTAGTTCGATGGCTACTAGCCCGGCATAGTGCTGCCGATGTTAATAGGTTTCCTTGTAGCTTGCCACTTCACATAGCTTGTCTAAAAGGGTGAGTATCCCTTTCTAATAATTTATTTTTGTTATTATTTTATTAATCCTATAATAAATAAAATTTAAGACCATATTTAGAGAAGACTTATGGTATCACTATGTCTCTTTAACATGTTTCGGGGCTTATACTAAGTTCAAAACATGTTCGCAAACTTTTTTTCAGGCCTCTTTTTTCCTAGATGTGCTACCATCTATGGTAAGAAGAGAGTATTGACATTCAATTTTGACTAAATCTAGTCAAGATGTCATTCTCTTCTTTTTTATCCCTTTCAGAGATTAATACAAAGTGAGTAAACCAGTAAGGAATTTTAATTTATCTTTGCTAATGAAGCCGAAAGGCAGAAACCGGTCTTAGGATGTCGAATCTAATAAATTAAAATTCCTTACTGGTTTACTCACTTTGTATTAATCTCTGAAAGGGATAAAAAAGAAGAGAATGACATCTTGAGTAGATTCAGTCAAAATTTAAGGTCAATACTATCTTCTTACCATAGATGGTAGCACATCTAAAAATGTTATCTTCTAGCAGATATAGCTATTGACTTGTACGAGTTTGGAATTTTATTTATTGGATTCGAAAAGCCTAACTGATGTAGCCGAAAGGCAGAAACCGGGCTTAGGATGTCGAATCTAATAAATTAAAATTCCTTACTGGTTTACTCTCTTTTTTCCTGTTTAAAAATGCTTTGTTTAATAAATGCAGGAACCATTTAAACCTTACTTTGAATATTTTATTTAAATATGATAGTGGAGTAGTTGTTGACGATTTATTATTATATTTTTTGTTTATTATCCTATAATTTAGGTTCATTTTACCTTTTAATCTAATCAAAAATGGTCATAGGAGCCACTCTTTTAAAATGCAGAAACATTGGTGATTTGCGTCTACTTGTTTTTAATATAATCAAAATAAAGTTTCACTAGGAAAACAAAAAGGAAGTTTTAAATTATTTTAATCTAAGATTGAAATGTGACTAAATGGGGCTCCTATAAACAATATTCCTATTTTTTCGCATTAAAATTAAAAATATATAAAATAGTATTTTTTTATTGTTGTGTTTTTACGAAATAACATTCTGATCCAAATATTTTATAGACATGATGAATGTGTTGAATTATTATTAAAACATGGAGCCAAATCGGATGTAGAAGCCCGAATGTGTTGGCCTGGACCTCATAGTAGTAACTGTGAAGAAAGAGGAAAATATTGTAAGTTATATTTTATATATTTTTTTTTTCAAGAAAATTTCTGTAATTCAATAAAATTTGCTTTTTGTAAACAATTCTTCAGCTTCAGCTGTTCAACATGAAGAGACTTGTATAGAGAGAGACAGTAGGGAAAGAGTACCAAGCAGTAAACTTCAGTCAGCAATATATTATGCCCTAGATGGTGATCAAGTTAATATTTTGACACTTTTATCACAAAGGGGAGAAGATCCCTGGGTAAATTAATTAATTATAAACCAAACTGCTTATTTTCTAAATACTTTTTTTTCTAGAATGGTATTTTTCGAGCAAGAAAACCACTTTTACATTCGGCCTGCGAAAGAGGTGCTTGGAAATGTACCGAATATCTTATAAAAGAAAGATCTGATGAAATTCATATTCTCAAAGATGAATACTATCCTATTCATTATGCCGTTTTGCACGATAGTAAATTTTTGGAACTTTTAATAGGTAAGAAAAACAAATTTTCTGTCTGGTAAATTTATACGAAGTGTTAAACTTTTCTTAAATAAAAATTTCCAGTTTTTGCTATTTTCCAAAACTTTTTTCATAATTGCTTTAATAACCCGAAATTCTGTACAATGAACAAATATAAAAACACAATTTTTGGAAAACATTTTTATTCCAATTAAATCTTTTTTTTTACTTCTGTGTCAACGGCATCGACTACTATGGCCATTAGCCTCGTGTTCTGTGTAGGCTTTGTTACTGTTTCCCAGCGCCACTTTAGGAACAGCACTGTTAATTAGAACCCAACAGTGAATGGTCGAGTGAGGAATCACACCTGGTATATGAAAATCAATTTCTAAATTTTTAATTAATTAAAAATCAGAAAAAGATTTCTGCCTTTGGTGTGGTTCGAACCCACAACCCTTGGATTATGAGTCCAGTGCTCTACCGCTGAGCCACCCACCCCCCTCCAATTAAATCTTTTTAAATTAAAATCAATATATATAGAGTGTCCTTGCTTTGTCACACCAGTACCAATGTTTGAATAACCCTTAGTATGGTGCTACAAGAATTTTTTGAGTCATTTAGATTATAAACAATCGAAGTATTTAAAATTATGGCTTTCGTCGCTGAATTGCGATGAATGAGTTCGGAGAATAATTACGTCATGGATTACATTGATTATTACCCACATTTCATTATGATATCGTGTAAAAAATAATTTTAAATTGTTTAATCGCAACTCCTGGTTGTCTCCATATTATGACGAAACCTGACGCCTGATCTTGAATATCTCGAATTAATGAACCTTGGATTTTTTTGTTGGGATTTACATGGGAAAACCGCTTAGCTCCTACCATTTTAAAAAGAAATAATTTCTTTTGACAGATCATGGTGCTGATACGACAGTTCGTACTTGCACACAACAAATGACACTGTTACACGTGGTGCTGTTGGTTGCGCATAAGTCTGCAGAAGATACAATATCAACAATAAGATTGTTGTTGGATCACGGTTGTAAAGAGTTGATTAACACTCCCGATAGTCTGGGAAATACTCCATTGCACGCGCTGATAGTCAGGTCATTCAAAATTTTCCAATCAAAGTTTGCCTATGACTAATTTACAATTACATATGATATTTATGAATGTTTATTTTTAGATATGCGTTGGAAGAAGCGCAATACGGATACGACAAATGGAATAAATGGGATGTTCTTCATCTCGTAAGGTACCTAATTCAAAACGGCGCTAGGCAGTCTATAAATCATACTGGAAATTCGGCAGTGGCCTGTGTATTAAGACACGTCAGAGATTGGGATGTGTGTTATGAATTGCTCAATATGCTTCTCAATGAAGGGGGTAAGTATAAGAAAATGAAAATTTCAAAGTACAAAAAAATGTAGGAATGCTAATTTTTTTTAATGTTCAATTTAACCTCGGCAATTTAATATTTATCTGAAAAGAAATGATCTCTAAACTAATGGACTGATTTTGACAAATGAGGTGTCATGTATTTTTTGAAAAAAGTGGCAAAATAAAATCGTTTAAAAAAATTTATGTCAAGTTTTGTTATAAAACAACTGACAAAAAATTTGACCAAAAATTTAGGTAAAATAAATTATCGAAAAAATCTCGACAAAATCGAATTTTGAAAAAAAAAAATTGTGGTTAAAAAAGTTTTGTTTCATTATAAAAAATTTTGTCAATTTTTTTTGAAAATACAAACAAATACAAACCATAAAAAAATTATGTAAATAAATTTGGTAAAAAAGATTTATCTAAAAAACGAAACATTTTGAGCACAGGAATATTTTACAAAAACGTCTACTGCCAATTTTAGGAGATCCAAATATGGTGGGAAGAGATGGTTCTGTACCTTTAATGGTGTGTTTAGTACCACTTATTAACAAAGATCCCTTGCATCATTTTACTCATAGTATGAAGGTAAGTTCAAAAAAGTACCATTACCATATTTATTATGATTACTCAACGCGAAGCGGGGATATCGCTCTTTCTTTAATAATTATTTAACCGGGGTATCAGATAAAAATTCAAGCTGTTTTGTATGGGCTCATTTTTATCCTCATTTTTTTTTACTCATACACATGTTAAAATAAATCTCTTTGCATCAATTCCTTTGTTTTTCAGGTTTGTTACTTAAACTGTATAAAAATTCTGCTTAAAAATGGAGCCAACCCAAATTGTAGCTACAGGGCAAATTTAACTCCTTTACATGTCCTAGTTTTCACTGTTTCTGAAAATATAACTTTGAATTGCAACGTACAGAAAAGGATAAATTTTGAATTCATTAAAAATTTATTAATAATGCTCTTGAACTACGAACTTGATCCTAACGTTAGAGTGAGCAGAAAAACCGAGCATATTTTGCAATCCTGCATGGATATGGTGCAGAACGTTCGTGATTGTATGGATATTCACTATGTGTAAGACCATTTTATTTTTAAAATTTAATAATTTGTAGAATTACCTAAAAAATTATTTTTTCCAGTATGTAATTATCCTTTATTATATATAATTTCAGTTACGATTTAACTCTTACACTTATCCAATATGGGGCCAACCCTGATTTAAGCCTTAACATGTCAGAGGCCATCAAGAATCACCCTCTCCATTCACAGAGCATTTGGAAGACCAAGAACTACATTATGTATTATTACATCATGTTGATATCAAGAAAGGAGAATCTCATCACCGACCCTCATCTTAGTTTTTCTAAGATCATATGGTTATTCTACTGTGTTATGCAGCACAAGCCACTTTTTGAGTGCCTCAAGGTAAGGAGAAACAAAAAGAGTCCTTAAAAGGTGTAAAATAATATTTTTCAAAATTTCAACATTTTTTTTTTCAAAAATAAAGTTGGTTGGAAAAAAATCATCGTACATGGTTCTTTAGGTGCTCAAAAATTCGTTATTGCAAAAATTATTTTTTGAGATTTTTCAATTTTTGAACATGTTTTTAGTTCTCATCTAGCAGACCCGGACGTAATACCAATTGATCTTCCAATAGACAATCCGTTAACAATCATCTCTTACTACAGCCACCCAGGCCAAATAATCTCCTCCTTATTGATAGAATACCTATCGTCATTTCCCAGAGCCATTTGGCTTGGAGACCTGAACTCCAGACATATCATGTTTGGAGATCATGCCTCCAATCCAAATGGCCACAGACTAGCAAATCTGCTCATCGATCTCCCCGTCTTCAGAGCCTCCAACATTTGTCCGACCTATTTGTCCCACAATGGATCTTCTATCAACTATCACATCCTACTTACAGATCCCTGTACGGGACTGGTTGATGATAGTTGCTTCATTGGAGAGACAATTACTTCTAATCACTGCCCTTTGATGTTATATACATCTCTCTTCACCCCCATCCCACCACCAGCCACAATTCACACCTTTCGTAACCTCAAAAAAGCAGATTGGTCATTATTTCAGAGATCCATCTCTGCCAACCTTCCAGAGCAACGCCCGCTCAACACCCCCCTGGACATCGACACACTCGTGACCGAGGTCCAAACAGCCATTACCCACGCCGTCGAAACATCCGCTCCACTCACTTCCATCAACACAGCCCAAAAAGCTCTCCCCCCTTCTATCTTGAACCTTATCCGCCAAAAACGCAGATTGTATAGACTTTATGTCCGTACCCATGACCCTGTCACCAAAACGGAATGCAACCGTCTCAATGCCCTGATCAGGCTCCGAATTAATAAACACAAACAACAACAATGGATCAACTTCAGAGACTTCAGAGACGGTTTCAAGTATTGGGACAAATTCCGACTTCTCACGGGTCAAAAATCCAAAACCCACTTACACCTCGAAATCGACGGCGTAACTCACACCTCCCCTGAAGAAAAAGCCCACGCCCACAAGCCCTACCTCGAAGCCATATTCAGAACCCCCAACAACCCCTACTTTGACGTAAATTTCCGCAACCAGACCGAACACTTTGTCCATCAGACACTTGCCAATCCAGCCCCCCCCCTGGGATGTCGAAAACCCCCTCACAACCCCCTTCACCCCCCACGACATCCAAGCCGCCTGTCAATCAGGCAAAAATACGGCCCCCGGGCCTGATTCATCAACAGAAGAACGCTAAAACATATGTACCTGAATCCATGTTTCCCATCTTAACCCTTCTCCTTAACGCCTGCCCCTCCCAATCCTACTTTCCCCTTGCCTGGAAATCCGCCAACACTATCCTAATTCCAAAACCAGACAAAGACCCCAAATCCGTACACTCCTACCGTCCAATCTTCTGCTTAAGGAGAGAATATGGACCTATTGTAAAAAGAGAAACATCATCCCTCAATCCCAACATGGATTTAGAAACCACCACTCCACTCAGGACGTAATCTCCTCACTCCATACAATTGCCGTCACGGCAGTTAACACAAATCAAATCTCCTCAGCCGTTCTTCTGGATGTTCAAAAAGCCTTTGACCAAGTCTGGCATGCCGGATTAATAAAAAAGCTCATGAACATAGGTCTCCACCTTAACATCTCCAAACTCATCCACTCTTATCTCTCGGACCGAACCATCAAAGTCAAAGTAGGCAACGCCATGTCCGAACCTTTCACTCCCCTTGCTGGAGTTCCCCAGTGCTCCGTCCTGGCCCCCTCCTCTATCTCATCTACACCTGCGACCTCCCGCCCCCAAACCACCCATCGTCAACCCGCCTTCTATACGCCGACGACACTGCTCTGATTTCGGTAGCCCAAAACTCTAACCAACTTAGCATCCGAACCTAAAACCTACTGAATCAGTTCACCAGCTGGAGCAATAGGTGGAGGGTATCATTGAGTCCTCAAAAAACACAATTCATCATCTTTAAACATTCGAATTCAAAAAGACCCACCCAGCTCCCCCAAGACGTCAATGTAAACCTCCAGGGAGTCAGGCTCGCTCAACAAAGGAAGGAAACTATTTGGGTGTTCGATTCTCTCAAACACTTAAATGGTCTCCTGACCTTGACAACACGCTCAACAGAATGCGTAAACGAGCCGACCTCCTTGGTGCTTTATGTGGCCGGTGCAACACCAAAACCCTTATACACACTTACAACTCCTTCATCCGCCCCGTTGCCGTATACAGAGCAGTACCATACGGCGTACTACCCCCCCATCTAGCCCGAAAAATCTCCTCATTCGAGAGACGTATCCTACGACGATGCCAATATATCCCCTATCTGTTTCCTTCTGGAGAAGTTTACAATAACGTCTCCAGCGCCCCAATTCTCTCTTGTTTCCAACTCCTACGGAAAAAGTACGTCTCTCGCACTCTGAATGGCTCAAACACCCACGCCCAAAACACCCTCCTCACCCCCTGGCGACCTCGTCGTCCCCCCTCTTCAGGAAACTCAAAGCCAAACTCCTACAGCCCAACCTCAGACTTCTGGCCGACGCCCAAGACCTCCCCTTCCCCCCCAAACACCAAGATCTATTGGAAACAAAAAAATGAGCACCTAAATAACCCTAACGATGATTTTTTGCCAACCAATTTTATTTTTGAAAAAAAATGTTTTTAATCTGAAAACTTTAATAACTTAAAAACCGTTAGATTTTTTAATCTGAAAAAATTTGTGGTTATCTGACCCCGCTCTAAACTTATGGGAATTGGTTCCGGGTCAAATTGGCTGAAATTTTAGTACGCAGTTATACTTCATGCCATTTTGAAACAAATGTCTCCATGGGCACACAGTTCGGAAATGCTCATATTCAGAGATACAGGGTCGCAAATAGATGGTTTTAAAACCCATGAACGCGCACGGGAAACTAAACGGACACTCGAAAAAAAAAAGTATATATTCGGGCCAAAAAAGGCTGAAAATGCTATACTCGGGGTAAAATTGTCGCTCTTTCCGAATTTAATACTAGTTTTGAGCTACAACCCTTCTAGGGGGTTGAAGGGGAGAAAATCGCAAAAGTGAAAAGTCAGTGAACAGGAGCATTTATAAGTGCCAGAATTCCTAAAATGGGGGAATTTTATGTTCTCGGGAATCCTGGCCTTCCGGGGGTGAGAATGAGGGGTTGATTTGAGAAATTACATGGGACGTTGTTTGGACGGACATGTAGAGTTAGCCTTGACTGAGTTTGAGCACTATCGATTCCTATCGGTCTTCAGTAGGTAATGTAAAAAAATCGTTACCGATGGAAATGAAATGAAAAGAATATCGCGGTAAGGTTTCTGATAGTCGCTAACTATTTTCGTACCAGTGCTGAGCAACTTATAAACGAGATCAGATGTTTGGCTAGGGTGAAAATGAGGGTGCTAGCGGTTAAAATTGGACAATTACAAAGGATCGCAATTAATTACATAGTATTTTCACCCCTCAGGGATGCCTAAGTAAAAACTGACCCCCAGTACTATTTCCCTCCCCATTCTCACCCCCGGAGGGTGGGGGAGGGGAGTGGGCAGAGCTGGTCAGGAGTCCCGAGAACATAAAATTCCCCCATTTTAGGAATTCTGGCACTTATAAATGCTCCTGTTCACTGACTTTTTACTTTTGCGATTTTGTCCCCTTCAATCCCCATTTCCACCCCCTAGAAGAGTCCTAGCTCTAGTATCAAATTCGGAAAGAGCGGACAATTTTACCCCGAGTATAGCATTTTCAGCCTTTTTTGGCTTGAATATATACTTTTTTTTTCGAGTGTCTGTTTGGCTCCCCATGGGCGTTCATGGGTTTTAAAATCATTTGCGACCCTGTATCTCTGAATATGAGCATTTCCGGGCTGTGTGCCCATGGAGACATTTATTCAGAATGGCATGAAGTATAACATACTAAAATTTCAGCCAATTCGACCGGGATCCATTTCCCATAAGTTTAGTGCGGGGTCCTTTCATCAAAATTAAATTATTTTTCCGGAAATTAAAAATAAAAAACAAAAAAAAATTTTTTTTAATAATTTTTTCATTTTTTGCGAAAATTTTGAGGTTATAGTAAAATGACTCGCATAGAAGTTGTGCATTTTTTCCAGATATACAACTTAGCCATTGAATATTTTTTGATAAGACGTCAAGTTTCGCGGAAAATCGCTAAATACCATTTTGCTCCCCTTTTCACGCCCCTCAATTTAACCCTTTGAACACCCCCTCCTGTTGGACGAATTTTTTTTACGTTCATTGTAAGACTCTGTGCCTTTACCACTTCCAATCATAAAATCCTTGCAGAAAATTATTTTACGTTTTTCCAATTAAATTACCTATCTCGCCTGCACTATGAGCGCGGTAATCAAATTTTTATTGGAATTTTAATTATTTTATTTTAATTTGTTCGATTTGTTATTTAATAAGTTTTTTCTCGCAGATCTTGCACACTCAACAACTAAGCCTCGTCCCCGGCAAAACGACTGAACCCCTAACTGCCATCATCAGAGATCTGTACAAACGGCCGCGTAGTCTCAAGCAAATTTGTCGCGTTAAAATCCACAATTGTCTGGGACGCAGACCCGGACTCTACATCAACAAGCTGAATCTGCCGAATCAGCTCAAAGACTATCTGTTGAATTTTCAGGCGTGAATGGAAGGTGAATTTGGTAGAATGATATTCTAGTGATAGTGCCAGAGAGGAAGATTAATAGTGAGAATAAAGTGCAAAGGGTTTTTCTCTGAGAAGCTTTTTTTTGAGATTACAGGTTTTTTTATTGGTTTACGAATGATTCTTTCATGCCATTATATATAGTGCGCGCCAGAAGTTGAGAATAAATCCGTTTTTGTCGTTTATATGCATATATTTTAAAATGTAATTCAATCTATTCATATCTCGAAGTTTTTCAAAATCAGTCAATCCGTTTCTGAAAAATTTGACTTTAAAACTGTTCTAACAGTTTCTTGTCTAATTCACGACATTAAATCTCATTAGGTCTATTGATATAAACTTTTTATTAAAAAAAACCACATTTACCAAGTGGAGTAAGATCTGGTGATCTAACCGGCCGACTTACAAGATTAAAAAATGACAAAAAATAGTTTTTATTTTATATTGGCACGAAGAATTATAGACCGTTTCTCAGAGAATTTTAAGGTTACAAATTTGAACTCGAAATGTCATAATGGTGTTTCTTAAGATCTGCTATTATCGAATATATTTTTTTACACAGAATGCCTTAGTAAAAATATCGCATCACTATGTTAGAAAAATTGAGGGTGCGTTTATAGAAAGTTTAGAATTAAAAAAATATATTAACTACATATTTAAGTTATAACAAATAAAATGGGACCCGTTTCGAAGTTATTTATTCGATTCGACATCCCAAAATAATGGTTTCTTTTGACGCGTAAAGCGTCGTTCAGACGGGGACACAAATGTCGCGACATTGCATGACACTGATGAGCTGTGCACACGCTCACACTTCCATGACAGTGGTTTATATCTTGGATTTGACTTGTCTCATAAACAGGGAAATTGTTGATAAATTTAAAGGAAATCTAAAGTGTCGAACTTGGCAGCTATTTTATAATTTTTAATTTAATGTTAAAAAATTATAAAAAAAAACTAAAAAATGAAGGTAAAAAATGGCAGTTCCGTGACACTCAGTGCCACAATATCAAAGATTTTTATGCATGACACTGGATGTCACGGGATTGAAGTGTCATGGCGTCAGTCGCTCAGACTGTGACACTACTGCCGCACAGTGAGACGAAACGCTACTGTATGGGGCACGTAGTATTTACAATCGGAAGATTCCACTTTCGGTTGTTTCATGGTTTCATTTTGGCCATCTGGGTGCCACATCTCGAAATCTGGGACCCAGAACCACCAAAGATAAGGTCGGAATCCAGTACTACCTATTTTTAATCATTTAAACAGCTATAAATGCATTTTCTTT
The DNA here is from genome assembly GCA_949320105.2 of Crepidodera aurea. Taxonomy (NCBI): domain Eukaryota; kingdom Metazoa; phylum Arthropoda; class Insecta; order Coleoptera; family Chrysomelidae; genus Crepidodera; species Crepidodera aurea. Next base: position 32,471,960 of record OX439472.1, on the reverse strand, counting down.
AATTTGATTCTGCTTTAAAGATGTAGTAAAATTTCGCCACCAGTGCTGGAGTATTTTTTCACCACCGGCAAGTATTGGTAGTTATTTTTTTCGTTTTATGTAAAGTTGGTTTAATAAAATTAAAAAAAAATGTTTTTTAAAATTTATTAAGCCGCACAACCTTGCCCATATGGAAGGCGCGTTACTGCATAGTTCCACTGTTTGAGGTGGATTTTTTTTAAAATGTTTGTCTTGGATTTTCCTATCGATCCCTCATTTGGGATTTTTGATTTCAGCCTTTATTTTTCTGAAATTCGACTCCAAAATTGATTTTTATGAAAAAAAACTGATTTTCGGCCCAAATGTGGTCTTATGTGGTGCAAGATATTTTTCGAAATGTTTTTCAGCTGAAAATCTTCGTTTTGATAAATACTACAAAAGTGTCTGCGTGAAAGTTTTTGGGAATATGAAAAATTTTTCTCCTCACTTTCACGCAGACAGTTTTGTAGTATTTATCAAAACGAAGATTTTCAACTGAAAAAAAAATCGAAAAACATCATCTTGTACGACGTAGGACCACATTTGCGCCGAAAATCAGTTTTTTTTTTCTTCATGTGAGTGTAGAGTAATTTGAATGCGACAGTGGCGTTTCGTGGCGAATGTCGCGATATTGGTGTCGCCGTCTGAACCAGGCATAAGGGTATGAAGAAGAGTGTCACTATGACCATTGTATAAGGATATTATTATTAATATCCTTATACAAAGCTACATTTATCGGTTTTCACTGATTGCTGATAGATAGCAGCACATTTTCGTATTTCATAATAGTTATGTTTCGTTTATGTAGTTATTCTTATTGACAGAAAGTGTGTTATTTTAAATGTATGTAACGTGGACAGGTAATGTTGGTTGCTATACTTTGCTTTCTGGGATCTTTTTTTGTTTTCTATCTATTCTTCGTTTCATGGCCCTTTGAGACCTTATTTCAATCAATCAAATCTTCAGGACCAAAGATCATGACTAATTGCTAGTTTCCAAATTTACCTGTCAAGAACGAAGAAGATATATTGGTTTTTAAATTAAGCTACAGCTGGCGTTTCCGGTCTTACTCTTTAATGATGCTTATTTAAGAATTAAATAAATTATACTTATCTGTCCTGAAATGTTGCCATGAAGTTAAAACTTATTTTTTTTGTTATGGGTTTTAATCTTGTGATTAACTTTAAGGATAATTAAATTTGAAGAATTTTAAAATCTCTGAAAATTAAAAATAACTATTTTGTAGTTCACATTTTCTTGTTTTTAGATTTCTTTAAACTTAACCAAGAAAAAATAAAAATTCTCAATATTTTAGTGGGATAGGAATTATTTTGGCCAGTTTGGACCTCCGTTTATGTCATATCATTTTCTGATTTTTTTAGGCTATTTTGTCTTATTTTTCCTTCACAATCGTTTTCAATTGTATTGTTTTGTTATTTATTTTGTGCATTTATCTTATACAATGAATTTTACTTTTTTATTTCAATACAACTCTCACCCATTTTTATAAAAAATAAGAATTTTTCAAAATGAGTGCTTTCAAGCAAAAACATACTTTTTATTTGATCTGAGAAACACCAATACTTCCAATTATATACAGTGTGTCCCTTAATAAAATTTCGCAAAAAAAATATATATGAGAAAAATATTGAAAAAATTCACTGTGTATTTAAAAAAAATTAAAAAATTGTATAGTCTATATTACGTTAATATATTGTGATTATTGTTATGGAAAATTGGTATCAATATTTGAATAAAAAATATTTATTACAGCGATTATTTTTAATGAGTCAAAATCTAACCACTTTCAGGTGTTGTTATGGTTATGGTCATACGGGGATCACCGGGATTTACACTCGACCGAATTTTTGCAATTTTGAAAAATTAATGATCTTTAGAAAAAAAATGTGGGAAAAGGACTGAAATAATCGGTAAAATAGTGAACAGGTGTGGAAGAAAATTAAATGAAATCTTAAAATAGGTGACAAAAAGAAAGATAAAAATGCGCGCAAAGGAGTGAAAATGTATGGACAAAAATTAGGAATATTTTAAATCAGATGCCAAAATTGTTTTATTCAGATGAAAGAAATTACATTGAAAATTTTCACAGTAGGTCTTCCGACGATTTTTCCATTTTTTTCAAAATAGTCACAGTAACAATCATAGGAAATGAAAAGTCCACGCAAAGTTCTAATTTGGGGTGAAAACTGATCACGATATACGAAAAAAATTGTTAGTGTGAAAAGGACCCCGCAGTTTTTAAAGGGGAATTGGGTTTCCCTCAATCTCGCTCAAATCTGTTGAAAAGTATCATTCATATCGTTCTCATTAAATGTCTCCATGGGCGCGATAAAAAATAATGAAAGGATTTTGAGATACCGGCCGTCGAAGGTGGAGATTTTTTAAACGTCGAAAATCTTGGCCAATATGTGCATTCTGTGAGTCGGAAAAATATTCGAGGATGCTGAACATGAAGGCGGTGGTTAAAATTCTTTTGGAGGTAACCCAACCCGCCAAACGGCCAAAAATCACCCCAAATGGGGGGAATCGCGTATTCCGCATATTCCATCGGTAAAATATTCCCTACCTCCCGTTTTCAAGGATGCTGAACATGATGGCGTTATCCAAAATTATTTTTGACTTGACCCCTCCCCTCAAACGGCCAAAAACCACCCCCAAAATGGAAGAATCGTGGATTCCGCTCCTTCCACCGGCAAAATTTATCTTTCCCCTCGTTTTCGAGGATTCTGAACGCGATGGCGGTATCAAAAATTAGTTTAGACTTAACTCCACCCCTCAAACGAACAAGAACCACCTCCAAAATGGGGGAATCGCTAATGCCGCGTCTTCTACCGGCAAAATATATCTTCCCCCCGCTTTCGAGGATGCTGAACACGACGACGGTATTTAAAATTATTTTCGACTTAGTCACACCTCCCAAACGGCCAAAAATCGCCCTCTACAGGATAAGATTTTTTTTATAAACAAGAAAAACCGCGTCAGCTGCCATTTTTGAGGATGCTGAGCACAATAATGGTGATGTGACATCTGTACACCGACTTGGCCACATCCCCAAACGGCCAACAACAACCCTCTACAGGGTGAGCAAACATGAAAGCCCCCAAATATTTTGCCAGTGGAAGACCCGGAACTCGCGATTCCCTTTTTTGGGGGTGGTTTTTGGCCGTTTGAGAGGCGGGATTAAGTCAAAAATAATTTTGGATAACGCCATCGTAGGGAATACTTTGGGCGTCATTTTTGGCCGTTTGGGGGGTTGGGTTACCTCCAAAAGAATTTTAACCACTGCCATCGTGTTCAGCATCCTCGAAAACGGGGGGAAGAGATGGTGCTTAAAATATTTGTATATTTTTTCGACTCGCAGAAAGCACTAATATAGGCCAAATAAGATTTTCGACGTTTAAGAAATCTCCACCTTTGACGGCCGGTATCTCAAAATCCTTTCATTATTTTTTATCGCGCCCATGGAGACATTTAATGAAAACGATATGACTGATAATTTTCAACAGGTTTGAGCGAGATTGAGTGAAACCCAATTCCCCTTTAAAAACTACGGAGTCCTTTTTACGTCAAATGCTACAATCGGTTTCAAAACCTTTTTATTTAAAAAATACAGATGTGATGAGTCTTGGAAAATTGACGTTGGTTCTTAAGTTGTCAAAAGTTAAACTCAAAGAAACTATGTATTAAATACAAACAATATTTTTCTCTTTAAAAATAAATCAACAGCATAAAATATTCTATAGAACTAACAATAATCAGTCTTTTTGAAAGTACAATCAAATTACTAACTTTATTGGATGCCTCTAACAGCACACAGACATCTTAATTAATTATTATTCCAATCAAAAACGAACTAAATTATGATGTTCTATGCTGTCTGCTAAGGTATAATTTATACTCCAGCAAATAACAAAAAGTTATCAAAAAACAAGATTGGAACTTTTTAAATCATGCCAATTTATACAGCTCTGGCAAAATTTTAACGGAACATAGGATTTTCAATGTATTTTGGACAAGAGCTCACGTAGAAGTCGACCAGCACAAAATCTAAGAAATGTGCGCGAAGGCATATCAACTATTCAATTGAACACTCTACATTGTTGTATCTCTACTCTCAGCCACTGGCGGATCTGAGGAGGGGGGGGCCATGGCCATGGCCCCCCTTAGGGTTCTGAATAGTTGATATTCGTTCAACAACTAGTAGTCCAATAAACGAAGGTGCCAACCCGGGCATTAGGTCTGTGCGGCACCATTTTTTTTTAATTTGCAGGTATTCATAGGTACGTTCACCCCCGAAAATCTCAGTTGTCTGAAATCTGTGGAAGGGCGGGAAAATGGCCCATTGGTCTCAAAAATGTGGTTTGTTTCGCCTATTTTCGCCGATATTTCCGAAAATATGACACTTAGAGAATTTTTGTTTGGACGAAAATGAAGATCAGTTCATTACCTACAAAAATGGTCTACATCATTTTTGTCAAAAATATTATACTTTTCGACATGACCGGCTCCAAAACGCACCCCCATTTTTAGCTCCTGCCCTGCATTTAGGGAGCACGGTCTAAAGGAATGACACTCCCAAGCGGAATACAAATTTTTCAATAAATCACGTAAAAATTAATATTTTTCCATGATTCAAAGTTCAGATGAAAGAAGGAACCTGTAGCTATAATATCATGTTACTTTTTCCTTTTATCTATTTCTCTGAATTATTGAAAAATCGGGCTAAAGTTTGGTTTTGCTCGATATTTTGACCCTCTTATAAATTTCTTCATATTTTTTTTATCAAGATAATTTCACCGAATCCTTTTGGATAACGGGGCTTTGCAAGGTGGTAAATATATTCAGAAAGATTCAATAAATTATTTTTGTGTATTTTCATAAACAACATGTTTTTTAGGGCGTTTTTTTTTTGGATTTCCTAATAGATAATCAAGGACCTTATCGGTTTTCATCGCACATCATTAGAAATCTTTGTCGATGGCATTTTTCTTTTTTTTTCATATTTTTTGGCTTTCCGCAAAATTGAGAAAATTCTCACCCCTGAGGATTATTTTCTTTTCTTGCTAAAATTTTTTGGGGTTAGGAATTGTACTAAATAAAAGATCACATTCTGACCTTTTCATCAATATATAAGTATATCGCGTATTTTATTAAGTGCACGAGAAACAAATCTGCCTTCAAACTTTCTCAAATTGGATTTTTTTATAATAAATTTATTAATCAAGTGCAAAAAGTGAAAAAAAGTTGGTTATTATTGCCTTATCTTTTGTCTTTAGACAAAAACGGGAGGATATTCAAGTTTTGGGAGGATATTCAAATTTTCACCACAATATTTTGCGAATTATTAAATAAATTTTTGAAACGCCGTTTTTGCAAAAAATATTAGTGTAGCGAAAAAAATCATAGGGAGAACTTTTGTAGGTAATGAACTGCCTTTCATTTTTTGTCTAAACAAAAATACTGTAAGGGTCATATTTCAGCAGATATCGTCGAAAACGGATTTTCAGGAACTCTAGAGCCAATTTCCCACCCTTCCACAAATTCCACGTAGCTGATATTTTCGGAGGTAAATGTACCTATGAATTTTTATTTATTTATTCGATAAATACAATAAATGATAAGCGATAAGTGCTACTGCACTTGTTTCGCATGATAAAACATCATCATCAACATTATAAATAGAATAGGTTTGGGATTTTTCTGGCGTTAATTTACTGGACTAAATAGTCTGGATATGCAAGCAAACCTTTTGATTGGTTTTCAACAAGAAGAAAACACACGTTATACAAACCAAAATTATTCGTTGTATTGAATATTTTCTCAAAGACTCAAACATCCCAAATTTTTATCACTTAATCACTTTGATTACTAATTTCCATTAACTGATGGCCCCCCCTGAAAAACTTCTTAGATCCGCCACTGCTCTCAGCTAGCAGAGCGCGTGTCTGCGTTAGCTTACTAGCACTGACCGCGGTAGCAGTATGAAAATGTTAGGAAATGAGGTGTGTATGAGAGACTTTCAGGAACAGATTTTGCGATGCCGAAGTTCCATTGTATGCGAAAAATTATTTGCTGCAATAAATGTAACAAATAAATTATCTTCGGAAAATAAGTGCTTTTTGCCATAACGACTTTGAAAATAAAATACATTCTACGATTTAAAAAACAACTACGAATCTAATGTAATAAATGTTCAAATAAACCACCTTTTTGTGCCAAACAATAGCCAAAATCTGTGAAAAATTTATTGCCGGAGTAATCCAGACCCTCCTCGTAGAATTAGCGGGCGTTATAGCCATAACGCCCGCTCATTATGCCCTGCTAGGAGTGTATTTTTTAACAATCGTATCCAAGGTAAAATAAACATAGTATATTACATAACAAGTGTAGAAAGTGACTTATTTCACACGATTGAACGTTTAGCACGAGCCGCGTAGCGGAGAGTGCGGAAACGGAACGAGTGTGAAAATCACTTTCTAACGCGTTATGTACAATATTTTTCCTACGACTAAAAGTTAAAACAAATTCCAAAGATAAAAATTATTTAATAAAAAACAACAATTAAATGAACTTAATATGTTAGTACTTACTTTTAAACTTTGTGTGTTCCTGCCTTCTAGATAGCAATGCAAAATTGAAAACTGATATGAAATATTCATATCGTATCAGTTTTAAGTTCATATCATCACTGTTTTAAATGTGACAGATATTGTCAACTTTCTGACGTATTTATTTATGCGATATAAGCTACTTTCGCATGTAGTCGTAGGAAAAATAATATACAAGTGAAAAATAAATAAATTTATTGTATCTCGAATCGAGTGAACGTGAACATTTTACTTTCAATGGTTATGGCTGGGTGGCAAGTATCACGTGCCAGTTGCTAGAGGCAGCAAGGTGAACAGTGGTTCAATTGAATAGTTGATACGCCTTCGCGCACATTTCTTAGATTCTGTGCTGGTCGACCTCTATGAGAGCTCTTGTCCAAAATACATTGAAAATCCTATGTTCCTTTAAAATATTGCCAGATCTGTATAACAGTTTACTAAAGGGGAACACCACTGGGAGGAGTAAAAATTTTAGATTACTCCAAAAAAAATTCTAGTCAAATTATTAAAAGTTACAGCCGTTTTATTGGGGGCAAGTAGCGCGGTCTCGAAACGATTTTTTTCAAACTATTCTATGCCAAAACTAGAACACTGATTTTTACTGGTTTTTTATTACATTTTTTGTAAAATGGTGGTCCTTTGAATAAACAAAAATTAAATAAAAACACATTTTTAATATTTTTCATTAAAAACTTGTATATAAAATCAGCAGTTTTTCAAAAGCCTTTACAGTGGCGATCCCCTTAAGCCGATTAATAATAATACACATACATTTAGTAATTAAATACTTAAAAGCAAATGTATATTCTATTAGGATAAAAATTATACCCTAGTAACCCTTCAAAATTAAAAAAAAAGAAGTCCAATGGTACATACACAAATAAATAATCTAGGTATTTAAGGAATAATCATGAAACAAAATTATAAGTTTTTCCAAATTTTCTGCTGCCATACAACTCCTGCGAGGAGTAAACAACCATTTTAAAGAAGAAAATGATTTTTTAACATCAATAGATACAAGGGGTGCATAAAATAAACATTTTGTTTCTTTATCTAGGTCCTCATCAGAGTTCATTTTTTTCTGAATTTCACACATTGTTTCATAGCCAGGATTTCGGTCAAACACTGTATGTAACTTATGGTACACTGTCAAACCAATTATACCTTTAGCTTCTTCTAGCTTATCAAAAACTCTATCAATATGCGAAAGAGTATCTCTCAGTGTTAAGTCATTATTCTGTAAACTTTTCATTTCCTTTACCAATACTTCAAAATTTGTTTTAATATAATCTAAATCTGTATACAACTGTTCTGAACTGAAATGTTTTTGAATCCTCTCAATTGAGGAATTATCCGATTGATTTAACTTCAAACTAAATTCTTTTAATTCATCATAGTATTTGTGATAATATAACACTTCTTCAATCCAGGTGTCGTAATGTGCAATTATTGGTTTTGGAGGAAATGGTATATTTGGTAAATGCTCTTGGAAGATTTTTCTGCGATTCGGAGCTTTCAGAAATGTTTTCATATTAGATGTTAAATTGTTTACATCTGGGAATGAACGTCTAACTTTCTCAGAAATGAGGTGAAATGCATGAGCCGTGCAAGTGTAATGGATCATGTCGCGGTAACGATTTTTTAGAATTACTCCTGCTTTTAACATATACTCAAAACCGTCTGTGACAAAAAGAATAAATTTATGTTTGTGTTCATAAGGGCTACCCCATAACCATTCCAACGTTCTTTCTACTGCGTCAACGACTGTGTTGATATTTATCTCATCAACTAATTTACTGGACACCAATTTTGGTTGGGTAGGTTCTTCCGATTTTAAATTCCACAATAAAGTACTTAGTATTTGCCGACCTAGCGAGTCTGTAGATTCATCAACACTCAAACAAATAAAAGCATCTTTAAGATCACGGCGTATATCTGTTAAGTGATTCTCATAAACGGAACGCAAATAATTTTTCCTCAACCAGGATTCTTCTGGTACTTCAAAAGAAGTGTACTTCTCTATAAAATCACGAAAAGCAGGTTGATTTACTTGATACCATGTAATGTTGTTTGCTATAATAAATTTTAATAAATCTAAATAAAATATGTCATACGCTTGAGGGTTGTCTTTCCTCGAAACATGGTATTTGGATTGTAAGTGACGGTCGAAACTGCTTTTTCTTTCAAAATTTACTACAATGTTACACACTGTGCATATTACGTTAAACCCGTCAAATTTGAACTCTGGAAAATGTTTGATTCTTTCCATCGCTTTATCACTACGTGTACTAGGACTTCTTGGCATTTTGATAAAAAAAAAGATCATACGCAACAACATAAATTGAAACTTCTTCTAAGTAAACATAATAAATAAACCAAGCTGTATCACCATCTTATAATATTAACAGAGATGGAAGATAACATAACCTTACCTCGGAATTTGGTTGCAATAACAGGTTCGAACTCGGAGATGGGGGCAGAATCGTTTTTGGCTTAAAGCGACATTTACTAAATTTGCTCTATCTTTAACGGGAATACCTCAAAAATATATGTAATTCCCTTAATATGAAAGCTATAGAATCGAATTAAATGTTTCAAATTCAATTTGGGACCTTTGGGTGTTTGTAGCACGGGTTGCCTACATATCTATTAAGTGATTCTCATAAAAGGAATTAGGCCAGGAAAAACTTGGTTTGACTACTAGTCTAGTTAAATGGTATTTTTTCGAAAACATGAGAGCGGCAGAAAATTTTTCAACTGAATTATATATATTTTTTGGGGTGCTGAACACGAATCTGAAGTTTGCTGCCTCGTAGCAGGACCGGCTCAGGTCGAAAAACGCAAAAAACCTCGAAATTTTCGGAGTTTTTCCGGTTTTCCGTTCATTTCTTGCAAACGACGCATCGTACGGAAAAGGTCGTGGAATTCAAAGTTGAAGAGTATAAAATTCTACGTCGAATGACGTCCCTAACTTTCTATCTTCCAAATTTATACGGTCGCTATCGTCATTCGAAAAACGCCAATTTTTTTAAAACTGCAATATACTGTTAGACAACTTTAATTTAAAAACAGCCACTCTACATGAAAAAGTGGTAGAATAAAAGTTGCAAAGCATCAAATTTTGAGTTCAGTGAGTACAAAAATTTTAAATTTGGATCAGTATATACGCATATACTTCCCCCTTCTTTTTTTGTAAGCCTGACTTGAGGATTTATAAGTATTAAGTATGTGATCTAATAAGAAGTAATTAGTGCCCATTTACAAAAAAAATATATACTCATTTATTACATTTAAATTTATAAGATAAAAGAAGTAATTTTTCAACCCTACGCTCGGACCTTCCATAGTCCCAGCCAAACGAAGGAGAGTAAAATAAAATGGATATTGCTATCAGGTATTTTCCATACATCACATCTTCACACTATACTACAACTTACTTGCTCTTTTTTTTCAGCTGCCTGGTCTTTCCATGATTTTTCCTCCAATATATATTGAAAAATTACTTCTTTTATCTTGTAAATCTAAATGTAATAAATAATATTTTTTTTTGTAAATGGGTACTAATTACTTCTTATCACATCTACATAATACGTCCTCAAGTCGGGCTTACAAAAAAGGAGGTGAAGTAACTTAGGGTTGGGCAGGGGGTTTTAGAGAGGGGGGGATATTCGTACTTCAATTAAGGGTCGGGAAGAAGAGTTTGAGAGGTAGGAGGTTAATATTGACAGGCGCAGACTTGTTATTATTGGACCCCTTCAAGTTGGTCAAATAAGCGTTTAGAGGGATAATTGGAGAAACAATCAGTATATGCGTATATATTGATCCAAATTTAAAATTTCGGTGCTCAATGAACTCAAAATTTGATGCTTTACAACTTTTATGTTACCAGTTTGTTTTCTTCAAGCAACTCAGTTGAGTTATGAAATAAGAGACAGACTTATGAGATGAATTCAATCACGAGTGGAATTTTATTAGACTATTTCACAAACAAAGTAAAAGGTCTCATTTTGACGTCTGCAGCTGTAATTATACAAAGTAAAAGGTCTCATTTTGACGTCTGTAACTGGAATTATTTTTTTTCAAAATGTCAAATTTTGATTTGCAATTCGTATCCATGGTTACGCCAGCTATCTTTGGTTTGTGATTGGTCAGATTTTGTGAAAATTCGAAGATGAGTGAAATAGTCGAAAAAATACCATTTAACTAAACTATTGGTCAAATAAGCGTTTAGAGGCAAAATGGAGAAATTATCACTATATGCTTATATATTGATCCAAATTTAAAATTTTGGTGCTCACTCAATTCAAATTTTGATGCTTTAGAACTTTTATTTTACCCGCTTTCACATAAACTGGCTGTTTTTAAATCACTGTCGTCTAACTGTGAGTATATTGCAGTTTTCACAAAAATTGGTAAAAATTGGCTTTTTTCGATTGACGATGGCGACCTTATAAATTTTGAGGTTAGGATTTTAGGGACTTCATTCGACGCAGAATTTTATACTCTTCGACTTTGAATACCGCAACATTTTCCGTACGAAGCGTCGTTTGCAAGAAATGAGCGGAAAACCGGAAAAACTCCGAAAATTTCGAGGTTTTTTGCGTTTTGTATAATTCCGTTGAAAAATTTTCTACCGCTCTCATGTTTCCAAACAGGCACTTTTGAACACCATTTGACTAGGCTATACGCAATTTTCTGAGCCAGGTCAAATCAAAGTGAGACTTTGTGGAACTATTTCATCTTTGGCCCAATATCAAAGTTAGAAAGATTTGGTATTGTATTATTGCCCTCTTGCCCCAATATGCCCCCCTTTTTGGGCACAGGGGGTGGCAGCTACTAGATTCCTAATTTTTAAAAATCCTTATAGGCTAGGGGTTTTGGGGGGTCGCTAATTACGAATTTAAGGTCAAAAAAAGTGAAAATTCAATTTGGCGCCCGGAAAATCACTTTTCCGATGCAAAAAAGTGACTACATCATTATAGTAGATTTATAACTCGAACGAAGTTGGCAGTGATCGAATTATCATTTTTTCTTTTGGAATATGTTTTTGACACGACATTATTTATGTAAATGTCTATATTTTATTTTTATTACTCTTACTTTTCCGCCCTCCACTATACCATAGAAGAAGGTAATGTGAGGGAAAAACAAAAAAGAAAAAAAACTCGCGCAATCGATAAATTATCCTTTTTTAATGAATTAATGTTAAATACAATTATTCAAGCAAATAAATCCCTCCCGACTTATAGGGCGTAGAAAATTACGATTTTCGCCACAAAAAACGTATATTTCTAAAAGTTTTTTAAATATGAACGTAAAAATTGATATGAACCAATTTTATGGCTTTGAGCTAACAATGAAAATGATTTATTTTTTATTTTTCTGCGATTTAATACCAAGGAAGATATGGCAATTCAAAAATGGGTGTTTCTAGCATAAATATGTGGAAAAATATTACTTCCACAAAAAAAATGTATATATCATCCTAATAAGGGAACAATATTGGCAACATTTTAAGACCATCCAGAACCGTTTAACATAAGCAGAAAAAAGTTATGGACAAAATAAAAATTTTTAATATTTTTTTTATGCCATTCTTTTAGCGCCATCTAGACTGTGGTATTTGAAAAAAAAATCTTTTGCAGAAAGGCGTAACATATGTTTCTACAATTGTCCAGTAATTTTTAGTCCTATGGGATAATTATTTTTTAAGTTTTGGTCTGTTAAAGTTGAGCAAATTTTTTGTTTTGTATAAGACATTTTCAATTTTTAGTCTCTAGCGTGAAAACTTTGAAAATGTTCTTTCGAATAATTTCCATTTTTTTGTTTTTTATCTTTTGTCTGTAACGAGATATGACCGTTTGAAATTGTATAGAACCGTAATATTATTTTTCGGGTCATATATTGAAAAAACGGTCATTCCAATGAAAAAGTTTGTCATTTAGGCGATATCCTAAGCTTTAAAATGGTTTATTATACATCTCGATATTATATCAGGCAAAAAAAAGTTACGGGCAAAAAATACGATTTTTTAAAAAAGGATAATTTATGGATTGCGCGAGTTTTTTTTCTTTTTTTGTTTTTCCCTCACATTACCTTCTTCTATGGTATGGTGGAGGGCGGAAAAGTAAAAGCGGTAAAAAATAAAATATAGTGTCAACAACACATTCCAAAAGAGAAAATGATAATTCGATCACTGCCAACTTCGTTCGAGATATAAATATAACGAAAATCCCTATAATGATTTAGTCACTTTTTTGCCTCGGAAAAGTGATTTTCCGGGCGCCAATTTGAATTTTCACCTTATTTGACCTCAAATTCGTAATTAGCGACCCCCCAAAACCCCTAGCCTATAAGGATTTTTAAAAAGAAGCAATCTAGTAGCTGACACCCCCTGTGAATCAAAAGGGGGCATATTGGTACAAGGGCGCAATAACACCCTACCAAACCTTTCTAACTTTGATATTGCCAAAAATGAAATAATTCTACAAGGTTTCACTTTCATTTGACCTGGCTCAGAAAATTGCGTAACAAATGCCATTTTTCGGGCCCCTTTCCTGGCCTAAATACCTCAAAAACGCATATAATATTCTAATATAATTCCCTTCATATGGAAGCTATAGAATCGAATATATATTTCAAATCTTTATTAATTTATATTCACTGAACAGTGCACACTTTAAGCATTCTGAAATTAATTACTTACCTGGATTTCAAATTTAAAAGAAAATGACTTTTACAATTTTAAATCATTATTATAGCTATTTCTTAATGGTTTCATTAGGAACGTTGTCATATCTGTGGAACTTCCGCAACCTCCCGGTTAGTGATGACATATGGATATTGTTTTTCCAAAAAAAAAAATTTTAGGTAACCGAGTGGCCAGACAATTTGACCCATATTATCATTTATTGTCCGCGTAACAAAAATTATGTAGAAAAGAAATTTAAACTAATTTTATTCAAATTTTAATCTACTTTTACCAAATTTTAAGAACAACTTTCTTTGTAAAGTACGCATTAGCAAATTTTATGTATCTGGGATTTTACGCACATAAATATTTATTGTCGTCAATTTTTTTTAATTCCCATTAACCTAATGTTAATTATAAAACAAATACCTAGCAGTGGCCTGGAAACATTTTTTTATTTATTTCCTTGTTTTATGATTATTTTCGACCAGAAGTTTATAAAAAAATTTAAAACTGTAACCAAAACATCAACGAAAACTAAGTATGTATCATACAAAGGGAAATCGAAAGATGTTAGGAATTATACTACAGTGAGGATCATATCTAACTCGTTACTGGACTCTTGTTAGGAAAATCGCCGAGACACGTCGACTTTTGATTTCCACAATGTACATTTTTGTATGAATAATTTACCCCTAATTTCAACCCTTACTGGAGGGGAGCAACCCTTTCGAAAAATTTAAATATCATGGGGTGGTGAGTGATAGCTCATTTGAAACGGAGTTTTATTCTCTATTTTTTTACTATTTTATTTTATTTTTTTATATTTTTTTTTAAATTATTTTTGCAAGCTCTGACGAAACTAAAAATAGACTTTATTTTTGCCAGGAGGTAACTGGGGAACATTTTGAACATTTATTGTAATTGTAGTTATTTTCACTTATGCGGGAAAAGTACTATCTTTGCGCCCGCCTTTTCGGGTGTAAAATGACTGTTTGGCTATTTAATTAATTCCGTGCGACAAGTAAATTTACAATACAGACCCCCAAAAAAATGTGACGTTTAAGTGACAGATAAAGTAATTGATTAAAAAATTAAAATTTACAATAATGAGTTTCAACTCTATGATGATACCGGAGATTGATGAGAGTTCTGACGTTGAATCCGTACCACATGAAACTTAACACTGGCGCTGAAGGGTACGTTGAAGAATCGATCGGCAATAAAAAACGAATCGACCAGCACATTGCGACTGCTATTTTGAACAGACTATCTACGAGTACTTCACGTGAAAATGTACACCAAATCAACCCAAATATCGAGACAACGGCTGAAGTATCCATCAGAGTCAGTCTCGAAGACAAAGAAAATATTGACTTGACTACGATTTCCTCTAGAATCTCCAAAAATATAAATTTCAAATATTTCTATAATCATAGGTGAAAAAAAAATTAATTTCCTTTTTTAGTTTCTTAGTTATCGTTAAAAATAAAAAGTTATTTTGATTCTAAATATTTTATTTTTTATTTGATTAATTTTTGATTTTTTTGTCGTCGGCACCTACTTCATGTCTCTTCATTTCTCATTTTATCCCCGCATTCGTAAAAAAAACTCGTGCGGCATTGTCGATTTCCCACTCGAGCTAATGAACGCACACACTTCGTTCGTGCGCTCAACTTCGCTCTCGTGGGCAATCGACAACTTTGCGCACTAGTTGCACAATACCGGGTGCATCAACGATGCGTGCGTGGAGGATAGCTGCTTTCCTTTTGAAGATAGGAAAAAATGTTTCAAATAAAAGTTGTAGATAGCAATGAAAGCTATGTTCCAAAAATAACTACCAACATACAGGGTGTCCCATAAATGTGTAACTAATCAATGTTATGTTTTTTTAAATGAAACACCCTATATATTTTTACTCGATTGAATTCCTTCGAAAGAGTGCTTCTCAAAAATATAGGGTTGTATGGGTTTATACCAGGTGGTTCTGAAGTTATGGTGACATTTATGTCCCAAAATGGGTTCATTCAACACCAAATATCTCAAAATCAATAACTAGGAATAACAAAAATTTTTCACCAAATATCCTCGAAAATGGTCTATTTTGATTTCATATTCATAAATTTACCGAATGGCACTTTTCCCATACAGGGGCAACCAAAACTCGGGATCATTTTTTTCTCAGTTTTTTCAAATGGAACACCCTGTATATAGTGCCATACCAGAATAGTCAACACTATGAGCTTCCAGAAAATATAGGGTTTGCCTACTTGATTTTCACCGGAAATGCATCTAATTCTTAAGGAAAGTATGAAAAATGTCATAAAAGCAATAATGATATTTTTTTATTCAATGATGGACAAACATGGAACAAAGTAATCTCAAAAAACTGTCATTTTATAGTAGATGTATAGTATATAGATGTATAGTAGATGAGCGAAGAAATCCTCTTATTCTATTTTTCCTTCAGCGTCGTTGGTTTGCCGCTAATTTATTTTTTTGTTCAATTCTTGTGTTTCACATTTTCTGTTTCCACAAACCTCTCCTTCGAAAACTCTCGAGTCGCATATCGAACTGCATACATTCTACTGGCTAAAAGCAGTTTCTGTAACATCTATCCGGAATGTAGATCACTTTATCAATTATATCAAATCACCCTTGGAACATTTTAATGTTTCAGGAACTGTCAACACACATGACATTTTATTATCGAAGTGAATTTATAATTTAAACCATAATATTTGATGTAGATCATGTTTATCATTTCTTCGGTGGATAATTTCATTTCGAAACGAGAAAATATTAGATTTAAACTATAAATTCACTTCGATAATAAAATGTCATGTTTGTTGACAGTTCCTGTAACATTCAAATGTTCCAAGGGTTATTTGATATAATTGATAAAATGATCGACATTCCCGATAGATGTTACAGAAACTGCATTTAGCCAGTAGAATGTATGCGACTCGAGAGTTTTCGAAGAAGAGGTTTGTGGAAACAGAAAAAGTGAAACACAAGAAGTGAGCACAAAAATAAATTAGCGGCAAACCAACGACGCTGAAGGAAAAACAGAATTAGAGGATTTCTTCGCTCTACTACAAGATCAGCTTTAACTGAAGTCGTAGATAGACTTAATTTATGCATAGCTTGTTTGTTTGTTAATTTTAACGTCTCTTTTCTGACCTAATGACCTAAACTGGACGGGACCTACAGCTTATCGTGGGCTCCGAACCACGGTCCTCAATCACCTTAAACTCAGGACTAACAATTGTGTAATTGTGTCACCAATCCCTATCAGTTCCACGAGATATCCGATCTCATCCGGCCTGTTTACCGGCGTGAATGAAACTGCGTATGACACAAATACCTCTTTGCACTTGCCCAAAGTCTTATCTGACTTTAATTACACTTGAATACGGAAGGATTCGAACCTACTCCCCGAACACTGACCAAGCTGAATCGGCAGACGCCTTACCAACTAGACCACCGTGTCCGGTTATGCATAGCTTAAAACGGGTGATTGTTTGAACTTCTACTGTGAAATGACGGTTTTTACATTTTTTTGAGTTTATTTTGTTCCATGTTTGTCCATCATTGAATAAAAAAATATCATTATTGCTTTTATGACATTTTTCATACTTTCCTTAAGAATTAGATGCATTTCCGGTGAAAATCAAGTAGGCAAACCCTACATTTTCTGGAAGCTCATAGTGTTGACTATTCTGGTATGACACTATATACAGGGTGTTCCATTTGAAAAAACTGAGAAAAAAATGATACCGAGTTTTGGTTGCCCCTGTATGGGAAAAGTGCCATTCGGTAAATTTATGAATATGAAATCAAAATACACCATTTTCGAGGATATTTGGTGAAAAATTTTTGTTATTCCTAGTTATTGATTTTGAGATATTTGGTGTTGAATGAACCCATTTTGGGACATAAATGTCACCATAACTTCAGAACCACCTGGTATAAAGCCATACAACCCTATATTTTTGAGAAGCACTCTTCCAAAGGAATTTAATCGAGTAAAAATATATAGGGTGTTTCATTTAAAAAAACATAACTTTGATAAGTCACACATTTATGAGACACCCTGTATATTGGTAGTTATTTTTGGAACATAGCTTTCATTGCTATCTACAACTTTTATTTGAAACATTTTTTCCTATCTTCAAAAGGAAAGCAGCTATCCTCCACGCACGCATCGTTGATACACCCGGTATACTATTAGAACCCTTCCAGTTTGTGGCGTTTTGTTATTTTTAAACATTAATAACTCAACACGTAATGAAGCAAATTTTTGTACGGTTGAATGGAGAATAAAACCTCCTTTTAAATGAGCTATCACTCACCACCCCATGCTATTTAAATTTTTCGAAAGGGTTGCTCCCCTCCAGTAAGGGATGAAATTAGGGATAAACTATTTATTAAAAAATGTAGATGGTAGAAATCAAAAGTCAACATGTCTCGGCGATTTTCCTAACAAAAGTCCAGTAACGAGTTAGATAGGGGGGGTAACATTTATGATCCTCACTGTACAAGACAAAATAAAAAATAAGGAAATACGTAGAAGAACAGGAGTAGAGGATGTAATAGAAAGAATAGCTAAGTTGAAATGGAGGTGGGCCGGTCATGTTGCAAGAAGAAGAGGTGGTAGATGGACAAAAAAGATTGTGGAATGGAGACCGAGAGCTGATAAACGTAGGTACTCGATGGACAGATGATCTAAAGATAATTTCGAATAATTGGGTCGTAGGAGGAATCTGGAGGAGGCCTCTATGTCCGGCAGCGGCTGGATGATGATTTCGCGCATGCAAAAAATAGTATCAAAAGACATACAAAAAATTCTGCGAACGTTTTGAGTCTAAAAACTGTACTAAAAAAATAATGAAATTAAAGCAACTTTTATTTATAATTTATGTGGTGCATTAAATCAGCCTAATGGACATTTATAATTCTGATTCTAATATCATTAATCTAAGAGCCATAAAAATTAACGGCATCTTGTTTGAACCTACAAAACATATTTTTGTTTATATATTGACCCAGATCGACTTTTATTTTGACTACCTACGTTGACAGTTATAACTAATATTAAATACTTAAACCGTAGTATTTGGATGAGTATTTGAAGGAATTCCAGTCATAAATTAGAGCTTTAAGATATTATATTACTAAAATATTCATTAGATATTATCTAGTAGGTTAGATTCCTCAATTAAAATTTTTTGTTTTTGGTTTCTTAAACTAAATACTGAGCAGGGTATTTTTGGACTTGCTAATACGCCAAAAATATCTAAAAATAAGTGCGAAAATATTAATGCGTAAAATATAACTAGACCACAATTAAATTAAAAAATGGCAGGTGTTACAGTTGTCCATTTCAATCATGCATGACTCTCATCCTATTTTTCTAATACAGATTTGGAAATCTCATTTTCAGTAGCGGAATTTAAAATGTTTTCCCTTTCCCTTTCTCGCAAACACATTTAAGAAATAAATCTGAAATAAAGTAATATCTTTGGTAAAAAACGTATTAATGATCTCACCCTATTAAACCTCCAAACAAAAAAGCAATCTATATATACCTAGTAGTAGCCCAGTTGTCAGAAACTTTGACCTTGCATAAAATGTGATATCACTGAAAGGGTGTAGAAAACAATAAAAAATCTTTGCTGCTCTAAAGTGTATGGTAAGTTCACAATTTCGAAAACAAAATCGAAAATTTGGTTTTTGCGTTATACCTCGAAAAAGGAAATAAAAAACTAATAGCACCACGTGAAAGTGATGAAAATTTTACTAAAATTTATATTATAAGTAATTAAAAAAATTTATTAAAAATAAGAAAGCGAATTCGAAAACTCTACGCACGCCAAGCCGCTGAATACAAATATTTAAGCGAGGCGTTCGGGTAAAAACTAAAGTATCTTTGCCTAAAATGTACGCTAAATAATAGAATAAAAAGCATTTTAAAGAAGACTCAAAGCTGTCTTAGGAAGCCATTAGTTTTTATTGTTTTTGTAGACCGGCAATTATTTGACACTGATTTTATAAAATTGAAGATAGATATTAATAGAGGCATAACAAAAAAATGCTTGTATATTTATCATCACTATACTTTCACTTTTGATGTAAAAATAATTAAAATGCTGAACATTGTCTCTGTTTAATTAGACATGTTTGTATAAATCAGAAATTATTTATTATTTTTTTTAAATAAAATTAAAAATACACTTTATAAGTGTAATAATTCAAAAATTGATTTATATAAATAAATAAACAATATTTATTTTGTAAACACTCTTAATTTTGTCATCATTGATTCTATAATTTTGAACCCTTCAAACGATGTATCACTGGCGCAAATTTTAAGTACCAATCTTTATTTAAATGGGTTCAAAAAAAAACGTTACATCCAAATTAGACAGAAGTACCTTAAAACTTTTATTGTGACATTTTATGACCGTACTATTTTACCAATCTTTAATCTCAAGATGGTATTAATAAAATAACGGTTTAATGGTACCCTTGACCCGCGAGTGGCGCTGCGTGTATAGGTACTTACCAGTGGCGGGTAAGTACCTAAACAAATACAATTATTTAAAAAGATTATCTCGATAAAAAATAGTTTTTACATTCAAAACGAAGCTCTACCGCTGAACCACCGCTCACCACCCTCTTTGTCCCATGTTGTTATAAAATTTTGTAAAATTATTATTAATTTTTTGTGTTATTGTCAATTTTAGGCAGAAAGGCATTATTAATGGAGTGAAATTAGAATTTTATACGGATATAAGAGCTAATTCAATTTTTTTAATTTTTTCGATTTTATACATAAAGAGAAGCTTGTAAAAAAAAATCAATAAATTTGGGCTGGAGCTTCACGAGATATGTGCCAAAAACGGCATTTTTGGTATTTTTCGAGTGGATTGCTTCACTATTTTTTAAATATCTCCGGCTCTAAGAGTCGTGGAAAAATAAAAAAAAATTAAAATGACCGTGATGAAGTACAGTATCGATCCGTATAGTAGGTTTAACCTCAAAAAACGAATTCGCGCACATTTTTTTTACTGAATTGGCAATAAATAACCAAAGAATCCTCGAATTTTCTTAAAAATTGGAGAAAATATGTATTTTTATGTCGGGAAGACATGGTAAAAATTAAAAAAAATGTATTTGTTCAACCAAAATCGGCATTTTTCGAAAAAAAATTGAATTGGCCGCCATTTTCGGAAAAACAATAGCAGAGAAAAAATTTTTATCTTAAAAAGAAGGATTTTATGTGTAATTTTGTTTAAGAAGATACAACATTTTCTTTCTTTATTTAAAGTGTCCAATTTAGGGAATAATAAAAAAAATTCGATTTTCATTTTTTATATTGATTTATATTGATTCGTTCCCTCACAAAAATCTTACGTACTTTAGAAACTGAAATATTTTTTTTATTTTTTTAAACATTTTTTGGACTGAAATACAGTTTTTCTAAGAGAATCAAGCATAAATATCGCGATAAGAAATCGGAAAGAGGATTCTTTGGTTATTTATTGCCAATTGAGTAAAAAAATAATTCGTTTTTTGAGGTTAGGATACATTAAAAAAAAATCCTACTATACGGATCCATACTCTGCTTCATCACGGTCATTTTAATTTTTTTTTATTTTTTCCACGGCTCTTAGCGCCGGAGATATTTAAAAAATAGTGAAGCAATCCACTCGAAAAATACCAAGGCACATATCTCGCGAAGCTCCAGCCCAAATTTATCGAAAATTTTTTACAAGCTTCACTTTATGTATAAAATCGAAAAAATTAAAAAAAATTGACTTAGCTCTTACATCCGTTTTCTCTCCACTATATATAAATGAGCAATTTACTATAAGCTACAGAAATGTTTTTTATTGATTAATTACATACTAAACATTTTTGACTATAACACATTTTTGGAAAACAAAATATTTTTTTGTCGTCAAAAATGTGAAAAAATAGTGACGGAAAATTGATAAAAAAAAATTTAAATAAGAATTGGCAAAAAAAATATTAAAAAAATTTGGATAAAACTGGAATATAAAATTTTGTTGTAAAATAGTTTATTGTAAAAAATCATATATAAATATGTTGAAAAAAATTAAATAAATATTTGTCATAAATATTTTGTCAAAAAAAATTGTAGAACAATATGTTGGACAATAATTTTGTGGAAAAAAAATCAATGTCATCAAAAACAAAGTTTTTCACAATTAGTTTTTATTTTTCTTAAATTGCGTGGAAAAAACCCGAACATTCTAATTGTCGAGTTTTAAAATTTTTGAAATTCTAGATTTATAGCAGAAGGCTATAAAATTATAATTTTTTAAATTTTAAGCCCCTGCACTGTTGCTTCCCCAAAAAAAAAATTGGACCAATATAAAAAACACCACTTTTAAAAATTCATTGTCCGCCCATGACAGTTGCAGTTCTTTCTTCGGCACCAGCATCTTCAAGGACCGGTTATCTTGGGGTCACCCAACTCGAGAATTCACCATAAACACAATCTTCGTATAAAACCCATCTGAAGATCCAATCCAGCTTCAGTTTACTGCATCCAAGTCCCGTGAAAAAAACCTCAAAAAAGGTAAAAATATGCTTGGAAAAGTCGCGGTACTGGCGTTAGGCTTTCTAGTGATAACGTTAGACGCTATCCCCGTAGAAGTGTACCAGAGGAACATCCCGGTGGAGGTAAGGTACGAAGACGATGTGGTGAAGGTGATTCCTAGGGAGGTTCAGGCTAGAAGGAATTTGGATGCCAAGGTTCAGTTGGATACTGAAGAACTATCACAGGCTTTGAAGCATTTGCCTATTCCGGTTGAGCCTGAGGTTTTAGAGGAAGCGAAACAAGAGGAAAAACTGCAAGTAAGTGAAAACTATATTATCTTTTCTAATCTGGATTTATGACAATGGATTAACACATTTTTGGCCCAATGTAGACGTTCTACGTTAAAACTTCTGCTGTTCAAATATTTTTTAGTTCCAAAAATAAATAATAATCTAAATAGGCTAATTCTGGCACACAAGGGAGTGCTCAATCAATTGAAATATGTTTTTCTTTGGATGAAAAAACAAACAAAATGTAACATATTGACATTTGGTAAAACAATTTAAAATTTTTAAAATTAATATAAGAAAAACACAAATAAATGAAATACTTTTCTTTTTGGGATAATAAGACCACTTTTTTTATTTAGTTTTTTTTTGAAATATCGACCGAACAACTAGAAACACATTCATTACCATTTAAGCATATCAACGCCGGCGCCGCTTCTTTAACTTTGCGTTTATAATAATTATTAAGTTTTTTTTAACGCTGTGTCTAGGTGCACGCTAACGTGTACAAAATAAAAGACTTAGGTACACTCTAAAACGTCATCACTGTCCATGACGTAGTCTTT
This sequence comes from Crepidodera aurea, assembly GCA_949320105.2. NCBI lineage: Eukaryota > Metazoa > Arthropoda > Insecta > Coleoptera > Chrysomelidae > Crepidodera > Crepidodera aurea. The sequence continues at coordinate 32,449,197 of OX439472.1, read as the reverse complement.
TAGCGTGCACCGATTTACCGCGCCTGAGACATTCAACCGTGCACGTTAAATAAATGAGGTTATGTTAGTATAAGTGTTAAAACGTTTATGTTCGTTTGTGCTGACTTTTAATTATGTAAATATAATTATACATTCAAATTATTCGTTGTAATCAGGTGTTTAGTTCCTTTGAGGAATTTCAAAATGATTTGAGGCAATATGAAACGAAAAACAAACAAAAGTTCGATTTTGACGTCAATGTTACTTCCTTGTAAACATATTTTTGCACTTCGTGTCTTGTTAAAGAAAACATTATTTGACAAAAATTTGTGCCACAAAAGATGGACAAAAAAATTGTACCTGGAAAATCAACGAGTGTTTTCTGGTAGTTGCAACACAACACCAGACTCAGTGTCAATAATAGATACTGGAATCAGCAATGTAAAATCTGTGAACCAAAAAAGACAAATTCCTTTGCAAAGACACCGCACCATTGAAATGTAAAAAACTCCCGGTCAAATTGGCTGAAAATTTCGTGAACAATTCTTCAAACCTTTTTGATTAAAGAATAGGAAGTCCGAATAATATCCTATGACTTATTTTTTTGTTATAAGCATCACAAATCTTGGAAAAATAGGTTAAAAGATACAAATTCCTAATTTTCAATTTTTTAACTTTAACAACTTTGGGCATCTAAAACTATGAAATTGGGGACTCAGAAGTTCATTCTGAAATCAAAATCCGACGGCTGGTCACAGTTTTTGAAAATATCACAAAACAAGTATAAAGGGTCCGGCAAACCTTTGACGTAGTTCTATTAACTCTTATTAATGGTGGTTAAAAGCAAACATTTTAAAATTATTTTCATGTATTATTATTATTATTATTATTACTTTATTGCTTCCAAAACCAAAGTTTACAGCAAGAAGTACATGAGTAGATATATAATAAACTATTAGAATAATTAATATAAATAATCTAAAAGGAAAACAAAAAACAATTGTTATTTGCAAAGATATAACAAAAAGAGCAAAAAAAATAATAATAATAAATAATATTATTCATTCATAACAAAAGAACGTAACTTGAGGATATTCCAGATATACTCACAGATCGTCTTGGCTTCTATAATGGTTATGTTTTGAAGAGCAATTATAAGTGAATCGATATTCTGAAGACAAGATATATTTTGTTTCATCACAGTGTAAATAGGACATTCAAATAGGACATGAAAAAGGGTTTCTTTTTCTTGTGTATTACATACAGAGCAAATTAGATCTGGATTAATAAAATAATTATCACCGCTTAAAGTAAATTTAGTCTTAAATTTGTTAGACAATCGCAATTGGGCCAGAGTGCGTGTAATCTGGATGGGCAATTGAAAAAGTAAATAAGTGCTTGGGTTTTGCGATGTATTAAGTCATAGGCATCAAACGGAAACGCAGTAATAAATAATCTCGTCCTATCATTATTATGAATTTCATAAGAATAAAGTTATTGTTTAATTACAGTGCATTTTTTATGCAATTAAAGGTGCACGCTAAAAAACAACGTCATGGACAATGATGACGTTTTAGCGTGTAACTAAGTTTTTTTATTTTGTACACGTTAGCGTGCATCTAGACACAGCGTTCTTTTAATAGTCTAGTTGAAGAATTCCATTGTTATTTATGGCCAAAATCCCAAGCATGTTCACATATTTTTGGTATTTAGAATTGTTTGTTTTTAATGTATGACTGGTGTTCATTAAATCTTACATAAAAGGTCTAGATGTTTCTCCTATATAGAAATTTTATTATACGTTTTAAACTTTTAATGTACAGAATTATCTTATCATTCCTTTTTTTTCATTTCAAGTTAAGTACCGAAGAAGAAGTTCCTGCTATCAAAGAATTTGTTTCACAGGAATTACAAGACAATTTAGAAAAACCGCAGGAACATGTAGCTGAACAACTTGCTGAGGTAATTTTTTTTTTCTACATAGCTGAAAATAAGAAATTAAGATTTATTTTAAAAACATTTGAAACTTAAAAACTTAAACTTAAAAATAAATTATGAGCCAGACTTTTTCCAACAACAATTTTGTGACACCATGGAAAGTTCATTTGTCTAGTACAGATTTATTTCCGTACAAGTAGTGAAAATAAAACTAATGAATCTTTTTCCAACATTCTCACAGAGAACCACACTTGGTTCATAATATGTGTAATTTTGTATTGTAGGTGCCCAAAGAACAGATACTGGCCGTCAAATCTTTAATTCAACCAGAAACACAAGTAATTGATGAAACTATTCAAGGAAAAGCTGTTCTAAAACCTTCTCAGGTAAGGTGAATTCATTAGAGTATATCGGAAAAAAAAAATTCATAAAAAGTTCTGAATCACTTATAAATCAATAATCAAGAATACCATTTGTAAAATATTTAGTGGTATACTGGGAAAATAAAAAAATGTAACAAAATGTAATTGGACATAATTTTGTCCAAGTTTAGATAAATGGCTTTCTAATAATTAATTAAGGAATTTTAAGTATAAAAAATATTAAATACAATTTTTGGACTTTGTTTGACCTGCAAGTTCTCCGTACCTGACCCCACTAGACTTATAGGGATACTTGACTCCAAAGGTGTGCCTTAAAAGACCATTTGAAAATGCTGATCATTTGGAGAGAACAATTAAGAATGCGGTGTAACTTAGGCTATTATTAGAAATGTAATTTTCTCAAAGAAAAATTATCTGCTTACAAAAGGACGGTGGATATATTGAGGCACATGTATCTAATGTGTTATGTTGCATTTTAAAAATAAAAGATTCTAATTAGGTATTTATTATTGACAATTCTTGCAAAACAGAGTAAACTTCATGAAATTTGCATTGAGTGCGCGGTCTCTGTCTACTTTTCAAAAAACTTTTATGTAATTGTTAAAGGACTCAAAGTTTAACATACTTGAAAATCTACTTTTGTACTAAAGAATTTTGAATGCATGGTTAAACATAAAGAATTAGTTGAATCTCTTTTTCTAGATACAGAACGACGTTATGAAAATATGAATATCCTTATTTTGTTCAAATAGAATGATAAAAATTGTTGCGATTTCTCTCAAAAAATTATTAAACCCCATCCAAATATTCTTGTTTTTGTTTTCAAAAAACATGGACCTATCCAGGTTCTTAGAAAAATCACTAAGGAGTAAACTTATTAAAAAAGATATACATTTTACATCCTATCAAATTTTAGCCATTACTTAACGATTTTATAATACAAAAATGATAAATGATAAATTTTTCGAAAATAGGTACCATCTGCTGTAGACAAACTCCTTCAAGAAAGTCAGGACATTATTAAAAACGGTCTAAAAAATCTTAGAGACTCTTTCAGACCCGGCAAGGGCGAATTTAGTCCCAGCTCCGAACAGTGGGCTACATTGGACGAGGCAGTAGATAATTATTTTGAAGAAGAAAAACAAAAACTTCTTATCAGGCAAGCTCAACCAGGTAAGTTTTTCCATTTAATATAGAAAGTCATTATTTAACAAAATTATTTTTAAATGCACAATGAACCAGTATGTATATATTGCGTATACGCCTGCACAGTGACCCAGGACAGTAAGTGATTTTTTGGCAGTCAGTTTCAGTAGCAAGTAAAATGATTTATATTGAGTTGGGCAGCCAAAAATCTGTGCTATTGTTTCCAAAATTAGAACGTTGTCATATCTACTGTTCTGCCTTGATCACTGGCTTCCGATTACTATATTGTCTCAAGTCTCAAGATTCCCATGTAAAAGTGACAGTACTGCTGTTGAAAATCAACTTCACGCCGCACCTGTGCTCAACAAGAGCAATCAAAATAAATAAAACTATTCAAGTAAATATTAAACAAAATTCAAATTAATAGTCACAGAAAACGGAGATCGCTGTTTTTTTAGTCAGTTATGTCTCAATCTCACGACTCATACTGACGACAGGTCTTATTTAAACTTGCATCAAGCAACCACGCCCTTACAAGGTGTTTTATTTCATGTCCTACTTTCGATTCAGTTGTACTAAACTGAACAAATAAATCAAATTACAAAGCACTGTTAATAAGTGCTTATTTTAATGGTAACCTGAGCAAATGTGTTACATATTTAATCGCAAGAAGTTAATCATTCATGTAATATCCACTTGTTAACTGGATGTCTGTTGATGTTTAAAAAAGTTTAATATACAGTTTAGAATTTTATTCCATAATCAACGATCGTTTATACAGTCCACAAGCAAACAATTAGCCAGCGTGAATTATTCAGGTTGGAACAGAAATATCTACAGGGTGTTTCTTCAGATTGGAACAGAAATATATACAGGGTGTTTCTACCGTTCAATTCCAGCTGGATTGTCACACTGTCCTGACTCGCTGTGCTGGCATGTGTTCAGTATGTCTTAGTCAAAAAGACTAAATTCACTTTCTCGAAACTTTTATTTGTAATGTAAAATCCTTGTTTTTGTAGCTGGTACCGATGCAGGTGCTCCAGCAGCACCAGCAGCACCAGCAGCTCCAGCGCAAAATAATTGGATGCAAAATATAGTGAATGGATTTAACGGTATTGCCTCTAATTTTGTTCAAAGTATACAGAATTTGGGAGGACCCAATAATGGTAGTCCTGGTAACCAGGAACAAGGGGACGAAGGGGCAGGACAGCAACCCCCCAACCAGGGATTTCAAGGTTTCGTTCAGTTCTTTAATAATGGTAAATTATTAAAAACAATTAAAATAAATATTATTTATGAGCAAAAAAAAGCAAAATGTAAATGTATGGATTTACAAATTTATTATACAGTTAATCTTAATAATTTCACTAAAAATATGTAGTTTAGGTCTCATTTTAGGTTATTTTGTGAAATATATTTGTTTTAAGGTGTAAGTAACATAGTAAGTACCATCACAGGTAATAATGTTAACGGACCGACAACTTCAAATAATAACCTCAGTGATGAAGGTTCACCAGGACCATCACAACCTAGTGGACCAATAGGATTCTTTGGTACTATAGTATCGAATGTACAAAATGCATTAGGGATTCAGCAACAAGGACAACCTGCAGCTGGAGGACAAAGTTAGTAATCTTTAATTATTTTTTATAGAACGAGAGAAGGAAAATAATGTAATTTTTAAGGACAAACAAAAAGAAAAAGTTACGAATTTATAAAATACATCCAATAGTTTAAATAAAGAAATTTTTGGAAATTCTATAAATGATAATAAAATCGAACAAACTTAGAGTCAAAGATTTGAAGTACAAAATGCTTATTATAATTACTCTCTCTTCACTGGATTAAAACCACTTAGTTGTTAAAAAAGTTTTTAATTGACATTTCGGCTTTCCTATCGAAAGCCGTTATCAAAATGACATAAACAAAATAAATAAATTTACCATAGAAACGGAACACTTGATAATCTTGCAAAAATACGACAAGTAAATTTATTTATTTTGTTGTCATTTTGATAACGGCTTTCGATAGGAAAGCCGAAACGTCAATTAAAAACTTTTTTAACAACTAAGTAGTTTTAATCCAGTGAAGAGAGAGAGAGAGAGAGAGAGAGAGAGAGAGAGAGAGAGAGAGAGAGAAATTAAAATACAAACCACTATGAGCTTCCGAAATGAATGTTTATTATAATTATTTTTTTTTCTAGGTGATACTGGATCTCCTGTACAACAACAACAAAACGGTCCCGTTCAAGTAATTCAATCAGTTGGTACGTATAAATAATGATAATTTTTCACAATTCATAATATGGTATAGTCCTCGTAATCACTTTAGTCTGGCCACCTGAAAAGTTCTAGAAAGTCGCTATTGAGTGTTCTACTTTAATATACAGTGTCATTACGAAAGTACGCACCATATGGGAAACTGTTTTATTAAGGGTTTTTCTTGATAAAAGTTTGTGCATCCCCTAAAATGTGCATGTTTAGTTTTAGGGAATGCACAAACTTTTATCAAGAATAAATTATTGTCGATAAATCCTTAATAAAAAAGTTTCCCATATGGTGCGTACTTTCGTAATGACACTGTATAGCTCGGGAGTCAGAGAGTGGAAAGTATAAATTAAAATAATAAAAATATGTGCAGTCGCTAAGTTTTAAACGACTAATGGCTCGGCCACTCGACCAAATCATGGTTTAACTGTTCGGCATCCTTTGAAGCAGTCAATTAAAGGATGCCGCGTTCGCCTAAAAAGAGAGGCTTTTTTGGTAGCAACAAAGGACGATATTTCCCTTTGATCCGCGCAGCAAAAGTAGGCATGCCTAAATATAAATCTTTTCCAACTTTGGCAACACTACAAAATACATAAATCATTTATGCATTCTTAGTAGCCAGTGGCCATTGGCGTGCAGAACATAAAATTTAGGTGACCATAACCATCCAATGTTTTAAATAGGTTTTATTTGATTCAACCTACAAAAATGCAAGATTTTAAATCTGTTACTGACAGAAAAACCTAGGTCTAACAATTAAAGAAATTATTTTTTCTTCAATGCAATTTATAAAATATATTGTTTTTGTCAAAATATTTTTAATTTTGTAAAAGCTTGTTTTTAATTTTTTAAGCAATTTTATTCATTGATAGGTACCGTTGATTTAAAATAGTAATCAATAAATTGTAACCCAAAAATAATGGAATAGAAAATAGAAAAAACGTGGAAGAAAAAAACGAGATTTATTGGAATTTCACTCAATAATCCTCAGGTGTTATAGGGAATTGTTCCTTATTTCCAACCACTTGCTTTTCTTGGATCCACTAACTCCGGTAGAAAATAATTGAAGAAAAATATTTTCAACTTTATAAATCTAAAAAAAAACATGAGAAATAAGTACATTTTGAATTTGATGTCTCTTCAACTAGACAACCTTTCGGGCTCCATATAACGAAAAAGCATTTCTTTCTGTAAGTAATTTACAGAAACACCGATATGTAACAAATTGCTGAAAAAATTGTCTTTAATAATTCCATTTCATCCTTATATTATATCGAATAATTTTTGGATTAAAAAAAATGTAATTCAAATTAATTATTATGAAAAAAATAAAAATATAGTTATTGTATAAAAAGTTTGAAGATAGAGCCGAGGAAATTTGATCAGAACATCTATTTATTTTTAAATAAACAATAGCAGATCTTTCAGTTAGAAATCTATTATAATGAATCCAGGAAACTATTTTTTTCTGTCAAAACAGCATTATAAAAATTGTGGCAAAGCATGCTGTAAAAAATAGAAAAAAGACAATTCCTATATTTTAAAAATAATCAAATTCTTACCGTAACATTACTCGACGTCGGCGTCGGCGTCTGGACAATCTTTTGGTACTGAAGCATTTTTCTGGTTTACTGTTCTCTCCCTTTTTGTTTTTCGGACCATAATTTTGTTCAACTGTATGACTTACAACACCAATCAACAATTGCCCTAATATCCCCTTCACCACACTAACTCACTTTACACGTAGATACGTATTTTTATCCACATACGAACTTAAATTTAAAAAAAAACTAATTTTTCCATATCTATTACGTATATTTTTTTCACCCCATCTTAAAGTCGAAGTTTCCACGAAGAAAATGAGCACTGATAAAGGTTAAAAAGTGAAAATTGTAAAATAACTTTTTCGATTGAAAATTAGGCTTTTTTTAATTTAAATTCGTATAAAATCGAAAAATAAATATTTTGCTCTGAAAAATTTACAGCTTACTACTAGTACTAACTTTAAAACCTTAAATAAAGTTAAAACAAAAAAGTAAGAAAGTTCTACCACACCGATCAATAAAATCAAAAATAATTTGTGCGACGCCCCTGAAAAAGGATTAAAATTAAACTAATAAGATTGTATATTAATCCGAGACACACCGAGACATACGGCGACGATCATGTAATTCGGGTAGAGTAGGCCTTAAACAAAGACAGCGATAAATATTGTTCTTGAAACTAGGTCGCGTAGTAATAATGACAATATGCCGCGTTTTATTTCTATCCAAGAATGTTTGATTGCTACAAACTTAGGAAAGGTGTCAGCATAAATCAGATGAAGATTTTCAAATCTTGGCTGCGTTTTTATTCAAAAACAGAAAAGATTTCATGAAAATTGTTATTTTTTAGCTAATCAGGTGTTATATAAGAATACCGGAAAGTCATTATTTTTACGATTGTGTAGGTTCATTCCATTTTTTTTAACGTAGATGGAAATCATTGACTTTCCGGAATTACAAAAATGAGACGTTTTTATTATTTTAATTTATACTTTCCACTCTCTGGCTCCCGAGATATATATTAAAGTAGAATACACGATAGTGACTTTTTAGAACTTTTTAGATGGCTGGACCAAAGCGATTGCAAGAACTATACAACTTTGCTACCTCCGTTTACCTAGCGGTAAAATAGTGGTCGAAAAAAATAGGTTAAATTTAAGCATCTGTTAACATAACCCCACAGACGTATATTATACGTTCAGTTTTTCATCAGTCATTTCCGTAACCTTGATGGTTAATTGACTGATGAAAAACTGAAGACTGACATGTGTATTTACACGATCAGTCCATACTGACACCTGCAATCGTCGCCCAGAACTCCACTGGTCAATACATTGGGCCCTCAAGGACCATGGATTTGCAGAAAAAAGCTGCACTTGCAATAATATTAGCCATAACTACAAAGAAACGTGTTAAGAGGAAGCGATGGACTAAAGAATGACTTCTGAAAAGAGATCATAGTGTACAAAGATTTAAACTTGTTGAGTGAAATAAGAATTACAAGTGAAGAGGTGCTTTGATGAATTGTTAAGAATGGTTAAGCCATTTTTGGGAAAGAAGATACCGTCATGAGGAAATCAATAAGCCCTGAAGAAAAACTAGCTCTGATCTTGGAATAGAGAGATTATTTGAAGATAAACAGACGCAATACAACGAGAGAGACACGATATAGTGATTTTGAAGTATGACAAATGGTCAAAACATATTTGGAAACGTTAAAATGGGTAATGCTATCCCAGCCGTATTCTCTAGACTTTGGTATAAGACTAGATGCATTTAAAATTAAATCATTTTTTAATTTCATTTTGTAGCCAATTAGCGAAATTTTCCATTTTGCTTTTAGGTAATGCAATCACAAGCTTCTTCAATGGCAACCAAAATAGACCCCCAGGCGCTTCTGGAGACGAAGGCTCACCTGCTCCAGCACAGCCCAGTAACACGAATATTATACAAAATATCCAGAACGCTATTCAAAATAGTCCTTTAAATCCTTTCAGGCCACAAGGTGGAAGCAGTAATCAGAATCCTGTTCAAAATGGTAAGACTAACGATATTTTACTATAACAGATATTTTTTTAACAAGTCTACCAATAGTTTGTGTTCTTCTTGCCATGGTTTGCATCTTTTTTATAAAACTTCTATTATCTTTTTCGTTTTAAAATGTTATTCTCTTCTATTGCTCTTCTTCGATGCTTGCTTGTTATTTGGAAAACCCCTTTTCAGTGAATTAGATCATTTTCAATTTTCTATGTTTTCTTAAGTGTGTTGTTCACATTTTAAAGCACGTGTCTTTGTATTAACTTCCCACGTTTGTATTTTTAGCGATTCAAAGCGTTGGAACTCAAGCTCAACAATTAATTCCTGCATCGGGTCAATCTCCTGATGGTGCCAAGAAGCCTGTCGATAGTGAACAAAAACCTGTATCAGAGGCTCAACCTGAAGCCGAGCCTGAACCTGAAAAACCCATTAAGGATAATGAAATATTGAAGAAGGAAACAAAAACTGCATCGGCATAAATATGGAAATTTAGGATAGTTTGATATCTTTTGACTGGTATAAAATGAAAGAATAATGATCTGTTAGCTTGTAATATTTAAGTTTAAATTATTTATTTTTATAAGTATTTAATAAATGACTGCAAAATAATATATTTTCTTTTTTATTTATAAAAACTTTGGCATATTTTATTATATAATAATAATAATAATAATAATAATAATAATAATAATAATAATAATAATAATAATACGCACGAAATATTTTCTAATATTTTATTTTAAAACTAGGGTACACACATCACAAAGTAAGTAAATATTTTTTATAGTTTGGTTTGAAGGTATTGGGAGCACAAGATACATTAAAGAAATTGTTTTCTATTAAATAGTTCACAACTTTAGCCACATTGTATGAGAACGCTCGTTTAAATACTTCTTTACGGTGTAGGGGTATAGTGAGCATTTGTTTTCGTCTTACATTTATATTGTGAACATCAGTGCGATATTTAATTTTTGTATATAAGTAAGGTGGAGTTTTGAACTTTATAATTTTGAAAAAAAATAGGCTAAATGTAATTTTCGACGGTTATGCATATTGAGCCATTTTAATTCTTTAAGTTTATGTGAAACCCTTTGTCGACGTCTAATGCCATATATTAAGCGAATACATGAATTTTGTACTAGGCATGGACCATATACGGTGTCACAGTGGTCGAAAAGGAAAAGTATTAGTGAGTCACATAAAATTTTCTTAGTTCCAATATCTAAAAAATGTCTTTGTGAATAAATTGCTTTAATTGCACTATATGCTAATTTTAATTTTAATGTAATATGATCTTTAAATCTTATTTTATTATCAAAAACAAGTCCAAAACTTTTTCCGTTATTTTTAAACATATATGTCAAACAAAAAACTGTGAGATCTCTAATGCAGATAAACGAACAAAATCGACCTCCTGGTGGATCCTTGTGTAACTCTTGATACATGAATTGTCGAAAAAAAATTTCCCGAACCAAAAAAAGATAAAGAAAAACTTTTGAGGAAAAATTTTGAAATTTGTCGTAGAAATATTTTGCTGAAAAAATTATCTAAATGATATTTAAAAGTTTGACGCACAAAAAATGTTTAGAAAAATAATTTACCAAAATATTTGTGAAAAAAAAATTTTTGAAATAAATTTTATGCGTGTATTTTGGCATTTATTTTAGGATTTTGTGGAAAAATATTTTTGACATGCCAAAAAAAATTGATGGAGATTTTTCAAAAAAAAATGTTACAAAATAACTTTTATGCGTGCATTTATTTTAGGATTTAACGTAATTTTCTATACTTTTTCATAATTTTTAATATGACTAAATTTTTCATCCAAAATTACCCGTTATATGGATTTATTTTTGTCGAATTTTCATTTTATTCTTAAAACCAGTTGAGAATGCTCTTCTAATCAATACAGCCACAGTCTACTCACTTTTACCAAAATCGTCATTCACTATGTGTCTACTTTAAATTCAATGTCATTTTAAACTTCAATATTTTCATATTTTCGACCAAATTTTGAAGGTGTTCCCGAAGAGGTACGGAGGGGCACATCAAACCCAAAGCTTACTTTTTGATGCTCTATCAAAATCTGAAGTCAGAATTTTAAAATTCATAAATACAAAGAATCAACACACACACACACACACAGATCGAATTCAGATACCGAACAATTTGTTCAGTGAAAATTAGAAAAATCAACCAAAAACCTGTTTATAATTATTTTTAATTCAAAATTTTTTACGTATATTCCAGCCAGAAAAAGATTTTAGCAACGAGTTTTGGATTTGACTTAATTTTCCGACATTTTCCATATTTCTATCCCTTTCTCCAATATTTTTTTTTAATTTAAATATAATTTTTTATGTGGAGTTTTAATTTCTTACGATTTTTAACGTGGATTGTTTTTGCTTGTTTGCGAAAAAAAAGGAATTTGACCTAAATTTTTTCATAATTTTCCCTATTCAAATTTTGGTAAAACCAACTAATTTTCGTGCACAACTATATTCCTTACTCATCTCCTATAATATACAGGGTGGTCCTTAAGTAATTGTACATAGAAGTATGGTAGATTCCTCACAAATATGACGATTTGAACCAACTTGCTCTAATAAAATGTTGCTAATAAGGAATATACAGGGTGATAAAGGTTAAATTTTAAGATTTCTTTTTTGCAATAACTTTAGCGTTTTTGGATATGTATTCATAAAAATTTGGAACTGGGGGTTTTTGGGCAGGAGAAAACATAATCTGGTACCTACTTCGATGTAATTTGTAGAGGGCGCTAGTCAGGCCACATTTGTGGCATACATGTGCGATAAACTTTTTTGCCCTTTAAGCTAGCGCTATTCTTGTAAAATAATGTTAACGCCACGTTATTTTAGTAGAAAAAAGCATAATTGTTATTAACCTTAAAACTTAACGGTTTACGAGATAATAGCATTTTAGGATCAGCTGCATGATTACACTGGTCGGCAATTTTTTTTCTTCTGGCCTTGACGCCCTTCTAGCTGATTCTTATCTAAAATGACCTGCTGAATCTGAATATGACCTCAGTTTTCCACCATCATCCACCATTTTCGGGGAGTGGCCCCCTACCTATTTTTATCACCTTTCCATAATTTGGATTCGGATTCAGGAGGTCATTTTACATAAGAATCAGCAGGAATAGTGTCAGGGCCAGAAATTTTTTTTTGCCGATCACTTTAATCATGCAGCTGATCCCTAAAATGCGATTATCTCGTAAACAGTTAAGTTTTAAGGTTAATAACAAGTAGGCTTTTTTTCTATTAAAATAACGTGTCTTTAATATTCTTCTACAAGAATAGCGCTAACTTAGCTAAAGTTATTGCAAAAAATAAATCTTAAAATTTAACCTGTATATTCCTTATTAGTAACATTTTATGAGAGCAAGTTGGTTCAAATCGTACAATTACTTAAGGACCACCCTGTATATATACAAAATTTCACATTTCTAGATTATTCCATTACTTCAGAAAGAAGCCTAAAGACAAATTACATTTAGTGATTTATTTCGTTTACTAATATTGACACCCTGTACATAAATTCCACCTGGAACTAAATAAATCTGACCTTTCGATAACGTCCGATGTCAACTACTCGATTACATCACAAAATAATTGGCAAGGGATTAAATGGATCAATAGTGTCAGCCTCCAGATTGGAAATAGATTCAGTAGGTACTAGACTACATAGGGACAGTACCTAATGCTTCAGTTCTATCGTGGTGTGGCCTTGTTTTCCGATGGAATTAGACTTGAAATTTTCAAAATCGAATAGATCCTCCAACTGGGGGTTTAGAGTAGTGGGAGGTGCTGATTTTCATGAACCGTTAGTTGTTGTCAAGGTAACGAATCATTCAGCACTCTTGATCAAAAAAATAATTAAACAATTTGGGCTTTTTTAGTTTTGTTTGTTTTTAAAATTCAGTGTTAGTGAGTGATTTGATACTGTAAGTAAATAATGTTAATAAAATTTTGACTCGAAATATTTAAAAAGTCTACGTGCAGTAAATCGGGATAATATGTTGGCCAATTCGTATTTTTTTTTAAATAGTTTCTGCAGTTATTAAATGTATTTTCAATTACCAAATTTCTTTTATAGTCCATAACTTACGCTGTTACAGATGAGTCTGCATAAATACAGGGTGACGCAAAACTATCAAATATATATCCAAAAGTTTTCACTTGTTTCTTTGACATGATCAATTTCTGCGGTTGTTTACAAAGTGGATTATTATTGTTATTATTCTTAATAAATATTGATATTGACCTTGTGATTATGAAGTGTTGCAGAGGGTCTTTTTCACCTAAGCTTCTCACCTATTTGAGACGCTTTGGATTGTGTCGTGTACTTTTAGAATTTTAATTTCTTAATTTATTTATACATTCACATGACAATTTTTAGGTGCATGAAAATAGTTTAGCGGAGGAAGCGGGACTGCAAGTGGAAGACATTATAAAAAAAATTAACGGTACTGATACAGCAACTTTAACACATTCTGAGGCACATGATCTTATAGCATCTGCAGGATTACAATTTGTTTTAGGAATCAAACGGTATGTCAAATTATATTTTTGTTTAAAATTTACTTGAAACTAAATACATTTTTATATTTATCCAAACTCTGGTGTTCTTCAAGGATCACACTTAGGTGCTGTGCTTTTTTTGTATTTAATCATTGAACGAATTTAATATATTTATAGATATAGTGATGTTTCGATAGCCTCTGCTACACTTTCATATCCTTTTGCACTATCTGCCGTCCTCTTCATTTATAGCTCGGTGTGCCCTGCAAAGTATTCCTTAGGTTATGGTTAGAAGATCTCTGTGTTCTTACGCTATTGATTCGCTGTATGATTTCTTCATTTGTATGCTCTTTTTTAAAGTTCAATTTCACCGTTGTTCTATAATAATTTTTGTTTTAGGGGAGAGTTCGTACCACCGCACTTATTGCAAGTGAGTATAAGTAGTAGATTTCTTAAAAATTCGAATTGATTAAAGGTTTATTTAGGATGAAGGGAAAGAAGTTGAGGTGAGAGATGTACAAGTTTTCGTGGATGAAGAAATAATCGATAAGGCTGAAGAATTAGCAGAAATAATTGGCAAAGAAAGTAAGACTTAAGTACAAATTATAAGGACTTTTTGCACTGTTTTAAATTTAGTTGGTAATAAATAAAAAAATCTTATTATTATTTTCAGTTTTTACGGAATTTGGACAACACAAAGCAGCAGTAAACAAAAAAAGGTAAAACGAATAAGCAAGTACCAAAACAATTCTTGATTTTTATATATTTGCAGTGACAAAAAGATGGTATTTTCAAATTCCACACAGACGTATATCCCCACGGAAGATAAACAAAAACAGAAAAAATGGTCTACATTTCTGATGAAACCCGACAGGCCTCAACCGACGGTTAAAAAAACTGAAGAACAAATAAAAATTGAGGTAAGTTTTCCCACAATCAATTAGGAATAGAAATTCGATAAAAAATTGTCAAACACTTTTTCTGATGTCTTACTTTACTTCAGGCGTCGAGTAGAATACATTTTTTTTACAAGGATAATTCAAATTACAGACTATTATTCAGGACTATGTTGCTTCAGCTCTAATCACCTTAATAGTTGGTCAATAACTAGCTAAGACAAAAGTGGACCGTATAATTAGGTTACCTTGTATTTGCGGCTTCTTACTAGTTCTCGTAGACTTCGGAGATTTGAAATAAAATGAGACACTTAACAAACTCTATTTATTAAGTTACATCTCCTACGAAACGAATTTGTTATTCAATGATTGCAGAGTGTACTTATGAAGCCCTATGAGCTCAAAAGAATAAAAAGTGATCCGTTGCTGTTCGATAAAAATGCCGGAAATCGCTGTAGTGTGCATGCAAAAATTAAATTTTTATTTGTTTAGATTTTCTATGCAAAACCATGACAAATTCGAAATATTTACTTCAAAATTATATATGAAACCGCTGTTCATCTATTCCCCTTATTTCTGATTTTTTTTTCAAATTTCCTCGTTTACTTTCAAATCGATACGAGTGTTTTTGTTACGATTTTCATCTGAGCTCTACTCAGAGAGCAACTCACCATCATGCGTTTATCGTTTATCCTGTATGTTTTTTGTTTTGATCTATCCCGTATGTCCTCGGACTGTCCTTCAAGGTTCACCTAGGTCAAGTCCTGATTGTGATATTTCCTTTGACCCACATCCTTCCATCTCTTAATTGTATTGATATTCACATGTCCTGGTCGGATGTTTAGATTTCCAAGTGTGATTTGCAGTATAAAAACAAAAATCTAGCCTCCTTTAACATCTACCTGAAAATGTGTGGATTCTTTCGTAATTAAATGTATTGTTTTAGGGAGACCCCTATAAAATAGTAATAAAGAAACAGTCTAGACGAAAATCTTTACCAAAAGAAAAAAGAGTGCAGTTTGATCAAAATATCGTAAGTATAACAAACTCAATCCTGTTTTGATATTTTCAACGTTTTTATAGCATTGTTAGACTCATTTGATTGTTGAATCAAGGGCATTGAACGAACCCGTTAAATTAATGATTATTTACACAATTTGTAAATAATTTGTTAGGCAAATGACCAAATAAGCGGTTATTCAATGAAAAAGTGAACGCATTGCAAGTGAAAGTCATTCAAATAACGACACATTACTTGTCGCATAGCATAGTTATTCACATTTCTCCTCTACATATTAAAGAATATTTCATGTGCCATTTTTGGTCCACCTTTTTTAATATGTGATGTCAATGTATCGACCAACCAGAAAAGAGTCCTCCTCCTCCTCAAACTATATTAGATAATTTATATCAAATAGGGTACTTTAATAAATGTACAGCGTTTTAAATAGTTCCAGTAACGTTATTTATAAAAATACTTTACAAGATCGGGCCTCAAGCTGAACCTTGTAGTACATCACTTGATCCTTAGAGATGATAAAATATAATCACCATTTGTTCAGACCTTTAAACTTCGTATATATGACGTTTATTTTTTTAACCTAACTTTGACTTAAGAAAGCCTTCAATATCGAAATGAAAGTCTAAACTTGTAGACCTATTTCAAAACTTGTTGACCTATTTCAGATTGAAGTTGAGATAGAATCACTTTCCTCGAGAAATCAAGATTCTCCTGAAATGCCAATTTCTCCAGACCCAGATAGCCTACGATACGAACACGATCCAGATTCTTTAGATGAAAATAATTCTAATAGTGACTACGTTAACGATTATGTAAAAGAAAATGAAGATTATGGTCATCAAGAATTTGAGGAATATGATGAAAATCAAAATGAAACAGATTTTGAGATAAGAAGTAAGTATTTTTCCAACATACAGGGTGGCCCACCTATCCTCGCTCGGACCATAGCTGCTAGGCTGATGATGATGGAGAAAAAAATCTTATTGTATTTATTGGAGGCTCGATGTGCTACTTCTTAAGATTATTTTCGAGTATACAGGGTGAAACATGAATCCGGGACAAAACATTCGGATCACCCTATATATTTTTTCATTTTTAGAATATCTGTCATGTGGACTTTACATACCCCTTTTGTTTTTGAGGATCACATGCAACGTTGTCAAGTTATTTACATTTTAATAAAATTTTATGAAAGAACATGAACGAAGAAAAATCTTCATAAAAACTATATTTTCAAAAATTGATGGAAAAAACTGGGTATGCAAGTACCGAAAGTCTACAGGGCGTTTCGAAACAAGGCGAAATTTGGTCCTTGTTTTGAAACGCCCTGTATTTTTTGAATGAACCCAAATGATGTGTATGTTTCTGCACGTACTTTAAATATCGTTTTTATGGAGATTTTTCTTCGTTCATGTTTTTTCAAAACAATTTATTAAAATGTAAATAACTTTACCACGTTGCATGTGACTCTCAAAAACAAAAGGGATATGTAAAGTCCACATGACAGATCCATTTTAAAAAAAGACCGAATGTTTTGCCCCGGATTCACGTTTCACCCTGTAAACTCGAAAATAATTTTATGAAGTAGCACATCGAGCCTCCAATAAAATACAAGACAATTTTTTTCTCGATCTTCATCGCAACTAATCACAACTAATTTTTGATCCATTTCACCTACTGCGTCTAGTAATATTTATTCATTTCATTCATATTCTATTTTTTAAAAATTCTCCGTAAGAACCCCGCTGAAAGATCCAGACATATTCATCATCATTCAGGCATGCACACATTCAAGGTATCCTGAGTTCATATCCGTTGTCCGTTAGTCTCTATCGGTTCTGGAAGCTAAGTTATAAATTCGTACAGACGGACAGACAGACAGACGGACAGACAGACAGACAGACAAACAGACGGACAGACAGACAGACAGAAGCATTCCATAAGACTTTTCTAAACTTTAGGGTTTAGAAGTCTAAAAACTACCCAGAAAAACTCGTACCATTGTAGATTTCAACCAAAAATTAGAAAAAGATAAATAGTGCTCACTGTTTCTATTATACAAAAAAGTTGATCTGATCCACAAACATGTAAAAAGTGAATTTAATAAAATTTTCCGAATCAACGTAAACCGCTTTTTTAAAAATTGTTCAATTCTTAAAAAGGACATGAAAACTGGATAATTAAAAAATAAAAGCCAAATTATTGTAATACAATAAGTAATATTTATACTATTGAACAATTTGCTGACTTTTTTTCAGAAGACTCTTTAAGCATCAAATTCAAACCCATCTCTGAAATAATAATAGACGATCCTAACTCAGAAAACGCAATGACATTAGCAGACCAACTGAAATCACTTCAAAAACAGTTGGAAGTTCTTTCACTACTTCCATCTGAAGTTCAACCGACTTTAGACGCAGTTTCGAAACAACTGGCAAGCATTGTCGGTACCAATGAAGACGAAGAAGAAAATGAAGAAAACAGAGGTTAGTTATTGTTTTAATTTTTTTATTTGTATTCTTAAATATATATTTTAGATGTTTCCGTTTCGGCGGAAGCTCAAGCAGATGGCAACACTGAAGATGGAGAAGATTCTATAGTTGGAGATGAACTAGAAGAAGATTCCGTAACTGAAGAAGAATTACAATCAATTCTGGAAAGGGCGAAACTAGAAGACAGGGAAGAAGAGGAAGAACAGCCGCAAGAAAATTTAGAGGAAATTAATGAAATAAATGAAGAAGAGTTGGAAGAAAAGAGAAAAGAGGAGGAATTATTAGCAAAAAAAGAGAAGGTAATATTGTTGGATGTATACTATACTTGCATAAAAGCCATTTTGCAGAAATTTGTATTGATTTGTCTAAATAAATACCATTACAAGTTTTATATTCAAGAATAGCCTGGTGGGTGTACGATTGTTTAATATTCAATTAAAAAAAAACATCGGAAAAATTCTGAGCATGTTTGATTATTTGCCAAAATGTTACTCGTGTAAGAAACAAAGTCCTAGGGCCAAACTCGCAAATAGCTAGATCACAATTAGAATTACGGGGCTGAGTTTTCAACTGTTCGATTTTTCCAGAAGTAGTTATAAAATTAGTTGTAGTACAAAAAGTATCCTGTTGGTAAGTTAATTTTAAAAAGTTTGTTTGGTTTTAAATAATTTTAAAATATACTTTATTTAAATTTTTTTCATAATGTTATGCTAAATATTTGAGAACGTTGAAACATATTTTTTGTAAAATGAACAAATAACAGGACAAACATTTTTACACCCGATATTTTTAGATTTAGAAAACCTTTCATTAACAATACACAATTTTTTAATACTAGCAAAATTTATTTAGAATAAATGTCTAAAAACCAGCGAAGTAACTAGCTTTTTGTGGGTCCTGGGTAAGACTTTCTTATTGGGCCCTTTAATAAAATAAAAATAAAATAAAACAAAAAAAATCTTACCATTCATATACGATAGTTCTAAAGCTCATGTTCTTTAATTTTTTTAAAGTTTGGTATAACAGCCTTAATAAATAAACAAAAAATAATTATTCTTTCAATTGTTTATGTCCGTAATTTGAATTTCATTTTATATTTATGAAAAAATAGTAAATTAAAACATAAATTCATTTAAATTGAATTTTTCTTGCTTTTTTTCCGCAAATTCATCAACTATATCATTAAAATCTATTTGTTGCACTATATCATGTTCAAGAGATATAATTGACAGATTAGACAAACGCTCTTTTTTTAAATAACTTACTCCCCTCACAAGAAGCGGTGGCAGGGTTAGAAATACGGTACCTTGAAGCTGGCCCAGCCATTTCAGCCCGAACCAAAACTACCTATTGGATAATTTACTAACAATTTATTAGAAATTTACTCCACAAGAAAAAAAATTATTAACCTTGCCTTTCAAAAGTTATAAACTAATTTGCCACCTTCAACTTGAACCTACACCGGACCTGATAAAACCTTATAGAACATTTACTAAATTTTAATTAGAATATTAACATAAGAATTAAAATTAACATTGTCTGAAGTAAGTTTTAAACAAAATAATCTACACCGGACATGTAAATGAAAAAACCTTATAGAACATTTATTAAATTTTAATTAGAATTTATTAACATAATAATTAAACATAGTAAAATTTCAAAAAGCAAGCAGCGGTAATGCTTGGAACTTCTCGCCGATTTTATTAATTATACAGGGTGTTTCATAGGTAAACCGACATACGTTAATTGTAAATAGAGTACACTTAGTTGATTCCTAATAACCTTAGTTAATGGGTCTAACGCTTTTAATAACCGAGATACGGTGTGGCCAATATTTTCATAAGCCGTAACTTTAGAACCACCCTGCAGATTTTTCTCATACTTGGTATAGTTTTTCCATTTTCAATTGCAGAAACAAAATTCCCAGATGTGTCGACAGGTTACTTTGATCGGCTTTGGCGGCTTGTAGAAGTGCCGACAAGTGGCTTTGTCGGTATTAGCGGCTTGTATAAAACGGGATCATTTTGTTCTTCAATTGAAAATGAACAAACTATACAGGGATATTGTGTTAATAGCCCAATCCTATAGTGTAAGAACTACAATTAAAATCCAGATTCGCATTAAGAAGATATTGCAAAATTTTAAAATCCTTAAAACAACACCCTGTACATCAGATTTTTTAAAATTGGGAGGGAAATTTGAAAATAACAAAAAAAATGAGTTTGTGCACTCAAAAAAATATTCACTTTAACTCATTTTTTTCAGTTCTTTTCAAATATCAATTTTAAAAAATCTGATGTTTTAATTGTAAAAATTGTAAATGATCCCGCTTTATAGAAGCCGCCAATGCCGACAAAGCAACTTGGTGGCACATCTAAATACCGCCAAAGCCGATTAAAGGAACTTGACGGCACATCTGCACCTTCTACAAGGTTTTTTGCAGGTCCTGTGCAGGTTCAAGTTGAAGCTGGCTTATTAGTTTATAACTTTCAAACAAGACAAGGTTGATAAAAATTTTTCTTGTGGTGTAAATTTCTAATAAATGTTTAGTAAATTCTAATTGAAATTTAGTTAATGTTCTATAAGGTTTTATCTTTTGATTTTTGTGGCAGCAGCTTTAAGCAGGTAATTTTAGCCGCCACCGATATTTGAGGTGGAGTAAATTCCATCAAAAATTCATCACTTTCCATTTTCACTGCTAATTATTCATAACGATTGACAGCACTTTGACAGACGCTGTGCGTGAAAGTAAAATATATCACACGACCGTGTGATATTGCTTCTTCTTTTTAACTTTAACGGGACTCGTATGATATTTGTCACTTTCGAAGTGTCAAAACAATTCGGAAATTGCCATTTTCATAGGTGGTCGTAGGAAAACTTTTTTCGTCAATACAGCTTCAAATTTACTACATTTCCATACATAATTAATGATTTTAAGAACAAGAAATAAAAAACACAGTTTGAAGCATCTAAGTGTTTAATTTCCATGATGAAAAATTTACAGATTTGAACTTTTCTCTTAAATTTTCAATCGTTCCAACTTTTTGCCTATATTTAGTATTGTTAAACCAATATTCTTGTATTTCCATAATAATATAATAATTATACCTACATTGCAAACAATGATTTTATATATATTTTATATATATGTATTTTATATATATGTACCTGAAATATATGTACCTGAAAACCCTTTGAGTAATATTTTTAAACATTTCATTAGATTTTCCCACCGCGAAATTTTAGGCCTACTATTTTGGATGAGAACAATAATGCAGTTGATTTAAAATTGTTTTCCCCTTCGATCTGGGCCCTGGGCACGTGCCCCTAGTTGCGGCGCTGCTAAAAACTATATACTAAAAAAATTGTTTGATCTATAATCGTTCGATACTGAAATCTGTCTTTTACGAAATCTCTAACCAACCCCCTTTAGGAAATGGACACCGCTCCAAAATCCAACTTCAGGCCGATCGTTCTCCCAGGAGGCAGAAAGTGGATCGATCCCGATGACGTTGTGCCCAAAAGGAAATCAAAAATGACGGACGAGATGATCATGGAATCGATCGAGAGCAACTTGGAAGTGATAGCGGGAAAGCGAAAAGGGTGAGCAAATTTTCCGATGTAGTTGGCTTATTAGTCCGTATTTTCAGGTCAACCAATGGAACAACAGTTGGCCTTGGTCAGATACCCTCAAGCCCGTTTACAGGTACCTTCTTTTTTGAAATTTTTCCAATTGAAATTTAAGAATATTTAACGAGGGGTAAATTAGGGGTATAAAAATAAACGCCTATTGCGTAATGTGGAATGAGTCACGGGGTGCTTAAAAAAGGGAAACAAAAAACATTAAATGTAGTGAAAAAGCTCAGGAGCGAAATTACTTTTTAGACAAAAACATATTAACATTGTGGATTTTGAAAAATTAAAAATCCGGAAAAAAATCGTATCAAATTAAAAATTAAAAAAAGGTTAATTTTGTATTAGTGGGAAAAGAGCGCAAGATCTAAAGAAAAAATGAAAATATTACATTAAAAATACGTAAAAAGTTGTGAATTAGAAAAATATCGAGGTGTAATAATACAAATTGATAATATTTTTTTATAAAGAAAAAATTCCTACAATAATTAAATAAAAATTGTAAAAAGTGAAAAGTTTACATTGAAATCGATTGACATTATCAAAATTTAGCAAAAAAAAAAATAGTGGAACAATTGGAAAAAGTGTGGAACATTTTTAAAAGCTGTGAAAATTACGTTAAATACTAAAATCAATGAAAAACCTTTGTGTTGGCGGATATCCATAGAAAAATAGAATTTTAAATATACAATGTGTCCAATTAACTCGGCACCATATGGGAAACTTTTTTATTCTTAATTTTATGAAAAAAGTTGAAAAGTCTCAAGAGTAAAGTACCTTCATTTTCGAAATATGAAAAAAAGTTATTAGAAAAACTTGTTTCTAACGACATTTTACGTCAGCATACCGATTTTGTACAAGATATTGTGACTTTAACAAAATTTCAATTTTTAATATTTGATACACTCCCGCAACTGATAATTTTAAATTCATTAAAAAAGCTTAAAAGGAACGAACGAAAATTCCATACCAATTTTTGTTAATAATGTTCGACGGTGTGGTTAGTATTTCTGAAAAAGTTGAGAATAAATGAAAAATCCCTTTATTATTGATTTTTCAAAAAAAATATTCTTCATAAAAAGTTCTGCATCACATTATAATCAATAAGCAGGAACCAATTATTAATAGAGCTGCCATTTCTTGCATTTTATAAAATCTAACTAGCGATTTGACGTTTGCCGTCAGTGCCTTCTCGATTAAATATCGTCCTGTACACAAATCGCTATACCTACCTTATTTATTTTAGCAAGGCAGTGACGTAATTTCTAGTTATTTCTGTTGTCAATGGAATAAACACGAAAACACTAAGAGCAAATACGATTTAAACTTAACGTGCAGGGGAAAATAACTGTTAAAGGTTGGCAACACTTCACGACGTTGCCGATGTGATATAGCGAAAATTCTTGATTTATGGCAATCAATGTGGCTGCTCACATAGTAGTTACAAATTGACCTTCAACGTGTCAATGTACTGTAACATAAGTGGCATATTACAATAAAAATTCCAAAACTACATAACTATTAATTTTAATTTGAATCTTAAAACACTTTTCTTACTATTGAAAATTCTTTATAGTCAAGATTTTATTGCAGTTCTTTTTTACATCCATTCCAATCGTCAATCAAGTTGATAGCACATTAGATGCACTTATATTCAAGTTAGGAAAAAGTAACTGGCACGATTTTTGACGTCTGTCGTCACTGCTTTGCTAAAATAAGTAAGGTATACTATTCAGAATTTGTCAGGGCATCCTAGATTAAATGTTTATGTGTAGACGTAAAATTATCACTACTAACTACAGAGAAGTTTATAAAAATAACAAACTCATGGCAGATGGATATTGGATATCTGACAATAGTTTTCAATTATGATATTTTATTAATAATAATTGTCGCTATTTTCATAAATAAAGGTACTTTACTCTTGCATAAAATTCATATTTTTGACAAATCTTGTATACGGATCAACAAATTTTATATCTGACGGTTGTATTTCAAGTTTTAGACCATGCACAACTTTTTATAAAGAATAACTTTTTTCATATAACTAAGAATATATGGGGTCCTGCAACAGTGGCGCGGTGTTCCATATCTCTATTTAGGAAATAAATAGGAATACATTTTTCTATAATGCTACCTTATTATTCGAGCTCGACAAAATAAAAAAATTGTCGCTCACACAGAGTGCGAAGAAATAACTGCGAACTTGCCATTTTTCGAAAAAAAAAGAAAGAGAAACTAATGATCTTAACTATAGGGAATACTCGATGAAATTTGTGTAGAGGCTTTATTAGCTCTTCTTATGTATCGATAATATACCGGGTATTCCATTTGAAATATGGAAGATTCGGCAAATTTTTATTGACAATGTGCGGTAAGTTATTTTTCATACCCTGTATATATCACAGGTCGATTTCAGATACATCGATCGAGAAAGTCACCAATGTACAATATTTGACCAAAAATAAATTTTAATGGGACTTTACACAACTTTATAATTTCAAATATTCTGAGAGACGAGTATTGGAAAAAAAAACCTGTCGTGCTAAAAATCCCGAAAATATTTTCGCAATATAAACATATATAAAGTATCTTTTATTTTTCATGTAGAAACCGAAAAAGTGATAAAAATAAAGGTTGCCATTTAAAAAAACAAACTTGACCGACAATTATTTTATTTTGTCGAACTCCTACATAGAAAATAGTATATTGTGTCACAATGTCAGAAAATGAGCTTTAGCAGCCCGAAGCTTTAGCTATTAGCGTGTTCTTTATGATTTTTGCGGCCCAGGGCCAGAAAATATTACTTTCGGTCTGATTTTAGGGTTGATATGATTCATTTATACATATGGTTTCCTAAATAAAGATATGGAACACCGCGCCACTATTACAGGACCCTGTATGTATATTTATAAAGATATTATTTTTTCGAAGATTCTTCTAATTTTTTTAATTGATAAATCGAAATTCCACAATAACTAACGGTCGAACTTAAAAATCTATTCAATGGGAAAACTTTGGATAAAAATTAATCAACTTTATCAAAATCTAAAAAAAAATTACGAAAAAAGTGAACTTTGTATGAAGAATAAATTTATATTAAAAAGGTTTTCCATATTTCGCCAACTTACGTAATCATACGGTATGCATAATTTTTTATAATAATTGACTTCGCGACTGTATTCGCGATGGAAAAATATTGGAAAAATGTGTAAAATTACGTGCAATCATTAAAGTTAAACATAAATACATATAAAATTAAAAAAAGCAAATATCCAATAGCATCAATATCCTATTTTTATTAGACGATTTTTTCATTTTTTACAAGAAAAATATAAATAGACATTCAGTCTGCAGCCTTGCATGCAAGTACACATTGCGCTCCATCATTTACTATCTACTGATACTGATATTTTGATGTTTTTTAATTAATAGTTATAAAAATTATATAACTAATCCTTTCAATTTAATGTCAGCTTTACCAGAAATTATTAAAACTACCGGGTGTATCAATGATGCGTGGCTGCTTCCCTTTTTAAGATAGGAAAAAATGTTTCAAATAAAAGTTGTAGAGAGCAATGAAAGCTATGTTCCAAAAATAACTACCAACATACAGAGTGTCCCATAAATGTGGGACTCATCAAAGATATGTTTTTTTAAATGAAATACCCTATATATTTTCACTCGATTGAATTCCTTCGGAAGAGTGCTTCTTAAACATATAGGGTTGTATGGGTCTATACCAGGTGGTTCTAAAGTTATTGTGACATTTATGTCCCAAAATGGGTTCATTCAACAACAAATATCTCAAAATCAATAATTATGAATAAGAAAATATTTTTACCAAATATCCTCAAAAATGGTGTATTTTCATTTCATATTCATAAATTGACCGAATGGCTCTTTTCCCATACAGGGGCAACGGGTAACCAAAAGTTTTTTCAAATGGAACACCCTGTAAATAAGGCCATACCAGAATAGTACACACTATGATTTCCCAGAAAATGTAGGGTTTATCTAGTTGATTTCCACCGGTAATGTAGGTATCTAATTCTTAAGAAGTATGAAAAATGTAATAAAAGCAATAATGATAGATATTTGTACTCAATGATGGACAAATATGGTAGCAAAATATTCTTAAAAATTGTAAACAACCATTATTTCACACGACATGTTTAAACAATCTTAAGTCTATCTACGATGGTTCTTCGCACATCAGTTAAAGTTGATCTTGTAGTAGGGCGAAAAATTCCTCTAATTCTACTTTTCCTTCAGCGTTGTTGGTTTCTCACTGTCGACCTATTCCTTAACATATCCCCAAAAAAAAGAAATCTTAAGGGCATGAGATCTTGGGACCTTGCTGCCCTCCCTCCCACCAAAAATCATTTGCAATTTCCGTTGTAGTTACGTAAAAATTCACGTTCATTTGAATTTGAATTTGAATGTTACGGCAATTATCAACAAATATGACCTTTAACTATAGAGATGAATGTTCAGGGGGTATATCATTATTGCTTTTATGACATTTTTCATACTTTCCTTAAGAATTAGATACATTACCGGTGGACTTGATTTCCCTGCATTTTATGGAAGTTTATAGTGTGGACTATTCTGGTATGACCTTATTTGTATGCATATCTCAAAATGGGAGATTGTTTGAACACGTCGTGTGAAATAATGGTTGTATACAATTTTTAAGATTATTTTGCTACCACATTTGTCCATCATTGAGTACAATTATCTATCATTATTGTTTTATTACATTTTTCATACTTCTTAAGAATTAGATACCTACATTACCGGTGGAAATCAACTAGATAAACCCTACATTTTCTGGGAACTCATAGTGTGTACTATTCTGGTATGGCCTTATTTACAGGGTGTTCCATTTGAAAAAACTGAGAAAAAAGTGATCCCGAGTTTTGGTTGCCCCTGTATGGAAAAGAGCCATTCGGTAAATTTATGAATATGAAATGAAAATACACCATTTTCGAGGATATTTGTTGAAAAAATTTTCTTATTCCTAATTGTTGATTTTGAAATATTTGGTGTTGAATGAACCTATTTTGGGACATAAATGTCACCATAACTTCAGAACCACCTGGTATAAACCCATAAAACCCTATATTTTTGAGAAGCACTCTTCCGAAAGAATTCAATCGAGTAAAAATATATAAGGTGTTTCGTTTAAAAAAACATAACTTTGATACGTCACACATTTACTGGACACCCTGTATGTTGGTAGTTATTTTTGGAACACAGCTTTCATTACTCCCAACAACTTTTATTTAAAACATTTTTTCCTATCTCAAATACGGAAGCAGCTATCGTCCACCCACGTATCATTGATACACCCGGTAACCAGCATTGTGGTGAAGTGGATTCAAATCTTAGATTATTTTTAAAACTAAATTTTGATGTACTATTTTAAATAGGCCAACTGGATCTGGTACAAAACAAGATATTTAAAAAGTAACTTAAAATTTTGCTAGTTAGAAATATTATGAAACGTAGTTGCAACTAGAAATACATTTCTGATACAAAATTATTTTTAGGATCAATTTCATGAAAAATGCGCCGCCACCAAAAAACCTTGACCACCTTCAGCGTTCTGAAGTTTACCGTATGATTCATGGAATGGAACTACCCACTAGAGGAATTACGACCAGACCAGAGAAAGTGCTACCAGAACAGGATTACTACGAGGTTTGTATGAAAAATTTTTAGTTAATTTTCTTTTGGAAGCTATTAATTTTTGAAATTTTGGAGCTAAAAAGTTTGTTTTATATTAATAAAACATTCTTCCTAGACTCGTAAGATGAAACTAACAAAAAACAGTCACTAATGCTTCTATTAATGTTTTTTAGGCTAACCGAGGAACTTCATGAAATATAACTGAATGTGCATATAAAATTAAGTTTACATACTTTATAATAATTGTGTGATATTGTTTTTAAAAATAAAATTAAAAGTTAAAATGTCTCTCTTTATTTACAGCTAATACAACAGTTTTATTGAGTCGCGGGTTCATGCTATTGTTAGTATTGTTAACAATCTCCATTAAATCTAACGACGGTGGAATTTTTTGTAACCATAAAAATACCAAAAAAGGACCATGGGCGTACCAAAACTACTTAAGGTTGTGAAATAAATCACACTTGTTCCCAAGAACAAAGGCATTAAATGTCCTACACTGCACCAGCGTCTGCAACAACTACTCCTTGGGCTATATGCCCCCCCAGGTATTGAATTACAAAAGTCCAGACGTGGTTTGGCGCCCGACCAAGTGGGGGTTTTAAACCAAGAACTTTGATTTTATTATTAAAGGAGCTTGCCATTCTTAGACCGGTTTCGGAATTATTGTTCCTCTTCAGTAAGAAGCAGGCTAGCTCGAATTTCTATCTCTAAAGAAATTCTGAAGATCGCTTTGAACCCACCAACTCTTAGTACAAACGGTTAAGTCGAGAAAGAGGAGGTGAGTGCAACGCCATCTCTTCACTTTCATAATAAAATCAAAGCTTGCAAAACTATAGAAAACTCTAACGACGGTGGAATTTTTTGTAACCATAAAAATACCAAAAAAGGACCATGGGCGTACCAAAACTACCTAAGGTTGTGAAATAAATCACACTTGTTCCTAAGAATAAAGACATTAAATGTCCTACACTGCACCAGCGTCTGGAATTCAATACCTGGGGTGGGCATATAGCCCAAGGAGTAGTTGTTGAAGTCCAGACGCTGGTGCAGTGTAGGACATTTAATGTCTTTGTTCTTGGGAACAAGTGTGATTTATTTCACAGCCTTAGGTAGTCCATATTAAATGCTTATTTGACTATTAGATGAGTAGCCTGATCAAATGGTGTTCAAAAGTGCCTGTTTCGTAACATGAGTCCGGTAGAAAATTTTTCAACGGAATTATATGTTTTTTTGGAGTCCTGAATAAGAATATTAAGTTTGCTGCCTCGTAGCGGCTCAGGTCGAAAAACGCAAAAAACCTCTAAATTTTCCGGTTTTCCGCTCATGTCTTGCAAATGACGCATCGTGCGAAAAATGTCGCAGTATCCAAAGTTGAAGAGAATAAAATTCTGCGTCGAATGACCTGCCTAAAATCATAACCTCAAAATATATAAGGTCGCCATCGTCACTTGAAAAAAGCCAATTTTTACCAACTTTTGTGAAAACTGCAATATACTCACAGTTAGACGACTGTGATTTAAAAACGCTGTGTCTATCTAATCAAAAATGTAGGTACACGCTAAAACGTCACATTGTCCATGACGTATTCTTTTAGCGTGCACCGATTTACCGCGCCCTAGACATTCAACCGTGCACGTTAAATAAATGAGGTTATGTTCAGTATAAATGTTAAAACGTTTATGTTCGTTTGTGCTGACTTTTACTTATGGGAATATATTGTATACATTCAAATTATTCGTTGTAATCAGGTGTTTAGTTCCTTTGAGGAATTTCAAAATGATTTGAGGCAATATGAAACGAAAAACAAACAAAAGTTCGATTCCATCCATTAGTAAACTAGGCAAATGACAATTTTTTTCAAATGGAATGCCATACTTTTTTTTACATTTTTAGAACCGACATATTTAGTACTATACACCCCAAAAATTGCTTTGTAAAACTCCCAGCAATCTCGGGAAAACAACCTTTTTCCCAATGAAAAAAATTAAGTCATTTGCCTAGTTTACTAGACTACCCTGTATACATGAAAATACCTTCAAATAAAGTTTTATACAACAAGAGTTGATAGATATGCGACAGACGTTTACCAGACCCTGTATACTGGTTTTGTGATATTTTCAAAAACTGGCCAACCGTCGGATTTTGATTTTAGAATGGCCTTCTCAGTCCCCAATTTCATAGTTTTAGATGTTGAAAAGTTGAAAAATTAAAAATTAGGAATTTGTGTTTTTTATCCATTTTTGCAAGGTTTCTGATGCTTATAACAAAAAATTGAGTCATAGGATCTTATTCGGACTTCATATTCTTTAATCAGAAAGGTTTGAAGAATTTTTCACGAAATTTTCAACCATTTGACCGGGACGTTTTTTACATTTAAATAGTGGGGGGTCCTTTAGCAAGCCTTTCCAACACGAGTCTCTTCAATTACAAAATGAAAACTATGCAATAAAAAAATTAAAACAAAAGTTGGATCAGGAGGTGCCGAACAAGTCATAGGCATCAAACGGAAACGCACTAATAAATAATCTCGTCCGATCATTATTAATACATCTACCTATTATTATGAATTTCATAAGAATAAAGTTATTGTTTAATTACAGTGAACGATGTTAATTTTATATCCAATTAAAGATGCACGCTAAAAGACTACGTCATGGACAATGATGACGTTTTAGCGTGTACCTAAGTTTTTTATTTTGTACACGTTAGCGTGCACCTAGACACAGCGATTTAAAAACAGCAAGTTTATATGAAAAACTGGTAAAATAAAAGTTGTAAAGCATAAAATTTTGAGTTCATTGAGCACCGAAATTTTAAATTTGGATCAATATATACGCATATACTCCATTTTCCCTCTAAACGCTTATTTGAACCCTCTCAAACCCCCCTTCCAAACGCAAGTTACTTCCGCCTCCTTTTTTAAGGATTTATAAGTATTATGTAGATGTAATAAGAAGTAATTAGTACCCATTTACAAAAAAATATTTATCATTTCTTACATTTAGATTTACAATAACGAAAAAAACGGTTTTAAGCGTTTTTCTCGATAATTTTGAGGTTATGTTGAAAAATGATTAATTTAGATTTTTTTTAATTATTTACAATTTTCATATAAAACTTTTTTCGATAGGATGCACATTTCAGCCACAAATCGTAAAAAACCAATATCCAACCCTCGAAACGTATATTTAGCTACCCCGACCCCACTTCTGGAATTTTTCCTCAGTTGTCTTGATTTTTCTTAATTTACTTATAATTTACTATAAATTTTCCAACCATCCACATACTACTAAGAATTTTTTTGTTTAAAAAATGATTGGTCCTGGTAGAGTGGGAGACTTTTTAATCCAAAATGAGCGTAAAATGGGAAAAAAATTGGTAGAAATATCTGAAAAATTACGTCAATCCTAAACTCCATGCCCAAAGTTTACAATGTTTTAGAATTTTTCATGAGCCTAATAAAAAATCCTAAGAACCCACAAACCCACGCAAAATGGCAATTTTGGATGAATATTTGAGAAAAAATAGTAAGAAGATGTGAAAAACTACTGAAATACTAAAATCTTTGACATAATCGTATTATTTTTTATTTGGAGGTAAATGAAGTATTTAAAAAAATCAAAAATGTGTTTTAAAATAAACACTATTTTGCTAGTTTGAAAATATATGCCCTGCAATTCATCTCACTATCATCCTTAATCAAAACTTGTGTGGGGGAAGAACATTATTATTTGTCTTTGCCCTTATGTATTTTATTTTATATGTATTACATACTATTACTAGAGATAGAATCTGTATTCCGTGATTGTTGACAATAATAAGGGTTGCCATGAATGTCAAATTAACTGTCAGTATTAGTTGATGTGGTCTTAATATTGGTTTGTAAAAACTTTAATTTATTAAAAAGGAGAAGAAGATCAAACGATTCAGATGTAGAATTTGAAAATACTCATCGAGAAATAAAAAAATAATAATAATAATATAACTCAAAATTTGCTACCGTAAAAATCCAAGCTTGAATATAAAAATACTACCTACATAATGTTGAGAGATGGAGGTTTCATTTTAGTATATTTAATTTCTACTTTCTGTGTCCGTGGAGAAAGTACAGTCTGTTACTCTGTTGGAATGAAAATCCGACACTCGTGGTTCCTCACGCTCGCATTCGCTCGCGTTCGGAATCCTCCACTCGTGTCGAATTCTCATTCCAACCTTGTTACAGAATATACTATTTTACCCTGCCGCTTGCGCTATAATTTTGTACCTCAGATTCGTGTATGTGTATGCCAACCTTTAGATTTCCACACGCGTTTCTTAACCTTGATTTGAACGAATCAAAGTTTTAATTTTCGTCTAAAGTACACAAATATACCACTTATATACTACAGATTTTTTTTCTTAATAAAAACAAGTCTGTACTGATAAAAACATTTTAATATCGCTTCGTTTAGTTTCTCTGGTACTGACCTTGCGCTCATTATTTTATCGTTGCGAATTACCTCTGCCTTTTCATATAATGTAGACTTTGAACAGAATTATTGGAGTTTGTATAGTTGTCTTTGTTTGGTTGTAAGTGAAAGTACGAGTAAGTCTTATAACATACCAGTTGATAATTAATTAATTTGATATCGTATAGAACAGTGTGGTAATGTGAAGTTTATATATAGGTATGTGATGTAATTATTTATCTTTCGGTTTATTGTTATTTAATTAAAATTAGCTTGAAATTAACGCGGTTTAAAATTTTATACAAAGAGTTAAAAACGATATGTAAAAAATCAAAACGCTTCTTTTGATAGTTTTGTATTAAAATTTTTTACACTGTTAAACTTCTTTTTTGTGTTCTTGCTGTATCGATAATTAAACAAATTTCAGGAATTATTTATTTGTTTGAGGCGGTTAACTAGCTTTAATTTTGTTATACTGATAAATTCAACGCCGGTATACAGGGTGGTCCTTAAGTAAATGTACATAGAATTATGGTAGATTCCTCACTTTGAAATGTTACGATTTGAACCAACTTGCTCTAATAAAATGTTGCTAATAAGGAATATATAGGGTATTAAAGGTTAAATTTATTTTTTGCAATAACTAGCGTTTTTGGATATGTATACATAAAAATTTGTAACTGGGGGTTTCGGGGAACGAAAAATCATAATCTGGCACCTACTTGGATGTAATTTGTAGAGGGCACTAGTTAGGCCACATTTGTGGCATAAATGTGTGATAAACTTTTTGCTCTTTAAGTTAGCGCTATTTTTGTAAAAGAATATTAAATTCACGTTACTTTAGTAGAAAAAAAGTATACTTGTTATTAACCTTAAAACTTAACGGTTTACGAGATAATCGCATTTTAGGGACCAGATGCTTGATTAAACTGGTCGGCAAAAAATTTTTTTTTCTAGCCCTGATACTATTTCTGCTGATTCTTATGTAAAATGTCCTCCTGAATCCTAATATGACCTTAGTTTTTCGTCATCACCCACCGTTTTTTTATCCCTAGCCCAGTTGTCAGAGAGTTTGACCTCGCACAAAATATGATATTGATGAAATTTTGCATTTAAGTACTTGAATGGGTGTAGAAAACGATAAAAAAATCTTTGCTGCTCTAAAGTGTATGTTAACTTCACAGTTTCGAAAATAAAATCGAAAATTTGATTTTCCCATTACATCTGAAAAAAATTCGAAAAACTAATAGCAACACGTGAAAGAGCGGAAAATTTTACTAAAAATTGTATTATGTTATTTAAAAAAAAATTGTATTCCTATAAAAAATTATTAAAAATAAGAAAGCAAATTCGAAAACTACGCGCGCCGAGCCGTGAATACAAATATTCAGGCGAGGTGTTCGGAAAAACTAAATTACCTTTGCCTAAAATGTATGCAAAGAAAAAAAAAGAAAGCATTATAAAGAGGAGACTCAAAGCTTTCTCAGGCAGCCATTAGTTTTTATTTTTTTTGTTGTCTTATTGAAAATTTGACCGGAAGTTATAATTTCTAAAATTCTCACTAATTTTTATAAAACTGAAGGTATCTATTAATAGAGTCATAACAAAAAAATCCTTGTACGCTTATTATGTACTTTTACTTTTGATTTAAATATAAAATGATGAACATTATCTCTGCTTAGTAAAACTTATGTTTTAAAGTTATCATTTTAGGCGGTAATATGAATATCAATATTAATTCGACGCAATTTTTATTTTCAAAATAGTGTTTATATAAATCAGAAATTAATTTTTTTTAAATCAAGTTAAAAATAATTTAGAAATTGATTTATATAAATAAATAAACACTATTTTGAAAATAAAAATTGCGTCGAATGGATGTAAAAGTTTTATTAAACAGAGATAATGTTCATCATTTTAATTGTATTTAAATCAAAAGTAAAAGTATAATAATGATAAATAATGTACAAGGATTTTTTTTGCTATGCTTCTATTAATAGATATCTTCAGTTTTATAAAAATCATGGAGAATTTTAAAAATTATAACTTCCGGTAAAATTTTCAATGAGAAAACAAAAAAAAAATTAAAGCCTAATGGCTTCCTGAGAAAGCTTAGAGTCTCCTCTTTAAAATGCTGTTTTTTCTTTGCATACATTTTAGGCAGAGGTACTTTAGTTTTTCCTAAGGCTTCGCCTGAATATTTGTATTCAACGGCTCGGCGCGTGTAGAGTTTTCGAATTTGCTTTCTTATTTTGAATAATTCTTTATAGTAATACAAATTTTTTATTAAATAACTTATAATATAATTTTTAATAAAATTTTCGGCTCTTTCACGGGTATTAGTTTTTCGAAATTTTTATTTTTTTTTCGAGATATAATGGAAAAACCAAATTTTCGATTTTATTTTCGAAATTGTGGAGTAATAATAATAATAATAATAAAGTTTATTTATAGAATTTACATAGATATAAATAAACAAGGGCATCACAGAAGCAATATGTACCGCTTGTACGTGATATAGCCAGGTGATGTGAACTATTAATTCTAAAATATATTACAAAAAGGCATCATAAAACATCATCATCAACATTATAAATAAAATTATACCCAAAGACTAAACCTTGACCGATCTTCTTTTCCAATTAAGTATTCCCTTTTTTTCAGAGTATTTGCTTCAAAATTTCGAGCAAACACTTTAGAGCAGCAAAGTTTTATCGTTTTCTGCACCCTTTTAAGTACTTAAATGCCAAGTTTCATCCATATCACATTTTGTGCGAGCTTTTGGTCAATATCCTTCTCTGGCAACTGGGCTACCCTCCAAATTATGGAAAAGTGATAAAAATAGGTGATGGCCACCACCCGAAAACAGTAGGTGATGGGTGAAAACTGAGGTCATATTAGTATTCAGGAGGTCATTTTACATAAGAATCAGTAAGAATGGCGTCAAGGCCAGACCAGTGCAATCATGCAGCTGATCCCTAAAACGCGATTATCTCGTAAACCGTTTTAAGTTTTAAGTTTAATAACAAGTATACTTTTTTTCTACTAAAATAACGTGGCTTTAATATTCTTTTACAAGAATAGCGCTAACTTAAAGAGCAAAAAAGTTTATCGCAAATTTATGCCACAAATGTGTCCTAACTAGCGCCTTCTACATATTACATCGAAGTAGGTACCGGATTATGATTTCTCGTACCCAAAAACCCCCAGTTCCAAATTTTTATGTATACATATCCAAAAGCGCTAAAGTTATTGCAAAAAATAAATCTTATAATTTAACCTTTAACACCCTGTATATTCCTTATTAGCAATATTTTATTAGAGCAAGTTGGTTCAAATCGTAATATTTTAAAGTGAGGAATC
The DNA here is from genome assembly GCA_949320105.2 of Crepidodera aurea. Classification (NCBI taxonomy): domain Eukaryota; kingdom Metazoa; phylum Arthropoda; class Insecta; order Coleoptera; family Chrysomelidae; genus Crepidodera; species Crepidodera aurea. Next base: position 32,413,806 of record OX439472.1, on the reverse strand, counting down.
TACCATACTTCTGTACAATTATATATATATATATATATATATATATATATATATATATATATATATATATATATATATATATATATATGTGCTTTTCTGTATTTTTTGCCATTGTGGTCAATATTTTTCAATTCCTCTATTCAGTGTGTTTTCTAACCGCTTTTTATCAGAAAAAAAATCATCATGTTCGTGTATGTAGTTTGCAAAAAAATTTGTCAATTGTAAAAAAATATTATTTTTGAGGAGAGCCATTTTAATTCATCAGATAACAATATTCAACCCCGGAGGCTGCCGCTTTGTAATAAAATTGTTTGCACTTCTCCTGTCCAGAATTTTCTTCTAGTTTTATACGAGGTAATAAACTACAATTTTGTTTTTTAAATTTTTTAGGTCAGATTTCTAGAAAAGACAAACCCCGAATCAGTGGCTTTAGTGGATATTTCTTAAATTTAAAATTTTTTAATATAACTGTTTTGAAGTTTGCCATTTTTGTCGTTTTAATTTTAAAAATTGTTTAATTTTGTTTGTTGTTCCAAAGTAATACTGCTGATATTTTAAAGTTTCGTTTATATTAAATATAATATTTAAATTTTAAATTTGCCGGTTTTTCCTTATGTCGCGCCAAAAGTCATTGGCGACTTGTAGCCAACTTCACCTTTGTCCTTATACTACCTTTTTACCTTAAAAATCTATAATAGGGAATTAAAATCTGGAACACTGCCAGGGATACGCACGTACCTAAGATTTAACAATTCTTCCAAACAATAGTTTTAGGGCACATCATAATCTTGAAATGCCAACTTAACGGAACCTAAACGTTTTTATATCTACCCCTTTCGGGTTGATATATTCTGAGAATAGGCGTTATATAATCATATCCTCACTGCTTTCCAAAATATATGGCGATGCCTGTAACTCCTGTTTTCTGCTATTACCTACTAAGAGGAATTTTTTTCGGAGGGGGCCCACTATTTCCCGTAGATATACAGGGTGTTTCATTATGAAATGCGCATACAGTAAGGGTAGATGGAGGACACTGAGGTGCTTCTAAATAACCTATATTTTATGGGTCTATCATTCTTAATTTATTTATTAATTTTCCCCATTTTTTCAATTAATCATAACTTATGAACCACCCTATAGATTTTTATAATATTTGGTTCGTATGTTCTTTGTCCACAGTGGCGTCGATTAACATAATAAAAAAAAGTCTTATTCCAGGCACGGTCTTAAAAAATTAATAAGTAGGTTTCGAGTCGAAACAACACCCTGAATGTCAATATTTTAAGATTTACAAATTTGGAAAGAGCAGAAAAAAATAAGTATTTTTGCTTATTAACTTAAGTCAAATCTAGATGTTTCGATAATGAGGTGGCACAAAATTAAAAAAAAATTCTTCCCCAAATGATACTTTCTTTAATCCATAAAATCATCAACTATTTCTTATTCTCCTAATTTCTGGATCCCAACCTTACTGAAAAACGAGAGGACAGGTCCATATTTGGGACAAATTATTATTATCAATGACTAATTTTCAAACACCGTGTATGCGTAAAAAAATTATCAAAAAATTATAAAAATGAGGAAAAATGCCCATTCTGAAAAAATCATAACTTTATTTTAAACAAATAATAACTTTGCAACAAATCTACATTTTAAAGGTTAAACATAGAAAATCAAAAAACTAGAATTTTCTTTATCCGCGTCTAATTATTATTTTAGCTAGAGCATGATCATTTCTCGACTCTTCTGATGCATTTTTGATAAAAATAATAAAATGAAGCAGTCTGTACGTATTGTTTAATTTAGTAAATAATACACTTTAGGTTTGATATCCCTAATTGGCCCGATTTTAATCCAATCGATTACCATGTTTGGGGTTATTTAAAATCAAAAGTTTACTCAACTGAAGTAAACACTAGAGAGGAACTTCTACGGAGAATTGTGGACGCATGCGAGGAACTGAGAAATGACCAAGCTACTTCAATAGCAAATGTATTGAGCAAAATGGAGGCCACTTTGAACAACTGTTATAAGTTACGTTGTTTGCATTTTTTTGTGTCTAATTCTTTTCGTTTAACTTAATAAATACAATATTTTTGTTTAAAATAAAGTTATGCTTTTTTCGGAATGGGCATTTTTCCTCATTTTTATAATTTTTTGATAATTTTTTTACGCATACAGGGTGTTTGAAATAATGATAATAATAATTTGTCCCAAATATGGACCTGCCCTCTCGTTTTTCAATAAGTTTGGGATCCAGAAATTAGGAGAAGAAGAAGTAGTTGATGATTTTTATGGATTAAAGCTGGAAAAGTACCATTTGGTGAAGAATATTTATTTTTTTTTTAAATTTTGTGCCATCTCATTATCGAAACATCTAGATTTGACTCAAGTTAATAAGTAAAAAAATTGTATGGGGAAACACTAAATTCATTTAGTCTTACTTATTTTTTCTGCTCTTTCCAAATTTGTAAATAAAATTTTAAAATATTTATATACAGGGTGCTGTTTCTACTCGAAACCTACTTATTAATTTTTTTAAGACCGGGCCTGGAACAACACTTTTTTTATTATGTTAATCGACGCCACTGTGGACAAATAACATACGAACCAAATTATGATTAATTGAAAAAATTGGGAAGATAGACCCATAAAATATAGGTGTCCTCCATCTACACTTACTGTATGCGCATTTCCGAATGAAACACCCTGTATAAACTTACTTACTATAAATACTTATAATATAAATACTTTTAAGCAGGGAATATACATGATTAAACCGTCAAACATTCAGGATCGGGTTTTCAGGAACAAAATAACATTTTTTTATTCCCACAATCATGAGTCCTAACTTGCTTCGTTTTCGATATACAGGGTGTAAATGTTTTTAGAACAAAAGAGTTTTTTGACTACGCCACTGCCCCTAATACAATACCTAAAATGTAACAGGAAGAAGTGACAATACATCTGAAACTTCGTTTACTGGCCAATAGCGTAGATGTGATTTTTTTTTCAAAATTTTATAATTTTTTTCTCCACAAATTTTTTTAATTCAAAATTATATTTGAAGTCAAAAATATTTCTTTGATCAAAAGTGAAAGTCATTATTTTATTTTATAAAAAAATTACGCTTTTTAAAATTTGTCCATATTTACTTTCAGGTATGAAAAATTTCTGCTAATATTGAGGAGAAATAAACAAAGATAAAAATGGCTGTTTTACTGCCAGTTCTATTTGGCATTTTCGTCGCTATAATATCGTATTGGTGGCTCAAGATACAAAGAACCAGAAATAAAATTAAATGGCTGCCTGAAATTCCACGAGTGCCATTATTGGGAAATGTCCTCGAAGTTAATGATCCAACAAGTATGTTTAAAAATTCTTATATTTCTTCGTCTAGAATTCTTCAATCTGTGGCAAATAGAAACTCTCTCCATACCCAACTTTTCTAATGGATGAAATCTGATCCGCTTATTTACTAGAATCGATTTGATGACGATAATTAAATGTAAAACAACAAAAAAAATATTTTTTCCTAAGGAAATTTTACATTGAAATATTTTTTTGTTTCCTGAAAATGTAATGAAAAAGTAATTTACCTTTTTATGAATTTGGAGATTCGATAAAGGGGGCACACAACATATGCTATGTTTAAGGAAGAAAGTCACCTGCAATTTTTTATGATTTTTCGAATTTTTTTTTCATCAATTCTGATACACCTTGTGTATCCAAACAAAAGGAAATTGGTGTTGAAATTGCTTCAACTTCATATAATTCACGTTGAATGAGTCAATCGGATTTTGCGCTGTTCTGACTCAGTGATCACGTTAAAATTAAGCTTAAGGTATCATGTCGTAAATCTTAAGCGAGTGTATTATTAATAGCCATTACATGAAAGTTGCATAAGCTATTTTTTCTACGACAAAATATAAATAAGTACTTTAACTGAAAACTATTAATTTAGTTGATACATTTGACACAAAAATAATAATTTTGACATTTCACAGAACTGTCAATAATATCTAATATCTATCAACAACCTATGATTACAACGTATAAATTTCTATTCGTGCAAAGTCAGTTTTATAATAGAAAGCAGGGGTTTCTATTGGTCAAAATCAGTTTTATAATGCTATAGGGTGTCCCAACTACCAATTTTAACCTAGAGGGGGCTCAATTTTTATCGTAGTTTCAAACTTCTTTTTTCATCCCTCTAGCGCCAAGAACCACCTCTTGAACAATCTTAAATGGCAAGCGGTATTAAGTGGTGGTTCTGGACGCTAGAGGGATGAAAAAAGAAGTTTGAAACTACGATAAAAATTGAGCTCCATCTAGGTTAAACTTGACCTGTTTCGGCATTTTTTCAAAATTTGAACAAAACTCGCAATATTTGGGTGCAAATTTTAGTTGGGACACCCTGTATAACGAGGTTTAATATGAAACGGATAGCGCATATTTAATAAGTAATTTAAAGTACAGGTGTAGAAAAAATATATTTAAATAAACAGTTTAACATAATAAATAACAAAATCTACACTTTTAAAACTAATATACAGGGTGGCCCACCTATCCTCGCTCGGACCATAGCTGCTAAGCTGATGAATATCGAGAAAAATCTTGTATGTTATTGGAGGCTCGATATGCTACTTCTTAAAATTATTTTCGAGTATGCAGGGTGAAACATGAATCCGGGACAAAACATTCGGTCTTTTTTTAAATGGATCACCCTATATATTTTTTATTTTTAGAATATCTGTTATGTGGACTTTACATACCCCTTTTGTTTTTGTCACATGCAACGTTGTTATTAAAATGTAAATAACTTGACAACGTTGCATGTGACCCTCAAAAACAAATTCTAAAAATGAAAATAAAAATGAAAAAATATATAGGGTGATCCATTAAAAAAAAAGACCGAATGTTTTGCCCCGGATTCATGTTTCACCCTGTATACTCGAAAATAATTTTAAGAAGTAGCACATCGAGCCTCCAATAAAATACAATAAAAATTTCGGGCGATGATAGGTGGGCCACCCTGTAGCATTTTTAACTCCAAAGGAATAAACAATAGTTAACCGACTCCGATTCTAACAAAAAGAATTATGAAAACGACGTTTATTTAATTGTTAATAATTATTACATTTTAAAGTTTGATGATTATGCAACAATTATAGTGTTAGCATGACTTGAATTTTGGGTGGAAGGTCAAAACTAAAATTAAAATGGAAAGAATTATAAATAATTACCTTCTGAAGTAATCAGCCCTCATATGGGTATCAAATCTTCTTTGAAATCTTTCTTCTAAAGTTCTTATATCCTGATGGAATCGTTCCACCCGCCGAGATCTTCTAAATAGCTGTGGAGTCACCGAATCTTACTATTCTTATTACAACAAAGATTTTACTCACTGATTCTCTGAAAAAATTTGAAATCACGGAAAATGTGTTTTCAATTTTTCCGGAGTGTTTTTTTGATTAAAACTTTTATTTTTTACATTTACATTTTACATTTTCGCAATGGTAACAGTGAAATACAATTATTAAGCGTGAAAAAATCTTAAAAAGGCAATAAATCACAAAAATATTATATTATTATTAAATTACGTCCTATATCAAACCAGAGAATTATAGCTGTTTCATCTTTTCATTGTAATCCTAATTTCTAAACACTAACTATTTTTTCTTGATTTTTTTAGAGAACCTAGCAGTATTTTCAAAATACTGTAAAAAATATGACGGCCTCTATACTATCGAATTACTAACTTACAAATTTATAGTGGCTGCAAATCCAGAATTTTTGGAATTCCTATTGAGCAAAATGGATAATTTGGATAAAACAGAAGAATATAATTTTTTATCAAATTGGCTGGGCACTGGACTATTAACAGCAGAGAGTAAGATTAATCTTTTTTTCATTTATTGCATGCTGAATTTTTAATACATATGCCTTATAAAGAATTTATTTTTTTTTTCAAAAATGAAGCAATTAAAATGATATTGATATTTACGATAATCGCAAGCGTTAATGAAGAATATCACCAATTTTTGATTTTTACCCTATGATATACTCTATTAAAAATTAAAAATACCGTGAAAAAATGATTATGATACGTCTTATAGTTTCCGAGATATTTAATTTTTTAGCTAGGCGTGCGACGACGCGGATTCCTCGGCTGCTGTGACATGACGTCGCTTTACAACGGTCGGTCAGTGCGTCCGCATCCCCGAAAACGGGGGGAAAGACGTTTTTTTACAGGGAAATAAAGTTCTGCCCCTTTAGGGGATAGTTTTTGGCAGTTTTAGCGGTTGTGCTGGCCTAAAGAGAAATTCTGATACCGCCATCGTGTTCAGCATTCTCGAAAACGGGGGAGGGAAGGTACTCTCGATGCGGGTAAATTTTGGTCCATGTTATACTTACTTATAACACTATTATTGCAATACTGATTCACATAAAAACTTAAGTTAAAAACGTTATTGTGGTCGAACATAAAAAACATCCGATATAAAAGCAATGAATGAGTGTACAGTGAGAACGTTGCGTTGTAAAATGACGTCACGCGAGTATAGCGCGCTAACCCGAAATATTTGAATAAGACGGAAACTAAAATTGTCGTAACTTTAATACTATTTGCTTGATTTAAATAAAACAAAAACAGGAGTATTTCTAATCATTTAGGCTACACGGTTATGAAGTTTCAAGTCATTTAACAGACCCAGTGATATGCTTCCCATTTTTCTTTGCCCTATCTCCACTTTCCAGAGAGAGGCCTCTTTCGGCTCGACGAGAACGAGCTTCTCTCGCTTGAGCCGTTCTCTCTAGTAAAACGTGAGTTTTTTTTCAAAAGAGCAATAAATTTTTCATCAGGGCATTTAATTGGCACTTAATTATTAATCTAGTCATATTTTGTTCTGCTGAATATGCTCTGCCGGCTTCATGGACACAAAATTTTACCATAAAGCACTATTACACATAACATAATTATGGAAACATCTCGTCTTTACTCTTTACTTGCTCACGGCTTACTTTATACGGACATTATTAAGCGTACTTCTGCATACAAACTTAGAAAAGTTTAAAATTGTTGATGTTTGCATGGTTTTCAAGTTTTCAAATATTCAGCTTAACCTTCTTAGTTTCCACAAGGATTTTTGTGGTAATTATTTCAAATCATATCCGGTTGAAATGATTACATCCATGACAATTTTTCACAATCAAAATACTTTTATCTAGGTACCAAAATGACAGTATCTCATCAACGACCTACATTTTGTTAAAAGAAGAAAATAATTTAATAAAAATTTTATTTTTCAGCTCAAAAATGGAAGAAATCCAGAAAAATGCTCACGCCGTCTTTTCATTTTTCAATTTTGGAAAATTTCATTGAAATTTTCGATAACAACGCAAATATTTTGGTGGAAATATTGGAAAAGAAAGTTGGCACAGACAGTATTGATGTTTATCCCTATGTTGCAATGAGTTCTTTGGACATTATTTGTGGTAAACATTTTAAAAAGTAACAATAAATATCAGGAATTATATTAAAAAAGATTTGCTGATAGAATGGGACTAGTTACCATTTGGTCTTACATTTTTTTTACTTTTACAAATATTGACAATACGCCACAGACCAATCAATCTTTATAGACGATTTCTCGGAGAGGAAAAAACATGATATAGTCTCTTTTCACAACAAAAATTGGTGCACGTCTCCAATTACGTCATAAATTTTATTCCAAATCGAAAAAATTGTATATAAATGCAATACATACTAAAAATATATTGTTATTTTTATTATTCTTATATAACATTGATCTAAACTATTTATTTCAAAAATTTTTGCTAAAATATAGTAGGTACATTTTTTTGCTGAAAACAAATTAACTTGTAATTCCTGCAAATAAAGGATCCCGCACCATTAAAATGTATAAAACGTCCTAGTCAAATTTTCTGAGAAGTTGGTATGCTATAAAATTCGATGCACTGATAAAAAGTGTCCATTGGCCCAAACCAATCCTATGGCTAGTTTTCGAAGTATAGGGTGTTAAACATCGGAAATACCACTTTTTTGTAACCAGATTTCTCATAACGGGTCTGTTTTATTGGCGTTTATTGTAGAAAACATGAATTACAGATTATTTAGCATTAATATTTTAAAAACAATCACCGTAGAATTTGGTTAGTTACAGGGTGGTTCGAAAATAAGTAATACGGTTTTTCAAGAAATCTTTTTTTTTATAACAGCTTTAAAAATACGAGCAAATGTTTACATTTAGTTTAAATAACTACTTCTTGGTGATGAATCATATTTTAGCTTTAACGAGTTACCCCGTCTAAACGATGTCTTATAAAATTTTTGTATTATACAACAAATGTACGATCTGCCAATCTATGTCATACAGGGTGTTACACTGATTGCAAAAACTTTAAAAGTTAGAAAAGCTGTGTTTTGTGCACTACTCTGTATTTTAAAAGTTTCTCCGTCAACTTTATAAATTAATACATTTTCACATTAACAAAAGTTTAGTATTTAACTTAGCAAAATTTTGTTGTAATCCTATGACCAGTTTGCCTAAAATGTGTACCCATATTCACTAGTTGAAAGATGGTTTAAAAAAAACCATATTACTTATTTTCGAACCACCCTGTAACTAACCAAATTCTACGGTGATTGTTTATAAAATATTAATGCTAAATAAATACTTCGAAAACTAGCCATAGGATTGGTTTGGGCCAATGGACACTTTTTGTCAGTGCTTCAAGTTTTGTAACATACCAACGTTTCAGAAAATTTGACCGGGACGTTTTTTACATTTAAATGGTGCGGGGTCCTTTCAAAAAATTCTTAAAAATCTAAATCAGACTCTGAGTCGCTTTCATCACTATATTAGGGTTGATCACATGTATTTATAACCTATCAAAATTCTTTCCCTCTCAACAAAGCAAACATTCCCAACTTGCATTGGGAGTTGCAAAGTTCTTTGTAACCCTTCGAGCTTCGAGGGTACACAAAATAATGAAAAGAGTTTGAAATTCAATTTCTTCAATTATATGTAAATGGGGTTAAGTTAAAATTAGTAGTTTGTGTACAAAAAGAGTGTGGCTCAAAGTAACAGTTTTTTTTTTAATTATACTCCTATTTTTCGGAAGTATTTCAAGTTCATTTAATATCCACCATTGCCAAATAAATAACAAATCAATTTTTTTAGAAACTACAATGGGAGTTTCCATAAACGCCCAAAAAAACCCAAAATCCGACTACATTCACGCTGTAAAAGAAAAATGTCGTCTTTTAATAGTACGTACATATTCCCCAATAAAAACATTTAATATCTTATACCCCTTAACGAGAGACTACTGGATTGAACAAAACCATGTAAAAACTTTACATGCACATACTCTGAAAATTATCAGTGAAAGAAAAGAAGAATTAAAAAGCAATGTAAAAAAACAAGAATTGGAAAACAATGATGAGGACGTAGGCATAAAGAAGAAGAAAGTGTTTCTGGATTTGTTATTGGAAGCTACTGTTGATGGAAGGCAGCTTTCTGATGATGAAATCAGAGAGGAAGTCGATACTTTTATGTTTGCAGTAAGTTAAACGTTCATTATTTATTTAAAATAAAAATTGTTGACAAAAATATTACATCCTAAGACCGGTTTCTACCTTTCGGCTTTCGAAGGCAACGAATTCCCAATTTGCATTAGGGGTTGCAAAGTTTTTTGACCGATTCTGGTCAAGATTTCACACTGTTAGATGGTAACACATTTGCAAAAATATTTTTTTCGTTCAAATTATGTTTTCTATTATTTATTTTAAAAGTTTTTTTAATAAAAATACAAGTTTTATACTCCTGGGCTCATGACCTACGATTCATAATTGGGATAAAATTAACTGTGGTGTTCCTAAAAAGACGCTTGGAAAGATGCGGACGACACCATAATAATAAAATTTAAAATATTTTTACGTAAAAAAATAATTTCATAATATTTGGATGATTTAATTTTAAAATTGAAAAATTTAAGTCTATTTCTAGTAGAAAGTGAAAAATAACCATCAACCTTTTTATTTCTAGGGGCACGATACTACATCATCATCACTCAGCTTTACACTTTATTGTTTATCTAAAAATCCTGAAGTACAAGTAAGTTTAAATTTTATTGCTATAATTCTTGCAGCGATTTAGTTGCGATATACTCGAAAATAGTATTTTTTTTATTATGAACATCTCTCTTACAGAAAAATATTTAAAGGTACACCAGTGCTTACTTATCGGTAAAAAAATGTTGCAAAATTAATCGATTAATATTAAATTATGTCTTGTTGTTACACCTAGAAAATCTGATTGGTAGTTTTAATATGATATTTATTTAGTGCTGAAAAATTTTATAACTTGTGTCTAGCTACTAATTGGAATGGTCTTTCTGAAGATATTGACTCTAAATTCTTGGACTTCCTAAATAAAATAATTAAGTGTTTCAACACAGCATTTCGCCTTCACCCCATTAAAACTAAACGTCCTAAACCTTGGACAACTAAAGGAATACGAATCTCTTCAAAAAATATGAGGTCACTTATGTATATTAAATAATTCTCAGGTAACCCCCTAATATTAAATTATATCAACAACTATAGAATACTGTATCGGAGAATTATCAAATCTACTAAGAAAAACTATTATAAAAATCGCATCTCAAGAGCTAAAAACTCTTCCAAAGAAACCTGGATCACAAAAGATTTGCTTATTCAAATTAAAATAAAAAGTAAATTATACAAACAGTTACAAAAAAATTCAAAAAACGATAATTTACAAAAAGAATATAAAGAACAAAAAAATAAACTTACGCGCTTAATTCAAAAATGTAAGAAAGATTACACTAAAAAGCTAATTGAAACCAATAAAAATTCTTCAAAAAATATGTAATAAATAATATTTGCGGAAAAAAGAAAACTGAAACAAAAATAACAACTATTAGACTTGATAACAACACCACAACAACAAACGAATTTGAAATTGCAAATCAATTTAATTTCTTCTTCAGCAATGTGGGAAAAACATATGCAGAAAAAATTATTGCACCAATCGATTTTATAGATGAAATCCCTCACTTGGCAAACACTATGTTTCTATCCCACACTGATGAGGGTGAAATAATAAAAGTAATAAATCAATTAAAAACTAAAAAATCGCCAGGTGTTGATCAGATACGAGCAGATACATTAAAAGAAATATCAGATTTAATTGCAAAACCCTTAAAATTTATAATAAATAAATGCTTTGACATTGGTTATTATCCGCAATCCTTTAAACTTGGTCTTATTAAACCACTTTATAAGTCAGAGAGTATATCAGAAGTAACTAATTACATACCTATTTCAACATTGTCTAAAATAATGGAAAAAATTCTAAAATTTCGTCTTACTAAATTCTTAGACAAATATAACATAATTTCAGATAAACAGTATGGCTTTAGAGAAGGCAAGTCAACCGAGGATGCTATTTGCTCATTATCATCCCTTATTTACGAAGCAATAGATAAAAAAATGCCAGCTTTATGCATCTTTGTAGACCTCTCTAAAGCATTTGATACTGTCTCTCATGAAATATTGCTTCACAAACTTCAGCCGTATGGAATAAGAGGAAATACCTTTGAATTATTAAAAAGTTACTTATCAAATCGACAGCAGCAGGTTTCAATAAATGGAACTCTAAGTGAATTGAGAACAGTTACTTTTGGCGTTCCTCAAGGGACAGTACTCGGACCATTATTGTTCACTTTATATATAAGCAGTCTTCTATCCTTAGATTTAAAAGGAAAAGTGCTTAGTTTCGCCAATGACACTACAATTTTTTACTTAGCTAATTCATGGGAAGATCTAAAACGAATCGCAGAAACTGATTTTAAGAAAATAGTCAAATGGTTCCGATATAACAAACTAACTTTAAATGCCAATAAAACGAATTATATGCCCTTTACTTCATATGTAACCAATTTGCCTCAACTTGGTATAGTCGAACTCAATCCTTTATGAAAATGAAAAAACAGCAAAGGATTACCGCCAATAGAACAAATGCTCATGAATCTGGACATTTTTGAGCACTTTAAAGTCGAAAACACGGTACACTGTCCATATACATAAAAATAAAATAATATTTTGGCTATTAGGACCACTGTGCAAAGATTCAATAACCAACTTAGCTGGATATCGTTAGAGGGGAGAATGGCGTATAATTATTAATTATGAGTTTAATATGAATTTACATTTTAATTTCTATAACACATATTAGATTTGAATTACTAATTAAAATTTTGTCTTAAATTAATTTAACTAAACTGTGGGGTGTGAGGTTACAGTCATAAGAGGCGACAATGGAAGTGTGGTTATAGTTTTTACATTTTCAATTGCAGAAACAAAATTCTCAGATGTGCAGACAGGTTACTTTGGCGGCTTGTAGATGTGCCGACAAGTGGCTTTGTCGGTATTAGCGGCATGTAGATGTGCCGACAAGTGGCTTTGTCGGTATTAGCTTGTATAAAGCGGGATCATTTTGTTCTGCAATTAAAGTAGGAAGTAGGAAGTTAGACAAATATTGTCTTCAGTAGTGAGGGCTAGGAAAATATTCATACAGTGATACACTGTGCTTGTGTTCGCACTTGATTTTTGATTTAGTGAATAGTAGGTGGTAGGTGATTCGTGGCGTTAGTTTATTTCAATTAATATTATTCTTCTGTGTATATACATACTTTTTTTTATTTTAAAACATTGTTACAGTGTACTTCTTATTTATTTATTCGGTGTCAATTTCAATATGTTTCGTCCTTGGGAAAATACAGTTTTTTTTAAGTGGATCTAAAGAATCGGAACAATCACTAAATGATATTCCAATGGATTATGTGGTATCAGGTTGTAGTCCCAAAGATTCCTGGCATCAAAAAGGGGCCACGAGGTATTGCGCCTTCCGCCCTATTTTTGTGTATTTAACCCCGTAGAATTAATTTGGGGACAACTTAAAAAAAGAATAAGGCGTCATAACGTGTTTCCCAAATTTGATGGGTTGATAGCAAATTTGGTAAAAGAAGAAATTAACAAAATTTCAGCTGAGGATTGGCAGAAAAAAATCAAACATGTCATCAAAGAAGAAAATTCTTATATAACGAGTCCGACCAAATTTATTATCAATGTTGATGACAGTAATTCCGATGGTGAGGGTTGAGATAGGGTAGGTAAGCTTAATTAATTTATAATATTTATGACTTTATTCACCGTGTTTTTAATTTTAGAATTAAAATTTGAGACAAAATTTTAATTAGCAACGTTTCTGAATCTCACAAGAGATCAGAAAATGAAGCTTTAAGCCAGGTGGAGTGGTCAACCTCTATTCAAATCTAATATGCGTTATAGAAATTAAAATGTAAATTCATATTAAAGAAAGTTAATCAATATAGAAATTTTACGCAAATTACCCCTAACGATCTCCAGTAATAGACAAAATATCATTTTATTTTTATGTATATGGACAGTGTACGGTGTTCTCGACATTAAAAATTATAAAAAAAAGTAAGAGGTCTAATTGCTAAAAATTAAATATTTAACTCAATTTTTAGATTCCAATCATTTAAAAATTGTATATTACTCGCTGGTGCAACCTCATATGGTCTTTTGGGCTGGGGTGGAGTTTCTGACTGTTTCTTAAAAAAATTGGTTGTTTTACAGAAATGGATATTGAGAATTATTTATAAGAAAAATATTACCTACTCCAGTGATGCATTATATGTAATCAGCAAAGTTTTTGATATTAGACAACTTTATTTTCAAAGAGTCCTTATAAATATATATAAAAATAAAATAATGTTACAAACAATTAATCACGATTCCCAAATGTGAAAAAACCATCAAACAGCGTAGTCTAGAGTACTTAATTTATAATGTACTTCCACGAGAAATAAAAAATAGTCAAACATTTAGCATGTATAGGAGAAAAATAAAAATATGGATTGAAGGAACGGATAGATCATTTTTTACAAACGTAATTAACAATGTATGATATTTATTCCTGTTCTAAAAATTAAATTCTAAATTTATATTATAATTCATAATGATTTACTTTAAATGTGATTATATTATCTTGCTATAACTTACTACTTACCTTACCTCACTGTGACCTAAATTACCTTATTGTGACCTAAAATACCTTATTGTGACCAAAAACACCTTATTGTGACATAAAGTAAATGTTTAATGTGATGTAATAAGTTTTAAAACCTTTTCATTTCATTTTGTTTTTTCTAAACTGTACTGCACTCACATACAAGCAGTTTCTAACTGCTTCTGTGAGTACTCTGTTTATTTGTGTACTATTTCCTGTTTTTTTATTGTATGTTACATATTTTTAATGCAAATAAACATTATTATTCTTATTATTATTATTATATCAGCTCTTCCTCCTACCTACTAAAAGGATCACTAATAGTGTCTTCCTAGGAACAGTAGATAAACACGAACTAGTGCAAACCATAAACAGCATTCAAAATAAATCTTCCTGTGGAAATGATGGCTTGTCCACTAAAATATTTTCAAATATTCCTGATGTAGTAATTAACATGTTAACTTCGCTGATTAATGAATCCTTCGAATCTGGTATCTTTCTGAGCTTTCTAAAAACAGCTATAATAATCCCACTTCATAAGGGTGGCGACAAAACCGAAACCTGTAACTATAGACCTATTGCTTTATTATCTACCTTATCGAAGATAACAGAAAGGCTAATGAAAAATCGCCTACTTCCCTTTCTTTCCAAACAAAACATCCTAACACCTCATCAGTATGGTTTCCTTCCTAAAAAACGCACTAGTGACGCAATGTTTTCCGTTCTTAAGAGGGGCCTTGCCACTGCCGACCTCGTTTTCAGTTGGCAATACTGAATATGCATAAAAATTTGACGATTTTTTGGAGAGTTAATCTCGAGAACGGAATTTTTGTTTGTGGAAATATTTATACCCGTTATAGCTTATACCTTGGAATAGGACATCTCCTTTTTTGAGTCAATTTTAAGGATTAATAAAAAAGATATCAGCCATTTAGTGGAGGTGTGTTTTTGACAGTTTTGACAATTTGTGATCACCAATTTTAACGTGAAAAGGAGATGTCCTAAATGAAGGATACAGAATTAATTTCCGAGAATACCAATTCGCAAAACTTTATAATTTTTGAGATTAACTCTCCAGAAAAAAAAAATTTATGTAAGTTGCCTATATCCCAGTAAGATTTTCTCTTTCCATAGTTCAGGCGTTTTCCGCCTGACACTTTGAGACAGTGGCGCTTTTTGGTTTTATTTTGAACGATGTATGCAACCAGTTTTACGAATACGAAGAAAGTTTTTAGATGTTTAGAACTGACGTTTTAGGTTATGTGGGCTAATTTATTCGTGTGTTTTGCAATTTTTTTTAATGAGTAAATTAGTATTAACTAAAACCAGTTCTTCAGTTTAAAGTATTTCAATTAATGCCGTATACCTCATTTAGGACATGTTTCACAAATTGTCAAAAGTACACCTTCCACTAAATGATTAATATGTTTATTATTCCTTAAAATTTGTTGAAAAATGGAGATATCCTATTCCAAGGTGTAAGCTATAACGGGTAAAAATATTTCCACAAACAAAAATTCCATTCTCGAGAGGCTGTTCAAAAATCTTCAATTTTTATGCATATTCAATGTGAAAAATTAGTGATTAGTAATATGGAGAATGTGCAATTCAACAGTTTTTTGTGATTTTTATTCGTGCATTCAAAATAGTGTCTGCATAGTTGGGAATCACAGACATTTGCAGAAATTAATATTTACAGTATGTCTCACATATTAACCCATCCATGGGACTCTTGATGTAGGTTTGTTACACATTTTATTTGCTATTATGTCTTTTGTCCATTGCTAAAAAGCAATGCAGTTTTTTCATAGTGTATTGTTTTGTTTTTGTTTTAGTGAATAACTGTAATTAGGTACTTTTAAATAAAGAAATAATTATTAATTATTCAATTTATTTTCTTACAAAAATGATTTTATAATATTTAATGATTTACAATAAAGTTAACATTAAAGAAATGAGTTTACGATTAATACATGCAAGTATATTAGAACTAAGAATCTGAAATAAATTTATGATTAATAAATGCAAGTACTAGCACTTATTTATTTATTTATCGTATCACTGCATATGGTTGGATGGTTGGATTAAATGTCGCGTCAGGCATCATGTGCTTTAGCCGGGAGATCAAAAGATTGTCCGGCTGCCAAGTTTGTTAGCTCTTTAGCGTTACCCAGGGTGCACCACGTGGAGGCGAGCTAACTTTACACCCCTGAATCTAAAATAAATTTATGATTAATAAATGCAAGTACTAGAAATAAGAATCTGAAATAAATTTATGATTAATAAATGCAAGTACTAGAACTAAGAATCTGAAATAAATTTATGATTAATAAATGCAAGTACTAGAACTGAAAATCTGAAATAAATTTATGATTAATAAATGCAAGTACTAGAACTAAGAATCTGAAATAAATTTATGATTAATAAATGCAAGTAGTCGAACTGAAAATCTGAAATAAATTTATGATTAATAAATGCAAGTACTAGAACTAAGAATCTGAAATAAATTTATGATTAATAAATGCAAGTAGTCGAACTGAAAATCTGAAATAAATTTATGATTAATAAATGCAAGTACTCGAACTGAAAATCTGAAATAAATTTATGATTAATAAATGCAAGTACTAGAACTAAGAATCTGAAATAAATTTATGATTAATAAATGCAAGTAGTCGAACTGAAAATCTGAAATAAATTTATGATTAATAAATGCAAGTACTCGAACTGAAAATCTGAAATAAATTTATGATTAATAAATGCAAGTACTAGAACTAAGAATCTGAAATAAATTTATGATTAATAAATGCAAGTAGTCGAACTGAAAATCTGAAATAAATTTATGATTAATAAATGCAAGTACTCGAACTGAAAATCTGAAATAAATTTATGATTAATAAATGCAAGTACTAGAACTAAGAATCTGAAATAAATTTATGATTAATAAATGCAAGTAGTCGAAACAAAGACAAACAGGCAAAAAACTAACAACTGAAATGAAAAAACACACCAATGTTGCCGTAATGCCCGCACCTCTAAATTATCAATGACTAAAAAGCTTTTTTAAAATAAATGTACATATTATATTTTCCATTTAAAATATTTTGGAATGTAATATAAAAACGCTTTTCATATAAATTCATATCGTATATTGATAATAAAGAAATATCTAGGTAGGTATTTTCGACACTGTTCTGATGCTGCGGTAAATAAATAAAGTATAAAGTTTAGAATGGATACTAAATACGTGTCACTGGTTTTTTGGGTAAAATTTTAAAGTAGGTTTATTGTTGTATATTATTCTTATATGAAAAATCACACTGAATACAATGGTGACATTAAAAAATTTATAAATAGCCGTCTTCATTGTTAAAAGCGATCGTTTGTGAGCATTTTAATTTTTCAACCCTATTTTTTGGACTTTTTAACGAAAATGGTGACACGGACAAAAAAAATTTCAAGGGATGAAACATGAACAATTTATCATAACCCATGGTTTAAGACTTGCAGCGATTTTTTATCTGTAACCGTTCAATTGTTATATACAAATTAATGCTCCAACATTAACAATTTTTTTTTATAAAAGGACTTGCAGATAATTTATTGTGGTTACAATGTTGCATTTTGTTCATAGAACGCAGTTTTTTGTGTCGATAACTCATGTATTCTGCAATTGTTTAAACAAATAGATATTGATAAAAACATTTTGCGTTTGGGGCCGCCAATTATTTATTAATTCATTTTTTAAAAAAATTCTTGCTTCACCTTAAAGATTATACATTTATATAATTCTCAATTTTCGTATGAATCCATTGATGTTTAAATATTTTTTTTATGTTAGAAATATTATTTTCCGAGCTCCATTCCTATCTGATGTATTTAGAGAGATTAGTGTGGCAGCGCTATTCATATTAAAATAAACGGATTTATTCGAAAATAATTGAAAATTAATTAAATTATAAAATATAAACTCTATTTTGATGCTAGAAAAAAAATAGTAAACAAAAAAAATGACATTTCCTAAAAATAAAAAATAATATTTCTGTCGTGGCTGAAGCCGGTATCGAACTCATGACAAATGGATTATTAGCGCTCTCTGCGATAAGACCAATCGTGAAAATAAAGAAAATTTATTCTCTCAGATTCCTTAGATATCCCAAATAATATATTATATTTTAATACTAGCAGCGCCACCTAGGATACAGGAGATTCACTGAAGTCTTAAGATATCTATCTCTCTTCATTATTGCAGAAAGACAGTGATAAAAGATAAAGATAAAAATGGGGATTTTTGGTGTTTGTAGTTTGGCATACCTGTCGCGACGCCCCTCTTAATGAAATATATACATCACTGTTTCTGAATTGGACGCTCTCCTCAAAAGTTATTAACAATTTTAGATTAACAAATGAGCTGTTACAACAATTTGTTTTTTTGTTGTTTTGAAAAAATTCAAGAGCTCCACCCAAGTTTTTCTTTTGTATTTTTACCCCCCGAATCCAATTTCGAAAACCGTTTCTGAATTGGACGCTCTCAATAGTATATTACGTAACAAGTGTGGAAAGTGACCAATTACACACGAGTAGCGTTTAGCACGAGCCGCTTAGCGGCGAGTGCGGAAACGTAACGAGTGCAAGAAATGCACTTTCCAACGAGTTGTGTACACTATTTTTCCTGCGACCCCAACATTTTCAATATTCTAATTTTGTTTTTTTTAAATATTAATCATTGTGTATATTAATGTAAAAATAATCTTTTATTGTGCTTTTAAGAAAATTCTAATATAAATAATATCTTCAGAAAAAGAAGCTTTAATGCCTTTTATATTTCTTCAGTCCTATGAATAGGAGTGGAGTAAATTCCATCAAAAATTCATGACTTTCTATTTTCACTACTGATTATTCATAACTATTGACAACACTTTGACAGATGTCGTACGCGAAAGTAAAATATATCACACGACTGTGTGAAATATCTTTTTCTTTTTAACTTAACGGGACTCGTATGATATTTGTCACTTTCGAAGTGTCAAAACAATTTGGAAATTGCCATTTTCACGAGCTGCTACATTTGTTAATCTAAAATTGTTAATAACTTTTGAGGAGAGCGTCCAATTCAGAAACGGTTTGCTCCCACTGCCCCCCATGGAGCCGCCGTTGCGTTCTAGATATTTAGTGCACTGAAAAAAACTTGTTAATATGTGATTTGACTTTGACTATTTTCTCGGGTTGTTCTCTAATTCTTAACCCCTTTTTACACTAAATATGTATTTTTTTTATACATTTATATATTGTTACTCAATTTTTCATCCAATCCGACCCCATTTTGTTTGGTTTTTAAGTTTATATTGTGGAATTTATATTCTCTATTTTTTCAAAGATTTTCACAATTTTTTCGCACTTTTCCCACTTAAATTTTTTATATGCATGAATTTTGATAATATCAACCGATTTTGAATCCAAAATTATCACTTTGGGTATTTTCATTTTTTTTTGTAAAAATCTATTATCTAGATTATTTTATAAAAGTACCTCATGCAAAATGGGTCCCAGTCGAATTGGCTGAAAATTTAGTATAATGTCGTTTATGATGTCCTGATCAAATGTCTGTTGTTAAACATGCGGATGCAAGGTTGTTACTATCCTTTAGAAAATCAATAATGGTCGATTATTTTGTTAGAAAAAGTTAAGGATAATAATTACAATCTTAATATTGTTGATACGAGTTGTAATAAGAAGTTCTGACTCCGTATACAGGGATATTCTTTTTCTACTAGCCAATGTTAAGATTTTTATGTAATTCTTTGAACAAACTCTTTCAAACGCAAAAGCTCTTAGACTTGCAGAATAAGTAAATACCATTTGATTTTAATATTCGGTGATCTGAGGTTACTATTATACAGAGTCACTCAAAATTTTCAGTTTTAATTGTATTTATTTTAAATTTTTTAGTAACATATAGTATACACATTAAACATGAAGTAGAATATATATATATAATATGATCAGGACATCGTAAACTACATTATATTAAATTTTCAGCCAATTCGACTGGGACCCATTTTGCATAAGAAACATGCGGGGTACTTTAATTTTTGATCATAAACTTTACTTTTTTTATTGATCCTAATTTGTTTGCAATAATTGTAGAACGAAGCTGCAGAAGAACAAAAAAGAATTTTCGAAAATGACCAACACAGACCCAGCACTTTTAGAGACTTACAAGAAATGAAATACTTGGAAATGGTAATTAAAGAATCCCTAAGAATGTACCCACCAGTGCCGTATGTCGGACGAAAGATTAAAAGGGACGTTCCTTATAAAGACGGTAACGTGATACCCGAAGGTACCGGAATATTAGTTATGATTTTTGCAGCTAATAGAAATCCAAAGCATTTTCCCGAACCCGACACATTTAACCCTAGCAGATTTGCTGATAATAAGAATTATTCCCAATATGCTTATATTCCGTTTAGTGCGGGACCTAGAAATTGTATAGGTAAGATTTTAAAACCATGTTGCTTTATTTTTATTAAAAATGAGTTTTTTTTAAATATTTGAAAGAATTCCTCTGCTGCTTTAGTGAAATTTTAAAAGTGTATTGTCACAAGATCGCACAGCAAATAAAATTTAAAACTTCCCATGGATGATAGAATAAGGATAAAAAAATTATTCGGTGGTGTATTAAAAAATGAGTATTACAACAGATTTACGTCATCAACAAGTAATTAAAAACTAAACTATACAAACTGAAAAAAAGAAAATACTTAAAATATTTCTTAATTGATTAATAAAAGTCAAAGTACAGCTAGGAATTGAACTGCAGCCAATTAATTAATAATGGAGTAAATCTGGCGGAAAAAAACAGCTCGAAAACAGACTGATGAAATCGAGAATTTTGATTTGAAATTGCAAAAATGAAAGAAATTAATTATTTCTCGAGAGGCAGTGGAGAGGCCTCAATTTTTTGTGAGTAAAAGGATAATAACGAGTACTTTTATGTGCCGGAGGGTGGGGGTGGTGAGACAAGTAGGGGGAGAGATATGGGAGGAAAACAAATATTTTTGAAACGCTTGTAACTTCCGTACTAATTGAGCTAGCGCAACGAGCCAGGGCTCAAATTGTTCACTTTTTCATTCCCTAAAAGATAGCACTACCTCCCCCACCGCCGCGCCCCGCCTGGATTGAACATTTCGTGCAGGAATGATAGGGGAACTGACTTCATCGATTGGGAAAAAAATTACTCGATTTCATTATTCTGTTTTCGAACTATAAATCGGTAATTAAAATAAAGTTTCGGCAGTATCTTTTGCGCCTCTGAATATAAACTGGCTATATGCCGCTGAGTTTATATATTATGCCGGATATAAATCTTAGTTTGAGCTAATTTTGTTTAAATAAACTCATTTCTAAAAGACAAGGGCATTTAACGAACCTGTTATTTTTAACATTATATTAAACAATATTATATTAATCACATATGGAAATGGACTTAGATAATTAGCCCTCTTTTTCTCAATAGACCAACTATAGGCGACCTTTTTAGTAAATTATGTTTATTTACTAAGTTAATTAACTTAATAAGTTATTGTTGAATTTGGTTTAAATTCGCTGTATTCGCAATATTTTACGAAGTTTCTTTCATGCTGGATAAAAGTGGGAGTGGGAAAATGGCTCTAGAGTTCCCGAAAATCAGTTTTTCGACGATATCTGCCGAAATATGATCCTTAGAGCAATTTTTTTAGACAAAAAATGAGAAGTTCATTACCTACAAAAGTTGTCCCTATGATTTTTTTCGCTACACTAATATTTTTTGCAAAAACGGCGATTCAAAAATTCGCAATTTTGAGTATCTGGAAATCATTGTGGCGAAAACGGAAAATTTGAATATCCTCCCGTTTTTGTCTGAAGACAAAAGATAAGGCAATAATAACCAACTTTTTTTTCACTTTTTGCACTTGATTAATAAATTTATTGTAAAAAAATCCAATTTGAGGTAATGAACTGATCTTCATTTTCGTCGAAATAAAAATTCAGTGTCATATTTTCAGAAATATCGGCGAAAATAGGCGAAAAAAACACATTTTTGAGACCAATGGGCCATTTTCCCGCCCTTCCACAAATTTCAAACAGTTGAGATTTTCGGGGGTGAATGTATCCATGAATACCAGCAAAATAAAAAAAAAATGGTGCCGGACAGACCTGATGCCCGGGTTGGCACCTTCGTTTATTGGACTAAG
This sequence comes from Crepidodera aurea, assembly GCA_949320105.2. Lineage (NCBI taxonomy): Eukaryota > Metazoa > Arthropoda > Insecta > Coleoptera > Chrysomelidae > Crepidodera > Crepidodera aurea. The sequence continues at coordinate 32,391,422 of OX439472.1, read as the reverse complement.
AAGAGAGTTTTGTGGACAGGGATTTAACGATTTAAGCACTTTTCAAATCTATATAGAAAATATTTTAATTTGAACAATTTTTTAGGTCAAAAATTCGCTATGTTGGAAATGAAGGCTGTGCTGTCAAAAATTTTAAGAAATTTAGAACTTCTACCGTCTGCTCAAGATTTGATATTGTCGGCTGAAACTGTACTTAAATCAGTTAATGGAATAAACATAAAATTGAAAAAAAGGGAGTCATGGAACTGAAAACTAAATTTATTAATAAATAAATGGATGTATTTGTTAGGTTGTTTCAGAAAGAAAAAATAATGTGAATATGTTTGTGATTTATGTTAGGTGTTTTGAATTGTTTTTTACAATATATAATAAATTCATACTTAAATAAAACAGGGTTATCTTTAGAAATGTTTAGAATAATGTGTTTATTTTTTATCTCGCGCATTAATTTGGCTTTTAAACTATATTATATATAGTATCAACAATAAAATCACTAAAACCAAAATGAGAATGTCACTCTAAAGTGATCAGGACAAAAATCTGGCAATTATTTAGAGATTCATATAAGGCGGCCGTTAGATGGCGTGAGTGAACACTAAAAAGTAAACTGATATTTTATTCAAAAGGACGCCGCAGTTTTTGAAGAGAAATTGGGTTTTACTCAATCTCGCTCAAGCCTGTTGAAAAGTATCATTCATATCGTTCTCATTAAATGTCTCCATGGGCGCGATAAAAAATAATGAAAGATACCGGCCGCCGAAGGTGGAGATTTTTTAAACGTCGAAAATCTTATTTGGCCTATATTAGTGCATTCTGTGAGTCGGAAAAATATACAAATATTTTAAGCACCATCTCATCCCCCCGTTTTCGAGGATGTTGAACACGATGGTGGTGGTTAAAATACTTTTGGAGGCCAAAAATCACCCCCAAAATATTCCCTACCCGCCGTTTTCGAGGATGCTGAACACGATGGCGTTATCCAAAATATGACTTGACCCCACCGTTCAAACGGCCAAAAACCACCCCCAAAATGGGAAAATCGTGGATTCCGCGTCTTCCACCGGCAAAATTTATCTTTCACCTCGTTTTCGAGGATGCTGAACACGACGGCGGTATTTAAAATTATTTTCGACTTAGAAATAGAAAAACCGCGTCATCTGCCGTTTTTGAGGATGCAGAGCATAATTGTGATGTTACATCTGTACACCGACTTGGCCACATCCCCTAAACGGCCAATAACAAACCTCTACAGGGTGAAAACATTTTTTTCAGCAAACATGAAAACCCGCGAAAATTTTTCACACTGTAGAGGGTGATTTCTCGCCGTTTGGGGGATGGGACTAAGTATAAAATAATTTTAGTTCAGGATCCTCGAAAACGGGGGGAAGATATATTTTGCCCCAGTTTGGGGGTGGTTTTTGGCCGTTTGAGGGGTGGGGTCAAACCGAAAATAATTTTGGATAACGCCATCGTGTTCAGCATCCTCGAAAACCTATGGAATATGCGGAATACGCGATTCCTTCCGTTTTGGGGGCGATTTTTGGCCGTTTGGGGGGTTGGGTTGCCTCCAAAAGAATTTTAACCACCGCCATCGTGTTCAGCATCCTCGAAAACGAGGAGACGAGATGGTGCTTAAAATATTTGTATATTTTTCAGAGTCGTAGAATGCACTAATATAGGCCAAATAAGATTTTCGACGTTTAAAAAATATCCACCTTCGGCGGCCGGTATCTCAAAATCCTTTCATTATTTTTTATCGCGCCCATGGAGACATTTAATGAGAACGATATGACTGATACTTTCAACAGGCTTGAGTGAGATTGAGTGAAACCCAATTCCTCTTTAAAAACTTTTAAATGAGTATATGGGGGGGGGGGGATGTGTGATTTGAACAAACAACTGAATTTTGCAAACTTGTTGAAAACGGCTCTTCTCTACCTATGTAATATTTCTAATTAGAGATAATCTATTATTTATGATTAAAATATGGTGGTGGTTCACGAAAAATGTACCCAATCATATATTTTGGGGAAACCCAAAAACCACATATGCTATTTCCTTCTTTTCATTTGTAAAAATACAGAAATTAAGGAAATTGGTGGTAAATTTTCTATATCTTTGGTAATTTCACATTTGTCCCTAATCTATTTTTTAAAACAGAGGTGATACAATATACAATATGTATAATATGTAAATTTCATGACCTGTTTCTGAAAGAGGAAATAGAAACAACAATGACAGTTATAACTTTTTTTATAAATCGTGTTTACTTATAGCATTTTGACAAATCCCCAAACGTTCTGCTAGTTTTTTCAATCCTGCCGAAAATTCAATGGGCATATCAAAAGGTAGATCGTTTAAATATTCTGGATTTAAATCAATTTCATCTTCGCAACAAGTTGTATTGCATTGGATATCGATTTCTTCATTTTGCTTTTGATTTGTAACAGCTTCAGACTTATTTGTCGAATTTGGAATTATTGAATATGATTTAGGGTTCGTACTGGAATTATTTCTTGAAGCCATATTTTTTGCTTTACGAGATTTAACCTTCTTTTTCATTCTTCTTAGCTTTAGGGAACAAAACACAGTACATCTGGATTTTTTAGCCTGATTAGAAGGTGAGTGCATGACTATGAGTGATTTTTAATATAACAATATGTTTTGGACTCATTTTGACTTTTTAAACGCCACTCATCAACTTTTACATCATTTTTTATTGATCCCTTTTTAATTAATGTTACTTGACCTAATTGTACACACTTTTTCACTCTTTTTAAAAAAAACTTTTTTTGCCCATCGATTTTTTGTATCCCTCAGAACTAAGTATTCTCCCCGTCTACCCCGTCTATGATATTTTAAAGAACTTGTGACGGCATAACTAACAAAAAAGGGCAGATAAGTACAGAAGAAGAAGACCATGAATGAACTAACCTCACTTTTTTCTTCTGACATTTGTTAGTTTTACATGTGCATGTAAATAAATAAAGACTTCCTAACAAATAGTAAAATGAAAGTTAAACCAGAAAAGAAACCAAAATCTAAAAATGGCGTTGTCAAACAAGGAATACTATTTAACAAGGACTTCGGTCAACACATTTTAAAAAATCCTATGGTTATAACTTCAATGTTAGAAAAATCTGGACTGAGGCCCACAGATGTAGCGCTAGAAATTGGTCCAGGTACTGGTAATATGACCGTTAAACTGTTAGAACAAGTTAAAAACGTGATAGCTTGCGAAATTGATACGAGGTTAGTGGCTGAATTACAGAAAAGAGTCCAAGGTAAGGATTATTCATTACAATGGTGATATTGTTTCTTATAATTTCCCAGTTTATTTATTTGAGTGAAATGTATGTTAAAAATATAGCTAGTTAACAGTTATAATATGCTTTCTCCGTTTGTAGGGACTCCTTTACAATCTAAGCTTCAAATAAAAGTAGGAGATGTTTTGAAAAGTGAATTGCCCTTTTTTGATGTATGTGTGGCTAATATACCTTACCAGATCTCATCCCCATTAGTTTTTAAACTTTTACTGCACAGGCCATTCTTTAGATGTGCTGTGCTCATGTTTCAACAAGAATTTGCACAGAGACTTGTAGCCAAGCCAGGTGATAAGCTGTATTGTAGATTGTCTGTAAATACCCAGCTTCTTGCTAGAGTAGATATGCTGATGAAGGTAAGGCTAACTACAATTTTATATATACAAGCAATATTGATAAATTAGGCCAATAATAATCAGGAATTTTACATAGTTACCATATATAGATGAACAAATACAATATACGGGGGCCAACAAAGCAAAAATAATGAATAATAATTTAAATCTAGAGCCATGTTTTAGTAACTGTCATAACAAAGTTTATCATTATATTATACTAACCTCCTCACTTAACGTATATATAAACACATGTCTCGTAACTAAGTTTCTAAGTTCTTGTGATTATCCTGATAATGTTTCTAGATAGCTAAATATTTTTTAAATGAAGTAAATATTTAAAAAAATATACATACAATGTTAATATTTATGTTTTCTTAAACCATTTATAGAATCCTTCCTATATTGGATATCCTTCAATATTTTTACTGACTTTCTCTGCATGACCCTAAGCTATCAAATTTTTTTTAAAAAAATGCTAAATGACTCTAGTTGATGGTCTTTTGGTAATGGTAGATTTGCATAATTCCTAATAGATATGGTTTTATAATTTCAATGAGTGCTATATTTATTTAAGCAAATTTTGTAGGTAGGCAAAAATAATTTTAGGCCCCCACCAAAAGTAGAATCATCTGTGGTAAGGATAGAACCCAGAAATCCCCCACCACCAATCAATTATACAGAATGGGATGGTTTAACTAGGATAGCTTTTACTAGAAAGAATAAAACATTGGGTTCGGCTTTTAGACAAACATCAGTTTTGGCCACTTTAGAGAAGAATTTTAAGCTGCATTGTAGTTTACATAATAAAGTAAGTTATTTTTTATTTTATTTCGTTTTTTATTTTTTGATTATTCTATTTGTATATTTTTCTTCCAGGAATTGCCTTCTGATTTCATTATTAAAGACAAAATTGAAGAAATTCTTGCAAAAGCAGAAGCTGACCAAAAACGTGCTAGGACTATGGATATTGATGATTTTATTTTGTAAGTTTTTAAATTAATTAAAAAATATATTTAATGGACCCGAAGAAGACCGCACAATATTCTAAATATTTTTCAATATTAAGTGGAATTTTAAAAATATTTGCAGTCTTAAATTGCTTGTTTTCAAATATATATTCTCATTTTTGCTGTAAAGAAATTTGATTAATTGAGAACTAAATTACTGGTAAAATATTTACTGCTTATATTAAACATTATTTTCACTTTGGAAATAATAAGATAAACAAAATATAAATAAATAATCTTTATTAATAATAACAATATATAATTTTACAGGTTATTACACGCGTTTAATGCAGAAGGAATACATTTTTCATAGGGGTAACTCTGTTTCTTTTTACAAGAGTAAGTAACAATTAAACTAAAATGAAATATATAAAAACAAGTATATTTACAATCTAAATTAAACTAAATAAAATGTATAACTAATATCTTTGGAGTCTTTTTTTTCCTGGATTTGTTTTCTCATTATAAGCAAGTGGTGGCGAAAGAAAATCGGTCTGAAAAAAAATCATGGGTTAACTATTGTATTTAACATATTTATCAATCTAAATAATAAGAGCCAATAAATAAAAATCAAATCAAAGAAATTAAAATAAAATAATTAAATTTCTAATAAATAAAAACATTACGCACGCCCATGGTCCAAGGGCGGCTCCAGCGCAGAGATTTGGGGGGGGGGGGGACGTCGTCGGCTGTTAGGGTTATATATATAAAAGTTTAATATTTTGGGTTTGTTGATATAAATTGACCTACAATCTACAAAAAAACTTCAAAAAAATTAAAATTTGGTTTACGCAGAATGAATTTTGTATAAGAAACGTTTGGCAATAACAAAATTACCGAAAAAAATGTTTGGGCCATTTTTGAGCGAAAAAGTGAGTTTTTTAGGATATAAATGGACCTAGAATCTACAAAAAATCCAAAAAATTAAAATTTGGATTACGCCAAATGAATTTTGAATAAGAAATGATTGGCAATGTCAAAATTACCGAAAAAAAAATGTTTGGGCCATTTTTGAGGGAAAAGTGAGTTTTTTTGGATATAAATGGACCTAGAATCTACAAAAAAATTAAAATTTGGTTTACGCAGAATGAATTTTGTATAAGAAACAATCGGCGATGTCAAAATTACCGAAAAAAATGTTTAAGCCATTTTTTGGGGAAAAAGTGAGTTTTTTTAGGATATAAATGGACCTAGAATCTACAAAAAAAATTAAAACTTGGTTTACGCCGCATGGATTTTGAATAAGAAATGATAGGCAATGTCAAAATTACCGAAAAAAAATGTTTGGGCCATTTTTGACGGAAAAAGTGAGTTTTTTAGGATATAAATCGACCTAGAATCTACAAAAAAATTTAAAATTTGGTTTACGCAGAATGAATTTTGTATAAGAAACGATTGGCAATGTCAAAATGACCTAAAAAAATGTTTGGGCCATTTTTGAGGGAAAAAGTGAGTTTTTAGGATATAAATGGACCTAGAATCTACAAAAAAATAAAATTTGATTTACGTAGATATGAGAAATATCCTCTCATTGCCGGACTTGGGAGGCGGGGGGGCAATTGCCCCTACTGCCGCCGTTGCCATAGTCATTTGGGGGATAAATATTCATAGTGACCGTGATATCAAGGTCGGGTTTGCCCGCTATTATTCGTAATAATAATAAATTCCGGTAAATTTGGGTATACGGCGAGAGGTATTAATAAACCCGATAATTTTACAGGCGAAACAAAACCAATTTCCGCCCAGCCCAATTTGTTATTGTACAAAGACATTACGATAAATGGATTACTTTTTTTTAGAATAGTTCACACACCTCGTTTTTAAATTAAGTAACTACTTATAATATTAAAATTACCTAAAGTTATTCTTCAGTGTTTTAGGGGTTTCCTTGTATGTCTTGATAAACTTCTAGCTGTCAGGCTTGAAACTACCTGATTCTTACTCTGCAAATAATTAAAAAATTACTACTAAACTATACGTTGAAACTTAACATTACTTATAGAGGGTCAGTCACGGTGTACGCGACGGTCCATTGTGGCAAAACGGTTAATATTTTGAAAATTTGTTATGTGATATGTGGGTTGACAAAGGCTACATTTTAAAATTATTTTGAAATATACAGGTTGTCCCAAAAAAGTGTGGCGTATCAAAGTTATATTATTTCTTATGGAAGATCCTATATTTTATTGCATTTATAGATTATACGTTAAGAATAAGATAAACGTTCTTAAGTATTCCCCATACCTAAGCTTTCTAGTTCTCGAGATATTTTGATATTTCTAAAAATGGAAGTACGAGAAAACCAATAACTTCGAAACCTATGGAATCAGCCAAATCCAATTTTAACTGAAAAAAAATTAGACTAATAGTTGAAAACAATAGTGTATTTAGAGTTGTTTAAAATTATACAGGACGTCCAAAATGGGGCCATTCTCTAATGACATTCAAACGACAATATCGTTCTTATTTTAAGTAGGACACCCTGTATTTTATAATCCTATTATGTAGCAAATTCCATTACCTTTTAAAAAATATAAAGGCCTACTATGCATAAATCTATTAATTTTGGAGTTATTTTTATATTTGTCAAAGGACCCCGCACCATTTAAATGTAAACGTCCCGGCCAAATTTTCTGAAATGGTATGTTGTAGAACTCGATGCTCTGACAAAAAGTGTCCATTGGCCCAAAGCGATCCTATGACTAGTTTTCGAAGTACAGGGTGTTAAACATCGGAAATACCACTTTTTTGTAACCATATTTCTCATAACACACCTGTTTTATTGGCGTTTGTTGTAGAAAACATGAATTACAGATTATTTGGCAACACTATTCTATAAACAATCACCGTAGAATTTGGTTAGTTACAGGGTGGTTCGGAAATAGGTAATACGGTTTTTTTGAAGAAATCATTTTTTTTATAACAGCTTTAAAAATATGAGCAAATGTCATTGCATTATGAATATATCGTTTAAGTAATGACTTCTTAGTGATGAATCATATTTTATTCAGAGAATGTAGTTACAGAGGGCATATAGTGTTTTTAGCTTTAACCAGTCACCCATATTAAGCAAATGTACGATCTGCCACTCTATGTCATACAGGGTGTTAAAATGATTGCAAAAACTTTAAAAATTAGAAAAGCTGTGTTTTGTACACTACCCTGTATTTTAAAAGTTTATCGGTCAACTGTCGCTGTCGTATTTCTATTATTTTCTTATTGTATTATCTATTAATGGCGGTTAAAAGCCAACATTTTAAAATTATTTTCATGTATATATGGTGGTCCATTAGGCAAATTATTTAATTTTTTTCAAATGGAATCAGGGCGCAAAGTTATATATCCACTGATATATATCTTGATATATATCCAGATATTTATCAAATAAATATCAAGATATATATCGATATTATATTTCCTACATTTCCAACTTAAATTTTTTTTTTTAATATTATTTTATAATAACGTTATTGCTTCTCTATTTTCATGTTGATATATTGAAGACTGAAGAGTATATTAATTTATATAAGAAGGAATTTATGTTTTTGTTTGAAAGGTTATTAAGTTGATAAATGAAAGGTTATTTTTTATTCGTTATTTATCTATTAGCTTTATATGGTTTTTCGCTTCAACATAATATCATTTCATATTTTAATAGCATACTTAATTTATTATTTAGTTTTACATGTTTTTTTATATTTAGTTTTGAATAAACTTGCTATTTCTGCTGTTTGTTTTCCATTTTGTAAGTTTTTTCGAAAATATCATATAAATATCACATTTGGATATATATCAATGAATCCGATATTTTGATATTTTTGCGCTCTGAATGTAATGCGATACTTCATTTTTAGAATCGACAAAGTTAGTACCTACTATACTTTTCTTAGTAAGATTGCTTACCTGCACAGCTTGATTACCAGCAATAATGTGTGAAAAAAATAAAGGTAAATAAAAACTCTGTATGTGTAAATGAATTAATTACTGTTTAAATGCTTTTGCTATTATTAGTTACTGTTGTATTTTTAGTTTGATGTATGAATATTGAGGTTTATTGCATTCCATTTGAAAAAATTAAATAATTTGCCTAGTTTACTAATGGATCACCCTGTATACATGAAAATAATTTTAAAATGTTTGCTTTAACCGTCATTAATAGATATCTTTCAAATAAATCTGTAAGTTTTATACAATAAGAAAATAATAGAAATACGACAGATATTTACTAGTTGAAAGATGTTTTTAAATCTACGGTTACACATTTTAGGAAAACTGGTCATAGGATTACAACAAAATTTTACTAAATTAAATACTAAACTTTTGTTAATGTGAAAATGTATTAATTTATAAAGTTGACCGATAAACTTTTAAAATACAGGGCAGTGCACAAAACACAGCTTTTCTAATTTTTAAAGTTTTGCAATAAGTTTAATACCCTGTATCACATAGAGTGGCAGATCGTATATTTCCTTAATATAATACAAACATTTTATAACACATCGTTTATACGGGGTGACTGGTTAAAGCTGAAAACACTATATGCCCTCGGTAACCACATTTTCTGCAAACGCCAATAAAACAGGTCTGTTATGAGAAATCTGGTTACAAAAAAGTGGTATTTCCGATGTTTAACACCCTGTACTTTGAAAACTAGTCATAGGATCGCTTTGGGCCAATGGACACTTTTTGTCAGAGCATCGAGTTCTATAACATGCCAAAGTTTCAGACGTTTTTAACATTTAAATGGTGCGGGGTCCTTTTACATTATTTTTCCACCATAATGCCTAAATATAACACCCTGCATTTGATCAGCTTAGACTATGATCCGAAAAAATTATCTTTGAAACTATGTGTTTGGTTTTGACATTATTAAAAAAGTTTCGAGATGCATCAAAATCTGTATGGTTAACCGTCATACTAATCCATTATTATGAAAAGTGGATTCATCGGTAAATAGCACATATAATAAAAATCATCTTCACTAACCTTCTCCAATGCCATAAACAAAAATGTATCCGTCTTTGAAAATCTGTTCCATACAGATTTTGATCCACCTCGTAACATTTTTAATAATGTCAAAACCAAGCACATAGTTTCAAAGATAATTTTTTCGGATCATAGTTTAAGTTGATCAAATACAGGGTGTTATATTTAGGCATTACGATGGAAAAATAATGTAAAATTTAACAAAAATAAAAATAACTCCAAAATTAATAGATTTAAGCATAGTAGACCTTTATAATTTTTAAAAGGTGATGGAATTTGCTACATAATAGGATTATAAAATACAGGGTGTCCTATTTAAAATAAGAACGATATTGTTGTTTGAATATGTTATTAGAGAATCGCCCCATTTTGGACGCCCTGTATAATTTTAAACGACTCTAAATACATTATTGCTTTCAATTTATTAGTCTAATTTTTTTTCAGTTAAAATTGGATTTGGCTGATTCCATAGGTTTCGAAGTTAATGGTTTTCTTGTAAGAGCTTCCATTTTTTAGAAATATCAAAATATCTCGAAAACTAATAAGCTTAGGTATAGGGAATACTTAATAAAGTTTAAATTATTTTTAAGTATAATCTATAAATGCAATAAAATATAGGGTCTTCCATAAGAAATAATGTAACTTTGATACGCCACACTTTTTTGGGACAACCTGTATATTTCCAAATAATTTTAAAATGTAGCCTTTATCAACCCACATATCCATGAATAAACTTTCAAAATATTAACCGTTTAGCCCCAATGGACCGTCGCGTTCACCGTGACTCACCCTGTATAATAGTTTATAAAACACGTAAAATATTCCGTAACTGGTGTTAGATACAAAAAATTATGTGAAAAGTGACGCGGAGTCTCGTGTTTTCTTTTTTATAAAAATTAAGCCATATAATAATTTTTAATTAATTACGTATACTTTATTTATTGAAAACTTTATTAAACACAAAAGGTGATTTTTTTACAATGAAAAAATACAAAAAACTGAGCTCATACTTCAGTGAGTTTAGCTCCAAAACAATATTTTGTTCCTGCCATAGTTTGTAAAAAATTACTGACTCTTGGAACAACCTGATTTAAAAGCTTTCTAGTAGTAATTTGGCTAGCATTATTTTCTTGAAAAAATTACAGTGAAAGAGGAGAAAGAAGCAATAGTATTGACGGCGAAGGGTTAAGAATGCTAGAAGAGCTGAGAGAAGGTGATCCAGAATGAATAGAAAATTTAATTACTGCTATGATAAGTGATGTTTACTTACTAGTTTGTTTTCAAACTTCTTCATCAAATCTTTCACCGAAGTAGTAATTTCTTCTTCTTCTTGTTGTTCTTGTTCTTCCTCACTATCTTTTCTAGACATCCCATTTACGTTCTGTTTAGGTTTACCGTTGCTATATTGTTTAAATTCCCGGCTATCAGACTGTGAATCAGAATGACTGAACTTATCTAGAATATTGTGCACGATTCGTTTTTTGGCTAATTCATTTACTTCAATATTGTTGTCTGATTTCTCATTTGTGGCACTGCTAGTAGTCATCACAACACTGTTATCCTCTACAGGAACAGAATGTTGGAGAGGCTTAGGCATTTCTTCAATGGAGACCTCATCGTCAGACATACCAATCTGTTTATTATTTTTAATATTAGTTTCCTCCACAGGAACTTGTTGTCTCTTGGACAACGCGTAATTCCTTACATGTTGTTGTTTATAAATTTTAGAAATTAAGGTGTTATCTCTCTTTTTTGACCGATCACTTTCATCTATTGACAGAAGGTCCTCACTGGAATGGTAGGTATTTTTTAAGGGCCTGTAATCGCTGTAATAAGAGCAACTTTCGTCCTCTGAGCTCAGTGACAAGTTTTTTGTTACTGTCATTGTGTTGTTTGAAATTTCGAATGTACTGGAGTCCAAGGAGGCCTCTTGAGAGCTGAAAATCAGGAAGTAATTTTATAATTAATTTTCTTTAAATGAGAATATCGTTTTTGGGACAAAAATATATGGAAAATTGTTAATAAAAAAAATGGAATTCTAATGATTTTTTGAGAATTTTAGGTAAAATATTTGCGACAAAACATAGCGGGAGCGTTTATATAAAAAAAATCATGTCTTTCGATTTACGTGAAATATTTTTGTTGAAAATAATTATTTTGAAAATTGATTCTTTTGAATCCAGCAAAAGTCCATTTTTATACATCCTTAAATAGACCACGGCCAATCATTTTTGATACAAAAAAAATTTGTAGCAGTATGTGGATGGTCAGAAAATTTAGGGTAAATTATAAGTAAATTAAAAAAATAAATTGGACAAATTAAAAGTTCCGGAAGGGTTGGATATTGATTTTTACGATTTATGGCTGAAATATGCATCATATCGAAAAAAGTTTAATATAAAAGTTGTAGATAATTAAACAATATAAAACTTTTGTATTGATTATCTTTCAACATAACCTCAAAATTATCGAGAAAAACGATAAAAACCGTTTTTTCATTATACCTATCTGAAAACACTATATTTACATGCTTATTTCGCGCACCGAAAGTGGTCTTTTTCCGTGCACGGAAAAGCCTATTTTCTCGACTCCTAATGAAATATACTATTTTCGTTTTTAATTTTTATCTCCCGCTAAAATAATTTTTTTTTATGAAACTGAAAACGTTCTGCTTCGTGTTTTTTTATTTATTTTATTTATTTACGGGTTCACCCCATTACAAAAATATACAATATATAAAAAGAAAATTAAAATTTAAAAGAAAAGAAAAAGTAAGTCAATTACAAATTTTACTTCAAGAGAATGGAAATGTATTGAGCAAAATGGAGGCCACTTTGAACAACTGTTATAGGTTACGTTGTTTACATTTTGTTGTGTCTAATTCTTTTCGTTTAACTTAATACATATTTGTTGCAACATTATTTTTGTTTAAAATTAAGTTGTGCTTTTTTCGGAATGGGCATTTTTCTCAATTTTATAATTTTTTGATATTTTTTTTTTACGCATACAGGGTGTTTGAAAGTTAGTCATTGATAATAATAATTTGTCCCAAATACGGACCTGTCCTCTCGTTTTTCAATAAGGTTGGGATCCAGAAATTAGGAGAAGAAGAAATAGTCGTAAAAGTACCATTTGGGGCTCTTTTCAAATTTGCAAATAAAATTTTAAAATATTGATATACAGGGTGTTGTGTGTTATTTAGAAGCACCTCGGTGTCCTCCATCTACCCTTACTGTATGCGCATTTCCCAATGAAACACTCTGTATAAATAAGTTGTAAGTTTTTCAAAGCAAAATATTTATTTTTCGACTTAATACGAACTTAAATTAAAAAAAAGGCCTAATTTTCAATCGAAAAAGTTCACAAACAAATTTTCAATTTTTTAACTTTATCATCAGTGCTCATTTTCTTCGTTGAAACCTCGACTTAAGATGGTATGAAAAAAATTTATTGTTCGTATGGAAAAGTATCGTTAAAAATGCAAAAAACCGATTTTTCAGTTAATCCAGATAATGTTTTATTTTTTATTGCAAATAAGCATTGAAATTGATGAAAAAGATTAATTTTCATGTAATATATATGTTATTTACATTCAATTAATGGTTTTGAAATTACCGAAAACATTGTTTAAGACCGGTTTTTGCCTTTCGGCTTCATCATTTAAGCTTTCGAATCCAATGAATCAAATGTGTTACCATCTATGAGCAAAACTGATAAATGAACTCAGAAGTTAGTTTTGAGAGTGCCATCTTGACCTTGACATATAGCGGAGTGAAATTAGAATTTTATATGGATGTAAGAGCTAAGTCAAATTTTTTTTTAATTTTTTCGAATTTATACATAAAGAGAAGCTTGTAAAAAATTTGTCAATAAATTTGGGTTGGAGCTTCGCGAGATATATGCCAAAAACGGTATTTTTGATATTTTTCAAGTGGATTGCTTCACCATTTTTTAAATATCACCGGCTCGAAGAGTCGTGGAAAAATAAAAAATAAATTAAAATGACCGTGATGAAGTAGAGTATCGATCCGTATAGTAGGTTTTTTTTTAAAAATGTATCCTGACCTCAAAAAACGAATTCGCGCACATTATTATTTTCTTAAAAATTGGACAAAATATGTATTTTGATGTCGGGAAGACATGGTAAAAATCGGCATTTCTCGAAAAAAAATTGAATTGGCCGCCATTTTTGGAAAAACGATAGTAGAGAAAAAAAATTTATCTTAAAAAGAAGGATTTTGTGTGTACTTTTGTCTAAGAAAATCCAACATTTTAGTTCTTTATTTAAAGTGCCCAAATTAGGGAATAATAAAAAAAAATCGATTTTCATTTTTTATATTGATTCGTTCTCTCACAAAAATCTTAATTTAGGACCTGAAATATTTTTTTTATTTTTTTAAACATTTTTTGGACTGAAATACAATTTTTCTAAGAGAATCAAGCATAAATTTTCTACAATTCTTAAGAAAAGTCGAGGATTCCTTGGTTATTTGAATTTTTTTTTATTTTTCCACCACTCTTAGAGCCGGAGATATTTAAAACATAGTGAAGCAATCCACTCGAAAAATAACAAAAATGCCGTTTTTGGCATATACCTCGCGAAGCTCCAGCCCAAATTCATTGACAAATTTTTTTTTAGACGCTTCTCTTTATGTATAAAATCGAAAAAATTAAAAAAAAAATTTCTTAGCTCTTACATCCATTTTCAGAATATTTTCGTCTAATTTCACCCCGCTAATACCGTAATTTTGAATTATCAGCACATTCCTATATCTATGTTACTTACCCATAGCCACTATTATACCCAGTGCCATCTGGCGCACTCAGCTGCGATCTAAAACTGGGATATTCTGTCAAATCACTTTTTGAAAGCACTTTGTAAATCTTCGAAATGAGAGTGTTATCCCGCTTCTGAGGCAGAACTTTTGGCGGAGCATCAAAATCATCGTATAAGTCAGATTCACTTTTAAAACGTCTCAAATTTGTTGAAGGTTCCGTCTTTTTTATAGTTTTTTGGTAATTTGGGGATTTTGCGTTTTTCGTATAACTGATTTTGCCGGGCGATGTAGGTCCACTTTCGGTTGTTTTTTTGTAAACCTGCGAGTTTTCTACGTCATAGTAATTGATGTAACTTAAATCGCTATCACTTGTAACTTCAGCTACATATTCTGGGGATTTTTCGCTTTTCGCCACGGGCATGTTTCTATTACTATCTTGATCTTTATCTTCTACAGTAAAAGTTTGATTCATTGGATGAGTTTCTGAAGAATACTTAGGTAGTTTTTTGACGGTTATAGTGTCATGGTTATCGATAACGAAAGGTTCTGCTCGATGGATATCTTTATCTTCTTCTGATGCGATGTAAGTTTTCGTTACGTATTTTTCGCTTTCGTCTTCGCTAGACGTGATATGATCTTCACTTTTACGTTGTTGGAATGGCCAAGAAAAAGGTTTTACCTAAATATTGAAAAGAAATTGACAAAAGTGTTAGTTAATATAAAGATAGCAGAATCAAATTTTACAATGCGTCCATAAAGTTTATAATAATTTTGATGTTTTTTCTTTGAGATGCTTAACATATCGGGTCAGAAATTGCTCTTTATTTCCTGGACTAATTTCAAAACAAAGGAAAATATCCAAACAAATAAATCAAATAAATTGTATCCAATCAAAGCATCAACAAGCTAGCAGTCAACAAATATCTTTGCATCATACTAGTTTAACTGCGCATTAAACATCAGACGATACATTTTCAACCGCCTATAACAGACGGAGCTAGATAGAAATTAGAAAAAGAAAGCAAGTGACGCCAATTAATTTTTACCGCCAAAAAGAGCATTTTTAAGTTCAGTCTCACGCAAAAACTCCTGACATCTAGACATGTTAAGGCGGACTCCCACTACCTGTGTATTTGGCAAGTACGCCAATATTTGCGCTCTTGCCAAATACACCAAGTTTCGAACTCAATTTACAAGTACGGCTCTCCCAATACTCCTATATTTGACCAATATTATTGTACTTGGCAAGTACAGCAGCTTTCGTCGCCTCTCGGCCTAACTGCAGAAATTAATTGCGACCAAGCCGGCAAGTAGTTAGAGCACATCGACAAGTATGAACTTGTCAAATACGCAAATAAGACAGGTTTACAAAAAAAAATGGTCGGGACTATTTGACTAGACCACGTTATTCCTAGGTATTTTGGCGCCCTGAGTCCGAATTCGGGCTCAGTTTTTCCCAGCACGTCGCGGAAACGAGATTTCAAGGTCGGGAAAATATACAAATGTTTTAAGCAGCAACCAAACCAACATCCCTCCGTTGTCGAGGATGCTGAACACGATAGCGGTGGTGAAAATTCTTTTGGAGTTGACCCAACCCCCCAAACGGCCAAAAACCACCCCCAAAATGGGGGAATCGCGGATTCCGCGACCTCTGCCGGCAAAATATATCTTCCCCCTCCTTTTGGAGGATGCTGAATACGATGGCGGTATTCAAAATTATTTTCGACTTGACCCCACCCCTCAAACGGCCAAATACCACACCCAAAATGGAGGAATCGTTGATTTCGCATCTTCCATCGGCAAAATATATCTTCCCCTTCCCCGTTTTCGAGGAGGTCGAATACGATGGCGGTATTCAAAATTATTTTCGACTTAGTCCCACCCCCCAAACGGCCAAAAATCACCCTCTACAGGGTGAAAAATTTTCGCGGGTTTTCATGTTTGCTCAAAAAAAAATTTCACCCTGTAAAGGGTGATTTTTGGCCGTTCGGGAGGTGGGACTAAGTCGAAAAAAAAATTTGAATACCGCCATCGTGTTTAGCATCCTCGAAAAGGAAGGGGAAGATATATTTTGCCGGTGGAAGATGCGGAATCAACGATTCCTCCATTTTGGGGGTGGTATTTGGCCGCTTGAGGGGTGGGGTCAAGTCGAAAGTGATTTTGGATAACTCCATCGAGTTCAGCACCCTTGAAAACGGGGGATAGGGAATATTTTACCGATGGAATATGCGGAATACGCGATTACTCCATTTTTGGGGTGATTTTTGGCCGTTTGGGGTATTGGGTCATGTCCAAAAGAATATTAACCACCGCCACCGTGTTCAGCATCCTCGACAACGGAGGGATGTTGGTTTGGTTGCTGCTTGCTGCTGGGAAAAACTGAGCCCGAATTCGGATTCAGGGCGCCAAAATACCTAAGAAAAACGCGGTCTGGTCAAATAGTCCCGACCTTTGTTTTTTTTTTGTAGACCTGTGTAATTGAAATCGGCAGCGGCAAATTGTACAAGTAATGGCCGAGTGTATAGGTGCAGCACTGATTTAAGCGCAAAATCCCTCATTTTTTCTTCTAAGGTCCAATTTAGCGTCATTACTTAAAGATAACGTCGGCTGGCGGTGATAACGTCATAGTATGAGCAAGCTTCAGGGGCACAAATATATGGGCATTCTTAAGGGGTAAAGGGCACAAATATATCGTCCCAATATTCGGAACTCGGTTCTAAACTTAGCTAAGACTGGGGACTTGGCTAATGACGCCACAGGAGGAGGCCGCATGTTGCCAAAAGGGCCATTATCTCGGCTATTATTGGGCCAATTTGAATGGGAAAAACGGCATATTGGGATAGATAGAGAAACAATCTAGCCTACACTGATGGCAGGCTTTGGGTGAAGTATCTAAACCTAACCTTAGTTGAGTTAAGATGCTCGGTAAACATTGGTTTTGTTCATTTCAAGACTGCTTGGAGATGCCTCAATAAAGAATGGAGTGTTCGTAAGGTTGAGAGATTATATTTACTATTATTTTAGGTTAAGGGTATCAGATGGGTAGCAGAGAGGTACCAGAGGGGTAGCAGAGAAGTAGCAGAGGGGTAGCAGAAGGGCATCAGAGGGGTAGCAGAGGGGTCACTCCCACTATATGGCAAATATAGACAAGTGACAACTTCTGAGCAATTGAAACAGCTAATTAAAAGTTGTAATCAGCGATATACAGTTGTTATCATTTTTTACATTGTTTAAATAGAAAGTTATTCGTTAAGGGAGATATTTTTTATTTCATCGTTTCTATGCCAGCACAGTTATCTACAGGACAACACAACAAATACAGTCCACACAAATTCGTCAGGTTGGAACAGAAATATCTACAGAACAGTATTTTTGAAAAATTTAGAAAGCTCCCTGAAAATATAAGCATTTCAATAATCTCATTTTTTATTTAACGAATGAATAAGGGCACTGTAGGGAACCGTTTATTAATCGTAAATAGTCGGTTATATTTTTATTATCACCCAAAAGTTAAACGAACAAAAAGAATAAAAGACGCATTGTAAAACATGATTGTAAGAAATAAGTTTAACGCTGTGGTTCTAAACATATTCATTATACCTACCTAATAAAAAAAAGTTAATTTAAAAATATTTAATTAATTTTTAAAATAACTCCTTGGTAATCTTATTACTTAAAGAATTTTTGTTAGTAGCCTCTTTTTCAGATCTCAAAGTTGATCTTTTTACCTCAACAAAATATTTACCATTCTTAGTGAATCACCTTGTATCAAACAGGAAGTTATTTTTAATTATTAGACTGCATTTAAAATAACACAAATTAATGTATGTTGTATATACAATAAACTTTCTCCTAGATCCCTCTATTTGAAATATTTTGAATATTTGTTAATATCTTCACAAATTACGAATACAATAATTTTCTTCCAAATAACATTTTAGTGCAGCATTAAAAAAATATAGACTACGATCACTGGCGCTTTGGCCACTGCCCGGCTTTATTACTAGATAATCAAAAGCATGATCAGGTGTATTATTGATTTTAAATTATAAATAAAAAAGAGGTTGCCAAATTTCTTAATGAAATATAATAAAGAATGATTTCAATATGCACTGTATCTCCTAAGTAAGGGGCAACAAGAAAATGTATAGTATAGGTCAAAATAAAGTCGAATCCTTTGGAAAATATTGGCACCCAAATTTTCACGAGAAAGGCTACAAATTATTCAATTTTTAAACGCTAAAATTTTGAATGTATTTAGGCTTAACTTGGTATACGTATAAAAATTTTATTATTAAAGAAAAAAATAGTTACTTATATATTGTAATTTAAGAACTAATACTTTGAAAAGAATTGTTAAATTTTTCATACCTAAATCACTGTAATTGAAAAATTATACTTCATGATATCAATAGCACTAAAGAAAAATGGATGAACCAGTCGTATCTATAATGAAATTGCTTAGAACCAACAGTGAGACTATCTCTATATCTAAACCTTAATCTAGGAATAATTAGTAAAACAAACGAACATCGATTAGGATATGACAGTTTTTATCACCGACGAAAGTTAATATTGGCGCTTTGTGGGTGTCGTTGCAATACGATTACGATGAAATTTACTTGTAATTGATGATAATCAAGGTGAAACATATGACAATAATTTACATTTTTTTTTTCATTAGAAAAATTAGCCGTATTGGCTATTTATTTTTCATGTAAAAATGTAGATTTATTCAAGGAAAAAAGTCTATTTACTAGCCCAATTAGGAAGAGGAATGTTATTAGTGGTAACCGAACAGAAATTAGTCCATTATTAAGTTGTGATTTGCCGCAAAAACTACCCGTCTTGACTTTTGACATTGATTCGAACCATTTAGTCAATAATACAAGACAAGGAACTGGAAAAAGACTTCATTATTTCACAATAATCATATGGGAAACTGGAATAAAACAATTAATAAAAATGTAGAACAATAAGGGGTCGCAAACGGATCCTTGTGGTACACCGGACATTGCCGAGTGCATTGACTATTTAAAAATATATAAATGTTTACAATTTTGCAGAGATGAACAGAAGTTTTTTCTCAATATTTTTTGCCTATGTTTCCCCTTGTATTCACCGAAAACATTTTTTTATGAAATATACTTCCACCGGTTCCAAGTACGATCAATTATCGATTGTTGGCGTGATAAAATGATAACGATAATGCCAAATGAATTTATGATTCACATTTATTTTAAGCGTTAGAATATTAATAAAAATGATTCGAATTACATTTTTTAATTGTTAGTTTGAGTATTATTAGTATTGCGTTTCGTCAGGATCAAAAGCGAGAAAATTTATAAATAATTCAAAGATTTTGTTATAGAGTTGAGAATAATAGGTATTTGATAAATTAGGTTTTTCTAATCGTTCCAACATTTGCAGATAATTAATTTTTTATACCCTGATTGAAAATGAATGATATCAAAATTTTTATGACCCAGGAGATAAATCCCAATATAACATCATAAAACAGTGACGGATAATTTCTAAAATAAAATGTTTAGCATTATTATTTAAGTAGTCTTCAACTTTCTTAGAAAGAATTAAAATTTGTAATCAACAAAAATAAGGTAAATATGTAATTTAGGTACAAAAAAAGATACCTACTTTGGATAAACTTTTAGTAGACATTAATGGAGACGAAACTTTGCCAAATATTAAAAGAGACAAATTATGGAAAACTTTACATGAAATTAGACTTCGTTTGGGAGAAGAACAATAGAAAATCTGCGCTCATAGAGAAACATGAAACTATTTGTTGGAGGAGGCAATATTTTAGGGAAATTAGAAAATTAAGAAGATAAGAAAAAATATTTTTTATTTCTATGAAACATGGATAAATGAAGGACACTGGCAAGATAAACAGGTTACAAATGCTCGTCAGGCATTTATAGAAGGTTTGTCTACTATTTCCAAATGGTAAAGGTCACCGTTCAATTATCACTCATATTGGAGGAGATAAAGGATTTGTTGATAGAGGATTTGTTTCAAATTATACGAAAGACTACTATGAAGTAATGACTGCTGATGTTTTTGAGGAATATTTGAGTCAAATGATGTCCTAACCTAATATCTAGTATACTATTTTTATAAAAATAAATGTGGGTACTTAATATGACAGTTTACTATTTTTTATATTAAGTAATTTCGTGTTCTCGTGTTCCTCGTCACTGAGGTATAGAATTATTGGTTAATCCCTTAGGGTTTGCTTATTTATATTTCATAATGTTTTGTATTCGAGGTTTTTCGGGGTGGGCATACTAAAATCTAGGGAAAATTCAGGTAAGAAGGTATCAATATTTACTTTTTTTCGTTTTGAACAACCCTATATACAGACCTTTGCCATAAAAACTGTGCTATCATGCATTTTCAAACAGAGTATAATACATATATTATGCTTGAAGAATTAATGCGGAATATTTTGAAGTTTTGTTCAGCATTAATGCTTTTTCGAGGGTTTTTTTGATTAGAGACTGGAAAATGCGTAGAAAATGTAAAAATGTTTGCCAAATTCTAAAAATCGATACCAAAATCGACAAAAAAATTTAAATTTGCAAAATACAGGTGAGTAATAATCTTTGAGTGTTTTTTATAGTAAACATGAAAATTCTATAAAAATAAAAATCCGCACAAAGTGACAATATTACTTATATTTGACATAAATCTCCACGAAAAACACTTTTAATGCCGTTTTCGGGGTGAAAAAATCTGGAAAAAGTTGAAAAGATGGTGGAAAGTCGTAGAAAATTATGACAAATCCTAAAATTAATGCTAATATGCATAGAAAGTTTTGAAAAATGCAAATACCGTGTAACATAAACGAATTTATCAATTACCTTTTCATTTTTTTACAAAAAGCACTAATTTAAAAAAAAAAGTCTTTTATTAAAAATTTTCATTAAAATCTAAATTAATAGATGGTTCGGGCAAGTACAAAAGAAGAAGGAAAAAAGGTTATTTACATAAATTTTCTAAGAGCGGGTCTACACTATGCGTATTCAGCAGATGCGTATTTTCGGCAAGAGAGTTGTTGCGTACACATATTATGCAGATTTTCGGCGTCTATGTGCGGAAGCTGCAAATACAATACCAATCCGCATAATGTGGACGCCAGCCCCTGACTGCAAGTGTTTTGTATCAACGAACCGGTTAATTGCGCTCGGGACCAGCATGCGGAGGTACGTATTTTCGGCGGTATACTGCGTGGTTGTGTATTCTACGCATATATGTGAACGTTTCAATTTCAAACAATGTGTTGTCATCTTCCCGAAAATACGCAGCCGAAATACGCATCTGCTGAATACGCATAGTGTAGACCCGCGCTTAGATGGAAAATATAACTCAACTCTTAAAACATTGAATGATAATAAAGCTCAAGAGGGGGATTCCGAATACTCTACATGATCTATGAAAAACTGCATTTTTATACAATTATAAATTTTCTGCATTTGACATCCTGTAATGAAGTTAAATCACTGACGATGTATTTCGTTATAGATGATTTTTTAAATTGTCCAAAATTTGTAATCTTTGTTTTTACAGATTGTACTAAAATAAAAAAGGGATAATTTTGTAATAAGGATTGATAGATCCATTGATCAGGGATGTGCAAAATAGGAGACAATTATGTGTTTTTTACGTAACATGTTGGGATTAAATAGTTAATTCGTTAAATAAAACTTAAATTTAAAAAAATTTGTAGAATCTTAAAAACAATTGGATAGTTAATATTTGTTAAAAAAAAACAGACGTGTCATAAAAATAAAAACTTCTTAATGAATCGCCCTGTATCAAACCCGTTTTCAGATCTCAAAGTTGATCTTTTTACCTCAATAAATTATTTACCGTTCTTAGTGAATCACCCTGTATTAAAAAGGAAGTTATTTTATTTAAAATCACACAAATTAATATATGCTGTAAATACAATAGATACACTTTCTTCTAGATCCCCCTATTTTAAATTTTTTGACAAATTTCTTCACAAATTACGAAATTTGACAATAATTTTCTTCCAAATAATATTTTAGTGCAGTATTAAAAAAATATAAACTATGATCACTGGCGCTTTGACTTTATTACTAGATAAAAAAGAATGAGTTATATATACAGTGTCTCATAAGTAAGGGGTAACAACAAAATATACAGGGTGAGTCATAACTATTGGGACAGATGCTAAGGGCAGGTTATTTGGAACCAAATATGGCGATAGGACCAAATATACCTCAATAAAATATTGCTGTGGAACGCATTGTGTTAAAGTTGATTTTTTTTTCTTTTTTTTCTGTACATTTATCAATTATTATCAAAATCGGCACAGAGCCATAGCTTTGGACAAGGAATATTATTTTATGTATTATTTCACATTTTGTTATAGGGGCGCCACGTGAATGATTCCTGATGATGAAATTAAGTGGTATCTTTTTTTGACGAAACTTTTTAGTGATTTTGATTAGAAAATATGACGTAAACATCATTTCCACATAATATTAGCACTCTCGTTTATACACGATAATTTCACCCGTTTTCGAGAAAAACGCAATTGAACAGGTAATTTTATAATGTTTTCTTTGATACCCTTTATTACAAGAATTAGAAAAGGCATAGAGGTCGGAGGAGGCCACATAGAATTTATGTTAAATTATTTTTAATTCTGCTTTATAAACCGTTGAAATAGAAGCCTTATGTCACAAGGTTTTTATTGTCTGTTGTTTGAAATCCCCTTCTCAGAACTGTTCAATCGCGTTTTTCTCGAAAACTGGTGAAATTATCGTGTTTAAACAAGAGTATCAATATTACGTGTCGATTTTGATCACAATTGATAAATATACAGGGACATTATCAAATAAAAAGAAAAAAACTTTTCAACTTTAACGCCCTGTATCTTATTCCACAGCAATATTTTATTAAGGTATATTTGGTCCTATCGCCATATTTTGGTCCAAATAACCTGTCCTTAGCCTCTGTCCCAATAGTTATGACTCACCCTGTATAGTATGGGTCTGAAATATTCTCACCTAAAGAAACTACAAATTATTCAATTTTTAAAAGCTAAATTTTTGATTTTTTTAGGCTTAACTTATATATTGTTGAACGAGAAATTGGTAAATATTAAATGAATCGGTCAGTTTTAAAAGGGGTCATCTCCATTGTTATCACAAAATCTCCACTAGAGAAAAAAAAAATTAAAAGGATAATAATGCATAGGCGAATAACAATTTTCTGTTTCTCCTGAACATTTTGGAAAAATGGAGATGATCTCTTTTAAAAATCACCGATTCAAATAACATAATGACTCATAATCTCGATCATTGAATCAATCATTTTTCCAGAGCTATCAAATTTTAAATGAACTAATTTATTGATATTTCTTTTACTACTTACGTTTTTGATTTATCATATCAATTTAATTTTGTTTAAAATTTGAATTTGTGTAGGCACCGCATTTTTTGTAAGATTACAAATTTTGGAATATATAGAACGATGATCAAAATTAAAAAAAAAACTTACCAATTAAAAGTTGTAGCAAATACGAAAGTAATATATTTTTCCCAAATATTTTTTACTCGGGGAAAAATATCGCAATACTAATATTTTTGTCAAACATAAAAACATTACATACAGAGTATAAGTGAACTGCCTGTACATATTTACCACTGAAAACCTAACTGTATGTAAAAGTATATTTTTCCTATTTTCAGAAAATTATCCCAGTTTCAATACGTACAGGCTTTTCTATTATATCCTGTACATATTTTTCTCTAATATATTTTTTTATTTTATTTTCCTCCACAAAACATAACAATACTCAACACAATCTAACTACAAGTTTCGGTCCTATTTTCATCTTCAACACTCACATGGTCACAGTATATTTCAATTTTTACTTTGAAAATAATTGACGCACCATCCAAAGTTGCATAGAATTTAACATGTGAGTTAAAATTCAAAGTGGCATATAAATGTTATTTCTCCACGGCCACTACTGAATGTAGTTATTCTGAAACCATTTATAATAACAGGAAAGAAACATTCTCGATCTTGAGATTGAAAGAAAATTCTGAAACATTTGTCTCTTATGTATTTTATATGTATTACATTCTATCACTAGAGATAGAATCTTTCTTCCGTAATTGTTTAAAAAAATAATGTTTGCCATGAATCTCAAATTAACTGTCAGTATTAGTTGACGTGGTCTTAATATGGGTTTGTAAAAACTTTTAATTTATTAAAAAGGAGAAGAAAATCAAACGATTCATATGTAGAATTTGAAAATACTCCTCCAGAAATAAAAAAATATGCCGATAAATAACTCAAAATTTGCTACCGCAAAAATCCAAGCTTGAATATAAAAATACTACACAATACTAAACAATGTTGAGAGATTGAGGTTTCATTTTACTATATTTAATTTCTATTTTCTGTGGCCATGGAGAAAGTACAGTCTGTTACTCTGTTGGAATGAAAATCCGACACTTGTGGTTCCTCACGCTCGCATTCGCTCGCGTTCGGAATCCTCCACTCGTGTCGAATTCTCATTCCAACCTTGTTACAGAATATACTATTAAATTATCATGTTCGATATTTCTGGTAATGATATATAAGTATACATATAGAAGAGAACAATGACTAGAGTCTCTGCGTACCTCCTGCTGATAACTCAAGAGGTTGATGATTTATAACCTTACTATATTTCTGGTCAGCCCGAGCCCATACCTAAATGTTTAACACATTTATCACAGCCTCATGGATCGAACAATATTTTATATCTCTGAAGATTTAGGACGAATCAAATATCGATTGCACTAAGGCAGTATTATTTCTGAGACACCTGATTTTTAAGTATACAGTGTGCATCATAAAGAATGGTCAATATTTTAATAATAGGTTCAGGAACTCGAATTATTAATATTTTACTAAATAACTCTGTGATCTACTACTAAGATACAGGGTGTTGATAAAATTTATTTCTCGTTTTTGTGCAATAATTTCTTTATTATTTAATATATTGACTTGAAATTTGGTATGGTTATATTTTTAAGTTAGTAAATCATAACGCTGTTATCAGTTTTGAGATTAGATAAAGAGGGCCACCTACACTCTACTGAGAGAAGATAAGTATCCATTTTTTTTATTACTGGCCTTTTTTGAATTTTTTTTAAGTCTTTATGATACACCCTGTAAATTTGAACAAAAAGGTATACTTGTTTTAATAGCATAAATTAAGCTCATTTCGAGATATTTGCATTTACAATATTCTAATCACAGTATCTATTTAATTTACTTTAATATATTTCAAAATAGTAGGCTTTGAAACTAAAATGAACATGTACAGCTGTCAAATAATTAATTGTTAGATGTAATTTTGTTCACTAAATTCCATCTAAGTAGGTAATGAAAATGCCGCAACACAACCATTTTTCTAATTCAGAAATGAGAGATATGATTTGTGTTTATGCACAAATAAATTTTTCTGGACTTGCTGCTGCCATCTAACAATTAATTATTTGACAGCTGTATATTTTCATTTTAGTTTCAAAGCCTACTATGTTGAAATATGTTAACGTAAATTAAATAGATACTATGGTTAGAATATTTTAAATGCAAATATCTCGAAATGGAGCTGCATCTATGCTATTAAAACAAGTATACCTTTTTTGTTCAAATTTACAAGGTGTATCATGAAGACTTGAAAAAAATTCAAAAAAGGCCAGGAATAAAAAAAAATGATACTTATCTTCATTCAGTAGAGTGTAGGTGGTGCTCTCTTTATCTAATCGTATAATTAATAACACACTTATGATCTAATGACTTAAAAATATAACCATACCAAATTTGAAGTCAATATATTAAATAATAAAGAAAAGTTGTTGCAAAAAAAACGAAAAATAAATTTTATCTTCAACACCCTGTGTCTTAGTAGTAGATAACATTTGACTCAGAGTTATTTAGTAAAATACTAATATTTCTAGGTCCTGAACCTATGATTAAAATATTGACCATTCCTTATGAAACACCCTGTATAAGTTTTATTTGTAAGATTTTAACATTATATACCACTTTGAATTGAAAGTCACGACCGATTTAATGTCATTGATTATTTAAATCGGGAAAATTTAGTAAAGGATTTTGAACAAAATTTCTGCTGGCATTTTTCGATGTATATAGAGTTCTTGGGAGGCTAGAATATGTCGCTAGTTCTTCGATTTCGTTGATTTTTCCATCGCGTAAACTTACCTCTGGTGATTTCGACTTAGATTTGGTTCCTGATGGTGAAGATGCCAATTTTGCATAGTAGTCAGGTCCAAATCTAGAAATAAAACATTGGGCTTATTAAATTTTTGTCTAAAATATGCCACAATTTATAAAATTGAAAATTTTATAGAATAGAAATAGTTTCGGTACGTTATTTTCGTCGGTTTTTCAAACGATATACTTGATCCCAGCCAATGTAAAATCAACTTGAAATTTTATATACCATTATTTGAGTAGACAAATTTGTTTCTTATATTTTACGAGATTGACAATTTCAGGTTCTTTTATTATATCGTCGTCGAGGTAATTCGATTGGCAAGATTGGTAGTAACGATGTGCCACACGGTATGTCCGCTGGCGCCAAAATCTCCTGTTGGTATCTAAAAGTTGCTGGCGGAAAAAAACAATTTTTGACAAATGTCAATACGCCAACCCGACATCTCTCGACTTGGCGGCCCGGCGATATCTTTAGAAGTGACATCTTGACCAGAATCAATCAAAAAAACTTTGCAACCCCCAATACAAATTGGGAATTTGTTGCTTTATAAAGTTGTGGAAACTCTAAGCTTCATTGTATATATTCGGATTGGGGATTGGGGAATAAGAACATACAGTATGTATACTTTTTGTATCCACCTCTCGTATCTGCCATTATTCCACCTGCATTATTTTTTTACCAATATTTGATACACATACATACAGGAATCCTTCTACCAGTCACTGCAGAAGGAATCAAATATTTGGCGTTATTCCTAGATGTTTCCATCACTTTCTGCAGCTGATATTCTAAGACTACGCCTTTCAAAATGACTGATCTTTACTAGGTCTGAAGCTGTAATATCCTGATGAAGCTTTTTAGGTTATTTGTCCCTTATTTGTTTCGAGTCTTTAGGTCTAACGTGAATTATAATTTACTATTGAAATGGTTACATGAGCCAAGTAAATTTGCTCCAGAAGGAGTGGAATAACTTTGGCAAATTCCATTTTTTTTTTACCTCTTTCTGGATACATTTTTGATATAATTTACAGGAACTCCCCTTTCAATTCATCAATACTAAATTGGTTTTCCATTTATTAACAAAAAAGCCATTAGGAATTATCATATAGATATTAATCTTCATTAGAAATCAACGTATTTAAAAAGTTCTTTAGTACTTTATTTTTCCTTAATTACACTTTCTACGAAGGTGGAACTTTTTGATGCATTCTAAATTCTACCTACTTTAGAGTTAACGATTATGGCTTGTTAGCAATAATTGCTAATTGGCTTTTGTATTTTGGCAGTCAAAGAGATTTAATGGCTTGAAAAGATTGCTTAAATAAAACCTCAATAGATGCTCAAATTATGCTACAACTTTGCGTTGGTTTATGAGTATTTGCTTGTAGTTGAATAAGTGTTAAGAGATTAAAGTAAAATCAATTTATTTTAAACATAATGTCATACAATTATGAGCGAGTGAGTGAGTCAAATTTTGGAAGGGATAATCTACCAAACCCAACAAAAAAAATTCTATTTTACTATATACGTACTTGGATTTTATCTAAATATCTATCACGAGGCGAGATAACGTTAAAAATTTGAAAATAAAATACCGATATCAGATTTTAAAACGACACTGTTTAAAATTTTTCTGTAGAACACAAACAAGATTTAAAACTTCTTATGAAGGTGGTAAAACTAAAGACCATCTCAGGATAATTTAAAATTGACAGAAATATATTAAATTTTTTTAAGTAAACTACTTTTGTTGCGAAAAAAACAAACGTTTCGAACCGAGGAAGAAAAATATGTAATATATTTAAGTTTTGTACTAAATTTTTAAGGAAAAAAGATACTTGCCGGTGTTGTTCCGCGGATAACTTTTCTTCTAACATCACATCGAAAATACTTTTCGCCATTTTGCCCGGTACTTTTTCAAACACAAGAAAAATAAAAATCAAAGCACTTTATCCGCCTAACTGTACAATATAAATTTTATCTTATCACGAATTAAGACAATTAATTTATATCCCTTTGAGTTATGTTTGTCAAGATATAGATTAAGGCAGCATTTGAATTTTAATTCTGATAAAATTGATATTCTGCAGCATTTCTCTTTGATGTGGATTAGATATGACGATTTTCGATTAACCTTGTGAGAGAGTGTGAAATTTAAATTAAAATATATAAGCAAAGACCGTGTAACTACTATAAAAGTAACAGGACGGTGATCATTTGCGTAAATAGAAAAATAGTTATTACGCAAATGTGAAAAATGGCTTGTAAGTGGTGAGGGCCACAATTTTTTCTAGGCACAAACCCGTCACTTTTATTTTTATCTCAAAAAGGCCATTTAGGGAAAGCTACTTATCACCGATTGTTCGAAATATTGTCAAAATAAGAGAAAAAAATCGGATGTGGCCATGTACATGACTTTACCATACTTAGCGGGCTCATAATCCAATTGTTTCCATTTTCTCTTAATATTTTTACATAAACTTAATAGAAACGATAATAATTGCGAAAATCTGAAAATTCTCAAGAGTAAACCCCCACTTCCGGTTGTCCGATTTTGCCCAAAATCTAATCAGCTCATTAGCATGTTGTAAAAATGCTAAATATAAAATTTGGTTAGGAAATTCCGATCGCAGTTGGAGTTAGAGCGCACACAAATTTTTCCGGACTACATACTACATACTACATACTCCATGCTACATACTCCATACTCCATACATACATTTTCTGGAAATGGTCTTAAATGACTTAGGGGGTCTCAAAACATGTAAATCGACTGAAAGCTGAACTTTTTTTTTTGCGATTACAATACTTTACCACTTCGTATGGTAAAGTAAAAACTTAATTGAAGTATATCTAGGTATTTAAAAAAAAATACAAATACCGGGTGTCCCAAGTTATCGTATACAGGCAATATCTCGCTTATTTGACAAGATAGCATTTATTGACCACTATATACATATATACAATGAGAGGAGTAAAAACCTATATCGTGCAGAATTCACCAATATCATCACAAAATAGATCAATTTACTATTATGTTAATAAGTGCAAGATATATCTAAAACAACATCCTGAAGTTTGCATTATCAATAGTGATAAAGGTAATATAACTTGCAATGTACAAAGACGAATACATTAATAAAAGCAAAATACTTTTAAATGATACAAAATATTACAAACCACTTAGAGCAGATCCATCTTGCACTCTACAACAGAAAGCTAATAAAATTGTTTCTGAACTAAAGAAGAAAACAATGATTGATGCAATAAAAGTTAACTATCTATAACTCACTTACACCACGTTTTTATACTTTACCAAAAATCTACAAACCCATTTTATCAATGAGACCAATTGTTTACTCTAGAGACTCCCCAAATAGTAAAATAACGAAATTTATCACTGAAATATTGACCAACTCATATGACAACGATAACAGATATCATGTTAGTGACTCTTTCTCCTTTAGTGAATTCATTAACGATTTTCAATTAGCACCAAATTATGTTCTTACAAGTTTAGATGTGGTATCTCTATTCACTAACTTACCTTTAGAGTTAGTTAAACTCTGCATCGACAAAAATTGAAACAAAATGAAACTTTAAATATTTTTAACAGTTTCGATCGAAATATTCAGTTTACTGTTGAAAAAGAAACTGATAATTCAGTTCCATTCCTGGATTTAAAACTAATAAGAACGAACGACAATAAAATCATTACTAGATGGTACAGAAAACCAATTAATAGTAATCGGTTCCTAAATTTTCATTCAAACCATCCCATAAAAAATTTATTACATTTGACAGCCCTTTGGTAGATACCCCTCACTTTTTATTTTCAAATGGCACCCCTGTATATGTCACTGAAAATTGCGTGTCATTCTATTTGAAATACAACGATAGCACATACTTGCAAAATCCATAAAGGCCACAAAACGTGTTCAAAGCATTCTTATGCAGGCCGCCTGAATCATAGCAGGTGTAACGCTACGACATGCTTCACGAATGCGTTATTTAAGATCATATAAGGCTTACTCTCCACGTAAACCGCGCGTCATACGCACGCCACCGTCATTTCATTTGACGATCGCTTGCATTTTAGGTATAAAGAAGCGAAACTGTGTCCACAGTGCAGCAACGGCGCGTCTGCCTTTCGTCATGCGTTCGTCTTTGGTTGGGAAACGCGTGGGTAGTAACATGCTACAGCACGAGTTGCATGACGAACGGATGAGGAAAGGCAGACGCGACGTTGCTGCACCGTGGACACAGTTTCGCTTCTTTATACCTAAAATGCAAGCAATCGTCAAATGAAATGACGATAGCGTGCGTATGACGTGCGGTCTGCGTGGACAGTAAGCCTAAATTCACAGGTTGTCTTTAATAAACCAATTCTTTAAGATAACCCCAAAAAAATAGTCCGGTGGTGTTATATCTGGCGAGCGGGGAGGCCATCAAGCTATAGGTCTATAAGTACCAATCCACCCGAAACAATACCTGCATTATGAGGTGGGGCACCGTCCTGTTGCCAGAGCATTGTATTCCGTTATGCCAAAGAAATGTACTCCATAAATTCAGGTAATTCGTGTACGAGAATATGTAAGTACCTTTCTCCAGTCAACGTGCCCTCATAAAAGTACGGCTCAATCAAATGACCATTGAATAACCTACACCACACATTTGTACCCCAAACTGTGTGGAAACGAGTTGAACGAATCCAGTATGGATTTTCATTCGACCAATAATGGGTATTATGTATATTCACTACACCAAGTATGTGCTATCGTTGTATTCCAAATAGAAGGTCATGCAATTTTCAATGACAATATACAGGGGGTGCCATTTTAAAATACAAAGTGAGGGGTAGCTACCACAGGGCTGTCAAATGTAATACATTTTTTAGTCATTAAGAAGGTAATCTAATGCCGTTCAAAGCAGTTTTTTATTTTTTAATTATCTTGTCAAATGCGAGATATTGCCTGTAAACGATAACTTAGGACACCCGGTATAAACTACAATTTTGTCGAAAACCAATTTTTGACTAAAAAATAAAAAAAAAACATTTTTTTTGTGTATATATGATTCGAACTCAGAACAATTGGATACGAACCTTTTCCACCATTTTTTTTTACTTTTTCTACCCTTTTGCATTAAATTTGTTTTTAAAAATAAAAACAAAATCAAAAAAATTGTCAAAAACAGATTTCTTCTTAAAAAACAATTGTATGAAATATTAATTTTGTTAATTTTGTCACAAAATATTTCGAAGCAAAAGTTTGAAGAAAATGTTTCAAAACAAAAATTTTGTCGAAAAAAATTGGCAAAAGCATTTTTACCATTTTTTATATAGGATTCGAACACACATTAACATGCCTTTTCCAATATTTGTTTCCATTGCAAATATAAAACATGTTTGTTAAAAAAATTGTCGACAGTAATACAACAAGACCTCGTTTATGAGCGAATAATTTTTTTCGATTTTTCCAAAAATAGTTTTGTTTGAAAACTTAACGAGTTTAATTTTCTAAAATAAAACTATTTAAGGAAAAATCGAAAAAAAAAAAATTATTCGCTCATAAACGATGGTCGAGTTATATTTGATCAGATTATTTCTCAAATAGTTTAAGAGCAAACCGAACCCTTGAAAAATTTTAATAACCTTTTAAGCCTTTAGTTTTCGTCTGATTTTTGTGAAATTTTCAGGAAATACTAATAATTCCAAAACTTAGGGTGGAGAAATCTTGATTTTTTTGTAAACCTTCGAAAAGTATTTATTTTGTTAATTTTAAATGAAAAATCACAAAAAGAAATATCCGCGCCATTCTGCATTAAATCTATAAAAATTTGCTCCAATTTGTTTTAAAAAATATCAAGTACTTTTTAAATAATATGGTTTCCCATTTTTCTCTTAAATATCTTTGTAAAGTGCTGCGACATCGTTACATACATTTAAAGCTGTCGAGAAATATTCCATGGCCAAGTGTTCCCAGTGGCGCGCATATAAATACAATTTTATATTAGAAAATCCTCATAAAATAGAAGTGAAATTTGCTTCTCACAAGAACTCCGGTTGCCACTTAATAAGCCAAAAATAAATATTTCAACTCATGTATATACTTGATTTCCGCAATGCCGACCGTAAAATAAGCGGTGTATGTATGATGTGTTGCCTATATTTTAGGAGCTGTTAAGGAGGACGATGTAGTTTATTCGAAAAAGAAGGAAGGTGAGTTTATCAGCGAATAAATTTTGACAGATGCGGGAAATAATCAAAATAAATTACTTATGAAAAAAAATATTCCCAATAATATTCTTTATAATTTATAATTTTTCAAAATTATGTACTTACGTGGACCCTGTCTCACTGTTCGATCTTTTTATCCTTTTTTCTATATTTTCTTTGGTATAGGGATTATTTTTCATTTCTATGGCATTCTTCCATTTTTCTTTTTCTCTTGTACTATAACTTCCTACAATTAAAAAAATGTTATTCACCTATTATTCCAAATATAGACCAGATAAAAAAACATGCTGATCTTTATTTGTAATTGATGAGAATACTCAGAATGATCATTATCTAATCCAAAATGACATGGAAAAAATCAAAATCGACCTACAATTTAAGGCAATCACAACAGAAAAACTAAAGATTCCAAGTACTACATACGGCAGTATCTACCAAGATCTGCTTGTATTTAATCCACTTTCATGCAATATACTCCAATATACATTATTTTCCTTAATCCTCGTCAGCGTTGAATTTTAAGGTCAAAAATAAAAGTCAACGTTTTTTTTTGTAATAAAATGCTTATGTAAACGCTTTTCATAGAAGAGAAATTACCTGAAAAGTGCATTTGGACCATCTTCACTTCTTCGTCGGACTCTTTTTCTTCAGTTTTTGGCTTTATTTCAATTTCGTGTTTTGTCATTGATGTCTTTATTCTTTGTAAAGAGGGCCTAAAACATTATCAATTTTACATAGACGATTTCCAATTAAAAAAAAAAAGTTGCAATGCATCATCTTCCTTGAAAGAGAGATATTTCATAAAGCATCTAACATTATAACATGGACACCAAAAAATTATAGATGCATAATCTGTTTTAGATCGGAGATCGGACATACGCATTATATAACAGGAACAGTATTCTATCCGAAATCACGAGTTTTTCTGACAATGAAACCTAAACCCTTGAACATTTATTGGTGACTTTTTTTATGTGAGTAGAAAAAGATAATTTATTTACAATTTTATTTATAATTATGTTATGCACTTTACAAACTGTTGTCTGTCGATGGCTCTCCCAGTGCGCAACCCTTCCTGCCCGAGCTCAGTGCGGTTAAGGTGGGTGTGGGTTGGTATTTAATAAAAAAAATAATAATTTGATGTTACAAAAAAAATTGGGCGCCACTAGCTAATGTTTTCTTGAGCCGGTCCTAGCTAGAAGACCGCCGCGATAGTAGGAATCTACAGACAACAGATACCTACTGAAACACTAGAAATATGAAAAAAATATATATATTAAAATATGACAAAACTAGGAACTACGCGCCGCTGTGACGTCACGGGGCTGCTCACAAATACTAAATAAACAAGAAACAATTTATAACGAACAATAATAAATATAAGAAAAACGAAATAAAGAACTTGTCAGGAAAGCGGTCTTGGTGGGTGGCTGGACACTCGTCGATCGTGCCCCTAACTGGAACCCTCCTTCGAGGGTCATCAAATTTCTAACTACACGCCTCTCAATTTCCAAATTAATTTCCAATCCTCAAATTTCTAACTACACGCCTCTCAATTTCCAAATCAATTTCCAACTTAAATTACTTCTCACGCCTCTTAATTTCCAAATCAATTTTACTCAAAATTCCGGCACCAACGAAATGACGTTTACCCGCGTCAAAAAATAAAATCCAGAGAACCTGATCGATAGAAAATCGTATACAGGGCGAGAGAATTTATACGTCGATAGAATTTCAATGTTGCGGGTGAGTGGCCAAATCAACCCGTAACAATTTATAAATAAAAACAAAACACAGGAATTCGACTAACGGATGAGGATGTTTTAAATCAAAGAATAGAAATACCTTGCTGGTGGCTGGGGCTTTTTTTCTATTTTTCTTGGTAGCGATGCATATTGCTCTGTATACTCTGCTTCTTGTTCTGTATTACTGTACACTGACAGCAGTGACGAGTCCTCTACATCTGAAATAAATGATGTATTATTATTATTATCATTACTAGTTTTTCTTACAACAGTACTTGCTTTTCGAATATGCCTCGTATATTTTTCTTTAATTCTAATTATATTCTTGAATTTGTTATTTTTTATGGAAAAATAAATTATTCTTATACTTCTATACAAGAAGATTCAAACCTTTTAAATATATACTGAGAAGTATACTTTTAATTAAACTATTAGTCCAGGGCATTTAGATCAAAATCGACCGAAATAAAGAAATTTTTAGGGACAGAAGATATCGAGATGCGGTTTTCTGAATTGTGTTCAGAAAGCTCACAGGAAAAAAGTCTATATGGAGTGGTTATGCCATTTTTCGAAAAATGCATTCTGGTGCAATAATAGTATATTCTGTAACAAGGCTGGAATGAGAATTCGACACGAGTGGAGGAACCACCAGTGTCGGATTTTCATTCCAACAAAGTAACAGACTGTACTTTCTCCACGGCCACAGAAAGTAGAAATTAAATATAGTAAAATGAAACCTCAATCTCTTAACATTGTGTAGGTAGTATTTTTATATTCAAGCTTGGATTTTTGCGGTAGCAAATTTTGAGTTATATTATCGGCAATTTTTTTATTTCTGGAGGAGTATTTTCAAATTCTGAATCTGAATCGTTTGATTTCCTTCTCCTTTTTAATAAATTAAAAGTTTTTACAAACCAATATTAAGACCACGTCAACTAATACTGACAGTTAATTTGACATTCATGGCAAACCTTATTTTTGTAAACAATCACGGAATACAGATTCTAGCTCTAGAGATAGAATATAATACATATAAAATACATAAGAGACAAAAGTTTCAGAATTTTCTTTCAATCTCAAGAGCGAGAATGTTTCTTTTCTGTTATTATAAGTGGTTTCAGAATAACTACATTCAGTAGTGGCCGTGGAGAAAAGCATTTTACAATTGCATAATTACTTGCAACATTATAAGAACGACTGGAAACTCGGAAAAATCGCTCGTAAATCGTTACTCGGGGGTTTTCGGGGATGCCGAATTCGATTCTGGCATTAGAATTACCTGGGGGTATAAATAAAAAGTACTATTTATTATTTAAATAAAGTATTAATTTCATAATTTGTGATTTTTCACTTTCTCTATTACCTTTACTCGCAGAGCCACACCCGAGCGACCCCGGATAATTCTAATGCCAGAATTGAATTCGGCATCCTCGAAAACCTCCGAGTAACGATTTTAGAGCGATTTTCATGGACGCTGCAATTTCCCCCCAATCACCGCCCGGGCACCCCCGCAGAGTTACCCCCGAGCGCCCCGGGTAATTCTAATGCCAGAATTGAATTCGGCATCCCGAAAACCCCCAAGTAACGATTCTTCCAAATTTCCAGTCGTTCTTATAATGTTGCAAGTAATTATGCAATTGCAAAATGCATTTATTGCACCAGAATGCATTTTTCGACAAATGGCATAACCACACCATATAGACTTTTTTTCTGGGAGCTTTCTGAACACAATGCAGAAAACCGCATTTCGATATCTGCTGTCCCTAAAAATTTTCGATTTATTTCCTAACTTCCCTGGACTATATTATTTAAATAAAAGGGGAACATAATTAAAATTTACAATTAGCAATTTTTATTTTAATAGGTAAAATTACTATGATTGGTTATAACGCGAAAATTATGTGAAAGGGGGTTTAAAAAAGAAAATTGAAAGATGGTTGTTATGACATTTTTTTTAGTTGATGTTTGGGGAGATTAGATTGTTTTTAATTTTTGAAATGTCAGATTAATTTGAAATAAAGTTTATACAAAAGTATAGAAAAATCACAGAATTTCTATTTTATTACAAACGTGGGGCTCAAATTGAGTTAACCAAAAAGAATGGAATTATTGATCAGTATGAAGGGAGATATGAATAATATGAGGGGAGATTTGAATAGAAAATTAGATGAAAATCGGGAAGAAAGTCAAAGAATGAACAGGAAATTAGACAAGAGTCTAGAACAAATAGAAAAAATTCAAAAGGAACAAGAAGAGCAGAAGGGCAAATCAAAAATATGCAAGAAAACAAAACAAGAGAAAAATTTAAGAGAAGAAATTCAAGAAAATGGTGTTAGAATCAGGCAGGATATAGATAATGAATTGGAAGAGAAGATATGTCAATTAGAGGAAAAAAAAGATGAACATTTGAAAAGTCACATACAAGGAGAAGTAGAGGAGAAATTGGTAGATTTTAAAAAAGGAGTAGAAGTCAAATTGCAAACAAAAGCTAATGAGGAAGGTATAGAAGGATTTAAGGTAAAGGTTCATGGAGAGAATTTAAGATATGTGAAATTATGGAGGAGAAAAATAGAATATGCCAGAGTATTAAATTTTTTGGGAATTTAAATAGAAATAATATTAAAAGAAATTATCACAGATGGAAGATTAAATTAAAAAATATATATTTTTTTGGATATAGGAAGAAAATTTTAATAAAGAAGATATGAAAAGGTTATAAAGAGAAAAAGGGAAGTCATTGAAATGGGGGGATGAAATGGTGAAATTAGTAATCAATAAGAAATATGAGGCAGCATAGATGTTAGGAATATTTAGTAGTAATGATTAGAACTAGAAAGAGTTAGTTAATTTGTTTGTGAATAGATAGGAGAATTTTTTTTAGAAGTTCAATATTATTAATTTTAATTATGGGGGGATTTGAGAAGTACACTTTTAATTAAACTATTATTTAAATAAAAGGGAAACATAATTAAAATTTATAATTACCAATTTTTCTTTTATTAGGTAAAATTACTATAATTGGTTATAACGTGAAAATTATGTAAAAGGGGGTTTAAAAAAGAAAATTGAAGGATGGTTGTTAACATTTTTTTTTTGTTTGTTTTTAATTTTTGAAATGTCAGATTAAAGTTTATAAAAAAGTATAGAAAAATCACAGAATTTCTATTTTATTACAATACTTACTGTCATCGTCTACGTGAATATCGGCTCTAGAAACAAATAAATTCCCATCTATATCGTCCTTTGATTGGTTTAAATGTATCCCATTTTCTAAATTTTCAGTAAATTCCGATTCATCATACGTAGATTGCTCTCTGTCCACTTCCTTTACCTTAAAAAAATCATTGATATATTGTTCGTATTTTATTATATATAAATATGTGATAAAGCCATAAAATAATTAAACATTTAAAAAATTGCTGAAAGAACACACTGCGTAAACTATTTTTTTTAAGAAAAGAGACATTGACGCGAGTTTAAAAATAAAGTTTTTAACAATTTTCCAGAAAAAAAATCGACAAATTTAATGGAATTAATACGACAGTTACGGCTTCCAGGAAAAACTGCTTAGAGAGAAAATGTCTAGATACTTCAAATGTGATGAATTTATGGATCTAAATTAATATCATAAATAAAAAATGCGAGATAAAACAATAAATATTGTTTAGCAAGTAAGATAACCAAAATAAAAAACCAAGATATTTAAGAAATTCTGAACTTTTCCAAAATATTCTATTCGAGAATTTAGACGTTAAAAGAATGAAGAAAATTCTCCATTTATTTACCCCTGAATCTGCCGAGGATTCACTACAAGATTCTCCTCCTCCTACCCCATTTACTCCATTGTGAACGATGTTTTTCCCCCCGATTACAGTCTTAGAATTGACAAGAAGGCTTTGTCTCGTAGGAACGATTTCAGCTTCTCCAAATTCCGATTCGACATCTGAGAGGTCTGAAGTTTCATCCACTTCTTTGTCGCCTATCAGTACTTTGGCTTCGGTGGTGGGATGTGGCACTAACATGGGTACAGGAACGGGCGAATGGGTTCCTGCTTGAAACTGCCTTTTTTGAAGGAACCAATTGGGTTCATCATCGCTCCATAAAGAAGACCTGGTTTTAAAGTATTCGCTATCATTATCTTCCTCCGCTTCATCGGAATCGCTTATTTGAGATAATTCTTCGATATCTTGCTTTATCTAAAAAATATCATCGAGTTGTATATGTGTAATATTCTAAATGTTCTACACTCACCGTTAGAGTAACCTTATCCACATATTTCCTGGACCCAAAACTGGAGTCAGTTTGTAGCCAATCTTCTAAACTTGAAGCAGAGCTAGTCTCTAAGTCTGTATGTTTCCATTTATTTTCCAATGTTTCTTCTCCAAAAAAATACTCCTTTTCATCCTTAAAATTGGAGGAATTTGATAGTCTACTGGATATGCTTGCAGCAGAAGATGAGGGTCGCGCATTTTGGGAATTTGAAATTACCTGTTGAAAATCAAAGTGATAATTAAATATTTTTCTTTAAGTGGGTTATGATCAAATTTGTTACTTAGTCTCAATGACAATATACAGGGTGGTTCATAAAGAATGGCAAATATTATCCGGGTCTAATATTCTGAGATACCAGGGTATTTAAAAATGGTTGTAATATATCAAAAGTGTATACTACTAACGTATATGTATAAACTTTAGTTATAATACAGTAATTCTTATCATATTCTATTTTCCACATTTGAGATAATGGAGACCGTTTTCGATTCAATAAGGAATTGATGAATTTTCAAGACCACTTGCGATACTTGATACTATATTTCAACCTATTTCTACGACTGAAAGCAGTTAAAATATTTTTTTTTTGCTTAAATAAATACGTTTCTAATTGTTCTATCTTACAAAAAGAATTAATTGACAAAAGGATTCCTTATTTATCGGGATAGTATCATCAGTTTTTTTTCTAGTTTTTTCTTTCTTACCGCAATATTATAAAGTATAAATTTTCTAATAATATGAAATGCGGTAGTCTTTTAAAATCGTTCCCAGAAACGCTACAAAAAATATGTTGACAACAGATTTTTTCTCCTACCATGTCTGAAAATGAATCATATCAACCCTAAACATCAGACCGAAAGTAATATTTCCGGGCCTTGGGCCGCAAAAATCAAAAAGAACACGATTTTCACTATCAATGCACCTTTTACTTTGACATTTCACATACATTTTCATTAAACGTCAGTGTAGAATCAAGAGAATTAAACTTTAAAATAAAAATACGTTCTGATTCTGAATAATTGTGATTATGTGAATTAGTGAAAATGACTAGTAATTCAGGCAGTGATGAAGAATTTACGAATACTCCACCAGACTTGCAAGAAGAAGGTAGTAATGTTTCTTTAAAGACAACGCGCAATGGTACGAAAAGTCCTATGAATTGTTTAACAACTGGATATAATACAAATAAATAAATTGGTACATTTTTATTACTTAAGTTGCTCATTAAATTCTGTCTGTATTTATAAAATTAAAGAGTTTTGTTATATTTTCCTATTTTTTGTTTTTTTTTTGGTAGGCGAAAAACAGTTGTGTGTCACACATGCAGAAAACGCTTTAGCAGCCCTAGCTATTAGCTGCCCTCGCTTCGCTCGCTCATCCAGCTAATAGCCTCGGGCTGCTAAAGCTCATTTTCTGCCCTTGTGACACAATATACTATTTTCGCCTACCATGTCTGAAAATGAATCATATCAACCCTAAAAATCAGACCGAAAGTAATATTTCCGGCCCTTGGGCCGCAAAAATCAAAAAGAACACGATTTTCACTATCAACGTACCTTTGACTTTGACATTTCACATACATTTTCATTAAACGTCAGTGTAGAATCAAGAGAATTAAACTTTAAAATAAAAATACG
This sequence comes from Crepidodera aurea, assembly GCA_949320105.2. Classification (NCBI taxonomy): domain Eukaryota; kingdom Metazoa; phylum Arthropoda; class Insecta; order Coleoptera; family Chrysomelidae; genus Crepidodera; species Crepidodera aurea. Next base: position 32,350,800 of record OX439472.1, on the reverse strand, counting down.
TTCTGATTCTGGATAATTGTGATTATGTGAATTAGTGAAAATGAATAGTACCTAATTCAGGCAGTGATGAAGAATTTACGAATACTCCACCAGACTTGCAAGAAGAAGGTAGGTAGTAATGTTTCTCTAAATTTGTTACTTAACAAGACAACGCGCAATGGTACGAAAAGTCCTATGAATTGTTGAACAACTGGAAATAATATATAATAAATAAATTGGTACATTTTTATTACTTAAGTTGCTCATTAAATTCTGTCTGTATTTATAAAATTAAAGATTTTTGTTATATTTTCCTATTTTTTGTTTTTTTTTGGTAGGCGAAAAACAGTTGTGTATCACACATGCAGAAAACGCTTTAGCAGCCCTTAGCTATTAGCTGCCCTCGCTTCGCTCGCTCATGCAGCTATGGTCTATTTTTATGCATGAGAGAGTAATAAACAGCATTTCTAATGCAAAACTTAGTACGGTCATTTTAAATATTTTTACGGAATAATCTAAATATTTCCTAAAATTGTCATAAATGTACCTGAGCTAATACAAGTTTTGCGTCTTTTATTGGTCTTTTATAACCATAAGCTGTACAGAACAATAGAAAAAGGTTTAGACAGGCCAAAAGCCCTGTGTATTAAAGATAACATAGCCGTATCTTAAGATTATTTTCAATAAGTACCTATTTGCCAATTTTGTTTTATTTTAATTCCAAGAATTTCTTACAGTAATCGAATTATAAGTAGATAAATCCCTTAGTAAGGAGGTCCAGTTGTGTATTCTTGACAGCTTACTAAATGTCGTTTAGTTGCAACATGCAAGGTGCAGTGTGCAGTCTATTGTGAATTCTAGTGTGATCATGGACAATTTGGAAGTACCGCGTAAACGACAAAAAATCGGTCCTTTAACAGTTAATGAAAAAACATTAATATTTAATTGTTTTAAATCATTTACAGACAAACATTTATGTAAAAGTGTTGATGACACAGTGGAATTAGTTAGTAGTACGCTTGGTGTTGGGAAATCTACGATTTACAGAGTTGTTAAAGAAGAGAAATGTGGCGAGTTTCAAACAGCACGTAAAGCTCCAGGAAAACCAAAATTTCAAATAGAAAATCATTTGAAAGAAAGACTTCGAAGGAAAGTGCATGCGTTCTTCTTTAGAAAAGAATTTCCGACAGTAGACAAAGTTCTTGCCACGGTTCGAGATGATAAGGATTACCCTGAAATGAGTCGAAGCACACTATGGAAACTTTTAAAAGAAATAGGTTTTCTATGGAAAAAGCATTCCAGAAAGTCTATTTTAATAGAAAGAAGCGATATTGTAGTATGGAGAAGAAATTACCTAAGGACTATAAAAGAAATGAGAAACCAAAGAAGAAATATATTTTATTTAGATGAAACATGGATCATAAATTTTGGCAAGATGAAACTGTTACAAGTCGAAGACAGGCTTTTTTAAATAATTTATCTACTGGTTTAAATCCACCATCAGGAAAGGGGCACAGACTGATAATAGTACATATCGGTAGTTCAAACGGTTTTGTTAAAGGTGGTTTATTGACTTTTGAATGACTACCATGAGGACATGAATGCTGATGTCTTTAAAGAGTGGTTCGAACAAATGATAGATCTTCTTCCTCAGAACTGTATAATAGTAATGGATAATGCAAGTTATCACTCGAGACTTACAGAAAAAATGCCCACAACCAAGTGGTTAAAAAAAGATTTACAGAATTGGCTAAATTCAAAGAATATTAAGTTCCATCCCGGTTCTGTGAGAAGAGAACTGTATCATTTGTGTTCCCTTCATAAAGAGAAATTAAAAAAATATGAAATTGATGAAATTGCAAAAAATCGTGGGATGACGGTGGTTAGATCACCACCATATCATTGCGAAGTAAACCCGATTGAACTGATATGGGCACAGATAAAGGGAGAAGTTTCAGGAAAAAATAATTCTTTTAAAATGAGTGATGTTAAACAGTTGTTTTTGGAGGCTGTAAATAATGTGAAGCCTGAAAACTGGGAAAAGGCAGTAAATCATACGATTAAAGAAGAAGAGAAAATGTGGAAGTTGGACAATATTACTGATGAAATGATCGAGCCACTCATTGTAAATATTGGTTGCGACAGTTCATCTTCTGATTTCGATTCTGATTTGGATTTGTAGGTAAGAAGTAGTTTTTATATTAAAATTATTATTTATGAACGTAACGTTGTTTAAAAGTCAAAGTTTAAACCCTTATACCTACATAACCCGTTTGACACAATGTTCTTAACATACCTTGTGGAAAAATAAAATATTTTAGAAAAAATTGCACTTTTTTACCTTCAGCTGCTTAGAAGTTATAAGCAGGTTAATTAGGTGAAAATATAAGTGTACACCCGATATATTTATTATATTTATACAAAGGTTATTTCATACGAAAATACTTCACAAAATATTTTAACTGTCTACTAAAAGAAGTGGTACGCCTATGGATTACGAACGCTTTATTATTTTAATACTCTCTCATACATAAAAATAGACTATAATAGCCTAGGGCTGCTAAAGCTCATTTTCTGCCCTTGTGACACAATATACTATTTCGGTACGATTTGTGTAAAGTGGTACTTTCGATTTAATAAATCATACCAAAAATTTTGTTTTCGAGACGGCTGCAGAAGAAATATATTTTTTGATTTTTTAATACTTTAAATTCTATTTTCATTGTAGTACATATTATATTATGTATATCGTGTTTACTTAAGTTGCCCCTTATGGAAAACTTTTTTATTATTAGTTTTACGAAAAAAAGTTAATCTTTATAAAAAGTTATGCATCGGGTAAAACCCATGATGAAATAATCAGACATCAACATTTCTAAGTGTGCTGATAATAATTAAATATGGTTTTACTAGTATATATTATCTATTTTTGAGAAAGTAGCAGTCTTTCAAATAAAACATTAATTTTGCACCATTTTTAATACAATTAACGTGCACGTGGCCAATGCATTTTTTGTGCTTTTTCTATTCTTCTGATTAAATAGTAATTTACATTGGAAAATAAGACGGTTAAAAGTTTAAAAATGTATAATTTAAAAAAAATTATATAGTTTAGTGAATTTAGGTTGATCCTGATAGAAACATTTTGGATTCAAACTGCACTTGCAAAGGAGGAAGAGGATTCTGCAAGAATGCAGCAGCGCTGTTATGTTAAAATATCAAAATAGTTAACACTTGTGATCTATTGCTTTTTAGTGTAGTCTATATTACACTGACAGAACCGATCAGCTATTCGCATCCTTCAAATTCAATGAAAAAATTTTTAATAACACTGGTTTAGTTTATCATAACTCAAAACATTGTGTTTATAAATTCTACATGCTATTTTGCTTCGAAAAGTATTGTATATTTTATTTATTTTAGTACTTCTTACACTATACAAATGCAATGAAACGCGTTTTTTAAAAAATTCTATTACACTTTCTAACACAAGCTCCATTGACATTGGCAAACTACAAAACTATAAGTAGAACTAGGTAGAATTTTTCTTTATTTTATTAATATTTTTATATTCGAATAAAAAATATTGTATGACAACGCGGACGAGAAGTTTCTTTTTCGGACTCTTAAGGTTTGCCGGCAAACTCCATAATCGTCCGAGAAAGAATCACTTCTCGTCCTTGCATCATAATAGTACATAAAGCAACCGATTTCATATGGCATTCTGTTATGACACGAGTTTCATAACAGCCATATGAAATAAGTTGCTTATAATACTTTTTATATTTTGCCATTTTATTAATTTTTTAATAAATTTATATTTGCATATTGTAGAGAAGTTTGCTTTAAAAAAATGAGATGGTAGCACTGTTGTAGAATTTTTAAAATTTGACAGATTTGAAATTTAATTTCAATAGACAACTGTCAATTCATGTCATTTGTTGACTCATATTACCAACCGTATGATACAAAAAGTTGCGTACTCTAATGAAACATTAGAGTACTCAAATGCGTATCATAATAAAGACGGTTATTATTATTATTATTATAATGTAAAATATTATAGATGCAAAATATAAAAACTACTATTATAACACTCATAATGCGGCCCTATGTGTACTAGAACTGTCACTTTTCTTTAACTTGGAAATATTGTAGGTTAAAAATCGTGTAATGCTGCCACTTTCGGTTCGGAAATGAATAATATGCTAAATTTCAAGTGTCGAACTGCGTGTTCCAACACCCGGGAACACAGCAGATTCCCTTTTGAAGTCATTTTTTAACTGAGACACTCATATCACAACGGTTTTTAACAAATAAACACGAATATCGAGGGTGTAGGGGGAAAACCTGATATAAAGTTGGTTTCGAGATAATTGCAGTTTTAAATTTTGTAATCTATAACACTTAGTGTAGTTAACTGGTTTTGCTATGTTTGTTTTGGTTACTTATAATGGGTATATCAAATAACCAGATATACCATTAAATAGAGCGCAAAAATTAAGTCACCTGCAATTTTTGAATATTTCAGAGTTATCAGGTTTTCGCACTACACCCTCGATATGTATGAATCTGCATGCACCGCCATACAATCTGACCCACAATTGTTGTCGGCACTGGACGCCTGATGTAGCGTCGAAATATGTCAGGTTGGCGTATAGTAAAATTTTTTGTCTTTAGCAATTTTTTGACTAAAAGTGGAAACATTAAAAACGTTTTAATATAAAAAGTCGTTTTATTATCCAGAAGGAAAAGTATTTAAAAATCATAAACTATTTCGTAAACAACGAAACTATTATTATATTATTATAAGAAACTAGTTTTTCCTTCTATAAACTTTTTTTATTAAAAATTAATCCACGGGCGTTTATAATAGATTCTTTAGAATTAAAAAAAATTAAATAGCCACCTTTTTTCAAACACTTATAAATTGATTTGAACAAAAAAAGCGGAATTTATAATGTAACACGTCCGTAAACATTCATGCCATCAACTTGATTGGCTGTTCTAGATGACAAATTACGTTTGCCATATTTATTATAAAATTGCCGACTGTAAAGTAAGCAATAGATATGAATTTAATTTTTTTAGTTTCCCTCCAACAACGAGAAATATCTTTGTAATTCCTTATGTTGTTAGGGTAAGTTTGTTTTTTTAATATATAATAATGGGGAAGTTTCCTATAGCATAGATTTATTTCGGTTTTCAATACTTAGACGGAGAAGAACAATATCTATAACAAATTGAGGCCCCATCTCCACTGCCTTTCGAGAAATAATTAATTAATTTTTTTCATTTTTGCATTTTCAAATCGCGATAATTCGCGAACTAATTGAGTTATCGGGTTCAAGTTCTTTAGATAGAGGATTTCCCCCTCCTCCACCGCCGCCTGGGTCGAACATTTCATGCAGGAATGATGGGAGGGACATACTTCATCGATTGGGAAAAAAAATTACTCGATTTCATCAGTCTGTTTTCGAAAGCCTCATCGACTACATTGAAAATATCTGTCTCTCATTTTACCTTTAGTTCTTCCTAAATTCTAGCAGTAAAATCTATTTATATAAACAAAGTTTAGGAGGTAACTTCAATGCAAAGCACACCTATTGGGGATCTAGGTTGACTACAACTAAAGGTAAAGAACTTTTGGCTGCCTGTAATTAACTTAAATGTGAACCGATATCAACTGGTAAACCAACATAGTGGCCCACTGATCCTAGAAAAATTCCTGATCTCATTGATTTTTTTGTGTTTAGGAATATTTCCATAAATTACTTGAATATAGAAGAAACATGGGACATGAATTCAAACCATTCACCTATCCTTATCACCTTGAGTGATACAATTATTCAAAAAGAAAATGCTCCGAGACTGACAGATTGGCAAAGCTTCAAATTACAACATGAAGATAATATTAATATTTCAGTACCTACTATAGACCTAAAGAACAACTAGACAAAGAAGTAGAACTGCTTGTAAAAAAGATTCAACAAACCGCATGAGAAAATGCACCAATTATCACACAAAGAACAAACGGAAATAACTACCAAAAAGAAATAAGGGAGCTTATCACTGAAAAACGAAAACTAAGACAGAAATGGCATAAATCGAGAGCACCAATGGATAAAAGAAATTTAAACAATGCTACTCAGCAATTAAAAAGAGAAATTGAGAAATTAACAAATGATTCAATTAGCACTTACCTGAGTGAGTTAACAAAAGACAGTAATAGTGACTATTCGCTTTAGAAAGCAACTAAAAGATTAAAAAGACCTAACCTACACAACCCACCAATTAAAAATATGGATGGAACTTGGGCAAGAAACAATATAAAAAAGCTAGCAAATTCGCCGAACATCTAGAAAATACACTCATGCCTAACGAAGGAGATGAACTCATAGAAGAGGAAAATCCTATTCTAGAAAAAAGGGACATCATGATTACCTCACCAAAAGAAATAAGTACTGAAATAAAAGAAAACATAAACCCTAAGAAAGCGCCTGGGTTCGATCTTATTACGGGAGAGATACTAAAACAACTTCCGAGGAAAGCTATAGTAAAACTTACATACCTATTTAATGCATCATTTAGAATGAGATATGCTCCACGGATGTGGAAAGTATCAGAAGTTATCATGATACCAAAACCAGGGAAACCACCACGTGAAATTAGGTCTTACAGTTAGCTCTACTGTCTTGCTTGATTTAGCGCAAGCTTTCGATAGAGTTTGGCAAACACAAAATGAATCGATTATTACCAAAACAGTATTCAGAATTATTAGCATCACATATATCAGAAAGATACTTTAGGATTAAACAGAAAGAAGCATACTCTAAAATTAAAGAAATTAAGGCAGGAGTACCACAAGGAAGTGTATTAGGGCCAGTCCTACAACTATTATACACTAGTGATATTCCTGAATTAGAGCAAAATACAATTGCCACCTTTGCAGATGACACCGCTATCATGGCAGTAGGAAAAACACACGAAGAGGCTGCAAGAAAACTACAAATATCATTAATATTGGACCAACCGTTGGAGAATAAAATTAAATGAAAATAAATCGGTACATGTTAATTATACTAACAAAAACAATGAGTATATACCAGTCAGAATAAATAATACCCAGATCTCTTATGCTAATTCAGCAAAGTATCTAGGTATTACTTTAGATGCGACACTAAGCTGGAAGGTCCATGTCAAAAAGAAATGTGAAGAACTCAACATAAAATTCAGAAAAATGTATTGGCTGCTTGCAAGAAATTCTACCCTGTCATTATATAACAAAATATTGTTATACAAACAAATTCTGAAACCGGTATGGACATATGGTATCCAGCTTTGGGGCTGTGCCAGTCAGAGTCATTTACTCATTATACAGAGATTCCAGAACAAAGCATAGTCAACGCTCCCTGGTACTGCAGAAATAGTGACCTCCACCGGGACTTGAATGTCGAGGCCATCCAGCTCCTGGACAACAGTGATCTAGTAAGAAGACTCAAGAGGAAGAAGCCCTTTGAGTTAGTGTAAGTGAAAGTGATAGAAAAATTACTCATGTGATCAGATTGTAATAATAACAAATGTCCCGTATTTATATATATATATATATATATATATATATATATATATATATATATATATATATATATATATATATATATATATGTAAACAAAGAAGAGAGTAGGTCCAAATACAGTGCCCTGTGGGCCCTAAAACCCACTTTCTGTTTATCACTCAAACAATTCCCCACATTTACTTGTGGTAGTTTTCAAGTAGGCTAAGTCTAAGTGATGTACGTATTTCCTATCTCTCCAAGACCTCCAATAGCTTTTGATGGTTGAATATGCCTTGGAGAGATCGAAAAAACATCATTGATTTATACACTTTTCTAGAAACACCATTACTAAATTATTAAACTACTTAAATTTTATTATTACACTTACTTTTGATGCGGCAGTATTAACATTTAATTTTCTTTTTTGCTTTTTTCCTATTAGTGACACAATAGCCATTACGGAAGTACATAAATATATTATCTATTGATCATCGAATTGTAAATACTTGTTGAGACAGTCGAAGTGCTTAGAAACATAATGAGGAAACCTTAGGAAACTGCGTTGGAAGTTTTATACAGGGGTAATATCAAATTTTCTCTGTTGTAAATTCGCGTATACGGGGTTTTTAGGTTCTTGTTGGTTGTTGAAAGAAAATATGCAAAATTGTATTCAAATTAAACGACTTTGGGACATTCCATTTCTTATGAAACATCTTGCAACTCTTATACTTTCTTCTATTCTATTAGGAATACAAATTAATTCGGAGCGTTTTTTGTGTTCAAAAATGTATTTTTTTCCAAGCGTATCAAAATGTGAACGTTTATTGAGAAGGAATCTATTATATCAATAATGAAAGTCCATTTAATTTACATTGTTAAGGTGTTTTCATCTATCGTGCTCCAGTGTAAACACATTGACTTACCCATCGAGTAGCCTTATCCCGCTTCATTGTTTGACAGTTTAACCTAACTTAATCTTATTAGCAAGTTTGTTGAATTGAATTGAAAAAGTTCGCTTATTAAAGAAGTCCTGATTAAGTAATGTCGCAACCAGAAGAAAGTAACAAATTGTACATTTAATTGGATTAATTCTGTTAATAAAGAAAATTAAGAAAATAACATAAAAATTATTTTATTTTTTTGACAGTTCAAATGAACCTAAAATGCACTTTATAATGAAATTGTTTACGCTTAAAAAAATAGTATACAGGGTGTCCCATTAAGAATGGGACATAGAACAACCGCGTATTCTCCAATTCAAAATAAAACGATTAAGCGAAATATCCTTACATAAAATGGCCATAATTTTTTTAATACACCGTATAATTTTACTCAAATCAGCACACTTGTTAAATATCATAAAATGCATCTAACAGTAAAAAAAACAGATCAGTACGCTCTACCAGTGGCGTACGGCAGGAGTAAGTAATGCTTGTACCCCTTCTAAATGTTACGCCGCTGTCTAAATTTTAATTTTGACTATAATTTTAATTTTTTTAAGTCAATAATGTACACTTGTTAGTTTGTTGTAAAGTCATTGTTTTTCGAGATATTCGCAGTTAAAGATAGATAGACATGTACTTGTTGTCTATTTGGATACAATTCTGAATATCGCCTAGTAGCAGGTCTACCATTAAAATTATTCTGGGCATAAATACAAACCATGTCCCTCATTTCTAAATTGGAAAATTTGTTATGAAGTGGCATTTTACAATAATATTACAGTTATTAATAACAATAATCACTTATCGGCAACAGATAGTTACTACGAAAATGTTTAACTGACAGTGACAGAACTTCATTATAAATCAAAGCCTACTGTCAAAATTTTCAATTATAAATTACTTAATAAATATTCTCACAATCGCAACGTGCCTATTAGAAACTTAACATTACAAATCAGAACAAAAAAATAAAAAAAAATAGAATAAAGCTGTTTGGTCGCGAATCTTAATTGTAAAAATGAATATTATTAATAATAATACAAATAAAAAGTACATGTCTATCTATCTTTAACTGCGAATATCTCGAAAAACAATGACTTTACAACAAACTAACAAGTGTACATTATTTACTTAGAAAATATCAAAAAAATTAAAATTATAGTCAAAATTAAAATTTAGACAGCGGCGTAACATTTAGAAGGGGTACAAGCATTACTTACTCCTGCCGTACGCCACTGGTAGAGCGTACTGAAATGTTTTTTTTACTGTTAGGTGCATTTTATGATATTTAACAAGTGTGCCGATTTGAGTAAAATTATACGGTGTATTAAAAAAATTATGGCCATTAATAATTTTTCAGTTTTCAACTTCAACACCCTGTATTTGGGAAACTAGTAACATTTTATCTAAGCATATTTCGCTTAATCGTTATATTTTGAATTGGAGAATCTGCGGTTGTTCTATGTCCCATTCTTAATGGGACACCCGTATACAACACGGCCGAGAAATCATATTAATTGCTTAGCCCAGAGTTCTACAGCTTTGGCAATTCGCCTCTGCCGCGAACTCTGGGCTCAGCTATACTAAGAGATTTCTTAGCCTGTTAGATATACTATTATTTTGCGCCGTCTTGCATTGTAAATGTGATAGAACGTTTATTTTATGATTTTAAATACCTTATTTAAGATCGCAGTGGCCAGCAAATCTTCATAGGTTTTGCTTTTCAGATCAGGTGGTATGGCAGCATTATCTTGTGGCCGTTGAAGCGCCGGCATATTTAACACTTCTAGAAGAAGTTTTTCTATGAGTTGCTTCAGAGCAGCGTGGGCTGTGCATGGCGACTGTTGACCAGTTAATGGCAGATCTGGAACAAAAATAAAGAAATTTGTTAAAAAAAATGCAGTAGTGCAAATAAATTGGAAATAAAAAAGGTACCATGAATAATTGGTATTAAACTTTGACAAGGTAGTAGCTTTGTATATTTTGATAGTTTCCTCGAAGTTGTGAGAATATTGCAATTAATAGGCATTATTTTGAAATATTTGTAGACAGATTAGGGTTTGAATTACAAGCCTTCAATTTCCCGTTTATACTAATATAGAGAAATTGAGTTATATCTAAAGAATTTTCATTTTACATAAAAGATACTGCCCCCCTTTGCCCCCCGTGGCGCCGCCACTGTTACCAACCACAACATTTCATATTTTAGCTATATCAGTGTTCCCAGAGACCTGGAAAACCTGGAAAACAGGGAAAAGTCAGGGAATTCAAAAAGTGTTGACAAAGTCAGGGAAAAGTCAGGGAATTTTGCATTTTTCAGCAGAAGTCAGAGAATTCAACCAGTACACATGGAAAACCAAATGATTAATTTTTTGGTATATTTAAATGGTAAAAAATGAATTTTATTTGTGGTGAAAAATTAAATTTAAAGTTCAGAATCAACTTCCTCAACATATTGTTTTTTGCAGTTTCTTTCATAGTTCCTGATTAATCTGAAAATAATTTTTCGACTTTTTTCTTGTCTCATACATAAAAAATACATCAATGGGTTTTTTCTTCCTTTTATATCTTGGTATAATTTATCACATCCAAAAATATCCACACTGGTTATTAGCCCAGTAACTGAAGGGTCAAACCTGGGAATAAGTATGGCATGAGTTCCCACATAGCGCATTTTGTAGGTCACCGCAGGTGTTTTAACATGAGAAAATCCTTAACGAGTTGTGGTCAAGAGAAGGGGCTGAAAATGGGCCCCAAAACCTGGAAAATGGGTTTCCCGCTAATATCTGGCTAAATATGCCAAATAGAGAATTTTTGTTTAGACAAAAAATGGAGATCAGCTCATTTTCTACAAAAATGGTCCTTATCATTTTTTTCGAAAATTCAATAGTTTTCGAGATAATGGCATTCAAAAGTCACCTCATTCCAGCTGCTGCTCTACCTTCAGGAATTCCGCTTTCTATGAATTAACACGTAACCGGGCGGACGAATTGTTCAATATTTCGGGAAAAAATTAATATTTTTCGATGATTCAAAGTTCATCGGAATGGGAAAACCCGTAAGAAAATGATAAGGGCCATTTTTGTAGAGAATGAGCTGATCTCCATTTTTTGTCTGAACAAAAATTCTCTAATTGGCATATTTAGCCAGATATTAGCGGGAAACCCATTTTCCAGGTTTTGGGGCCCATTTTCAGCCCCTCCCCTTGACCACAACGCGTTAAGGATTTTCTCATGTTAAAACACCTGCGATGACCTACAAATTGCGCTATGTGGGAACTCATGCCCGAATTATTCCCAGCTGGACTATTATATGTAACTCATAAATTCGAATATTACAAATAAATTTTTTATTAATTTTTCATTTACTTATTTGTATTACTCTATAAAAGGTGGATTTTTGCCCTGAAAAAAGTTTAGAATAAACAAAACAGTCAAATTGATAAAAATAATACATAGAAACATACAGAAAAATACTTATTTTAATAATTCTGCTAAAAGTTTCAAGAAGCTAATTAAGAGGTACTTATACAAAAAAAAGATAAAGTTTTTGTATGTACTATCACAAATATCATTGACACCAATATAGAATTACCTGTCCGTAATCTAAATTATTAATCTATTTGCTTACCTAAAACAACTTCAATAATATAATGATACGCAAATAATCCGGCAGCAAATAATATCCAAAGGGTGATGATTGCACTCGATAAAACTTCTACAAACATTTTTGGCACGAAAAAAATTACAAGTATTAACTAATATCACAGTTACTATTACTCGGTGGACACTTTTAATGAAACATTTAGTAGGCTTGTAAAACAATTAATGGTTATCATCTTCATCTTATCAATTTGCTATGGCAACAATAAAATTGTTTATTTTAATATATGTGACTAACCGTTCATTTGTGTTTAAATATATATTATAGTAATTAGGTTTTTTGAGAGAAAAACGAAAGAAGTACTAAAAATGGAGTTGATTCATCAAGCTCCATCAAGCTTTACCAAGCTTTCAGCTATGATGGCCGTGGAGCACGTACTCTGTCACATGCTCAGTGACACAGTACAAAGCTTGATACAAAGCTAAAAAAATTATAAATCGTATTTGCTCGGCACCAAATTTTATATTATTTTAAACCATGAAGTATCACTATTACAATTTGTGCAAAAAATTATCATAAGGTACCTACACTAAGTATATAAGTATTTAAAAAAAAATTTGAAGGCGTATTTCTAGAACATAATCTCAAAAAAATATTTTAAATTAAAAAAAATTATTTATAAAAATTTGATCTAGTGTTATTTGTGACTATACATCATATATTTTGATTCTCCATATCCAAATGGGAGCACCCCATCCTAAAATTATATTTTAAAATATCTTCTTGGATACAGATATCGTATGGGTACCCAAGTTTTGCTTACTTATTTCTTTATACCCTTTGAGAAATTCAGAGTTGTTTGATTTTTTTAGACAGTTATAGACGATTTTCTAAAGTTATACAGGGTGTTTCATAGTTAAACCGACATACGTTAACTGTAAATAGAGGGTGATTCCAAATAACCTTGGTTACTGGGTCTAACGCTTTTAATAATCGAGATACGGGGTGTTTCATCCATTTCGGCTAATATTTTCATAAGCCGTAACTTTACAACCGCCCTGTAGATTTCTCTCATACTTGGTACAGGCATATTGTGTTAATAGCCCTATCCTATAGTGTAAGAACTACAATTAAAATCCAGATGCGGATTAAGAACAATTTGCAAAATTTGAAAATCCTCAAAACAACACCCTGTACATCAGATTTTTTAAAATTTGGATGGATATTTGAAAAGAACGGAAAAATGAGTTAAAGTGAGAAATTTTTACTACTGGAGTTTTAACGTCAAATGAAATCAAATGCATTATTTTCATTTTCTCAAGCAGTAACTTTTGAAATACCTGGTAGATTTCTTTCATATTTGGTACAGGTATCATTTTTTAGTAACCCAATCCGATAGTGTAAGAACTACAATTAAAATCCAGATCCGGATTAAGAAGAATTTGGAAAATTTGAAAATCCCCAAAACAACACCCTGTATATCAGATTTTTTTAAAATTGGGATGGATATTTGAAAAGAACTTTCTTTAAAATGTAATCGGATACCTATTTGAAAAAAAAGAAAAGAGATGTGTTATAGCCAAAGGCTACTAGTTTAATGAGTTTTGTATCCGGAATTAATCCGAAAAATTAAATCTGTATTTCTTTTGTAGAACGTACTTTTACACTTATAAAAACATTTCAGTGTAACACAGCTTTTTTCTTTTTTTTTTCAAATAGGTATCCGATTACATTTAAAAAAATCTCCATGCCCCCCCCCCCCCCCCCCTCAGATCCGCCAGTGTGTGAAAATGAAAATAATGCATTTGATGTAATTTGACGTTAAAAATCCAGTAGTAGAATGGGATGTGCACTTAAAAAAAATTTTCACTTTAATTCATTTTTTCCCTTCGTTTCAAATATCCATCCCAATTTTAAAAAAAATCTGATATACAGTGTGTTGTTTTGGGGATTTTCAAATTTTCCAATTTTTTCTTAATCCGGATCTGGATTCTAATTCTAGTTCTAATTCTATATAGGATTGGGCTATTAACACAATATACCTGTACCAAGTATGAGAGAAATCTACATGGTCGTTCTAAAGTTACGGCTTATCAAAATATTGGCCGAAATGGATGAAACACCCCGTATCTCTGTTATTAAAGGCGTTAGACCCAGTAATCAAAATTATTTAGAATCACCTAAGTATCCCCTATTTACAGTTATATCGGTTTAACTATGAAACACCCTTCATACCTCTCATCTAAATTCTGAGATCAAATAAATTATTTTCAGTAGAAGATACTAATATTTCTTATACTATTTATCAGCACACTTATGTAAAACCTAAGCAATCTAATATTTTTCAACAAATCTTATTGTACTTTATAAATTGGCTATAAAATAATTAAAACCTCATTACTTTTCTATAAACAAACTTATTAAATGTTTTTTTTTATTCGTTATTGATTGTAAAGATGTTGATATCATTTTTCAATAGTCACAAAAAACAAGATACAAGATAAACGTGTCTCACTGACCTTGAGAAATTTTTTAGCTCTGCTTATTTTACAAGTCAATTTTTGTTTTATCAAAATTTAAATAATTATCAAATATATATATTTATATCCTTAAAAACGTGAATTTGTATATTAACATATTTTTTTTAAAAAGTGTTAAAACTTTTTGTATTTCCGCGATTCTATGCTACTTGTGTAATGCTGGTTGGAACATCTTATTCCAGTCTGAGTTGGGGAGAAAAATCCTGTTTCAGTGAGGATTTAAAAATGGAAATTACAACAACTAATTAACTTATTTTAGTATGTTTTGGGTTTTAGGGGATTTACAAGACGAAAAATATTTATTATGTCGCAATATAGTCCATACTAATGGCCTACTTGATCTTGGATACGTCTCGCGAAACTGAATCGGACCGAACACTAAATGTTTTAGCTTTGATAATTTTGATTACGTGCTTTAAAAGTTAGTGACAGTTTTTTCAGCAGTAGGTAGTTAGTTTTTTGTTCCGGTTTTATTCTAATATTATTTGTTAACAAAATAATGTACAGAACGCATATTGGAGACCTGAAAATTTTTTATCATTGATATCCAATTTAATAGAATCTATCAAAACGATTTCAATTTCCTATTTTTCCTGCCAACAACACAACTATTGTTTATATTTCAACAACCCTTGTTGAAAAATGCGTCTATTGTTAAAATGGTGTTAAGTGATATCTTGTTGATCAGTTTCATTGATTCTTAAAGTCATTTTGTATCATTCCAAAAAAATTTGAAATTAAAAATGGAAGACTATTTTCAAATTTTTATCATAATGGAACTGAAACCAATATTAATTTTATGAAACTTTGTTTCTGGTTTTTTAGTTTTTTATATTCAAGGTGAATCGTTATTAATGGGTCTTGCCTATATCTCCTTCACTTTTCAACCGATTTGAATAAAATTTGGTACATAGATATGGGATACCATTTTAGATTAACAGGAGTATAAAAACAAAATGGCCGACTTCCGGTTTCGCCAGAAATGTCACCAACTTTGATTTTTTAAATGGAACACCCTATATATTTGATATTTTTTGGATTAAATTCCTGCTGTAGGGGTTGCTATTGATCTTATCGATGAAATGACGATTACTATAAATTACTGATATCAATTAGACTAGATTTTGACCAGATAAAGGCCTCCTGTACCTAAAAAAAATCTGAGAATTTGAATTTTTTTATTGAAAAATAAAAAATTTGGCAGCACTGCCGTATGTAATTTGAGCCATAGAATCCAAAAAATATCAAATATATAGGATGTTCTATTTAAAAAATCTAAGTTGGTGACATTTCTGGCGAAACCGGAAGTCGGCCATTTTGTTTTTATACTCCAGTTAATCCAAAATGGTGTCTCATATCTATGTACCAAATTTTATTCAAATCGGTTGAAAAGTGAAGGAGATATAGGCATGGCTCTATCCTCATTGTCACCCGGTATAAGATACAGACTTACAAGATATCAAAAAAGTTTATGCATATATTGGGCTAAATTTTGAAAATATTTTCGAATATTGCCACTTACAGCGTGAACCAAAAAAAACACCCTTTATATTTTTATATTTTTAAATTCTTATATATCTTATACAGGGTACTTTAAAAGATATGAGGATTAGTTGAATACAAACAGAAATAAATTGAATTTTAGGTTTTAAACTGTCAAATTTGACTTGAAACTTCTCTATATGTCCTTTTAGAATGATATAATATTCAGTTTATTATTTTCTGTGTGTATAAATGAAAACAACTCGCTAATCGTTAATTTGCTACTAATAACGGTATTTAATAAATCATTTACGTATCTATTATAATTTCAATTTTAGGAA